>JAWZYU010000007.1:67550333-68750333 GCA_038380435.1 Ryuthela nishihirai | reverse complement strand
CGAAATACCTTCTCTCAATCTCAAGCACCCAATGTGTTCTTTCACATGCAACAATCTGCTCTAGACCTCCTAATACACTTCAAACGGCTATCAGAAATTCTTTTTTAAAACGAGATAACCTGCTGTCCTTTCCTTTGACATCAAATATACATACAATATGGCATGAAGGTGTAGCATGCTTCATGATCTCCATCATTTGGCTTGAGATGTCATGTGCCAGTCATTTTTTCAAACATTTTTATCTTCTCATTCTTTTTGTCTTTTTCTCAGCAGCATTTTCTCATAATGAATGCTATGCTTTTTGTTGCCAAGATATATTATTATTACTATTACACAATTTCTTCTGACTGTAGACATTGCCCTCAATGTTGATGATTTTAGCAGTTTTTGGCTTTCATCCAGCATAAGGGTCATTGAACAACTACAAACTGCCCTGAACAGTTTCTTGGTTTTGATGATGACTACAGATTTTTTGTTATGCTCACAGAAGTCCGCTTGTGTACACTTTTGCCACTAGCAAAATCCTCATCTGGATACTACAGTTTGGTGGTACCATCATCCTAGTTGTGGTGGAGACCAAGTTTCTCAGTCTCATCTTCAACCAGAAATTAAACTTTTTACTCCATATTCATCATCTCAGGTCCACATGCACATGGGCATTGAACATCATAAAAGTCCTCTCTCACCTGGGGAGGGGTTCAATGCTCTTTCCTCAGCTTGTAACATACACTGAGGATGTTGAACTCTCTCCACCATCTGACCTTCGTGTTTTCAAATAGGCGTACTGCACCTGATCAGTTGAAAGCCTTAAGACAGGTGAAAGTGAACCTTCGTTATCTATCCACAGTCAGCAGTTATCCCTACAGTATTCATCTAAATTGCAATCCCTGCTGGACCATCCCACTTGGGAATGCATTTTTAATCCTAAATGGGAAATGCTTTGCACTAATCACTGACTGCCATTCATACTTTCAATATGCATATCCGAGGCTACCTTGGAGATATTAGCATCAGTCTCAATAATGTCAACAGCTTAGCCACTTGCACCATGGCTGGCTGCTTCCCCTTCTATTTATTTTTCTCTTTTAAGGAAGGGAAAGGCTTTTACACCCAACTGCAAGTACTGGCAACTCTTTGCCAGCCACTGTGCTGAGCACCCAGACTTCTTGCGCATCTTCACAGATGTCTTGAAGTCCAGGACATCATTGGGGTTACTATGGTATGCTGTATTGTCATTATTGCAGACCATATCCCACTGTAGTGTTCCACATTCACTGCAGAATTTCATGCTATCAGTCATGCCTTGGACCATATAGCAGCTAAGCATTGTCATCAGTATCTGCCTTCCACGTTTCGCTTAACTCACTACAGGCAATGATCTCCATGCTGCTTTTACCTCACCCTATTCTGTGAGGATCTGCAAGCAGCTCTTTCATTTAGTGGCCCCATCGATCATTCTTTTCTGTTGGGTGGCCAATTATGTCAGCATATTGAGTAAAGACCTGGTAAATGCTACTGTCAAGTTGGCCTTGCTCATATCTGGCTCTTGGCTGCAGGTTCGATATCTTGACTTTCAGCAGTGTTTTACATTGAGCTCCAGACACAGTGCCAAGAGGTTTTGGCTAGAACAGATTATGAGCAAGCTCTGTGAGATTAAACCTATCATCAAACCATGGCACTCATCTCAGGAATTGCAAGGTGTAAGTTGTGCTTGCTCATTATTGCAGACTATATCACACTGTAGTGTTCCACATTCACTGTAGGTAAAATGTAAAATGCATTGGTCATTTTTTTAAATTAAGCATTCTTTTCATTTGAGAAATGTTTAGAGTTTCAGAAACCTTTGGTTGCTAACTTTGTTGATTTCAAAAAGGCTTTCGACTCTGTTGATTGTCATAATTTGTGGTTGATTGTGAGATCATATGGTATACCTGACAAGTTAGTTAACATAATGAAAGCTCTCTATAATAACACTGAGTTGTGTGTGAGAGTTGGCAAGGCTTGTAGCAATTGGTTTAGCATTACTTCCGGTGTTCGACAAGGGTGCATTTTGTCTCCTTTTCTCTTTAGCTTCGTTATTGATTATGTTATGCGAAATTCACTTCAAGGAAAAGATTTTGGCCCTAAATGGACTGGAGATACGAAAATTTCTGATTTAGATTATGCTGATGATTTAGGCCTTTTGGCAAATGATATTGATGAGATGAATTCTTTCATTCGAGCTGTTGATGAAACTGGTAATAGAGTAGGTTTGGTTATAAACAGAGAGAAAACTAAAGTGATGAAAATTGGTCAGGCAGGCTGTGATTCAGTTAATCTGAATGGTTGCAGTCTTGAGTAGGTGTCACAGTTTAATTATCTTGGGAGCTATGTAACAGATAATGGTGATATGTGGCATGAGATTAACAGACGAATAGGGATTGCTGCCGGGACTTTTAAGAATCTATGGAGAGTGTGGAGAAATAGGTGTATACACCTAAAGACTAAAATTAGACTGTATAATAGTTTGGTTCTTTCTAGGGTTAGTTATGGTAGTGAAACCTGGACGCTGTGTAAACAAGATAACAGGAAACTGGATGCTTTTGATTCTAGATGTTTACGCAGTATCTTGGGCATTAGGTGGTTCAACTTTATAACTAATGATGAGGTTAGGCAAAGGAGTTTGCAACCTCCTTTAAGCAGCATATTGTGCAGAGAGAGACTCCGTTGGTTTGGCCATGTTGCCCGTATGAATAATTATAGATTGGCGAATAGGGTTATGAACAGTGTGTCTAAAGGCCTCAGAAAGAAGGGGAAACCTAGGATGCAGTGGTCAGACAATGTCAAACAGGACCTTGTTAGAATCGTTGTGCAGTGACCAGATGCAGTAGATGTAGCTCAGGATAGACTTGCTTGGAGAACTAAATTGCACGGTCTGGTTGGACCTCCATAGCCCATGGCTGCTTGAGGATGATGATGTTGTTGATGATGATGATGATGAACCCATGCGTGAATTTTGAGGAACCATTTTAGCCATTTGATTAAATATTGAACTTTTAATCATGAATGTTGAATTTAATTTATCTTAATAAATACTTCAGTGGAAAAAAATTAGTTTTGCCAACTTTGCAGGACTCGAACCCACATCTCTCCAGATTCATACCAGAGTGTACTAATCATCATCTTTCTCAAGCACCCATTCTTGACTTGCCTGCATGGGCTGTGGAGATCCACAAAGATTGTGAAATTTAGTCCTCCAAACACATGTTCTGAGCTACATCAGCTGCCTCTGGAGACCAATTCTAACAAGTCGTGATTGATATTGTTTGCCCACCACATCCTAGGTCTCACTTTTTTTTAGGCTTTTACACTCACTGTCTATAACCCTGTTTGTTGGTTTGTTTACCTCTGAGCAGAACTTTTTTGCACACCATGGGCTGAAGGGTCAGAGAAGGTTGGGGGAGGGGGCCCACTGAAACAGCTGTTAAGAGACAGATGATAGCCTCCCGTCAAAGCCATCCAGCGTGTTCTTCAATGTATACAGGGTATGGCTCTCCCACACACAGGGCCACGGTTAACATCCCATCCGATGGGCAGCGATCTTTTCAAGCCCATCGATGTCCCCTACTGACTGTGGGCAGGGTGGGGAGTTTTGCCGAGATAAACCTCAACATTCATCCAGCTGGAACTCGAACCTGGGAACTGCAGATTACTACCCTGGCACGCTACCAACTGAACCATCCCCACCAGAACCCTATTTGCTAATCTATAGTTATGCATTTGGAAAACATGCCAAAATAACAGAATCTCTCTCTGCACAATATGCTACTCAAAGGAGGTTGTTTACTCCTTTTCACCTAGTCGTTATTTACAAAGTCAAACCACCTAATACATAGAATATTGTTCAGCATCTAGAATCAAAAGCATCAAGTTTCCTGTTATCCTGCTTACAAAGGGCCCATATTCCTGTACAATAACTAACTTTAGAAAGAACCAAACTATTATACAGCCTAATTTTTAGACTTTAGACATATATGCCTCTTTTTTCCACATATTCTTAAAAGTCCTCACAGCAATCCATATTCTTCTGTTTATCTCATGCCACACATCACCAGTATCTGTTATATAGCTCCCAAGATAATTAAACTGAGACACTTGCTCTAGGCTGCAACCATTTAGTTTTGGGGTGGGGGTGGCTCAGTAGATAGTATGCCAGGCTTGTAATCTGCAGTTCCCATGTTCAAGTCCCACCTGCACCAGCATTGAGATTTATCTTCACAAAACTCCCCTCACTGCCCTCAGTCAATAAGGGACACCTCTGGGCTTGGAAAGTCCGTTGTCTGTTGGATTGGATGTTAAGCTGTGGTCCTGTGTGTGGGAGAGTCATACCCTGTACATGTTAAAGAACATACTGGATTACCTTTACATTAGGCTATCATCTCTCCCAACAACTGTCCAGTGGTTCCCCTTCAACCTTCTCTGAGCCTTAGTGGTCTTAATGACCTGCCCATTTAGCCCATTGTGTGCAAAAAATGCTACTCAGAGCTAAAACAACCCAACCCATTTAGATTAAGTGAACCACAACCTGTCTGACCAATTTTCATTCCATCCCTTTATCACTGAAACTACTGTACTTCCTGTTTCATCAACATCATTTGCCAAAGGGTCAAATCATCAATATAATCTAAATCTTAAATTTCGAAATCTTACACCATTTAAGCCCCAAATTTCCCTATGCAGTGAATTCCACATAACATAATCAATTACCAAACTAAAGAGAAATGGACACAAAATTGCACCCTTGTCAAACTCCACTAGCGATGATAAACCAATTGCTACAAGCTTTACCAAATCTCACACATGACTCAGTATTATTATAGAGAGCTTTCTGATTGCGTTATAAGGCCAACATTAAAGCCACCAATGCATCTATCATCATTACAAACAATGGGAGTAGAACTGACCACATTGTTTGAAAATCACTGAAATGATCAATCCACCTAGCCATGACAGAATCCTCACCTTCTTTATTCTTCAATCCCTGTATATCTGTACATTTTCTACCACATAAAACATTAACTATATGGTACAGCTCTCTGCTGTTGTGCTGTCTTAACTGCTTCCTCAGTTTTGTCAGCCAAGCCATCAAGCCAAAGATTCTTAGCAGCTAACTGATCCTTTACACGTTTATTAAGCTCTCTGTAATGCATTCTATTAGGACTAGTAGGGTATTGATTAAGGACATTCCTGCAGTACTTTCTTTCTGAAATAAGCTCAAGTTCCTTATCACTCAAATAATTCTGCCTCCTTTGCTCCTTTTTTACGAAAAGCGTACTGTTAGTTTAAAAAAAAACCTGTTTAAAATGGTCCTATTCTTCCTCAACTTCAGTAGTAAGCAAACCATGACTGTCATAATGACTAAGTAACCTATCATGATAAGCTTTAGCTATAACTGGATCTTTCAGAACTTCAGTATTAAAGGTAAATTTTTTAAATCTTAGCACAACACTTTTTAAGTTTAAGTTGCAAGACACTTTTAACAAGGTAATGATCAGATCCAATTTCAGCTCCCCTATATGCTCTGGTTTTCCTAACAGAACTAGCCGATTTGCTGTTAATTAATGTATAATCAATCATATTCTTATGCAGCCCATCGGGTGAAACCCATGTGTACTTATGTATGTCACGGTGTTTATAATAAGTGTTAGTTATTCTGAATCCATTGAGTTTACTTACTGTAGGAGACGTTGCCCATTCCCATTCCAATACCAAAAGGGCCTATTACTCCTCCCCAAAGGTCAGAGTCAGTACCAACTTTGGCATTGAAGTCACCAAGAACAAAGGTAATATCTCCTTTCTTGACAGAATTCAAAATATCCTGAAGTTGTTCATAAAACCTATCCTTCTCATCCTCATCGGCATCCTCAGTGGGGGCATAACAGCAGATAACATTCAAGTCTTTAATGCTTGTCTGAAATTTTGCTGTAAGAAACCTTTCAATAATGCACTCATATCCTAGAAGAGCATCACTAGTGTGTCTGTTGAGAAGCAGACCCATGCCCTGATGATGTTTATTATCGTTCCTCCCTGAAAAGAGAAATTTAAGATTATTTTTGAGAATCTGACCTTTATCTATCCATCTGGTCTCTTGCAGGCCAAGTATCTAAATTATAACGGTGGAATTCTTGTGTGAGGACATCAATAGAAAAGGCTCTGTGCAGAGTCCTCACATTCCAACTACCTATGGAGAGAAAATGGTCAGTGGGATGTTTAAAGAACCTATGTTTATTGAGAGAGGGAATGCCGACAATATCATACATCTCCCTAATTGCAGGCATGGGGCAAAGACCCATTCCCCCACCACTAAAGGCTGAAGCCATCCACACTGGAAGACTTCCTCCACTGTAGAATTTGACGATGCCAGTAGAAGCAAAGAGTTCAGGTGCCTGTGATGACCTCTGCTCAGGATTTTCCACCAGCTGATAATCATATCCTGTGAATCTATTCACTTGGGGCTGTCAACCCACAAACAAAGAGAAAACACAGCTGAAGATTTTCCCTCCACAGAAGCCCACCAGTGCAACAAATTCAAGATCCATAATCAAGCTCAGAGCCTTATATTAGTCCAGTAGGTTTATTTTATTTATTTTCTTCAAAGCTAATCTGTATTAGTTGATTTTGGATTAATGTATTTGTTTAGGAATACCTAGTCGTCTTTACTTTCATAGTTGGAGAGTTATGTTCTGTGTAGCAGTTTTGCAGATTGAAGGAATTCAAAGATAATGTTCCTAATTTTTTTTTCTTTTCCTTTCATGTCTGTTGTACAATAGGTTGGGTAGGGAGAAATTATCTTGTGTGATTTCCATATTTTTTTTTTATATAATCCTTTGGCACACTATTTTTTTGCAATGTAGAAGGGTATGTTCCATAGTTTTCGGCAGTGGGAATGTTGGCCGTTGGGATTTTCCTGTTTTTTTTTTTTTATTTTGAATAGAAATGTGTTTAGTTTGGCATGTCCTGTTCTCATCTTACTGGTTTAGTGTGTAGTGGTGGGTAATATTTTAGTATGGCATTGGAGTTAATCATTTTTGTTATTTTTTAGTCATTGGTTGCCATTTTTTGGCTTGTTCTATAATTTATTGGAAATCTTTTATAATCTGTAGTTTGGATTTGAATTTTAAGTAGTTACTTCCTGTTGGGGTATAAATCATTTTGTTAATCTTTCTGGTTTTATTTGCTGTAGTATCTGCTATTTCATTTCCAAGTATTTGGTTGTGACTTACTTTTCAGTGTATGTTGATTGAGCCTGATTTCTTTTCCTGTATGAATAATTATTTCTAAGGTCTACATTATTAACATTTTATTATTAATTTGGTATATATTTATATTTAAGCATTGGATTGCTCTTTTGCTAAACATAGACCAGACATGTTCAATTGGGGACAGATCCGGTGAACAGACAGGCCGAGGCAGGAGTGTCATATGGTGACTAGCCAGGAATTGTTGGACGATGCATGCCACATGTGGTCTAGCATTGTCCTGTTGGTAAATGGCATCAGAGAGCCCCTGAAGATAAGTATGACCACAGACTCCAACACCTCAGCGATGTAACACTGGCTGTTCAAAGTACCGTAATGTGTACATGACACGTGCATGATTAGAATCCAATTGGCATCCCATACCATAATATCAGAGGCCAGACCTGTATGGCACTGCATCATGCATGTCTCACTGAGCCGTCACCACGGTACCACCAGATATGGATTCGTCCATCATGGTTCTGCATACTGAAGTGAGATTCATCTGAAAAGACAATGAGATGCCATTCGCACATCCATGCACAATGTTCTTGGCACTGTTGCAGTCATATACACCTGTGTTGTAGAGGCAAATGTAGCCGAAGTAATGATTGCTTAGCAAAGATGCCCCGATGCTGCAGACAATGTTGAACCATATGTGTGGACAATGGTTGATGTGCAACACACCCTAACTGTTGAGCTAAGGTGTTTGATGTGGCTGTACTATCATTCAAAGTCATGTGCATGAGATGTCTGTCCTCTCATTCGTTTTTGTGACAGGGCTGTTGAGATCCCTCACGTCAATGAGTTCATTCCTCCTCTACTCACTGATGCCATATTCTCATCACTGTGGCAGCATTCCATCAACACGAGCACTGATGTCTCAGTACAATAATATGCTTTCACCATAATCCCACAATTCAATCTTTCCCCGTAATCCCTCAATCAAAGTCGGAAACCTGGTCATATGGATGCTGTGTTCTTCGACAGGGCATACTCTGATCCTTTAGTGTGCAAGAACTGTGAGCAAACACATTTCCAGTTCTTTACACCAGCTCTTTGTAATCTCCTCTTATACCACTTCCAGGGGGCATTACTGTCACACATGATGTGCATATATGCTGTGCTTTGAATCATTTACATGTTCTGCCATGGTCTACCCATCTTGCATATTTTGGGACAATCTAATGAGTTCTTCCTGGAGTTGCACTTTTAATGGCCAGCAGTTTATATATATATATAAGAAAATTGATAACAGTAATATGCAGAGCAGAGAGAAAAGTAATAACTTTAGCCCTAACTGATATGATCCAATATAGAAAAATAGTCACAGCCACTAAAAGAAAGCTTAAAAACCTAGACAAAAGCAATGGGAAAATATCTGCTCCAGTATAAACAGCTTTACTTCCCTCACAAAGGATTGGAAACTCGTAAAAATAAAGGCAAACCCATTGAACAATTTGTGTTCTGAAATCAATCTTACTAAAGGCAGCAAGACAAGCTTAAGCAAGACAGAAGAGGAATTAGCTAACTGCTTTGCAGACCAATTCCTAAAAAAAAACAATAATAATTGTAACCAAGAAAATAAAGAAATAAAAAAGATTGATATGCTACTTTGCATATCAATTGTGAAATCGATTATGTTGTCTAGAGCAGCTTTATTGGGTTGGATGCAGTCTGGCAGTTATGTATTATATCATTTTTTGGAGGTGCCATTCTAATCTATTTTTAAGCACTTTTTTCTGTGATTTTTAGTGTTGTATTGCTAAGTGTGATAGAATGGTAGGATCTAATATCTTCTTTATTTTTATTAAGTTTGATGAGTGGAATCGTATAACTTTCATTCCATGAGTCTGGGAAGATGTTTCTCCAATGAAAGTTGGTGATATTCAGTAGGCTGCTTTAGGAGATAAATTTTTTAAGGCCAGGTTGGATATTTGGTCTGGCCCTATGGTGGCTTTGATGTTTGAATTTTGTATAGCACATTTTATTTCTCTCAAAGCGAAAGGTTTTTCGATTTCTATTGCAGATTTCTTTAGTTTTTATATGCTTCCGTTTTGGTGTTGTTTTTTTTTTCTTTATTTTCTTGGTTATAGTTATTATTATTATTTTTAGGAATTGGTCTGCAAAGCAGTTAGCTAATTATTCTTCTGTCTTGCTTTAGTAAGAACGATTTCTAGAGGTGAAATTGTTCGATGGGTTTACCTATATTTTTATGAGTTTCCAATCCTTTGTGAGTAAAGTTTTAATACTGGAGCAGATATTTTTCCATTGCATTTGTCTAGTGTTTTTAAGTTTTCTTTTAGTGGCTGTGACATTTTTTTTATATTGGATCATATCAGTTAGGGCTAAAGTTCTTATTGCTTTTCTCTCTGAATCTTATTGTTATCAGTTTTCTTATATATGTTGTATAGCTGGCCAAGTATTATTTCTTTTTTTTTTCTACTTTCATGAATGGCTTTATCAATTTGGTTATTAAAGGTTTTCACTGATCTATCATTGAAATCTGTGTTGTCTTGTATGTCCAGTTGTATTATTTGTGAAAAGGTTCTCCATTATTTTTTTTCTTTTCTGTCATTTCTTTATTGAAGTGTGCAAAGCCATCTATTATAATGGGTTTGTGATCACTTCTCATGCAATCTGGAAAAACTTTCCAGTTTAAAAGATGGGCTAAATCAAGTGATGTCATTGTAAGATCTAAAGCAGGTTGTGTTACATCTGTTTTGTTTTTTTAATGTTCTAGATCCACCGTTGAGGATTTTTTTTTTAGAATACTTTCTATAATTTTGCCCTTAGGGGATGTATTTTTGCAGCCCCACATTTTATGATGAGCATTGAAGTCACCACAAATGATTATGGGTGTTGGGCATGCTTCTATAAGGTAATGGGATATTTAAGGTTGGATAATATCACCAGGATTATATGTTGATATTATGGACAATCTTTGTCATCCAATTTTAGTAAGTACTGCTACTGTCTCTAGTTTATTTTTAAATTTGGGTAGTTCTGTTTCAGTTTGTGGGGGATTTATTTTTTAGAAATATTCCTGATCCTTTGCTGTTCTCATTTTTTTTCATTATGTAAGATACATAATTTGAGATTTTGATATGTTTTGTTGTTTTTTTTTCATTGAAGAAACATTACTGTGTGGCTATGGCAGCCAAATTGTATGATTTCAAAAGATGATTGATTTCTCCCTTTTAGTTTTTACTCCTCGCATGTTCTATTACAGAATGGTGCAGGAAAATTCTTCATTTTGAATGTGCATTGTGCAAAACATGTCAAGTTGTAGTTTGCAGAGCTTGAGGATGAGGTACAGCAGCTACCCTGGCCATCTCAATCTCCAGAACTCAATATTATTGAACATTTGTGGGAATATCTGGAGCACAAGGTCAGATCACACTTTCCACCTCCAACATCACTGGTACAGTTAGGCCATATTTTACAGAAAGAATGATCCCACATTCCATGGAACACCGTATGTGCATGATTTGTATAAGTCTATTCCATATCGAATTGTGTCTGTTCTGAATGCCTGAGATGAGCCTACAGCTTATTAATAAAATGTTCTCCACAAACAGTATATGTTTCCATTATTTTGATAAACCCCCCTGTACCTGAACCTATATTTCTATGGGCATCGCCAATCCACCCTAAAGTAATATGTCTCGGTCAGATCAATTCATATTTTGATTCTTGTTCTTGAAAAGTTCCACTTGTAATAGTGGTGCTTGATGTTCATACCAGTCTTTCTCTTTTTCCTTTGTTATTATGTTATGTGGAATTACTGGTCTGATTCCTGTGATTAGCAGGAAGTTTCATATTGTTGGTCTTGGCTCTATTAATAAGCATAGTTTCTTTTAAAATAAATCTCTTAACATTAAGATCATTTTCTTTCCACAGCACATGAAATTTGAGAATGTTGCATAGAGATTATTCTCTTGATGTCCTCATACAGGAATTCCAGTATTATAACCTAGATATTCTAGGCTTGCAAGAGACCAGATGGACAGGTAAAAGTGAGATACTTAAAAGTAACTTTAAATTTCTCTTTTCAGGCAGGGAGGAAGGAAAGCATCTCCAAGGTGTAGATTTGCTTCTCAGCAGACACACCAGTGATGCTCTTCTAGGATATGATTGCATTAATGAAATATTTCTGACAGCAAAATTTAAAACAAAAATTGAAGACTTGAATGTCATCTGTTGTTAAGCTCCCACAGAGAACTATGATGAGAATGAAAAGAATATGTTTTATAGACAGCTACAGGATATTTTGAATTTCATGAAAAAAGGAGATATTTGTTTTATGCTAGGTGACTTCAATGGTAAAGTTGGTACTGACTCTGACCTTTGGGTTTTAGGTCCCTTTGACATTGGTAGTTCCAATGGCAATGGGGAAATGTCTCCTACAGGTATAAACTTAATGGTTTGTGAATAACTAACACATACTACAAACACCAGGGACATTTATAAATACACAGGTTTCACCTGATGGATTGCACAGGAATATGATAGATTATACTTTAATTAACACCAAATGGGCTAGTTCAGTTAGGAATACCTGATCATACAGGGGAGCCAAAATTGGGTCTGACCATTACCTAGTCAAAAGTGTCTTGCAACTTAAGCTTAAGAAATGTATCTGTGTTAAGAGAATTATCTTTAACACTGAAGCTTTAAAAGATCCAGCTACAACCAAAGCATACCGTGATAAGTACTTAGTTGTAACGACAATCATTGTTTGCTTTCTGCTGAAGTTGAGAAAGAATGAAGTCAGTTTAATTAGGAATGAAGTCAGTTTAAGAATGAAGTCAGTTTAAGGCTTGAAACTAATACTCTTGGGTAAAAAGGGACAGAGGCAGCAAAAGCATTTGAGTGATAAGACTATGAACATATTTCAGAAAGGAAGAATTGCATTTTGAGTAATCTGAATTGACATCCTACTAGTCCTAACAGACAGTATTACAGTGAGCATATTAATAAACTTGTAAAGTACCAGTTAACAATTGATAAGAATCTTTGACTTGATAACTTGATTGACAAAGCAGAGGAGACAGCTAGAAAATGCAAAAGCAGAAAGTATACCAGATAGTTAATATTTTGTATGGGAAGAAATAGAGTGGAACATAGGGATTGAGAGATAAACGTGGTACGGAAGGTGAGAATGTCATGTGGCTAGGTGATGCTGCATTTCAATAATGTTCTAAACAATGTTGTTAGTACAATTCACATTATTTGCAGTGATGATACATGCATTATTTGCTTCAATGATGGAGATATATCACAGTCTAAAGTTCTTTTGGCTTTATCTTAATTAAAACTGCATAAATCCCCAGGGGTAGATGTAATTACTGCTGAAATTAAGCTGGAAATGTTTTGCTGTAGCATGGCTGACTGAAATTTTGAATATTTTTAATGATAAGATGTTGTTCCTAATGTTTTTACCAAAACCATTAATATTCCTATTTTTAAGAAAGGTGATCACAGTTCTTGTAATAATTTAGGGGAGTTTCAGAAACTTGTGGTTACTAATACTTAAGTTGAAAAATAAAATTATTGTGAACAGTGCCCCTTACCATCGTCAATAATTTTTTTCCACATAAGTAATAATTGAATTCTATATATAGAGGTCATCTGTGTATTTACTATGGACTGATTACTAGCTTTATAGATTTCAAAACGACTTTTGACTCTATTGATCATCATAATTTGTGGTTAATTGTGATATTGAATGGTATACCTGAAAAGTTAGTATAATGATGGCTCTTTATAAATACACAAAGTCTTGCATGAGATTTGGTAAGGCTTATAGCAGTTGGTTTAGCATTGCCACAGGAGTATTACAAGGATGTCTTTTGTCTCTTCTTTCTCTTTACCTGTGTTATTATATTTGTGGAGTTACTGCAATAATTGTTGATTGTTGAATGAGTTCACAAGCAAGGTTTGTTCTTTATCCTGCACTGCATTGTCTTCTGTCCTGTTTATGTTATTTGAAATGCAGCTTTTCTAGAAACCCCTTAGAATTGAAACTTGGAAACTTTGTGCCCATGTTTTATTTAACCCATTTACCTAACTAAAATAATGCTAGTTTTTGAATTTTTCTATTATGGGTTAATTTAATATTCTCCAGACACTAACCAGTTATAAAATCTTAAATTGTCCTTGAAAGATTTATTAACAACCAAATCCATAACCTGCAGTTGGCTTGTCATGACTCTTGAAATCACCACTAAATCAGTATTCATCTGCTTCTTTAAATGGTGTTGTAGTTTTTTAGTTTGTCCTCTGAACTATTCAAAACTTTCATATCTCTCTCTTTTTAATGTTCCTGGTTGTCTGTCCAGAACTTTCTGTCATTCATTGTAGACTCATTTGGCATCCACCCTTTTTTTGTGACAGTGGATGATGACACCAGAAAGTAACTTCTGTTTGAGGTTTGTTTTCTGTTTTGATGTAGGAAACTCTGCCAATACAGCAAGCATAACTGTTACCCTTTACCCTAAGTTTTTCATTGCCCATGGATTTCACAATAACAGATTTTTCACCCTCAGCTGTAACTGTTCTAGTTGAGGGCATGTCAAAATAGAATGCAATTTCATCTGCTTTCCTATTTGCTCCACTGAACAGTTAGTGTTTTTTCAGGTTAATTGTATAATGCTGGAATTTTACTAATTTTTTTTTCAAATCACATGGTAATTTCCGTACAGGTGGTGAACTAAAAAAGAGAACATATTCTTTTTAGAAGAGAACTTCTGGCTAGCTTATCCCCAGAAATTCATTTTTCTGATTCTGAGAAATCCTAAATCCTGTGAACTGATGAACAGCAATAAGTAAAGATAGTGTCACACCAAAAAAAAAATTGACTCTGTTACTAAGTTATTGGGTCCTTGAGCAAGTTCTGCAGGAATCTAAATAATTTTTTTCCTCATTTTCATTTATACATTTAAGAGTATGAAATCAATTAGGACTTGAAACTACTGGCAAGCTTGTTTTATGCTTCACATGCTGTATCTGCAACTTTGAATTAAGATTCTTATGTCAATAATTATTCATTATATTAAATTATTGGGCATTTATATTTAACCATTTTACTACCATAAAGGTCCCAAATGGACTCGTCCAAACACTAGTCCTTACCTGCACTTTTGGCTGTTGTGGTTGTGAAAGAGTTAATAGTTCTTACAAAATAAAAATACATCAAAAAGATAAGAAATTGAAGGTTGACGAACCTCCCATTATTGAACCACCTTCATAACACATCATGCATAGCTTGAAATAAATAAACATTTAAATTTTAATGAAAATTAATAAAATTTTATTTTAAAATTGTTTCAGTCTTAAATTTGAAAAATCAGATGGCATCTGAAAGTGGAATTTCTACAATATATGATAAAAAACAATTAAGTTTATCCATTCCTTCCAGAATAGCAGAAGAAATATTTTTCCACATTGATTGAAATTTTCCATCACTTCATGGAGCAAATTCAAGTTATATATTATATGTAGTATTACATGAATTAAAATATGAGTATTTTATTGCAGAAAATAAAGTTTAAGGATTAAGGAATAATTTTTTTTGCATTAATAAAAGTGATTTTAAATGGTTGACTATTAAACTAAGAAATATGTGTGCACAGGTTTTTAGCCAATCTTTCTCATCCCAGTGACCAAAGATATTTTGTGTTTAATTCCAATCCAGTGGTGGGATTAGGGTTAAAATCCTAGATAAAATACAGGAGGCTCCTGCTATCCGAGTCCCCATTATCTGTTTCCCCACATGTATGGAGACAAATTTTTGAGGAACTCTATGCAAAAATCTCCCCCCTCCTTCCCCAGTTTCTGAGGATCACATCCATGTACCATAAAGGACATGACAACGTCATTTCAGAAATAAATATTTTAACAATTAAAGATTTAAGAGAAAACATTGAGCAAAATTGATGATGCTGCAGATTATTTTAGGAACCATAATCTGCTGTGTGATCATCTACAAAAGTTTAATGTGAGCTACGAGATATTTTAATCATGCCACAAAGCAATTCTACAAGAAAAAATACTGGCTGGAACTTAAACATCTTTACACTCGTTCTTTGCAAAACACAAACCTATCAAGGAGAAATCTGAACCTAAGGATGGTAAGAGTAGCATTTTTATTTCAAGGTCCTTCCAGTGTTTACCCAACGTCTAATAAGGGGATGAGAAGATGACCTCCTCCCCACTAATGGTAATGTATTTCAAACCACCATCTAATTCTCTCCCAATATGAATCTTCACTCGTCCAATCAACCCCAACACATTTATTTTTGAAGGTAATAAAAATCACTGATATGTTAAAACAATCTATTAAACAAATTGTTCACGTCTAATTAATATTTTTATGTAAAAAAAATTATATGCACTCACATAACACAAATTCATGTGCATGTAAACACAATGAAATACAATGCCCCCTCAAGCAGTTGCTTGTCACAGAGGTCTGAAAGGACCCTATCAGTTTGTATGTCATAGAAAGTCTGTGAGGAAAGCAAGGCCTCAGCAAGAATCCATGTCTTATCCAGGGCTCAAACCCACATCGTTTTGATCAGTAGCTAAGCATGCTAACCACTCAGCCAAGGGAAGGCTACAAACACACACAGAATGTGAAATTAGCATCTTATTTTTAAGATAAATAGATCAATAACTTATGGTAAATGATAAGTCAAGGTAATTTCTTTAAAAAATGTGTAATCAAATGTTCAATCAGATGATCTGGTCATTATAAACCTGGTTTGGATTATTTTTTATAGGCGGAAATTATTCACTTAAAGGGGATTCACTTTAAATGACATTTTCCCAGTCCCAATTAACCACGGATAACAAGTATCTCTTGTGCAAACTCTTTCTGTCTGGGATTTTCCTTTCACAGTCTTGTCTGCAGTAATTATTGGAAAGTTATGTGAAAAAGGTAATATTTGAAAACTTTCACTTAAAGCAAAAATAATTAAAAGTAATTTTTACCTTTAAACGAAAAGAGTTAGGTTTTTAAATGAATGTTAAATCAATTGTGTCTGATTTCATCATATTCTTACTTTGTTTACTATCAATGCATTTTAGGATACAGATCCCTTTGCTGACCAGTCAGTGTTTGAATATAATGAAGATGTTCAACGGTGCAAAATATTTTTTGATGAGCTAAAAGACATGCAACCCTTAAAGGTAATTTTTTTAATGGTGTAATCAAGGACATTTACTTTAATCAGTTATCTAAAGTACTATTGCAATCCCTTGTAGCTGATCAATGTACTGGATAATGAAATTTATTCAATAAATAAACCTTGATTTCATGCATTATTTTTCTGCAAAATTTAAATTTTTTAACATTACATTTTGAGCATTTCCTAAACTTATTATTGTTCATAAATTTTATGTTTTTGTGCATGATTTAAATCAAAGAATACACTTCAGGTAATTGCATATTTTATTGTAATACTGTTGAATTTCTATTAAAATTTGACAGGTCCTTGAAGTTGAAAAATAAAAGTTTTAAACTGAGCGTGTGAACTCTATTTAAAAAAATGACAAACTCTTCAACACTGAGGTGCATATGCACAAGTTAGAAAACTACCAAGTTGCATAATTTGTTGCAGATGGTTGGCAGACAGAAGTCAAATGGCTGACTAGTGCCCAGAGTAACTATGACTATTAGTACACAATGCGTATTTTATTACAGTAGACTTAATTATATAAGATAATGGTGTGAAGAAATGGTACAGATAATGCAAAAGCAATTTAAATTTACCATTGTATTTCATTTTAGTAAATATATTCGAATATGAAGCAATGAAAGCTTGCCATTAGGGACCAAAGGGGAAAGGTCCAAACATGTCTGTATTAAATACTAAAATATTAAATTCTGAATTAAAATTAATAATAAAAATAGTAATTTTCATTGATATTTGATTTTTAAGCCATCTTGTCTATTTTATTTCCATTCAATAAGCATTTAGTAAAATAATACACTTGAAACTGCCTTGCATCTCCTTAATTATATATAAGCATGGGATATTATGTTGAAAGCTTCAAGTGTGTCCAGAAATTTCCGTCATATACCATGTTAGTGTCAATCATTTAGCAATGCTTACAACAGTTGGCAAGCTGAAGCAAGGTCTGCACAACAACTGTGAAGCCCCCTAAACAATACCTAGATATCATCTTACTGATTGCAATGCCACCACTAAAGGATTATTGGAAACTGCATAATGGAGTTTCCAATGGTGCCTTCAGATAAGTAATATTTTATTATTTAGTAAAAATATATTTAGTCAGATAATTTTATTGGTTTATGGTAAATGCATGTATTACTAGCTTAGTTAACAATTTTTTTATATTCATTTTTTTATATGAATGTACATTATTACAATATAAATAACCCAAGAGCATCAGCTTATCTAGATTATTGTAATTTTAACACAAGAACAAAGTAATGACAACATAGTTTAACACATAATATTGTATATATAATCTTAACCCTTCCAGTGTCCACGCTGTCTGTATATATTTGCAGAATCTGTAATAAGAGACACCAAATACCATGTTTCAGATACCTTCGCACTTTCAACTCTCCAACCAGGCAATTCACTAAAAATTAAAGATAAACAAATGATAGTTCAGACACTGCTAGCCATGCATAACATATCATTTGTCCTTCAATGCTACTTTTCGTAATTTCATTTCTTGACACTTTGATTTTTATTGAGAATAAAAATCAGTCTTTTGCAAAAAAGGAAAATACTATGAGCCCAACTATCGACCATGAGCACATTGTACCTTTAGTTTTCGACCATAAATGTGCATTATCTAAATTTTCTATCCTAATTTTTTAATAAAATTATTGATATTTTGTTAAAAATTCTTTAAGTATATATTAATGGTTCAAAATATGTTTTAATGAATATGAACAAAATTAGGTTATGTTATCGCAAACTTCATTTCCTCTCCATTAGTTGCTGAGGCCCACGATTATAGAATCCTTGTCTTCAGCCAGAAGAAGCCCAATTTTCAGTCATTCTATATCGCTGAAGATGTAGTAGATTTTAGTACAACAAAAAATTTATTTTTTTAAAATAAAAAATTGCCATTGAAAAAATTTTCTTATATATAACTTATAAAAATATGTAATTCAGGCTTGAAAAATAATGATTTGTTTTTTTATTTGATGCATATTTTATTAAACTACAATATAATTAATACTACAAATAAATGTTAACAATAATTGTTAAAGCCATCTCATTGCCATTTCTTAGAAGTGCTATACGGTATTGCCGATTTGTTTGTTAACATTACTTTTCACTGAAACAACTCCCTTATTTAAACTCTCAAATTTAATTTAAACTATTATCAACAAATTTGTCCTTAACATTTCGAAAAACTTAAAAATTTAAAAAAACTGCAGATGTTGGAAATAATTACAAAGTACATACCACCTTTTTTTTTTTTCGATTTTTACACTCTTTTTTGCCATAAACCTATTTCAGCATTCCCAGAACTATTTTTAAGTTTATCCCAGCATTCTATGCATCTTTCCCAATCTTAAAATTGAAATTGTAAGTAAAAACAGCTTTCTTAGACTGTTCAATACTGGCTGTACTGCAACTAGGTCACATCTCAAAGCCTTACAGACGAGGAGGCAGGAGGCTCACACATGCCATCTCTATTCCGTGTGTCATAAGTGGCACCATAATAGAATAGTTTGTGCTTTTCCAATAAGTTTACAGTGCTTTTTCAATAAATCGGATAACCTCTGTAAAGTTAGTATTTCATCATCATCATCATCTTCAAGCAGCCATGGGCTATGGAAGTCCAACCAGACCATGCAATTTAATTCTCCAAGCATATCTCTACTGAGCTATATATATTATCTGCTGCATATGCCCATTGTACACCAATTCTAACAAGGTCTTTTTTTGATATTGTCTGCCCACACATCCTACATCTTCCCCTCTTTCTGAAGCCTTTAAGTACACTGTTCATAACCCTATTCGCTAATCTATAATTATCCATACGAGCAACATGGCCGAATCAATGGAGCCTCTCTCTGCACAAAATGCTGCTCAAAGGAGGTTGCTGACTCCTTTGCCTAACCTCATCATTATTCACAAAATTGAACCACCTAATTCCCAAGATACTGCATAAGCATCTGGAATTAAAAGCATCTAGTTTCCTATTATCTTGTTTACAAAGTATCCAAGTTTCGCTACCATAACTAACCCTGGAAAGAACCAAACTATTATACAGTCTAATTTTAGTCTTTAGGCATGTATGCCTAACTCTCCACACTCTCCATAGATTCTTAAAAGTCCCAGCAGCAATCCCTATTTTCCCAAGATAATTAAACTGTGACACTTGTTTAAGATTAAAACCATTCAGATTAACTGAATCACATCCTGCCTGACCAATTTTCATCACTTTAGTTTTCTCTCTGTTTATAACCAAACCTACTCTAGTACCAATTGTAACGCTCCAAATAATATGCAAAATACTTTAAAGTTGGACCTTTTTCCTGATCCAATTAGTTTTATGCTCTGGATAGCTGAGACGGGTGCCAGGCAATAATTAAAAAATTGCCAAAAAAATAGACTAAGTTAAAGTAGGGTTCAAAATGCCAGCGAGCGTTAATGAGTAAATAGTTTAGAATCAAAATTGATTGTCAAAAGTCTAGATGCTATCAATCTAAATTGGCATTGCTCAAGAGAAAAAACTGTAAAGACTCAAAAGGTTTAAAATAGCAAACAGATTTATTTCCAAAATATCAACTCACCGTGCTACAACGTACTCTTCTCTTCCTCTCTCGCTCTACAACTCCGGGCACTATGCACTCTACACAACTCTAACTCCTCACTAACTGCCTTGCTCGTAAGTGCTCCTGCACTTACATGCTCTTCTGTACTTACTTATGCTTCTGCTTGTGCACTTACTTGTGCTTCTGTGGCAACATGTCTGCAGACTTTTAACAGAGCCGGCGTTGTGCGCCGGGAAAGACATTAACATAAAGTGATGAATGACGCAATAGGGGGCGTGTCCTTGTGCACGCGCTTTAGCGGTGACAATCGGAAGATCGGAGTTGCGCAACTCCTAACTATTGGAAATAAGCGCTGTGATGCCAAAAAAGGAAATAAAAATCCCCAAAATGATAAATATAACATAAATTAAACAAAACTGGTTAAAGTAAAGCAAAAGTGAACGATGGGGCATCACAACTCCCCCTTCCAAAGGGAGTCAAAAGATTTGACCTAACAGATTTTGACGAGCAATTTTGATTAAAGGACACATCTTACATCATTTGCACATGGCTGAACATAAATAAGTAAAAGTATGCTAGCACAAATTTTGATATGACGAACTATTCTCACTTTGACACAATTTTCCAGCACAACCAAAGGTACCTCCTCCCTTTTCCTCCTAACAAAAATGTGTTTAACAGCTATCCTAGTGTCCATACATACCAGTGGCTGTGACAGTTAACTGTATACTAGCATCATCGGTCTAACTAGTATCACATTCTGATACAAACTCGAAATTGGCATATCTTGAACTGTACAGAAAAAACAGGTTAAATCACTCCTAATCTTCCATAAATTCTATAAGGTTAAATACATGAGCCTAGTAACCGTGGTCGAGTGGTTAGCACGCTTGGCTACTGATCTACGGGACCTGGGTTCGAGCCCTGGGTAAGGCATGGATGTATGTGTCATTTTTCTGCTGAGGTCCTGCCATCCTCTCAGACTTTCTACTATGGCATATAAACTGACAGGCTCCTGTCAGACCTCTGTGGCAAGCAGCTGCTTGAGGGGGTATTTATTTTTATTATTTATTTTATTATTTTTAAATACATGAAAAGAAAAATGATTTTACATTTGTTGTTAGCGGGGTGATAACTTCCACTTATCCCCTAACCATAATCAAAAAATACGTGGAAGCTAAGTCTTCTCCTAAATCACATAAAAAAAATGGGTATTCGAACACCGTTATCTCTTCCTAATTACATCAAATAACGCAAAGCTAAGAAAATTCAAAATTTACAAACAAGCAGGATTGTAATCATCCGCTAATTCTTCTCCTATTCACAGAAATCGCGATCTAGCTGAAATAAAAAATCATTAATTACCTCCCCCTTCAGAGCTAACGTCCCCCTCCCAAAGGAGTTATGCTGGTAACAACTCGGTCACCAGACTATGCCATTTTGGGGACAGCTCCAAAAAGGTACACAAAAAAAAACAAAATTCTGCTGTCGTCATCATGGTCATCATCTATATATACCAATAAATACTGCCAATGTCATCCCAAAAATTACGCATCATTGACACATAAATATCACTGATGACACTGAACAGATTTAAACACATATACATAAATCGTATCTAAGAATAAAGAAAAAAATAGTGTAAATAATTTATAATATACGATGATAACATTTCATCCAATAACTTTTATGTGAATCTCCTTTCTTTTTTTTACATAAATTCACTTGGAATGCACGTTATTTTACAATACAAAATTCTTAAAAATGAAAAAATTATTAAATCACTAATTCTCTTTCACTCTCCTCATTCATATCCATAAACATTTTACAATTTCTAAGCTTTCCAATATCGACTTACAAAATTTTCAGCTAACAGTCAGCTGAAACGAAAAAATCTACAAAAATACATTTTAACTCACGTAAATACAATAACTAGAACTTCGATGAATAAGAATGCAAAAAAATTCTATTCACACAAGTATGAACTCGAACTACAATAAATTCACTTTCCAAAAATAAATATCGAAACTCCAAAGTTTCAACAAGAATTTAAACATTGCTAACTATATAAATCACAATAAGCTTCTTCTTCATCTTCATCTATTCCAGAGAAAAGAGAACATTTATAAATCAACAAGTACCAAGTGAAAGAATAATAATATACTTAAATTTCATTGCTGGCACTCCGTGGCGATAAATCATCCAGTTGGGTTCCGATGACATCTTTCCGTCGTCGTTGGGTGGCTTCACATAAAGTTGTTACTGAAGATCTCTCTCATGACGTCATCTTGGCGATGTTGACTGCTTCTCTGCCGGTTGTCGCTCTGCAGGATCTGCGTTTCGATGGCTTCTCGTCACGCTCTTGACGTCGATGGAACAGCTGAATCTGGCTTTGTCCTGTCGTGTGTAATAGGTGATAATCTAATCTGTTCTTTTCTCTTCTGCTTGGTAAAGTTTCATCATCATCATCAGAGCCATCTTTCTCCTGGGTTTGTTGTGGAGCATCTACTTCTGATCTAGAAAATTCTATAGACATTTTATATCTTTTTATATTCACAACATTAAAGTTTCCTACTGAGGCATTAGTGGTCATATTGGCCAATTCATACAGAACAGGCGAAAGTTTCTTCCTTATAACATATGGTCCAGCATATAATGGTGTCAATTTCTTTATAAATCCTCTTTCTTTATCACTCTTATGATGTGTTTTAATCAAAACCTTCTCACCTACTTTAAATTCCATATGTCATCGTCTTTTATTATAATCCTCTCGTTGCTTTTGTTGTGCTTGTAGGGAATTATCTTGTGCTTTGAAATGGCTCTAATATGATGTTCCATTCTAAACTCAATGGATTGTGGAGATGCGGGTTGGCCAATGAGTCTGTCCCAGGGTAATGTTAGTTCTCTTCCAAGAAATATCCTTGAAGGCGTGAATTTGGTGGTTTCATGTAATGAAGTGCATAAAGCAAAGGAAAACTGTTGCAAATATTTATCCCATGTACTATGTCTATTTTCAACGTAAGCAGCTATCGTTCTACCAATATTTCGATTAATTCTTTCGGTCAAATTTGATTGTGGATGATATGGAGTTGTATATATGTGTTTTATTTGAAACGTTTCACATACTTCAGCGAGCACATTTGAAATGAATTGGGGCCCATTGTCCGAAACTATACTCTTGGGTACCCCGTATCTGCATATAAACTCATTTATAAATTTCTTTGCTATGATTGTTGTTGTTGCATTTCTAACAGGAAATATTTCGACCCATTTTGAAAAATAATCTACTAAGACCAGAATATATTGGGATCCCGCTTGCGTTTGTGGATACGGGCCCATGCCAACTATTTCCATGGGTTCATTGGAGGTCGTGCTTTTCATAAGACCACAAAGACGGTTATGATTGAATTTTGTGGTTTAACAAATTAGGCATGTTTCTACATAGGTTTTTACGTCTTTTTTCAAAGCTAGCCAATATGATCTTTTGGCCACTTTCTGATATGTTTTCCGTGTTCCTAAATGTCCAGCTGAAGGTACATCATGTAATTCTTGGAGTACGTACTCTCTTAAATTCCTAGGAATAAATGGGCGATAACTGCCTGTTTGACTCGGTCGTCTGCAGTAGTACAAAATATCATTAATTAATCTGAAATGTCTGGCTCTTCCAACAATACTTGAAGCTATACTAGGATCTAGAGGTAATTCGTCAGTTTTCAAATAATGATACACGTTTCCACATTCTAAATCTCTTTGTTGTTCCTTAATTAAATGTTCCTTGAATTCGATGGGAACTATTGTGGTGAGTGAGGGAGCAAAAGACTTATCTTCGAGCTCTGGCGTAACTTCTGCTGGCCACACGGGAGCACGGGATAATGCATCCGGTAGCTGATGTGCACTTCCCTTTCGATGCTCGACCTTGAAATTGAATTCTTGTAGGCGTAATGCCCAGCGCATTAGACAACCTGTTAGATTGGTGGATGTCTGTAACCATTGTAAAGCGGCATGGTCGGTAAAATTAGTAATGTTGGACGTGTCTAATTGTACTTTAAATTTTTCTAGAGCCCATATTACGCTTAGACATTCTTTTTCAGTCACTGTATAGTTTCTTTCAGTGTGACTCAAATTGCGACTGGGATACATGATGACGTGTTCACAATTGTCATTCTGTACTTGGCTCAGCATGGCACCGAGACCGACATCGGAAGCATCAGTGTAGATGTTAAAAGGTTTGCCTAACTGCAGCAAGGCCAACACGGGAACATGACACAATGCATCTTTTAAGGTCTGAAATGCTGTGTCGCAAACAGGTGTCGAGTGGAACCGCTTTCGACGTAATTCACACAAAGGTTCGGCCAAATTAGCAAAATTGGGTACAAATTGTCAGTACCAACCACACATTCCTAAAAATCTACTAAGTTGTTTTGAATTGCGCGGTGTGGGACCCCTATAGTTATCACAAGAACTGCGATCACCTTTTTTGAAAATAGGGATAATAATAGCTCTGGTAAATTCCTTAGGAACCATGCCTTTATCATAAAAGATATTCAAAATTTCAGTCATCCAAGTGGTAACCAAAACATTCCCAGCTTTAAGCATTTCTGTAGTGATTTCATCTACCCCTGTGGATTTATGAAGTTTAAGTTTAGAAATAGCCAAAATAACTTCAGACTATTAAAGCCACCAATGCATCTATCATCATTGCAAACAATGGGAGTAGAACTAACCACATTGTTTAGAACACCACAGAAATGCTCAGCCCACCTAGCGTGATAGAATCCCCACCTTCTATAACCTTGCCTTGTTTATCCTTCAATCCCTGTATACATGTCTGTTTTCTACCACACAAAACATTAACAGTCTGGTACAGCCCTCTGCTCTTGTTTGTCTAACTGCTTCCTCGGCTTTGTCAGCCAAGCCATGAAGCCAAAGATTCTTATCAGCAGCTAACTGATCCTTTACACGTTTATTAAGCTCTGTGTAATGTTTTCTATTAGGACCAGTAGGGTATTTATTAAGGACATTCCTGCAATTCCTTCTTTCTGAAATAAGCTCAAGTGCCTTATCACTCAAATAATTCTGCCTCCTCTGCTCCTTTTTCCCTAAAAGAGTACTGTTAGTTTCCAAAACAGCCTGTTTAAAATGGTCCCATTCTTCCTCAACTTCAGTAGTAAGCAAAACATGACTGTCATAATGACTAAGTAACCTATCATGGTAAGCTTTGGCTATAACTGGGCCTTTCAGAGCTTCAGTATTCAAGGTAAATTTTTTAACCCTAGCACAACACTTTTTAAGTTTAAGTTGCAAGACACTTTTAATAAGGTAATGGTCAGTTCGAATTTCAGCTCCCTTATATAACCTGGTATTCCTAACAGAACTAGCCCATTTGCTGTTAATTAATATATAATCAAATGTATTGTTATGCAGCCCATCAGGTGAAACCCATGTGTACTTATGTATGTTATGGCGTTTGTAATAAGTGTTAGTTATTCGAATCCATTGAGTTTACTTGTAGGAGGTGTTGCCCATTGCCATTGCAGCTACCAATACCAAAAGGGCTTATCGCTCCTCCCCAAAGGTCAGAGTCAGTACCAACTTTGGCATTGAAGTCACCTAGAACAAGGGTAATATCTCCTTTCTTGGAGAATTCAAAATATCCCGAAGTTATCCATAAAACCTATCCTTCTCATCTTCATCGGCCTCCTCAGTGGGGCCATAACAGCAGATAGCATTCAAGTCTTTAATGTTTGCCTGAAATTTAGCTTTAGGAAACCTTTCATTAATGCACTCGTATCCTAGAAGAGCATCACTAGCGTGTCTGCTAGAAGCAAACCAATACCTTGGAGATGTTTGTTATCTTCCTTCTCTGAAAAGAGAAATTTAAGATCATGTTTAAAAATCTGATGTTTATCTGTCCATCTGGTCTCTTGCAAACTGAGAATATCTAAATTGTAACAGCGGAATTCCTGTGTGAAGGACATCAGAGAATAATCTCTGTGAAGTGTACTATGTTTATTGAGAGAGGAATTGCTCATAATATCAAATGGCTCCCTATTTGTAGGCATGGGTTAAAGACCTGTTCACCTGCTACTAAAGGTTGAAGCCATCTACATGGGAAGACTTCCATAAATTTATATTTGATGATACCCATAGAAGCAAGGGTTCAAGTACCTGCGATGGCCTCAGATCAGGATTATCCATGAGCTGAAAAAAAGTATCCTATGAATTTATTCCTTTATGGCTGTCAACCCATAAACAAAGAGAAAACACAGTGGAAGATTTTCCCTTATTAAAAACTCACTAGTGCAAAAATTCAGGATCCATGATCATAATCTCGGAGCCACTGTTCCATTTAGGTTTGTATATATGGTTGGCAACAGGACCCTCTGTGATTGATCTCAGCAGGGTAGAAAGGAAAAGTAGCCATAGAAGTCAATATCAGTAGTCCACACTGATCTGGCAGCCCTGGGGGCGGGGGTGGCTCAGTCGGTAGCACGCCAGGCTCGTAATCTAGTTCCCAGGTTCGAGTCCCAGCTGGGTCAGCGTTGAGATTTATCTCCGCAAAATTCCCCGCCCTGCCCACGGTCAGTAGGGGACACCGATGGGCTTGGAAAGGCCGTCGGATGGGATGTTAAGCCGTGGCCCCGTGTGCGGGAGAGCCATACCCTGTGCACTTAAAGAACATGCTGGATGGCCTTGACGGGAGGCTACCATCTGTCTCCCAACAGCTGTTCCAGTGGGTCCCCTCCCCCAACCTTCTCTGAGCCTTCGGGGTCCTTGTGACCTGGCCATTTAGCCCATGGTGTGCAAAAAAGTGCCGCTCAGAGGTAAAACAACCCAACAACCCAACTCTGGCAGCCCTCCCCTTCCATTCCCTTCCACAAGAGAGTATCTCTTTTGAAAGGTACTAACAGCTGCACCACAAGAAGGCGGGGGTGGACATTAGATGCTAGGCCTGGCCAGTTCTGTGTATCATCACGGATATGTGTATAGCTCTCCTTCCAGTGAATACTTAGCTACCATTTGAACGTTGAGTCAATTTATCACAGATTCAATTCATTATCAAAATCAGGACTTGCTTACCTACAGTTATTTTCATTAAAGGATTTTTTTCCACCCTGATTTCCTAAGCTTGCAAATTGCTCTGTTCTGCACTCTGTCAGAAAAGGAAGGTTACTGTGCTTGGAAAGGCTGCCATCCATTGGTTGGGACTTTAAGATGTTGATCCATGTGCAGCAACGCTGTACTCCATATATGTTAACACACTGGATGATCTTGATGGCAGACTTCCATCAGTATCCCAACAACTACCCTTCCCCAATTTTCTTTGAATCCTTAGTGTTCATTGTTGCCTTACTATTAGCCCATTGTGTGCATAAAAGTGCCAGTGAGTAGTAAACAACCTATTAGACACTTAGCCAAAACATAATTTCAAGGAATAGGAGAAAATCAAAAGAATGTGGTAAAGAAAATGATTTTATATTGGTTCAATAATTTTCAATCATTGTGTAATGCTCCAAAAGTATGTTAAACTTCTTCTCTTTGGACCTTTTGGCTGATCCAAATTAAACTAAACTTCCAGATAGTATCAGGCGCAACTCAATATTAATTTGCCAAATGAAGTTAAATGAGGGTCCGCTAAGTATTTGGGCATTACTTATTGAGTAAGAAAATGAAAGATTGTCAAATTATTAAAGGTAAATCTTAATAATAAAAAAATCAATTGTTGCTCGACTAACTTCCTTCCTCTTACTACTGACACTCTCATCACTGACTCCATGACCTAATGTCACTTTGTATACATGCAGCTTGCAACTGACACTTTTTTGTTGCACGCTGGGAAAAACATTTGCATGATTGCACGCTCATGCTAGCTATTATGCAAGGGGGGGGGGGGGGGGCATTGTCCTTAATGTGCACATTAGTGACTATCAATCAAAAGTCAGAGTTGCACATGTGCAACTCCATTAGCTGATCAGAATGAGGAAAAATGATAGCCAACTAAACATAATCCCCAAAATGATAAATATAATGTAAATAAAGAAAAACTTGTTAAGTAAAAAGTGAATGGTGGACCATCACAACTCCTCCTCCCAAAGGGTGTCAAAATTTGACCTAATAGATTTTGATGGGCAATTTTGAATAAAAGGACACTTTCTACATCATTTACATATAGCTGAACATAAATAAAGAGTATGCATACACAAATTTGATAAGACAAGCTACCCTTATATTGACACAATCTTCCATCACAACTAAAGGTACCTCCTCCCATTCCTCCTAACATAGTGTAAATGCATACCAATGGCATGTGGCAGTTAATTGCATATTAGCGTTATTGGTCTAACTAGCAACACATTCTGATACAATTCCAAAAGTTGCATACTATAACCTTTACAAAGCTTGTTAATCTAAATCCTGTCCTGCTTAACTTCTAAAAAGGTTAAAGGAAAAAATTGAAAAATTACAGCAATTCTGCCCTTTCACAGAATATAAATACAGGTTCATCAAGCGGGGTACATAACTTCCACTTATTTCCCTAACAACAATCAGATAAGCGAAATCTAATCTTCTTTTGTGCCTGCCATACGTGAAAAAAAAATGGGTATGGTACTTCATTAAATCCTCCTAACTACAATCAAATATACGAAACTAATAATTACATTTTACAAACAAGCAGGAGTGTAATCATCCCCTAAAACTTCAGCTAAACGCAGTAAATCACGATCTAGGTGAAATGAAAATAGCATTAATTACCTCCCCTCATCGAGCTTTACGTCCCCCTCCCAAAGGAGTTTTGCTAGTGACCATTTCAGTCAAACTATAGACTTTGCTGTTGGGGACAGTTCAAAAAAAGGTGCAAAAACTTCAAGGCATCATGGCCAGCTCATATATATATATGCAAACAAATGCTGTCATCCCAATAATTACACATCATTGATGCATCAATATCACTGATGACACCGAACAGATTTAAACACACGTACATCATATCTAAGAGTAAAGAAAAGCTGTCTCAATAATTTATCATATATGATGCTACATTTCATCCAATGCAATTCCATTCAATTTTTACAATAAGAATCAATTTAAATACAAAAAAAATATTCACTTCGAATACAATTTATGCAATCACTGTTTATTAAATTCTCTTTCATTCTCATCATTCACATCCATAAACATTTTATAATTCCTAAATTCCTTAATGTAAACATTCAAACACTCAATCCAGCTTTCAATCAGCTGAAGCGAAAAAAATCTACAATTCATAATTACACTTGAAATCACATTAATACGATATAACTCTTTATGGTTCAACTAGAACTTCAAATGAACAAGAATACATAAAAAAAAATTCTAATCACTTCACTTTGTAAACTCAAGCTTTACACATTGAATAATGAATTCACTTTTCCGAAAATAAATATTTAAACTTCAAAGTTTCAACAAGAAGTTAAACATTTCAGAATCTCTTAAGTATGAACAACAATAAACCATCTTCAACCATCTCCATCTTCATCTATTCCAGAGAAAAGAAATAAGACATCATAAATAATTAGTGCCACAATGGAAGAATAATAATATACCGCATATTTCCGCAGATAAGACAATAGTTGAATCATAAAAAAAGGCCCCAAAATCCGGGTCGTCTTATGGGACAGATACAAAAAAATTAGATTGAAATTTATATAAATTGAAACCATTTTTACTACAACTTAATCTGTAGTTCCCAGGTTCGAGTCCCAGCTGGGTCAGCGTTGAGATTTATCTCCGCAAAAATTCCCCGCCCTGCCCACGGTCAGTAGGGGACACCGATGGGCTTGGAAAGGCCGCCGTCCGTCGGATGGGACGTTAAGCCGTGGCCCCGTGTGCGGAGAGCCATACCCTGTTCACGATAAAGAACACGCTGGATGGCCTTGACGGGAGGCTACCATCTGTCTCCCAACAGCTGTTCCAGTGGGTCCCCTCCCCCAATCTACTCTGAGCCTTCGGGGTCCATGTGACCTGGCCATTTAGCCCATGGTGTGCAAAAAAGTGCCGCTCAGAGGTAAAACAACACAACACAATACTACAACTTATCGAAAAATCTATCATATTATTTAAATACGCTATATGATAATACATTACATTGTAATAGTAAATAATACATTGCATTGTAATGGTAAAACAATACTAAAACAAAATAAATATTAAAAGTTATGTTTATTGAGCTACTGAGTTACTGAGCTACTGAATACTTGTTTATTGAAAACAGACAAACCGTAATTATTTACTAGTACAGAGTAGGGTATGTCCACAAAATAGAATAGCCCATACGACACTTTGGTGAATAGTCAAGGTCATTACCCGAATTCCCGAATCAGTGTGAATGTTTGCGAATAGGACATAATTCTGTATACGCTATACAGTATTATTATCCAGATGATGATCGCCGATCTAAACTAAATTCATAGGCCGTTGATAGTTTGGGGTCGTCTTATAGGACAGATATATGCTAAAACTATAAAACTTTGATGAAAATTTATACCTCGTCTTATCTGAAGGTCGTCTTATCTGCGGAAATATACGGTACTTAAATTTCCATTGTTGGACTCCGTTGTAATAAATCATCATCCTGTCATTTGCCGGAGACTTCATTCCCTCTCCAATCAATAAGTTAGGTGTAGGCACTGTTGAGAGCTATGTTGTTGGTTATCGCTCTGCAGCACATCCTCGTCTCATTGACATCTCACTACGTTCTTGATGTCAATGGAACAGCTGAATCTGGCTTTACTATCTTTTTTTCCTTTTGTATGCAATAGGTTGTAATCAAATCTTTTTTTCTCTTGTCTGCTTGGTAGTGGTTCATCATCATCAAAGACATCATTTTCCTGGTTTTGTTGAGGAACATCCAGATCATTTGAGACTTCTAATCTGGAAAATTCTACAGAATATTTTAATGCTTACTATATTGTAATATCCTATTGAGGCATTAGTGATTTTGTTGGCTAGTTCATATAACAAGTGGGAGTGTTTTTTCTTTACAATATATGGTCCAGCATATAACAGGGCAAATTTCTTTATGAATCCTCTTTCTTTATCAATTTTACAGTGTGTTTTAATCAAGACCTTATCATCTATTTTAAATTCCATATGCCATTGTCTTTTGTTATAATCTTCTTGTTGCTTCTGTTATGCTCGTAAGGAATTATCTCGTGCCTTTGAAATGGCTTGAATATGCTGTTCCATTTTAAATTCAATAGTTTGTGGAGATGCAGGTTGACCAATAAGTCTGTCCCAGGGTAATGTCAGTTCTCTTCCTATAAATATCCTTGATGTTGTGAATTTAGTTATTTCATGTAATGAAGTGCATAGAGCAAAGGAAAACTGTAGCAAGTATTTATCCCAGGTACTATGTCTATTTTCAACATGTACAGCTATCATTCTACCAATATTTCAATTAATTCTTTCAGTTAAATTTGACTATGGATGATATGGAGGTGTATATATGTGTTTTATTTCTAACGTTTCACATACTTCAGCAAGCACATTTGAAATGAATTGGAGCCCATTGTCTGAAACCATACTCTTGGGTACTCCATACCTGTGCATAAATTCATTTATAAACTTCTCTGCTACAGTTGTTGCCGTTGCATTCTTAATGGGAAATATTTCAACCCATTTTGAAAAATAATCTACTAAGACCAGAATATATTAGGAACCCACTTATGTTTGTGGATAGGGGCCCATTAAATCCATTCCTACTATTTCCATGGGTTCATTGAAGATGGTGCCTTTCGTAAGACCACAAGAAGGGTTCTGATCGAATTTTGTGGTTTGACAAATTAAACATGTTTCTACATAGGATTTCACATCCATTTTCAAAGTTGGCCATATGCTCTTTTGACTACTTTCTGATATTTTTTTACGTGTACTTAGATGTCCTGCTGAAGGTACCTAATGCAATTCTTGGAGTACATACATACTCTCTTAAAAAGTCTTGGGGATAAATGGACAATAACTGCCTGTTTGACTCTGTCATCTGCAGTTATACAAAATGTCATTAATTAATTGAAAATGTCTGGCTCTTCCAACAATACTTGAAACTATACTAGGATCTAGAGGTAATTCATCAGTTTTCAAATAATGGTATACATCTGTACTCAAAATCTTTTTGTTGTTCTTTAACTAAATGTTCCTTATACTCTATTGGAACTACTGTGGTGAACGAGGGAACAAAAGGCTTATCTTCCAGCTTTGGCATAACTTCTGCCAGTCACATGGGAGCACAGGACAATGCATCTGGTAGCTGATGTGCATTTCCCTTTTGGTGCTCAACGTTGAAATTGAAATCTTGAAGACGCAATGCCCAATGCATTAGACAACCTGTAATCCTCTCACTTCAAAGATCCTAATTTAAGTTTCCCGAATTGCTGTTTTTTATGTAACAATATTGCTCAGTGTGACCTAGTTGAAATAAACTGAAAGTCTTTCTGTTATTCATTGCAAAAGTTTTTGGACTAATTTCATTGTTCGAAGCTTGATGTGGATCATAATCTCTGCTTTGTTCATTCTGCATCATTGTAGGCACATTTGGCACAAATTGTCGGGACTGTGTAACTTCCGGTCATGCGGGAGTCATTTTGCGAGACTCAACCCAATATCTTTGCTTTGGCAAGGACTGCATCCAAGGACGCTCTCAAAGGCAAAAATAACTGTGATATAATGCAGTTTTTTATGTCAATTTTAGTAGCATCAGCATCATACGATGCTGAATGTTTCGATATCGTCTCCTTCCCTTTTCTTCGTGAAAAAAAAAGTTCTCTTGCTAGATGTATGAAATGTAGCTAGATGTAAGGTGGATGAATTTTTAAAAGCGAACACTTTAAAAGTCTTCCTATAATTATATTATATTAATATATTACTATAATTATACTATTATTATATTATTATAATTATAAGTCTTTCTATGATGACATCCTATGTTATTCCACCATTGCTTAGCACATCCAATTAAACAAAATACTGTGCAAATTGTTTTGTTGCCTGGCACTTCATGCAAACGTAAATGCTCTTCCATGGACTTGACAAATGTTCACAATGACAGATGTTTCGAACTGTCAAACCTTATCTCAGGTAAAGGCCAATTAACATAACGACTATAGTTAATAAATGGATTGGCAACTCGTCATTGAGGTGGTTGATAATACTTTGTTCTATCTTTTGCTTTGTTTCATCTTTGCTTCTGATGGAACAAAAAATGGAACCTTACATTCAAAGTTTATACATTTTTGAACTGATTGATTGTCAGCAAATTTAGGGGTTGTTGTCGTTCCCCTTTTCTCTCAAGGCTCTTTAAGCAGATTCATTAACACTTCTGCTTCTTTCATCACATTCTACAACCTATCCTATACTTTTTCTAAGTTGGGAGTCATAATGGCAGAATCAGCCATATTACTAGCAGACATGTTTAGCAATCTGCCAAAATTTTGAAACTTTTTTTACCTTGAGCAGTGCTTAAAGGTACTGTTATACAACAATACTAAAGCTATATTAAGCTTACTTATAAAAAAGTTTATCTATCATATATGTGTGTGTTACACTTCTAATCTTTACATAAATAAGATCTGAACTGTCAACAATAACTGTGCTGAAACTTCAGTCCTTTGACTAATACAGAAGTTAAGTTTCTTGCTAAACAAAAATTTTGGCTTAAGCTGCCATTAAATCTATGATTAATATATATATAATTAATGAGCTCAAAAATTTGTTAACTTTGACAATCACATTAAATAACATACAATTTATACATAGGCTCACTGGAAAAAACAATTAGTCATCTCCCACCCTAAGAGGGTTATGTCGGTTTGACAGCAACAGAGGGCACACCAGTAATAAATGCATCCTACAAATAGCTGTGCCATACGCTGCAGTGACAAGAAGTGGTTGGTGCCATGTGTGTATTAGTCTCTCCATGAAACGGGTTGTGCCAACGATGTGAATGAGTGGCAAAAAAGGTGTGTTTGGCTGAGCCAAAGGGCGTAGTGAACAAGAAGTTGCTGCCTTTGCAGATGTGTTGAAACATACTTTCGAAAGGGTCTTCCAGCAGTGGCGTACATTGCAGTCCATTGCTAATTGTCATCAGAACTGCGGCAGAAAGACTGTACTCATGTAATGTGCCAAAGAATTAATAACTTTTAAAGGTTTGGACCCTTTGTCTGATCCAATATTTATTCAAGTTCTGGATAGCTTAATCGGGCACCAGGCAATAATTAACAAATTGCCAAATAAGTTGAAATTAGGGTTCTTATTAATTACCAGCAGGCGTTATTTAGCGAGTAAGAATTCGAAATAAATTAAATGATTGTCAAACTAATTTAACTTACAATCAAAACTTATCAACTAACGTTGCTAAGTTGTAAGAGAAAAAATAGCAAAGATTCAAAAGTTTCTATAACAAACAAATTTATTTCTAAAAATTCACCAACAGCAAATGAAAATGTCCGACTACATCATCACTATCTCACTACACCAACTCTTACTACTCACTGTGAACTACCACCAACTAACAACTTTCTTCTTCTCACAACTTCTGCCTTACTATTGACTATGTGACCACAAGTCACTGCTTTATCATGCGTTGTACAAAAAGGCCCGCATGTGTTATGTTCCACACGCCGGGAAAGACATTTACATAAAGTGACGAGCGCGCAAGCTAATGACGCAAGAGAGGGCATGTCCTTGTACATGCTCGCTTTAGCGGGTGACAATCAAAAGTTCGGAGTTGCTCATGTGCAATTCCTATGCTCTCGGAAATGAGCACTGTGATGCCAAAAATAAAATTAAAAATCCCCAAAATGATAAATATAGCTTAAATTAAGCAAAACTGGTTAAGGTAAAGTAAAAGTGAATGAGGGGGCATCACACTCACCAATAGGTACCGCCGCAATGTGTCACAGACTGTTAGGGCAAACTGCTTTGCAACTAGGCAGGAATTGCTCCAGTCAGTCAATGCAGGCCTACAACAAGGTGTTTTTGAACAAACACTCTGAAGGGAACTGCAGGCCATGGATATCTGGAGCAGAGTACCATGGAAGAGATCCATGTTAACAGCTTTGCACAAGGCTGCACTGCTACAGTGGGTGCATCACCACAAAGACTGGACTGTCGACTGTTGGAAACGTGATCTGGTCGGATGAGTCACATTTTTGCTCATACTCGAATGATGTGAGGCGATGGGTACATTGTAAGCTGCATGAAGCCTTCCACGCGGACTGTGTGCAAGGTTTTTGTCAAGCTGGAGGAGGCTCTGTGATGTTCTGGGGGTATTTCACATATGAGGAAATGGGTCCTTTGGTTGTGGTGGCGTCACACTTGAACCAGAAGGGCTATATGGAGCTACTGGACAACCACATTTTGTCTTATGTGCAGCATCTCCACAGTGAACACCAGAAGGATACCACAGCCTTCCAAGATGATAATTGTCACATGCAAAGGGCTTGAAGTGTGTGGGATTTGCATGACAAGCATTCAGAAGCCTTCAAACATCTCGATTGGCCCACCAAATTCACGGATTTGAATCCCATAGAAAATTTGTGGGACTATTTGGAGCAACATGTGAAGTGCCGTCACAGCCATTCGGCCAATCTGGCCAAACTGCAGCATTTGCTGCTGGAAAAGTGGATGAATATTGATGTGCACTACATCCGCACACTGGTGGCATCCATGCCAGACAGGATTTCAGTTGTTCTTCAGTCACATGGAGGCATTATGTGCTATTAGGTGACATTCAGCTAGGGGTGACTAATTTTTTGTCCGGTTAGCTTATATGTAACAGTCAGATGATGCAAGTCTGTTCCCCCCACCTGAAACAAAGGTCGAAGCGCCCTCGGACCTGATGTGAGGGTGCTCAAGGGTGTCAATTGTTGTCACTGATAGACATCGGTAACAGCATAAGTCCCACCATTGGCCCTTTTACGTGGAACTCACATGACCACCCTGAGAGAAGGAGAAAAGACTTTGTTCCTGTGTCCTTCTGCTCAAGAGTGTGCTGCAGGTTGGAGGTCAGGCTCTGACCAGGATAAGAATTCAGCTTGGGGGATATCCCAGCCAGTTCCAGTATTTTCGGCCAAGTTCTGCGAGTGATTAGGCGAGGTAGCCAGCCGTGGATTGTTGCTAAGTGAGAGGCCCTAGTGGAAGGCCAAGTTTGTAATTGTACTGTTAAATTGTAAATAATCTAGTTAATAAATGTGTTGCACATATCTTACAGTCTGTTGACAATTTATGTGACCACCCAGCACCAAATTTCCTGACATATGAAATTCGTTAGGTACCTTTCAAATTAAATGCTCAGGACCCGCGCCAGTTCGATAAATATCTGACAAAAACATCCGTTATAGTTGGTGTCAGTAAAGTGGAGTCCCTGAGCTAGGTACAGTAAAGGGTGGTATATTGGGTTGTTTTACCTCTGAGCAGAACTTTTTTTGCACACCATGGGCTAAATGACTAGGTAACAAGGACCCTGAAGGCTCAGAGAAGGTTGGGGAGGGGACCCACTGGAACAGCTGTTGGGAGACAGATGATAGCCTCCCATCAAGGCCATTCAGCATATTCTTTAACGTGTGCAGGGTATGGCTCTCCCACACGAGGCCATGACTTAATGTCCCATCTGATGGGAGGCGGCCTTTCCAAGCCCATCAGTGTCCCCTACTGACTGTGGACAGGGCGGGGAGTTTTGCGGAGATAAATCTGAACACTGACTCAGCTGGGACTCGAAACCTGGGAACTACAGATTACGAGTCTGGCACTCTACCAACTGAGCCACCCCTGCCCCAGGGTGGTATATTGTGTTCAGTGTGTGTGTAGACTGGTCATGTCATTTTCAACGAGTCTACTCTGCATAGCTGAGCACAGTGGTGGAACGTCAGTTAATGGTAAGACTAGGTTTAAGTCTGATTTTTTGGTGTGGAATCTTTGTACTGGGAACTACAGATTACGAGTCTGGCACTCTACCAACTGAGCCACCCCTGCCCCAGGGTGGTATATTGTGTTCAGTGTGTGTGTCGACTGGTCATGTCATTTTCAACGAGTTTTACTCTGCATAGCTGAGCACAGTGGTGGAACTTCAGTTAATGGTAAGACTAGGTTTAAGTCTGATTTTTTGGTGTGGAATCTTTGTACTGGGAATGTACATTACACAGATAATCGTGGGATGGTGAGTGATAGGTTCACGATATCACATTCATTACTGAACACAGTGTATTGAGCAAGGGGGAAATGCAGATAGGGAATGTAAGTGACTCTCAGCAGCATAGTAGCATGGAGACGAGAGCATGCTCGAATCCTGGGTGCATGCAATGGTGCAGGAGAATTTGCTTCCTTGGTATGTATGTGTGGTATCTTAATGGATGAAAAGAGAGAGTATGCTGCCAAAACAGACAAATTGTGTGAATCATTTCAAAGAGAAAGGGAAGAAGCCCTAAGGAAATCAGTTGTGGATTGTGATGCATTTCAGAGCACAAGAGGAGCTGCTACATGAATCAAATTGAAGTGTACCAAAGATCGATTGGTGAAATTGATGACAAGGCTAGGGTCAGGGACACAGAAATAGAAGTGTGAAAACAAGAATTTGTTAAAAGTGTAAGTCATAAGTTATATGATGTTTCAGGTAAAAAAAAGAAAAAGGTGGTAATTTAAGTATGAATGAAAAATATGAGGAAACTGTAAATATCAGGCAGATGAATGATCTAGAATGTTCTGATAAATTTCTAGAGGTTAAGGTTGATCCTAGGGTTACTGTTCATTTATGTATCTGTTGGGGAATGTAAAGTTCAAACTGTTGTTATCAATAAAACTCCAGATAGTTTTAAGAATGAAATATTTGTGGAGAATGATGTTGATGAAATGATAGCAGGTAATCCAATTGAAAGTAAAAATAAGTTTAGCAAAAGCTCAAAAAGTGTTAGAAAGGAATTTAATATTAAATATGTAAATTCAGATTTTGGCAGTGTGTTGGATGTAGTTCCTTGTGAAATGCTAAAAATGAATAATAATAATGATAGTTGCAAAAACCTTCTTAGCAGTAGTTTTGATAAGTATAAGATAAACATAATTAATGGTAACAGAGTAATTAATGTGCTGTCTACAGATAAAGATAGTTGAAGTAAGATATCTGTGGAGTTTGGCGAAAGCCATAACAGAACATTTTTAAAAATGATAAAAAAAAAAGAAGTAATTTCCTAGATGCTGAGGTAAGCAGCATGAAGAGAAATGATAAGATTAAGAACTATAAAATTTAAGGGACTTTTTTCATTTGGCAAAAGCTCTAACAGAAGATTTTTAAAAAGTAGTAAAAGAAAAAAGTAATATTTTCGATTCTGAGGTAAGCAACATGAAGAAAGATGTTAAGATTAAGAATTGTAAATTCAAGCATGTTGTTTCAATTGGCAAAACCCCTAGCAGAGGAATCCTAGAAAAACATGCACAAAAAAATTAATTTCCTAGATACTGAGGTAAGCAGCATGGAGAGAGTTAAAAAGTGTAAATTTAAACGAATTTTTCCAGAAATGAAAAAATCAGGTAAAAAGCAGGGTGAAGTGCAAAATAAAAGATAAGGGACATCTTTTGCAGAAATCATAATTTTTTGCTTGGAAAATGCATTCGTGCATGCGTGGCGAGCAAGCAAGAGATTACAGCCAGCTACAGACGAAGACAATAGCTTGGCAGCATACAACATTGCAGCAGTTGTTGCACGATTTCTTGAGAGCAGGTTCGAGGATGTTGACACTTGAGCCAAGAGTCACTGCAGGCGATTTCGGGATGACACTTTGGGAAGGGGGCAAGGACACTTACAGACCCCAGTCGGTTTACAAGTCATGGAAGGAGGGCTAGACTTAGTTGAGCTGTTTAACCCCTCTGAAGCTGTAAAAATCCAGTGAATATGTGGCGAAATAAAGCATTGCAAACTTTCACGATGATTAACAAATGCGCAATGAAAACACACTGGACTGTGCATGTTGATAGTTCATCACGAGGACATGGACAACCAAATTGTGACATGTTTATGTGCTTCAGTTTCTTCAAAGAGTGCATCATCTCGATGTATATGTCATACACAGAATCTTAATTTCTTGTCTTTGTGTGTGTGTGTGGGGGGGGGGGGGGTGTAACAGTCAGATGATGAGAGTCCATTCTCCCCACCTGATGTGAAGGTTGAAAGGCCCTCAGACCGGATGTAAGGGCGCTCAAGAGCATCAATCATTGTCACTGACAGGTACCAGGAATGGCATACGTCCCACTATTGACCTTTTTACTTGGAACTCACATGACCACCCTGAGAAAAGGAGCAAAGAAAATACTTTGTTCCCATGTCCTTCTGCCCGAGAGTGTGCTACAGGTTAAAGGTCAGGCTCTGACCAGGATAAGAATTCGGCTTGGGGGATATTCCAGCTGGGGGCCAGTGTTTTTTTTTTTTGGCCAAGTTTTGTGTGCGGCTAGGTGAGGTAGCCAGCCATGGATTGTTGCTAAGCGAGAGGCCTTAGTGGAAGGCCAAGTTTGTAACTGTACTGTTAAATTGTAAATACTATAGTTAATAAATGTGTTGTACATATCATATAGTCTGTTGACAATTTATGCGACCACCCAACTCACCAAATTTCCTGACATGAATTTTGTTAGGTACCTTTTGAATTAAATGCTCGGAACCCATGCCAGTTTAACAAATATCTGACTCCCCACAAAAAACACCCATTATAATAAGTGTATATAAATATATAGTCCCTGTGTTCAGTGCACCACTTTCTGCAGTTACTCTCTAATGCTCCAAGAGTATGTTAAATTTCTTCTCTTTGGACCTTTTGACTGATCCAAATTAAATTAAACTTCTTGATAGTATCAGATACCAGGCAATATTAACTTGTCAAATAAATATTAAATCAGGGTTCACTAAATATATGGATGTTACTTATTGAGTAAGAAAACAAAAGATCGCCAAATTATTAAAGTTAAATCATAATAAAAAAATCAATTATTGTTGCTCAAGAGAAAAAAAAATAGCAAAGTCAAAATATTTCATGTAGCAAACAAAGTTATTTCCAGAAAATTCAAGACTCACCATGTAAACTGATGAATACAAAAGTCTGAGCAACTCAAAGCTCACATCTCTATTAACTTCCTTCCTCTTACTGACACTCTCTCATCACTGACTCTGTGACCTAACCTCACTTTGTATACATGAGACGTGCAACTAACACGTGTGTGTTGCACTCACTAGGAAAAACCTTTGCATGATCTCACACTAGCTATGACGCAAGAGGGAGCATATCCTTAACACACGCATTAGCAGCTATCAATCAAAAGTTGGAGTCACACATGCGCAACTTCTTTAGCAGATTGGAAGAGGGAAAAGTAATAAGTCCAACTGAAAAATAAATCCCCAAAATGATAAATATAACATAAATAAAGTATAACTGGTTATGTGAAAGTGAATGGGTGGACCATCACAATCGTTTGTAAAATATATAATCACACATAGTAAACGGCTTAAAAACTACTAAATATACAAAGAAAACTAGTTTTTCAACTCATAGTATTTCCAAATTTTTATCATCTTAGAAATTTTTGCTGGTGGTGGGAGGAAGGCCCATGAAACTTCCTCCCTACCATGTTGACTCTCACACCCAAACAATCCAGATATAAAAAAAATATGGAGGGTGGGACAAGTAGTCGAATTGTAGTTCCAGTATAAAAAAATTCCCTCCATTTTGTGGTGTTTAGAATATTTCTTTAAATTCGTATTTTCTTGCATCCAGACTGGCTTCTAGCATTCTCAAAGCGTGGTGGGTGGACTGTGACTCTTTGTTACCAGCAACTGTCAACATTAAGATTCGGGCCTACTTTAGAGTATTTATGTTCTGTTCAACAACTCCTGAAATTATGTGGAGTAAAATTTTACCACTTTATGATTCTGCACTTTGGGTGGCTACAGGCCTTCCATGATATACCCCCTCTATCAATTTTACATGCTGAAACTGGTTCTATTCCAATTCCAAAATATGTTAAACTACTAACTATGAAAGGTATTATTCAAGAACATGCCTCCCCGTTCAACTCTACCTATAAATCAACTCTGACAAAACCAGATTATCTACATTTCTATTACTGGAAAAAGAACAATCTAACATTTCCTCTGACAGTCCAAGATTCACTGAGAGTAATTAAGGTTGAAAACCTTCCAAGCTCAACAAATTTTCCATTTCAACCACCATGGATTTTAACACCATATGTTATTATTACACATGGCTTGAGCCAGGGTTGTAACGAAGGACTATGATCAGTGGAGGGGGGGGGGGGAGAAATCGAAAATTTTCCAACTCGAAAATCAAAATTTGCCAATTGACAAAATAATGTCTCTGTCAGGTTCGTACCTAGATTTTTGCTCCATGGGTGGGTGGGAGGGTAGGCAAATTTCACAAACCTCCTGCATTTAGCCATGTAACTTCAAATTTTGCCAACTAGCCATATTTTCACAGAAATAATCCCAATATTTACATCTCGCCTGGATTGTAGCAAGTCAGTGTGAATTTTTCCAACTCCCCTTGATTTGCCCAACTTTCCTTAATTACACAAAACCAATCCCAATCTTTACATCTCTCCTAAACTGACCAAGTCACTTCAGATTTTTCAAACTCCCGAAAATTTTGAAAAGTTTTCTTGATTTTGTCAACTCTCCTTAATTTTATAAAAACAATCCCAATTTTCACAACTCACCTGTATTTTACCAAGTGGATTCGAATTTTGCCAACTACCCTAGATTTTGCCAAGTTTCCTCAATTTTGCCAACTCGCCACAATTTTACAGAAAAAAGATTCCAATTTTTACATTTCACCTGAATTTTTCCAACTCTCCACAATTTTTGCAAGTCACTCCGAAATTTGCCAACTCCCCACAGAATCTTGCCAAGTCACTCCGAATTTTGCCAAGTTTCCTCAATTTTGCCAATTCGCCATAATTTTACAGAAACGAAAAACAATTTTTACATTGATTTTTGCAAAGGCACTCAGAATTTTGCCAACTCTCCTAGATTTTGCCAAATACCATAATTTTATAAAAAAAAAAAATCCCAATTTTTACATCTCACCTGAATTTTGTCAACTCCCCACGATATTGCCAAGTCACTCCGAATTTTGTCAACTCCCCACGATATTGCCAAGTCACTCCGAATTTTGCCAACTTCCCAAGATTTTACCAAGTCACTCCGAATTTTGTCAACTTCCCAAGATTTTGCCAACTCACCTGTATTTTACTAAGTGGCTTCAAATTTGACCAATTGCTCTAGATTTTGCAGTCTCCATTTTCCCAACTGCCTTGATTTGCCAAGTTGCCTCGATTTTGACAACTGCCCTAGATTTTGCTAACTCTCTTAAGTTTACAAAAAAAAAAATTGCGAATTTTCACAACTCACCTAGATTTTACAAAGTCGCTTTGAATTTTGCCAACTCTGAGTTACTTTGGGGGGGGAGCCTCCCCCAAAGATGAGTTACTTTGGGGGGAGCCTCCCCAAAGAGATTAGCTTCCAACATACTAAATCTATTCCTTCAAGTATGATACTCCAGTTATTAAAAGTGGAAATTCAACAATGTTGATGTAATGCTCCAAAAATTAATAACTTTTTAAAGTTTGGACCTTTTTATCTGATCCAATTTATTTCAAATTCCGGATAGTTCTATCGGGCACCAGACAATAATAACTTCCCAAATAAAGTTGAAATAGGGTTCGTTTACTTGCCAAGCGTTACTTATCAAGTAAGAATTCAAAAATGATTGTCAAGTTTATATATTAAATACAATCAAAAATTAATTCACATTGCTCAAGAGAAAAAAATAGCAAAGATTCAAAAGCTTCTAAAACAAACAAAGTTTATTTCCAAAAATTCAATTCATCAAACTCAAAGTGAAAATGTTGACTACCTCTCGCACAAAAACTCTGCTATTACAACACAATCTCAATACTCTTCACTCCAACTACTACACTTCACTACACTCTGTGACCTAACATCACTAAGTTATAACAAGCAGCTGCAAAGCCCACACGTGTCATGTTGCATGCTGGGAAAGACATTTGCATAAACTGACAATTGCGCAAGCTATGACACAAGAGAGGGTGTGTCCTTAACACGTGCTTTAGCGGTTGTCAATCGAAAGGTTGGAGTTGCACATGTGCAACTCCTGCAACTCGAAGGAGGATTGAGACAGTCCACAAAACGAATTAAAATCCCCAAACTGATAAATATAATGAAAATAAAGCAAAACTGTTTAAGGAAAAGTAAAAGTGAATGGGTGGACCATCACATATTGGAACTGATGCTTCTAAAACATCTACTCGTGTCGGAATCGGAATCATTTGTCTAGATAATTCTTATGTAGCATCCTATCAACTTCCTTCTGAAACATCAGTTTTTGCAGCCGAAGTGTATGTAATTATTTTAGCTGGGGAGAAAATAATCGAGAAAGACAGAAATTATGTCATTTTTACTGATAGTCTTTTGACTCTTATGGCACTACAAAATACTAACATTAACAGCAATTCTGCCATTTTACATCTACACCAAGTTCTCGTAAAAGCTTCTGTTTCAAGAGCATCTATCACACTTGTTTGGATACCTGGACATCACGGAATTATTTTAAATGAATTGGCTGATTTCGTTGCTAAACGAGCACATTGTTATGGTTCTGTTCTTGAATGTTTCATTCTAGGACCAGAAGACATTCATCATTCCATTGAACGCCCATTTAAAATTCAATTCATTAATCAGTGGAACTCTTCTATATCAGCATCCTTACATCTGCATGTACCTAGATTTCCAAGACTACGATTACATGTCTTCTTAAAGATAAAGTTAACTCTATAAAACCTATAGGTGCTGGACTAGTCACATATTATCGTGACAAATAATCAGCTCATTGACACTAATGTGGTAATTGATGGTCATAGATTGGTGCGGTGAAGTTTAGGTTAAATATTCGTACTTGCATTTTCTTCGTTCTTCAGAGGTAGTTTCATCAGTTGTTCAAGGAGGACAATTCTTGGTTGTGTGCTGTTCTCGGTAACTGCTACTTTCACATGTCCGGTATTGTTGCTTCTCACTTTGTGATAGTTCTTAAGCATGGCAGTGTTGTACTTTGTTGTCCCTGTGGTATGAGTCACTGATGTGTCATCATAAACTTTGGTCTCCTATTAGTGCGCTGAGCCCGTTGCCTATACCAGATGTTGGTGATCAGGCATTGTGATGCGTTTCATGCCGTCCACTTCGGCACATTTGTCAGGCAGCACTGTCCTGGAAGCAGGATGAGATACAGATGTGAGGCACTCGATCAGTGGTGCATATGTGACCTGCATATGTGACCTGCATGGTCAAGTACCTACCAGGTGTGTCCCTGAGTTGCCGTGAAAGGGGAATGAATCGGAAATGCTCTCTGAGCTACACTGGCCTGTGCATTTGAGGATTTATAAAAGCAGTCTGTAATTTCGATATAATATGGTAGAACATTGTAGATAAGTTACATATGTTCCAGAATATAATTACTGAGTATTGGGTGAACTTTATCTGCTGAAAGTGATTCCTATCTATCAAAACCAGTATTTATATATAGTACCCAGTACCCTCATGTGGAAATTTCATATAGAAAGTGTAATAAAAAGCTTGAATATTAGGCTTTCAAGAGTATACTTTATTTGAAGCTTTTGAATTTGTCCAAGGTAAAAGTAATATACAATTTTTGGAAACATCTTATTTGGAGCAAGTACTATTTCATGGGTGCCCCTTCTGAATTGAGTTTGTAAACCATTCAAAACCTTCAAATTATACATTGAGGTGCATGCTAAAAAAACCCAAACTTTTATAATATTCGGAATTATTATAGTTCATTACAAATTTTACAAGTCCGAAATTATTTAGCAGCCCCTTGTTAACATGGACTGTCAATGATTGGGATGATTCAAGTGTGAAAGTGTTCGATAAAATTCCACAGTGGTATTTTAAATGTGTTTTCTTCTAGAAAAACGGTTGTTTGTAAGCATTATGTAGGCCAGGCTCCCAAAATATTCAACTGTTTACCTATAATGCAAAGATTGAAAGAAATTTTATCATATTAGAATTAATTACTAAATGGATACGGGTAAAATCCTTATAGTAATTATGTATAAATAATTATCAATTATAGTAATTATGCCTCGCTTGATTATAGTGCTTAAAATTATATTTGATTCTTTATGGTAACAGGTTTGTTATATGTCTGTGAGAAGTAAGTTAACAGTGTTCCTGTAAACTATTTCACGTTTTCAAAATCTAATAGCTCACAAATGAGCTCTCGCTCATATGGAGTTTTGTATTCTACACTTTCAAAATTGTTTAGTTATGTTGGAAAAGGAAAACAATTATTGCTTTGTGTTGTTATAAGCTTTAAAGTACATGTTTGTAATGTACAAAAGTGTACACACACTTTGCACGTTACAAACATGTATTTTAAAGCTTATTTTAACAACACAAAGCAACTTTTCCAACATAACTAAACAATTTTGAAAAGTACATGTTTGTAATGTACAAAAGTGTGTACACACACTTTGCACATTACAAACATGTACTATAAAGCTTATTATAACAACACAAAGCAACAATTGTGTTCCTTTTCCAATATAACTAAACAATTTTTAAAATGTAAAATACAAACTTCCACATGAGTCAAAGCTCATTCGTGAGATATTAGATTTTGAAAACGTGAAATGGTTTATAGGAACATTGTTAAATTACTTCTCACAGACATATAACAAACCTGTTACCATTAAGACTAAAATGTAATTTTAAGCACTATAATCAAGCGAGACATAATCACTATAATTGATTCTCTACATTTTACCTGAGTACCCATTTCATAATTGATTTTAATATAAGATTTCTTTCAATCTTTAAGTTATTAGGTAAACAGTTGAATACTTTGGGAGCTTGGCCTACATAATGCTTACAAACAACCATTTTTCTAGGAGAAAACACATTTTAAAATACCACTGTGGAATTTTATCGAACACTTTCACACTTGAATCATCCCAATCATTGACAGTCCATGTTAACAAGGGGCTACTAAATAATTCCGAATACTATAAAAGTTCGTTTTTTTAGAATACTATAAAAGTTTTATTTTTTATTTAATGCATAATTTGAAGGTTTTGAATGGGTCACAAACTCAATTCAGAAGGAGCACCCATGAAATAGTACTTGTTCCAAGTAAGATGTTTCCAAAAATTGTATATTACTTTTACCTTGGACAAATTCAAAAGCTTCAAATAAAGTATGCTCTTGAAAGCCTAATATTCAAGCTTTTTACTTTTCGCATGCAATTTACATATAAGGTTACTATCTATAAATACTGATTTTGACAGATAGATCTCACTTTTGGCAGATAATGTTCACCCAATACTCAGTAATTTGTATTCTGGAACATATGCAACTTATCAACAATCTACATCGAGGTTGTGGGTTCGTACAATGTTCTACCATATTATATCGAAATTACAGACTGCTTTTATAAATCCTCGAATGCAAGGCCAGTGAACTTGGATAGCACTTGTGATTCATCCCCCTTTCACGACACCTCGGGGGCATGCCGGTCAGCGCTTGACCATGGTGACCCCATGCAGGCCACATGTGCACCACCGATCGAGCACATTGCATCTCTATCTCATCCCGCTGCCAGGACAATGCCAGCCTGACAAACATGCCAAAGTGGACGACAATGAAACGCATCGCAATGTCTGGTCACCAACATCTTGTATAGGCAACCAACTCGGCACACTAATAAGAGCATGAAGTTTATGATGACACACCAGTGACTCACACTACAGAGACAACAAAGTGCAACATTACCATGCTTAAGAATTATCACCAATTATCACCAAGAAGCAACAAATCCGGACATGTGAAAGTAGCAGCTACCACAAACAGCACACAACCCATAATTGTCCTCCTTGAACAACCGACGATAGCTACACTCTGAAGAACGAAGAAAATACAGGTATGAGTATTTAACGTGAACTTCACCACACTGATCTATGACCATCAATTACCACATTGGTGTCAAGGAGTCGATTGTTTGTTGCGATAACATGTGACTAGTCCAGTACCTACAGTGTTTATAGAGTTAACCTATAAATTACCACTTTGAAGTCAATTTAAATTTTAGAGGAAAAATTGCCTTGAGCCAGGTGGGATATGAACCCATGACCTCCTGATAACATGTCAGGTGCTCTGGACCACTGAGCTACCGGCCGCCAATCAAGATCTCCTCTAATTGATGATATGAACCTTTTCAACCTGCATTGCATCATATGTAGGGAGTGTTCTGCAAAGTTTTGCCAGAAACAGCAGACACATGCCATATAGATGGAAGTATTTCCTTACATGTAATACATTAATTAATAGATTCTGAAAAAAATTCATCGCTGCCACGGCGGGAATCAAACCCGCATCTCTCCAGATTCATGCCAGAGCACGCTAACCATTGCACCACGCGTCGGACAACGAATATTTTCAGAATATGGTGCAATGGTTAGCACGCTCTGGCATGAATCTGGAGAGATGCGGGTTCGATTCCCGCCGTGGTGGCAATGAATTTTTTTCAGAATCTATTAATTATTGTTTCTTAACAGGGAATACTGTGCATTCACTTTGGATTTCAATTACATGTAATACAGTTTTTTACCATCAATTAGAGGAAATCTTGATCGACGGCCAGTAGTTCATTGGTCCAGAGCATCTGACATGCTATCAGGAGGTTGTGGGTGCGTATCCCACCCAGCTCAAGATCATTTTTCCTCTAAAATTTAAATCGACTTCAAAGTGGTAATTTATAGATTAATACCAAATATGTCGAGTGTATTTATTATTTTTGTGTATAGAATTAACTTAATCTATCTTTAAATTCATCACACTGTGTTTTACCCTTCATATTTACATGTCTTCTGTTCTAGATCCTCAGAAGTTTTGATTACACTATTTAAACTCAGTGTTGCTCCTTTAAATGCATTTTTGTTTCATTGTCACATTATTGATAATGACAACTGTCAACTTTGTGGAGATCCCGAAACAATGGAGCATTACTTATTAAGATGTCCTAATATAGATTATACAAGGACTATTTTCTTAGCAAAATTATGTCAAAAGGGCCTTCAACAGTTTGCTCCATATTCCAGCATTGACATCTTCTCACTGCCATTACCAATTTTGATACCTGCTCTGGAATTTTTTATTCAAAACTCTCACATACTTTAGAAGTGATTGTGTTTTCTTTCATTTTTACCGTTTACTGTGAGGGGCGGGGGTGGCTCAGTCGGTAGCGCGCCAGGCTCGTAATCTGTAGTTCCCAGGTTCGAGTCCCAGCTGGGTCAGCATTGAGATTTATCTCCGCAAAATTCCCCGCCTTGCCCACGGTCAGTAGGGGACACCGATGGGCTTGGAAAGGCCGCCGTCCGTCGGATGGGATGTTAAGCCGTGGCCCCGTGTGCGGGAGAGACATATCCTCTGCACATTAAAGAACACGCTGGATGGCCTTCACGGGGGGCTACCATCTGTCTCCCAACAGCTATTCCAGTGGGTCCCCTCCCCCAACCTTCTCTGAGCCTTCGGGGGCCATTTAGCCCATGGTGTGCAAAAAAGTGCTGCTCAGAGGTAAAACAACCAAACCCAACCATTTACTGTGAACAACTTATTGTAAACTCATTTTGTAAAGGCTATGATACTACCATGGGGAATATTGATGATAGAAATGGTTTGAAAAGAAGAATACATATTTATATCTTAAACATATATTGGAATTTTTCGGGAAAATTTTACCAAAAAAAAAAAGTCCAGAAGAAAGTATCACACTGTAGTCTCTCCCTCCATGCCCCATTGAATTATTCTTGCACCATTTCAATTCATCAGAAATAAATTTTTTAGGCCAGCATCAAAGTTTGACTTATGCACCCCTAATCTAATGTAATAAATGTACACCTCTTTTAGGCCAGACACATAATTTGTAGTTGCCAAGTTAAACTCCGAATTTGGGTCAGCATTGAGATTTATCTCTGTTAAACTATCCTTCCTTTGGTCAGAAACAGGACACTGATCAGTTTGGAAAGGCTGCCTTCCACTGGATGGAAAGTAAAGCTATTGCCCCTTATGCAGGAGAGCTGTACCCTGTGCTTGTTAAAGAACATGCTGGATAGCCTCGATGTAGGGCTTCTGTCCCTAATAACAACTGTCCTTTACCCAATGGGTAATTCCCTTAAAATTTGGTAAATTCCCTTAAAAAGTATCCAATGGTACTTTTTACCAATAGGTACCTTTACCCAACCTTTGGTGAACCATTGGGGTTCTTGTGACCTGGCCATTTTGTGCACAAAAGTGCCACTCAGAGGTAAAGCTCAAGTTGTGGAGGGAGCTATGGTGGGAGTATAAAATATGTAATGAGTTTTAGGTATTCTCCTCCTAAAAAAAGGTAACATACACTGCCCTATTAAAATGGAGAATTTCCATGTTATCTCAATGGCAATCTAACTTAAAAACTATAACTTCTGAAATATGCATTTAATGAATAATTGTGACTGATGATAAATTAAAGATCGTAATCAAATCTATATAAATCTCAATTTTTAAAAATACTCCTTCAATATATAGAGTTATGGAAGCTGGAATATTTAACAATGAATTATCATTCATGAAAATCATTCAGAGTTGTCTAATATTGAAATAATTATTATGCAAGCTTTTAAAATGCATATTTCATGAAATGGTTTGAAGTGATGCTTGTTATATAAGTATTAATTAATTTCTGAGGTAGGTTTTTATAATTCACGTTTTATCCCTCAAATCAGAAATAATTATCTCTAGATAGGTTGTTTGAGCAGTCAGTAAAACCCATCTCTAGCACTGTAATAAACTGATGCTGCAGTAAACTGACATCACAATGAATTGAAGCGGTAATAAACTGATGTGATGAATTAAGCGGTAATAAACTGATGTGATGAATTAAGCTGTGGTAAACTAATGTTGCAATGAATTGAGCATGATAAATTAATGTGGAAACCTGAACTTACTGTGTGTGATGGCATTCATAAAATACTCTATATTAAGAGTCCTCACATTTCAAGTTGCTCTGAAAAGAAAACTGTTAGTATTTTTTAAAGGAACTGTTTTATTGAGAGAGGTTGTCAAATATCAAAGTTCCCTAATTGCAGCTATTTGGCAAAGACCCATTCCCCAATATCTGGTGGGGACTTAGACAAGTAATGGAAATCTTTATTATTAGAGTCAGTCCCACTGTTTCAAATGGCAAGAGACACATTATTCCAGTTTAGTTTTGGTGATGCAAAAACTAGGTCATATGTATACACGTAAAAAAATCAAATACAACAATTGTGTGTTGTCTTCAAAAGAAAATAATCAATGCTAGTGTATAGTCATTTTAAACAGAAAGAAAATAAGTTGCCATCACTCAGAATAAAGAGATATTTATCTTAAAATGGAATTTTTACATCATATTATGTTTAATTATTGTATATCTGTTAAACATTTAACGTTCAAATATTTTGAGACATTAGGAAAACTTAGATTCTTAAAGGCATTTCCACTCTTTGATCTTATGGAGTAATTATGGAGTATCCATAAGATCCACTCTTTGATCTTATGGAGTAATTATATAGTAAAAAATTACGTATAACAATATTATAGTGTATAACAGCAATGAGTATTGTTTACAGTTTGGAAAATTACCTATTTAAAGGTGCCAGATTTTATCATTTGCAATTTTTGGAGAATGTTTTTTACTTTTTTGTTCATCTGTACTTTGTTGGTGAGTACTTTAAATTATTTTGTGATTAACATTAGATTACTCACTTCAAATGTATTTTTTTTTACTTTTCATTAATTTTTCAATTTTCTTTATAGACTAGCAGTGATATGGAGAGTCCTGGAAAATGTTGCCAGAAGGAGTCACTAGTGCTAAATCTCAATTCAAATGCCACTGCAATGTGCCACAGAACTGATTTATCCCCTTTGATAGAGTTTCAGGACTTAAAATTGGTGCAGCAAATGCAAAAAAATTCATTTAAACTTTCCCTGAGTACTAGCAATAAAAACGTATCTTGTTTAGACAAGAAGAATGAAGATACTAATGAACTTTCTAATGAGGATAGTTCTTCAAAATATAGAACATGGGAAAATATATCGGTTCATGAATCAAAAAGTGATAGTAATATGTATGATATATGCTTACCTTCAGAGCCACAATCTGTAAAGTGCAAGGAAAACAAAAGTAAGAAACAAGAAAGGGAAAATGCCAGTAAAAACAGTTTAACAACATCTGAAGTAAAACACCTTTTAAAAAGTGCAAAAGAGGAAAACAGAGGTGAAAACTTTCTAAAAAGTTTGAATATGAAAGAGTTGCATCAAATGGTTGCATCCGAGACAAAATCCGTTGTTCCATTTGTGAAATTAGCTTATCCAGATATGAAAAATTATCTGCCACATAGTGAAAAGCTTGAAAAAATGTCACAAATGCCAAATGAATTATTGAGGTAAGTAATTCATTTTGTTTTTAAATTTTCCTGTTCCTTAACATATAATATTGCTAACTTGTTTGAGGAATTATGTCCAGAAAACAGCTATTGTAGTTATCACTAATCAGTGTATTAGACTTGATTTAATAATAAAAGGTAAAATGATTGTTGGAATTAAATGAAAAAATTATTCTATGATAACTAGGTGCTGTACTATGCACATGGTATCAGGGAAAAACAATCAGCTCATTGACAACTAATTGGCTTACTAATAGTTGTTTATCAGCATGGTGAAGTTCAAGATTAATTAGTCATAATTGTGTTGTCATAGTTGATGCGTTATTCTTTGGACAACCTCATGAGTTGTACAGCAAGGAAAAGTTGAAGTGTGTGCTGTTCTGCCTGGGAGCTGGTACTTTCACAGGTCCAATATTGATAGTTTTCACATGGTGAATGAAGTCTCTATCATGCTATAGTATTGTTAACAGCACTATGCTGCAGTTGTGGCATCAGTCACTATCTGAGGAATTTTGAACTTTGTGCTCCTATTAGTGTGCTGAGCTGGTTGATTATACTAGATACCTGTGACTAGACATTGTTATATGTTTTGAGCAGTGTTGGCAGACAAAATGAAAAGTGTTCCATCATATTTTTTTACAGCAAAAAAATTTATATTGTTTTTCATTATAGAAAAAATTAAATTTGTTGTAATGTTAACATTATTTCAAAATATTTTAGTACAAATGCAAACTCTTACTTTTTATATATATGCAGTAGTGGTTTACACTAGTTCAATCAATCCACTTGTTAAAACAACAAAAATTTTGAAAAAAAAATTTAAAATTTTCAATATTAATAACGATTATTAATAAAAAAAATAAATATGTATATGTAAATAGAATTGCTGTAATTGCTTTTTCTGCTATTAATTCTTGAAAATTTTGGCTTAAAAATAATAATGAAATAAAAATTACAATTAGGAGATCCAGTTATGAAATAATAGGATGATACCACTCTAAGTTTTCTAATAGTGTATATAAAGTATACAATCATACTATGTTATTGTCGACTATGCATTATGAACATTATTACATACATTATTAGAATACTTAGATGACTAGAAATTATTAAACACAGGCACTTACCAGGAGTTAGTTCCAGGAGATGAATGAGGGTCCCAGAATTTAGTATCAGAGAAGTTTTGAGAATTTAGTTTCGAGGGAGGGGGGAGAAAATTTAGTTTTGGGGGTGGGGGAGAATTTAATTTGGGCGGAGGGGTGGGTCTGAGAATAAGCCTTGAATCCCATTACTAAAATATTCCACCCCACAATAAATAAAAAAATAAATACCCCCTCAAGCAGCTGCTTGCCACAGAGGTCCGACAGGAGCCTGTCAGTTTATATGCTATAGTAGACGGTCCCACAAGAAAGGCTAAATGATATTCTATATAAAATAAAATATTACAGTTGTTTATAATTTTGCATCTACTTTTAGAGTTGGGCATAAAATATGGGGTCAAAATAAAATTATACAAAAATGCCTGTTTTGGATTTCAAGGCTAAATGATATTCTATATAAAATAAAATATTACAGTTGTTTATAATTTTGCATCTACTTTTAGAGTTGGGCATAAAATATGGGGTCAAAATAAAATTATACAAAAATGCCTGTTTTGGATTTCAAAGCAAGTAGACAAGTTTGAGATTTCGCATAAGACTAGATTTTCTGGGGGAGGGGAAAGAATTCTCCATCCCCCTGGATACATCCCTGACTGAAGTAATTTACACCAAATTTCTAAGAATTGTTCAGAATAAAATGGAGCATTATTAATAAAAATTTTTGAGCATAAATATGTGACCATAATCCTTAGTACTATACAGATTAATATTTTTAAAACAAGTTGCTAAAATGACTCAAGGAAGTTTTAAAAAAAGTGAAATTCCCTTCAGAAAAACTAGCATCTAATTAAAAATCAATCCATAGTGAATGCACAGTATTCCCTGTTGAGATAGATATCAAACATTAATTAATAGATTCTGAAAAAAATTCATCGCCGACACTGCGGGAATCTCTCCAGATTCATGCCAGAGCGCGCTACCATTGCCACACGTTGGACAATTAAATTTTTCAGAATAAGACCTTATATATCTTATTCATTGGTTGCTAACGCTACCTTCTCATTAACATCTGATAATCAATAGCAATGACTGAAAAAGTTGCATCTCCTTGAGTATAGATGGCGCTGTCTGAGCCATGTCTCAACAAAGAAGATTTATAAGGTCTTATTCTGAAAAATTTCATTGTCCAATGCATGGTGCAATGGTAGCACGCTCTGGCATGAATCTGGAGAGATGCGGGTTCGATTCCCGCTGTGTCGGCAATGAACTTTTTTTTCAGAATCTATTAATTAATGTTAGCATTATAATGCATAATCGACTAATATTAAAGAAAAACAATTAAAATTCATTCAAAAATACTGATATAATGCATCAGTGTTATTCTATTTTATTCATCATTATATGCAAAAATGTCTTCTAATAATTTTGAATCCAAATTATTTCTTTTGTTAAAGAAAATCGATTTAAGCATAGAAAAAAACTCTGCAGATACCTGAGATGCAGGTACCACTAGAACAATTCTTGAAAGCCTTTACAATGCTTTGTTTTGATTTTTCCAGTAGAGAAAAATATTTTCCTTTGTAAGAATTCTCTTTATGTCTCAAATTCATTTTATAAAATCGAAATTTTATTTTCTTTTGCCTCCAGTTTTTGGTTTTATGAAGATAGATTTCCAGCAAATCATTTGTTGAGTCGTTTGATGGCACCTGGACTATTTTTATTTATGCTTTCCTGAAGAAGAGCTCATGCAAAATAAACAAATATAGTTTTCTCTAAAATAGACTTCAAATAGCATAAAAATAATGAATAATAAAGAAATGATAATGATGAATGAAAATCTAATGAAATAAGTAAAGAAATTGAAAATATTACTTATTTAACTTTATGCAGTCTTTTCTTAAAATAGCTTATGATGATGTACATGATACCCATCATCACTGTCCGATTGAAACATGATAATTTTTCTCAACATATGACTAGGTGAGGTTGATTGTTAACGGATTTTCAAACATACACAATGGAATTATTTCTGGGGGGGGTACGAAGATCAAAACAGAAAGTTTCAACTATTGTCAAGAAGTTTGGTCCCTTCCTCCAATTCTCTATTCTATACCCAAATTATCCCATGTACATAGTTCCTTTTCTAAGTGTCTACACCGATCACAGGGAATTGTAATGTACCTGAGATTTTTGTCCTATTGTAATTGCTCTATTTTTCTTCTGCATGAATGGAGACTCGCCCTTTTCCACTCCAGTTCTTATCTGACTATCACAAAGCTCTTTCTCTGAGTACCAGTTGTGAAAATGGTGACTGAGATAGCTGCTTCTCAAATCCTTTTGAAATGTGTCATTGAGCAGAGTCACTGAAAGGCTTTGTGCATTGATAATAAAAGTAAATTGCACATCTGTTTCACACAAGTTTTTAAGTATATCTTATAAAGGAAAAAATCTGAAATATATCAACACAAAAACAATGAAAATAACTAAATTAATTTTTCCATTATTTGTTGCATTTTATCGTTATAAATATTTTGAAATTCCGTTAATGTTTTTGATAATGTTATTCAAAAATCTTTTTGTTATTATGTTATTTCATTATGTTACAATAACATTTTCCAACACTGGTTTTGAGTCATCTGGTCTTGTATAACCAGCCAGTTCAGTGCACTAATAGTAGTGCAAAGTTCAAAATTCGTTGGACACAGGGTGTCTGATGCCATCACAACTACCACCAATGCAGCAGAGTGCCTGTTAATAAAATTACAGAATGATAAGAGACCTCGGTCACCTACAAGTGAAAATCATCAACACCAAACATGAAAGCATCAGTTCCTGGGAGGAATGGCATGGCCTCTGGACAAATCAAGAGACTTCCCATCAACCATATCAACACAGATAATGACTAAATATCCTTGAACTTCACCATGCTGATAAATGACTATCAGTAAACTCCTTAGGTGTCAGTGAGTCAATTGGTTTTTCCCTGCTACCATGCGACTAGTGCAACAGCACCTACTAGCACCTACAATATTTATGGAGGTTTTTTTTTAGTTTAGTGACTTAATTTTTGTTCCATACGTGGTCTAAACTGGAAGGAGAGCTGTGTACCAATATCCAGTGATGATGCACAGAACCGGCCATGTCTAATGCTTAATGTCCGACCCTGCCTTCTCGTGATGCAGGCCGTTAGTACCTTTCAAAAGAGATATTCTCTTTTTGGAAGGGAACAGAAGGGGAGTGCTGCCAGTTCAATATAGCCTACTGATCTGGTTATCTATGGCCACTTTTTTCTTTTTTCAACCCTGCTGAGGAGTGATCAACTTCACAGGGTCCTGATGCTGACCATTTATACCTACTAGACTGGACTTCTTTATGGATTTGAGCTTGATTTTGGATCCTGGACTTGCTGCACTGGTGGGCCTCTGTTGAGGGACAATCTGCCACTGTGTTTTCTGTTTGCTTCTGGATTGCCAGCCCTAAGTGAACAGAGGCATGGGATACCTTATATCAGCTGGTGGATAATCCTAATCAGAGGCCATTGCAGGTACCTGAACCCCACTTAGCTAGTTGGGCATTGTCAATCCTAAACTGGAATAATGTCTCAGGCAAGTCTATGGCTCTTGAAAAGGTCCACTTGAAAAGGTGGTGCCTGAAGTTCCTACCAGCATCGGTGACTTCAGCCTTTAGCGGAGGAGGAACAGGTCTTTGTCCCATGCCTGCGATCAGGGGGCTGTTTGACATTGTTGGCCCTACCTATCTCAATAAACCTAGTTTCTTTAAAAATCCTACTAATCATTTTCTCTATGCAGGAATGTGGAACATGAGGACATTATATAGAGGTTATTCTCTTGATGTTCTCATGCAGGAATTCCAGTTTTATAACCTAGATATTCTAGGCTTGCAAGAGACCAGATGGACAGGTAAAGGTGAGATACTTAAATATAACTTTAAATTTCTCTTTACAGGGAGGGAGGATGGAAAGCATCACCAAGGCGTGGGTCTGCTACTCAGCAGAAATGTTAGTGATGCTCTTCTAGGATATGAGTGCATTGATGAAAGGTTTCTTACAGCAGAATTTCAGACAAGCATTAAATACTTGAATGTTATCTGCTGTTATGCCCCCACTGAGGATGCCGATGAGGATGAGAAGGATAGGTTTTACAGATAACTTCAGGATATTTTGAATTCTGTCAAGAAAGGAGATATTACCCTTGTTCTAGGCGACTTCAATGCCAAAGTTGGTACTGACTCTGACGTTTGGGGAGGGGTGATAGGCCCTTTTGGTATCAGTAGCTGCAATGGCAATGGGCAATGTCTCCTACAGGTAAGTAAACTCAATGGTTTCGGAATAACTAACATTTATTACAAACACCGCGACATACATAAGTACACATGGGTTTCACCTGATGGGCTGCATAAGAATGTGATAGATTACATATATAAATTAACAGCAAATGGGCTAGTTCTGTTAGAAATTCCAGGGCATATAGGGGAGCTGAAATTTGATCTAACCATTACCTTGTTAAGTGTCTTGGAACTTCAATTTAAAAAGTGCTGTGCTAAGGTTAAAAATTTTACCTTTAATACTGAAACTCTGAAAGACCCAGTTATAGCTAAAGCTTACCATGATAGTCATGAAATGATGAACTGAAAAAGAGATAGGTAAAGTAGATGGCGCCACTAGTGCGAATCAAATAAATAAAAATCCGGAAGGTTTATAAGGTCACATCAGCTGAGAAAAGGTTAGCCATTGGTGGTATAGTGGTAGCATAACAGGCATGTTTCCTGGAAATGTGGGTTCGAATCCCACTCATGGCAAAGCCAAATTTTTTTCAGCTCATAATTTCATTAGTTCTATGTCTACAGGACTTATCCATGATTATTTACTACTGATTTACCATGATAGGTTACTTAGTCATTATGACAGTCATGGTTTGCTTACTACTGAAGTTGAGGAAGAATGGGATCATTTTAAACAGGCTTTTTTGGACACTAACAGTACTCTTTTAGGAAAAAAGGAGCAGAAGAGGCAAAATTATCTGAGTGATAAGGCACTTGAGCTTATTTCGGAAAGAAAGAACTGCAGGAATGCCCTTAATCAATACCCTACTAGTCCTAATAGAAAGCATTACAGAGACCTTAATAAACTTGTAAAGGATCAGTTAGCTGCTGATAAGAATCTTTGGCTTGATGGTTTGGCTGACAAAGCCGAGGAAGCAGTTAGACAGCACAACAGCAGAGAGCTGTACCAGATAGTTAATGTTTTGTGTGGTAGAAAACGGACAGGCATACAAGGATTGAAGGATAAACAAGATAAGGTTATAGAAGGTGAGGATTCTGTCATGGCTAGGTGGATTGAGTATTTTAGTGACGTTCTAAACAATGTGGTTGGTTTTACTCCCATTGTTTGCAATGATGATAGATGCATTGGTGGCTTTAATGTTGGCCCTGTAACACAATCTGAAGTTATTTTGGCTATTTCAAAACTTCAACTTCATAAATCCCAAGGGGTAGATGGCGCCACTAGGGTACACATGGACCAATATAAATCAGCCGACTGAAGATCACTAAGATTTTGGCCTTACTATGGAAATGCTTAGAGCTGGGATTGTTTCGGTTACCACTTGGATGCTGAAATTTTGAATATCTTTCATGATAAAGGCATGGTTTCTAAGGATTTTACCAGAGCAATTGTTATCCCTATTTTTTTAAAAAAGGTGATCGCAGTTCTTGTGATAACTATAGGGGTATCAACCTACTCTCTGTTCCAGGGAAAGTTCTTTGTATGATTGTGCTTAATAGAATTAAGAATCTGGTTGACAGGCAATTGCCAGGTTCGAGTCCCAGCTGGGTCAGCGTTGAGATTTATCTCCGCAAAAATTCCCCGACCTGTCCACGGTCAGTAGGGAACACCGATGGGCTTGGAAAGGCCGCCGTCCGTCGGATGGGACGTTAAGCCGTGGCCCCGTGTGTGGGAGAGCCATACCCTGTGCACGTTAAAGAACACGCTGGATGGCCTTGACGGGAGGCTACAATCTGTCCCCCAACAGCTGTTCCAGTGGGTCCCCTCCCCCAACCTTCTCTGAGCCTTCGGGGTCCATCTGACCTGGCCATTTAGCCCATGGTGTGCAAAAAAGTGCCACTCAGAGGTAAAACAACCCAATCCAACAGGCAATTGCGTGATGAGCAGTGAGGATTCAGAAGTGGTAGGGGATATGTGGATCAGATATTTTCATTAGGCAGATTCTTGAGAAATGTTTAGAGTTTCAGAAACCTTTGGTTACTAGCTTTGTTGATTTAAAAAAGGCTTTTGACTCTGTTGATTGCAATAATTTGTGGTCGATTGTGAGATCATATGGCACACCAGACAAGTTAGTTAACATAATGAAAGCTCTCTATAATAACACTGAGTTATGTGTGCGAGTTGGTGTAAGGCTTGTAGCAATTGGTTTGTCATTACTTCTGGTGTTTGGCAAGGGTGCATTTTGTCTCCTTTTCTCTTTAGCTTGGTTATTGATAATGTTATGCGAAATTCACTTCAAGGGAAAGATTTTGGCCTTAAATGGGCTGGAGATACGAAATTTCTGATTTAGATTATGCTGCTGATTTAGCTCTTTTGGCAAATGATGTTAATGATAATATAAATCAGCCGACTGAAGATCACTAACTAACGGAAATATACAGAAATGAATTTACTTTCATATCAAGACCTCATTTATTTTCTGAAAATGATACTATTATCAAAGTTTTACTGGAAAAGTAATAAATAATAAAATAAAAATTAATATATAGCCTAATGCGATGTTAAAATATCAACAGCAACAAGTTGTAGGCTGGCCATGTGATATAACTATGAAAAAAACAATACTTATCGATCAGCCAATAGATCACCAATTTCCGAAAATAAATCTAGTGAAATGAAAACTAACTAAGGTTTAAATATAAAAAAAATATTAACTTGACAAAGAGTATCCAATATGCTGGACCAAAACTGAAAAAGAAAAAAAACAGCAACCGGGACAATGGAGATATCACGTGTTAGCCATCTGTATATTGTTTGCCTCAGTGAAGCATAACTAATTAAATGCAGGTGCAACCAGAATTCTAAGAAGGATGTGTTTACTTCCAGTTTTTATTTGAAGGTGGGAAAGATGCATAGAATGCTGGGAAAAATGATAAAAATAACTTGGGAATACTGTAATACGTTTATGACAGAAAAGAGTGTGAAACGGAAAAAAATGGCGGTACGTATTTTGTAATTACTTCCTAAATCTATGGTTTTTAAATATATAAGTTTTTTTTTGTTAATTTTTAGGATATTTTCGAAAATTTAAGGAAAAATTTGTTGATAATAGCTCAATCAAACTTGTGAGCTTAAATCAGAAGGTTGCTTCAGCAAATAGGAATGTTAACAAACAAATCAGCAATACTGTTTAGTGCTTCTAAAAAATGGCAATCAGGTGGCTTTATAAAATTATTTATATTGCAGTTTAGTAAAATATGCATCAAATTAAAAAACAAAATATTATTTTTGAAGCCTGAATTATATATTTTTATAAAATATGTATAAAAAATTTACAACGGTATTTTTTATTTTAAAAAAAATTGATATATTTTTGTTGTTCTAAATATGTGTATACATACATCATTGGCCCCTCAGTTCAGATTCTCCATACATTTACAGACGGGTTGGACACTGGAAGGGTTAAATTTATTGAAGTAGATTTTAAGATAACTTTTTAAAACAAAAAAAAAATCTAGAAAACTGAATTATCAGTTTCTGTGTTATTCCTCTTTATATAAGATCAGACTTGCTGATATTTGGGGTTTCATTGTTGCTTTATAATAGTAATATACATGATTATAATACTGAGGAAATTGAAGAGTTGCATACCGAGTAGTTTTATAATGACTGTGTCCACCCCATGATTGTATCACTTGCTGTACACTATGATGCATGGAGTCAAACAAATGTTTGATGCTGGAATAGCTGTCCGAGCATTATGCACCCATGCTTACATTTCATCTACATTTGCCAGGATATACTGGTATTTTTGCATCTTCGTTTGACTATATCCCATACATTTTCAATGGGTGACAAATCAGGGGATCTAGTGGGCCACGGAAAGATATGCACATTGTTTTTTCTCAAATATTCAACAGTGGCAGATGCTGCATAGGGTCTTGCATTGTCTTGCTGAAATGTGGCATATGAGGCAGTCTGTAAATACAGAAGAGCTATTGGCTGTAAAATGTCCTGTATGTAATGAGTACTGGTAATGGTTTTTTGGATCTGTACTAGGGCAGATTTGCTTTCATAACTGATTGCGCACCATAAATCCACACATTGTGCTATGTGCTTCATCTGAATGCATACCTCTCAGTGCCTCTCACTAACCATTCACAGATGAGGATTCTGCCATTGCATTCAAAGAGACAGAAACTGGATTCATCAGAAAAGACAATATTGTACCATTCGTCATACCACTGCCTTCACTCAATGCACCGCTGTATTCAGGCTGCTTTGTATTATGGTGTCAGTGGCAGTGTTAGCAATGGCTGGCAGGCATATGCAGTCTGAATTGCACTAAACAGCATCAAACTGTTACTGCCGACATTGGAAGATATGTTACTGACCTCCACTATAGGGCCAAGATTATAGACAGGCCAGAGTGATCTGTTATAGCCAGCCTCAAATGATAGCCATCTTCCTGTGGAGTTGTCTGTGTATGAGATACAGAACCTTCCAGATGTATTCATTACCCATCTTTGAACCATTCTCTGCATGTTCAATGTACAACAAATATACTACATCCCACACAAGGTGCAATTTCTCAATATTAAAAATTGCCGTCTCTCATGCCAACATATGTCCTTGTTCAAACTCACTCACCTGGAGATGCGGAATTTAGAGCGGTCTGCGTGGCCTGTCTTAACACCTGCACAAGAACTGATAATCTGAACACTGCCCTTTTAAATCTGTGAGAATGGTCCAGTCACCCCTTTTCATAATGTTCTTATTGGCCTGTAACCAAAATGATTGCACAGATGACTTTGAAACTCTAATCAATTCTTCAGTAGTAGGTGCTAAATATGTTACATACAAGTCACTGACTTTACTTCTATTCTTTCTCAGTGTTCTGATTTTCATGAACTGTAGTGTACAATAATTATTTTGATCAATTCAGGCAAATAATAACATACAAAACATATAAACTATTTTTATTTTCAGACGTAATATTTTAAAGCATGCAGATGAGATGATGCATATAAATGAAATAAAATGTGTCAAAATCTATGATTTTGATAATCTTATATCAAAAGATTACAAGCCTAAGGAGCAACTTTTGAATGATGATGAAGAAAGGTAATTTTATATATATATATATTGGTGCTTTTTCTTAATTTTTTTTCTGAATGACATTTTTGTAGATATAATTTTATATGAAGTTGTAGTCAAGGAATATTTAAAGGTAAGAAGGGACAGTGAACAGTCTCACAAAGAATGTCTTCTTGCAGCAAACTTCACCTGAGAATTCAAACAGCAAGGCAGCGAAGCAGACTTTCTGAGTATGCAGATTACACTAACACTCGATATGTGCATGTGTGTAATATATCATCTTTGTAGATGTCAGGCCACTGCCTTAACTTCCTTGTATTTCTTGCATTTTAATGTCAATGAAGACAACATTTTTACCATTCTTATGCACTAAATTATTCTGTTGCTCATTCTCAATGAATATTATAAATTTCTGTGGGATCTAAAAGATAAAAAGTATTATAATAGTGATATTATGCAGAATTGGTAGACTTAAAGTTATAGTAGATTTTGACATTAAAAGTATGACACCAAAACTTTGAAAGAACAAATGTTTCAAACTATTTAGGAAACCATTTGTGTATTGAAACATGCATTTAAAAATCTTTTCTATGGTTCTTCCAGAAAAAATTAAAATACCTAAGTGTGTATGGGGAGAGGGAGTAACAGGATTGAGCTGGATTCATTATATAATTAATTAAATTACTGTTATGGATATAATATTTATATCTAGAACTAGAAACGTGTGCTGTTTCAAACTTAATTAAATCTGCACTCAAATGTTGGGAAATAAAAATCCTTAAATTTTTTTACAGTGTTATTAACCAATAATCATAGTACTTTTCATTAATTGGAACACCAGGAAGGATTAATGCCATTTTATCAAAATGCATCTCAGGTATGCAGCAGGTTATGTTAGCATACCTGAGATGTGTGATTGATTACATTATCAAAGAAAATATGGAAAATTATCCCTTTACCTACCTGGTAAAATGGTATAATTAGTATGATGTTGAACTGCCCCACGGCAGCAATGCATTCATGAATATGGTGGGGAAGGCTCTCGTACAGCTCTATAATGACCTCCTGAGGGATAGAACACCAAATAGTGTGAAGTTGCTGCTCCATTTCAGCAGCAGTGATTGGCACACCTCTTGGGTGCTGTTGGAACTGTTGACCCATCATGTCCCAGCCATGTTCAGTAGGTGAAAGGTCTGACAAGCGTGCTGGCCATGGTAGTACCTGAACATTTTGCTCATGTAGATAATGCAGATTATTGTGGGCTGTGTGGGGATAGGCATTATCTTGCTGGTAAACGGTTTCGTGCTGCTGAACAAATGGGACAGCCACTGGCTGCAAAATGTTGGTAACATATTGTTGGTCAATTAGAGATCCTCTTATGATGACAGTTCTGACCGAGATGTCCAACTAATGGCACCCTACACCAGATGTTGGAGCTGTGTGATGATGTCGCACGCATTGGGTGGCATTCTTTTCTCCTGGACGGTACTCACTCTTGTTCATTTCAGTTCTGTCTGAGGCAATACCTCTGAACACATGCTTGCACGCAGACAGATGTGAGGGGCAAATGCAGTGCCGGATGATAGGCTTGCAAGGAAAACTGTAAAAGCCTGTTGTTTACCATCCGCCTGGTAGGTAGGTATTCGATATATTACCTTTGCAGTTATGTTGTAGTTGTGAATCTGTCGCACAATGCCATGCATCATAAATGGTGGTCCTGTCACTCCTTGGTCATAAATTGTCTTCCTGATTCTTGTTAGTGTGTGCTGGATCCTTCTTGAGCCCACTGGTGTCATATGTGTACGATGGTGCTGGGATCTCTGTACAACAAGCTTCTCTAAGACTGATGATTCTTCCATGCTCAAAGTCTGTTAACTGTTGGAATGGCTGTCGACATCTGTGTAAGGGCATCTTTAGTGGTTTAGAACAATTTCCACAAAGTTTTGTCAACCAGGGAGCTTTGGTTGCCTTTGTCTGTGTTTGACTGTTTTGCACCTGTGACGTCAACTCATGCCTGTCCAATCATTTTGATCACCCTGGAAACCTAATCATTTCCAGGCATTTCCATATACTACCACTTTCCTAAATTTCGTCACATTTGCATATAAATTTCTTGCAAGTGTTGCATTTTTTATTTCCTCTGGTGTATATATACACTGAAGAACCAAAACATTATGACTACTGTGTCTTTATGCATATCGAAGCAACTAAAGATGAACGACTGCGCATGTGAAGATCATGAAACGGTATAAATAGCACCTGATACTGAGCTCTGTTAATCATTATTATTCTTGTTCTTCAGATGGTAAAGGCAGCAGATTTAAGTGAATTTGACAAAGGCGAAATTGTAATGGTCAGACAACTGGGTCAGAACATTTCCGAGATGGTAAGGCTTGAGGGGTGCTCATGGTCAGCCATGGTTAGTACCTTCAAAAAGTGATCCAAGGAGGGAAAAACCACAAACCTCCAGCAAGGTGTGGGCCAACCAAGGCTCGTCGATGCTAGAGGTGAGTGAAGGTTATCACGTATGATACAAGCCAACAGAAGGAATACTGTGGCGCAACTCGACTGTAATTTGAATATTGGTGATGGGAGTAATGTGTCACAACAAACAGTACATCGAACCCTGCTGAAAATGGGGCCATGTAGCCACTGGCTACTCCAAGTGCTCATGCTAACCTCGTTTCACTGTCTAAAGTGCCTACAATGGGCATGTGAGCATCAAAACTGGATCTTAAATGATTGGAAGAAGGTCATCTGGTCCGATGAATCTTGTTTCCTGTTGCACCATGTGGACTGCCGGGTATGTGTGTGTTGTTTGCTTGGGGAAGTGTTGGCACCAGGATGCACAGTGAGACGGAAACAAGCCAGTGGAGGAAGTGTAATGCTTTGGGCAATGTACTGCTGGGAAACCCTGGGTCCAGTCATTCATGTGCAGGAAACATTTTCTCTGTATTTGTTGAGTTATTTAATCACTCTTAAGCTGTTTTAAGTAACAGGAGGAAGATGGATGTAGAGGAAAAATTGTATTGAACTGTGTGGGATCTGAACCCATGACCTCCTAATATAATTTCAGGTGCTTTGATCACTGAGATATCAGCCAGTCATCAATCTCTTAATAGCGGTACATCCTCTACTTTTGATGTTATGCTATACACCATCTGGTCAATCACTGTCTTTTAAGTGCATTTGGAGACTTCTTCCAGAAGTGAAGCAAATTCCAATTTGCTCACAAAAAAGTATCAGCCAGATTGCTCTTGTAGCATGGCTGGTTGTGTACACATGCCTGGGAAGGCTCTGAAGAATAGTCCCCAAATGCACTCAAAAACAGTGATTGACGAAATGGTGTATAGCATAACAACAGCAGTAGAAGAAAGATTGATCAGTGGCCAGTAGCTCAATGGTCGGAGCATCTGATATGTCATTAGGAGGTCGTGGGTTCAGATTCTACCTGACAATTTTTCCTCTACACCCATCTTCATCCTGTTACTTAAAACAGCTTAATAGTGGTTAAATACTTGGTAAATCAATGATGAACTGTGAATTCATTTGTCTAAAATTTCTCAGTGTATTAGAAAGTAAATTAGAAATGATGTGACAGCAGTGATGTTGCTTTTGCACTTCAAAGAATGTCCATTAGAGTGTATAATAAATTCTAAAACATACCAGAGTGTAAGATAAATCGAATTGTTCAGTTTATGTAATTACTGAATGTTTCGGTTCCTTTTGTATCTATGCTTATTTAAGAAAAAAAAACTGTTAGCATCTTCATATCTTTGTTTCTTATTACTTTTTTTTTCTTTATACTATGTTTTGTATTTTTAATGTTATTAATATTAAGTGAAAGCACAAAAGCACGAAAGAGGAGTAGCACAATGATAAGAAAGTCTGGTACTGATTCACATTAGTCCTCAGTTCGATACCAGCTAAGAACAAGAATTTTTTTTATCTAAGCATCACTTGGATTAAAGATGATCCATTTGGTGGTGTTGAGTGGAAGTGCATAGTCATTTGTTTCACCTTACCCTTGTAAAGCAAACCTTTCTCTACAACTGTTTGAATCATCAAGTATTTCATCAAAAGTCATCAAAGTGACCAAAGTCATCAAAGGGTCATTGATTGTGTGTCTTACATTAGCTCTATGGAACCTCTCCCTTTCTTGTCACCTGTCACCATACCTTCATACAACTATTATGTGCTTCTCTGAATGTTTCTTTTTTCAATTATGGTCTTCAGTAATGTTTTTAAAAGTTTAAATCTTCTATTAGTGACTCTGTCATGGTCGAACACATCTGATGCGAGACCATTTATAGCTTCTCATTTTATAGACTGCTGCTTCTGGGCGATGGCTAGAGGAAATACTGATCTCTTTCCCAGCTGCAACAGCAAGCACTTTTCAGCATTGTTCACAAGTGGGGGAGCTGACAGCTTTATGAAAGTCTGAGAAGGTAAATGGTGGTTACTTTCTCGTGTTCTCATGTCTTTCCCTCAAAGGAATGCCATTAGTGTCAGCATGAGCAATGATTGACATGCTGACATTAACATCAGCATGAGAAACCGCACAGTGTCATTGCAGCAAGGGGTGATGGCTGAAAGCTCTCCATGTGCTAAGTTTTCCAGCAGGTGAATAGAGTGGGAAAAGAGAGTCCCTCTCTGAACATCTTGGGGAAGAGATGCTTGTGTCATAGCTCAAGAGAGAGCTTGTTGAATGTGAACTGCATCTTATCTGTGCCAACACTTCCTGTAACAGAAGGCAGTGGACCAAGCAATGACATCACAATAGATAGTTCTAAGCTCTCTCTTCACAAAACATTTTTTTTGTTTCAATTCTGATCACTGCACAGATATTTTTAAAAATTTATTTCAGTTTTTAGTATTATTGAATATTATTTGCACTTTTATATTCATATTATGGAAGAATAATACATGAATATTTCTAGCAAGTAACTGAATCTGTAGTTTTATGGTAATTTTCTCCTGAAAATTATTGGAAACAAAGCTTTGAAATTGACTTTTAATGTAAATTAAGAGCATCATTTTGTGCAACTGTTAAGGCAGTGATGATCACAAATTTTATTGTAATGTATCTTTTCATTCTGAGTAAATGTTTTAAAAAAATAAAATGAATTAAATTATTTTTAAATATTATTAGATATTATATTTTATATATATATATATTTTAAAATAAATATAAAATAATAAATATTTAATTCTCTATGACACTGTTAAATGTTTTTAAGCACTTCAACACATGGACTATGCTATCAAGTATCAATAATTATTAAGGAGAGATTTACGTACCATGTCGTAGAGGATGGGTAGTAACAGGAACTTCTTGGGATGCTTTCGGAGAGAAATTTAAAATCCGACATTCTTGCCGGCAAGTGACGTCTCAGTGGAGATTAAAATAAGGATGATGGCTGCCAATGGTCTACCCACATTGGCGAATGCAATAACCATTTATACTTTTGATAGTGTAGAGTGCTTAAAAAAGTTTCTGATCCAAGACCCGCACTTCGCGCCCTTCTTATCAGCGCTTCATCAGGTGGGAAGGGAGGAGCTTAATGCAGGAGAGGCAGTTGGTTGTTGAGCATGGGGGAGGGGTGGGGTGTCATAAATTGACATGTCAGTGGCTCAGCTCCGAGGATCGGAGTGGTTGGCCGATGTGCGGGTAGCCATAATGTGATCTGCATGTAACGGAGGTTGGGAGAGAGTGTGGGATTGTGGGAAATCGCCAAGATCTGCGTATGTTGAGGAAAGCTTCACTATTTGTGGCTAGTAATTCATAATTATAATGAGTGCGGTACTTTTAGTGAATTAATAAATTTCGTAAACTGAAATTTGGGGTTGATTGAAGGTCTGAATAATGGTTTTTATATTGGTGTTGCTATTGGGAGTTTGTGTGTGTGTGTGGGGGGGGGTACATTAATTGCCGATTTTAGTAGGCATTTTGGAAGTGTTTTAAAGGGTGTGATGGGTGTGCATTAGTGAAGGTGGCAAATGGGGATCGGTGATGAGAGAGGAGAGTGTTTGGGGGGGGGGGTGGAATTTCCGAGGTGTATGTTATATCCCCTTAAGTATCAGACATCAGGCTGGGAGGAGGGGGGCAATGTCTGTGTTGCAGAGTTCGGTCAGTTTTATGCTAATGAGGATATTTTCTGTGATGGCTAGTTGGAATTTCATAGATGGGGATACAATAATTTTAGCGAAGTGAAAATCATTACTGCACTGTGTACCTCTACTCTAATTTTTGTTTTAAAAAAAATTCTTTTTTAATCATATATAAGTTTTTCAAACAATTTGAAAATTTAAAAAAAATACAATATGTACAGGGTGTTTCAAAACTCTCTGTACAAATTTCAATGGGAGATAGGAAGCACCAACAAACCTTTTTCATCTATGAATGTATGTCCGCTGATGTAACCCTTCTGTGCTAGAGGGCACTGACAGAAATATCGGTGTAGCTGGTACATAAATGAATGGAAACAAGTGTGAACAACATGTTTATTTAAAGAAGGTGCTCAAAGTTGTGACTAGCAACAGCATTGCATTCATGACAGCATCAAAGCATTGATTGCTGTACATGTTGAAAGATTCCCAGAATTTTGTGAACAGTTGCAGTGGCAACAGCGTTTCTTGCGACTAGGTCTTCATGTGAGTCAATGGGTATTTTGTACATGAGGTTTTTCACGTTTCCTCAGAGGAAGAAATCAACACGTTAAATCAGGTTATCTTGAGGGCCAGGCAATGGGTCCATCCTGGCCTATCCATCAGCCCCCAAAAGTGGTGTTCAGATAATCCCACACATCATTGCTGAAGTGTGCTGGTGCCCCATCATGTTGAAACCATATTCATCTGCAAATAGCCACGAGAACATCTTCCAGCAGTCCCGGCAACGTTTCTTCAAGAAATACCCAATAAATCTGCTCATTGAGTCGAAGAGGCAGCAGGTATGACCCAATCAAAATGTCATAAACGATATTCACCCAAACATTGACAGCGAACCATTGTTGATGACCATGCACTGTTGTGGCATGCGGATTTTCGTGCATCCAAACATGAGAATTGTGCACATTAAATACACCCTCACATGTGAAAGAGGCCTCATCTGAGAAGAGCACATGAGCCAGAAAATCAGGCTGCACCTCAATCTGCTGAAAAAACCAGTGCATGAATTCCACATGAAGAGGGTAATCCTGAGGTTGCAATGTCTGGATTCTCTGATGATGAAATGGATGTAACTGCTGCTCATGCAACACTCTCCACACAAGGGCATGGTTCACACCGAGGCTAGGTGCAACAGCTTGCATGCTTGTGCTGCCTGGATTGTCTTCAATCTGCCGTAGAATCTCTTCTTCCATGTCAGGAGTGTGCATGGTTCTCTCCTGACCAGTGTCATGCATGTTTGCATGGAATGTTCCAGTTTCTCGCAGTTGCCGGTGCAAACGCGCAAAGGTTTGGTGGTTTGGCACGTCTTTTTGGAAAGTGCTGTCGGTACAATCTCACAGCAGCTCTTCCGTTTCCATTGGCAGCCCCATACATCAGATGCATGTCAACCATCTCAGCAGTCGTGAAACACTCCATATAACATGTAACATGTCTGATTTATGAATGCTGATGGCAAACACAAGTCCATTCTCCATTTCCACTTTGCCCTTTTCTTTTTTTCCCCACTTTCGCTACATTCTTAGACGAAAAAGATTTGTTTTGGTGTTCCCTATCTCCCATTGAAATTTGTACAGAAAGTTTTGAAACACCCTGTATATATATATTCACACTCTTATTATATAATAATGCATTACAAAATAGTGTAATTTTGATACAGAAGAATAAAGCAAGTTAACAGGGTGCAAACTTAAATTTTGTTAAATTGGTACTTAAATCTTTTAAAATGGAAAATTATAAATAATGCAAATGAAACATATAATGAGCAAAACCACCTCAACATTTTGCAGTATGTGATTGCTCTATTAATATTAAGACATTGTTTTCTTATCATTACAAAGAATCATAAAAGAATTTGACAAATTGTATTACTGTGGAATATATAATGCACTGTACACATCAGAATTACAGTAAAATATCTAATGATGAATTGCAAGTATGTAAGGAAATTCTGTGTTTTTTATATTTGAAAACATTTTGTGAAACAACACTTCAGACTCAATGATAAATATGATATTTTCAGAAGAGAATTGTGTATGTTTGTGGGAACTGTTAAATTGACACTTAATCCAATATTTGAAGATTGCTGCATTTACTAATTGCAAATTTGCTATATCCAATTTTCTTAACATTCTGTTTAATCAAATAATTCTAAAATTATATATCACATTTTTCAAGTTAATTCCCAGAAATATAATGATGTGTATCTGAACACATGAAAGAAAATGAAAAGGTTTCTGAGTTGGGTATTAATCAACTGATTATTAAATAACAATTATTGTCATTAATCTTCCTGTGAACTATAAACACTGAAAGAATGTAATAGAGAAAAGGATAAAATATTGCATTTTTTTAATTTTTGGAACTTTATTCAGTTATTGAAAAATCAGTGGAAATTCAGTAGAAACAAATTCAGTAGAAATCAGTAGAATTATATTTAGATTTGAAACAAAATAGAACCCAATCTGCTCTTTGGTTCGTAAACTGAAACTGTAGGATTTGAATTTATATACTGTTTAAATGTAATCACAATATATTAAGCTTTTTCTCAGTCATATATCACTTAAGTGTAACTTGCATAGTAAGATAATTTTAAGCATTAATAACAGAAAGTAACACAGATTATTTCAAAATGACTCATATATCTCAGATTTGCACGCAATGTTTACTGTTAAAGCAAGATAGTATGTAAGGAGGGACAAATCAAAACCTTACCAACTCAGTATTTTTTAAAGAATATGAAATTACAATTGCATAAATTTGTAACTCTTATTGCAAATTTAGTGTCCATGCTTTCTTCCCTCCTAAAAAGGGGAAATATGAAAACTATTGTTTTAGTATATTTATTTGATTATATTTTACAATAGTTTGCATTTTCTTTTTTTTATTTTGGTGGACTAATTTTTTTTTCTCTAGAATATTTTTCAAAAATGTATTTGTAGAAACCAATACTATATGTTTAAGAACGAATTCTGGAAGTGTGCCCTTCTGCACAAATATCTTCGGCGAAACAAATTTCTTTTTACCTATCTTACTATTGCTTTTCACTTGTCATTTGTTGGTTTGTGTGTTTGTCAATATAGTTGTTCCACCATATCTTTTGAATACGATGGGGAAACTTTTTGAATGTGATGTGGCGAACTCCATGCTTTCTTCCCCCCTAAAAAGGGGAAATATGAAAACCATTGTTCCGCTATATTTTCTGAATGTGAGGACCTACAATTATGTGTGTGTGTGTGGACCCCTCTCCCCACACACACATCATTCTCTTCCCCCAAAAAGGAGTTGATTTTTGTGGGGGGTGGACCTTAATGAGTTATATATCAAATTAAAGCTTATGATGTCTCCGATGTCATGGACTACCTCAAACACAACTCCAAAAGCAGGGGAGGAAAAATGTGGTCGTTATTTGTGAGTCATATATCATATGAAAGTTTCTGAAGGTAGGTGTTTTTAGTAACAAAAAAATATAAATAAATTTAAAAATACCTGTCTTCCTAATGCACCCAAAAAAAAGTAGAAAATAAAACTAAGCATATCAATGGTGCAGTCAGTCACTGAATTCGTATACTCTTCAAAGGAAGATAGGGTGCTTATTTACCTGCTCAACAAAATTTCCAGCACCTACCTTCCTTTGAAGTGAATATAAATTCAGTGACTGATTGCACCATGGATACACTTTAATTTTATGGGAAGATATGTATTTTTTAATTTATTTATATTTTTTTCTTTATCACTAATTGCAGATTGTATTCAGTGTAACATCTGTAGCTAAATATCTGTGGCACAATGTCTACAAAAATTGCTTTTCAAACAATGACATAAGACATAAGCTTCTGAATGGCAAGATAGTTATGCAAAACAATATTGAGTACATCAGGATGTGGATAAGTTAACCCCCCCCCCCCTTGTAATTTTTTAATATATTCCTATGATGAATCTTTCATATAACCTGTCATCAAGTACAAGATTTCATTTACATGATATATATATATGTTTCAATATTTTTAAAACTGAATTAGCACAAAAATCGGCAATACATGTTAATACAGGAATCAAATCATGAATAGCATTTTGTCAGTCTCTGAGATCACTATTTTATGTTTGAGGGCAAATAGACTTTATAAATCTCTTTTTATTTTTAATTAAAAATTTATTATATTATAAAAATATTGTCTTTTTATTTCTTCTTTCTCTCATTTTATTTGAGCCAACTCACCATTAAAGCAACCATAATTTGCAAATTTTATATTTAGAGGACCAATACTTTGTAGTCTCAGATCTGCTTTCCTAGACATAAGTTTGCAATTTACCTGGAAGAATTTATTTAAGGCCTAACTCATCTGTGCATTATTTAGCAATTTCAAGAACAATATGTGGTGTGTTAATGCAGGCAGACTAGGCTGCAGCTTAGAGCCTCAGAAAAATGTAGTTCAAATTTTAATGTGTAACAATTGTGAATTTGTATTATTAGTTATGAATAAAATTAGTAGTTATAAATCTAATAAATATATACAGCATATACCTTTCAGGTTTATTTTTTAATGTTCTGCTATAACAGTGACAAAGTGTTCATGGAAACAAGGGAAGCAATAGTTTCCTTAAAATTCTCCTTAAAAAATAAGAAATATAAATTAAATATATTTGAACATTTTGACATAAAAGAAAAGTATTTTCTTAATTTTAATACGTTTATTCTAACATAATTTTTGCATTTAATATTCTACGAGTTTCTCTATTTTATTATACTGTATAATTTAACAGAAGCGCCAATTTGCCAGGCTAGTTGAGCTAGGACTGTATGAAGAACCTCACTTCCATCGCTCCTGCATTGCTCATCATATTGCATAATGGTAGTCTCTCTTTTTGTATTCATCATCATCCTCAAGCAGCCATGGACTATGGAGGTCCAACCAGACCGTAAAATTTAGTTCTCCAAGCATATCTGTCCTCAGCTACATCTTCTGCATCTGGCCACTGCATACCAATTCTAATAAGGTCCTGTTTGACATTGTCTGCCCACCACATCTTAGGTCTCCCCCTCTTTCTGAGGCCTTTAGGCACACTGTTCATAACCCTATTCACCAATCTATAATTATCCATATGGACAACATGGCCAAACCAACTCTAGTTATGACAATATTTTGGTTTCAGTAAGCAGAGAGCAATGTTGAATTTGGGAAGAATGATAAAAATAACTCTAGGCTTATTGAAATAGTTTTAAGACAGAAATGAGAGCATAAAACAAACAAAAAAGAGGTACATACTTCTTAATTACCTCCAAAACTTTGCATTTTTAAAAATAGCATGTTTTTTTTCTTAATTTTCAGGATATTTTCAAAACTTTAAGGAAAAAAAATTGATAATAGTTCAAATCAAACTTGTGAGCTTAAATCAGTTATTCAGCATAGAGTAACATTAACAAACAAATCGGCAATATCGTATATCGCTTCTAAGAAAGAGTGATCAGATGGCTTTTAACAAATTATATATAGATATATCCTAGCGTAATTAAATATGTATCAAATGGGAAAAGAAACTATCATTTTTCAAGCATTAATATATATTTTATAAGATATATGTAAAAAAAAATTTCAAACTGTAAATCTTTTTAAAAAGAATCGAAATTTCATGTATTAAAAGCTGATATAGATGCCATCGGTTTCCCATTTCAGATTTTGTCAACTTGCATAATAGACATGGGCCTGGGAAGGATTAAATGAGAATTAAAATTTATTTTTATTTAAGATACCATTAAAATATCCTATTTCACTAAAGAGTTAACTGAATAATTATTAATCTTGCATTACTATCAGTTTGCTTCCCTTATAAATGTTTTTGAAAAAAAGCTGAAAACTGATCAGTCACCATCCTTTATATGGTAATATTTTTATGGTACTGAATGCATTTCTTTATATGGCTGTGATTGTTTTTTCCTGACTAATAGCACAAAAAACTGTATTGACTGAATACTATTATGTAAACTGTGTTTTTGTTTTACAACTAGTGTCAAATAAAATTAGTTCTTTTATTTTGCTACTGATCAGAGGGACCTGGGTTTTGAGCCATGGTTAAAGTATGAATGTTTGTGTTGTCTTTCTGCTTAGATCCCACCATTCTCACAGACCATCTATTATGTCATATGAACTGAACAGGTTGCTGTCAGTCCTCTGTGGCAAGCAGCTGCTTGAGTTTTTTTTAATTATAGTTATTTAAAACATAGATTCTAATGTGTATCCATATAATCACTTTTCACTAGAAATTACTTTGAATATCATTAGCGTCTAATTTATATTTTATTTTTAGAATTCTTAGAACAGACAAATTTGATCATTTAATATTTGAATCACGTTTTGAGAGTGGAAACTTAAGAAAAGTGTTATGGGTAAGTAAATTGCATAATATTAAGCTTATATTTTAGTGTTTCTTAATTTTTTTTCTATGATTCACAAATCATTTGTAAGGAAATGTATGACCTTTGGAATTTAACAAATAAATTTCAGTAATAAATAGATACATCATTTATTAATATATGTACACAATATTATCGGAATAATATGACCATCCACAGAATCACAGTGTACCCGCCGAGGCACATTACAGAGTGCACGTGACAAGGTCAACCACTTGGAGATATAAGCGATTGGTCAGGACAGATGAGCCATAGTGTGTAACATGAGCACAATGGGCAGAGGTATTGATTTGATGGACTTTCAAAAAGGAATGATCATTGGCTACCATGCCAAGGGTGGAAGCATCTCGAAAAGAGCAGACTTCGTGGGCTGTTTGCGAGGTGCTGTAATAAGGGTGTACCAAGAATGGACTGCTGATACAACAAGTACCTCCAGACGTCATAACTGTGGATCCCCAAAGGCCATCGACCCCAGAGGATAATGTCAACTGGTAAGAGGCAATCGACATGCAACAGTGCAGCAATTGACCACTCAAAAAATGAATGCTGGGACACCCAGGTACGTGTTCCCAATAACAGTAGAGCCAACCCTGTTACGCATGGGTTTCCGGAGTCAATGCTTTTACACAGCGTCGTTGTAAAAAACGCTGTTTAAAATTGTCGTTGCCAATGAACACCTGCAGTTTGCAAGGGACTACCGTCATTGGATAGTGGAAGAGTGGAAACGGTTGCCTTCTCCAACAAATCGAGGTTTCTACTCCACAGAAGTGACAAGCGGTGCGGATATGGCATAAGACACGTGAGAACCAACACCCGGACATGTTATCTGTAAGGTACAGGCCAGCTATGGCAGTGTGCATATCTGGGGGATGTTTTCCTGGTATGACCTGGGACTACTGGTACCACTGGATGGGTCCCTGAACACCAATGGCTACCTGTCCATCCTCACTGAGCACATGCATCCCTTCATGTTGGACATTTAACCTGGGTGGTTATGGTGTCTACCAACAGGAAAATGCACCCTTCATGTCGCTAAGGTGGTGCTCTCGTGTTCCAGGAACACGAGAGCGATGTCTTCTGTTCTCCCTTGGCCTGCGAAATCGCCCGACCTAAATCATTTGGATCGACAGATTCGGCGTGCCGACCCACAACTACATCATCTCCAGAACCTCCGTGCTCTGCTGGAGTTCGAATGGGCAGGTATGCCTATGGCAACCTTCCAGGGACTCATTGCGTCCATGCCACGCTGTCTCGTTGCTGTTATTGAGGCCAAGGGTGGTTATTCCCATTATTAGGTAAGTAGTCATATTATTCTGATATGACTGTGTACATCATAAATAATGGTTAATGTCTATATTATATAGACATTAACCATTATTCATTTTCATAAAAGAAAATACTGGTATTCCCCAACATTTGAATTTTGCATTAATATAATTTCACATGGATACAATTAAAAAGATTTTCTTGCTCAGAAAATAATTAAAATAATTAAAGTTCTCTGTTATTGAGCAATAAAATTTTGAAGTTTATCCTTCAAACTATTTGCATATTAAAAAAGTTTTTAGGGGCAAACTCAGAAGCTTTCTGGAGCAAGGACAACACTCAGTTTTCAGTCAAGTGACGCTATAGAGTGACATTGGGGATGTTAAGAACTTCTTTCCACATGTGTGAAGGTTTATTCCAATGTCTCAGTTGTGGGGAGCGGAGGTGGCTCAGTCGGTAGCGCGCCAGGCTCGTAATCTGTAGTTCCCAGGTTCGAGTCCCAGTTGGGTCAGCGTTGAGATTTATCTCCGCAAAATTCCCCGCCCTGCCCACGGTCAGTAGGGGACACCGATGGGCTTGGAAAGCCCGCCGTCCGTCGGATGGGACGTTAAGCCGTGGCCCCGTGTGCGGGAGAGCCATACCCTGTGCACGTTAAAGAACACGCTGGATGGCCTTGATGGGAGACTACCATCTGTCTCCCAACAGCTGTTCCAGTGGGTCCCCTCCCCCAACCTTCTCTGAGCCTTCGGGGTCCATGTGACCTGGCCATTTAGCCCATGGTGTGCAAAAAAGTGCCGCTCAGAGGTAAAACAACCCACAACTCAGTTGTGGGTGTGGAGTGGCAAAGTTATTATTTCCATAGCCTTGCAGACAATGGTTCAGTAGTAAGTGGATGCACATATTAGCAGTGTGGCATGCTCCTAGTCTATAGTAGCTCTGTATTGCATTGCCATCTTGGTGGCAGTAATGGTTAACTTGTTTTGGCTGACATATGTATGGTTCTCTATAAACCTCTCCTGCAGAGATGTATGGCTTTTCTGAAAAAGTAAACAAAGGAATTATCCAAAAAATGTAGGAGTAATCTTTATACCCCCAATTTTTGAAGGAGGCTAAATTTGTCTCTCTTTCTCTCTTTATAATTTTCTTCAGATTAGGAGCTGGGCTGAAAACAATATTGATTTTTTGGAACTCTGAGTAATTTGTGGATTGATTCACACAGGACAGGAACATAAATATGGATCTGGCAAAGGTTCCCTGCCCTGAGTCAGTGATTGGGACGAGAGCCAAATCTGTTCTATTTGCTTTTCTATACTTAATTAGCATTTCTATTGTTTTTGGGTTGTAGATAGATACTGTTGGCTACCTTGCCCATGGGTACCACCCAAAAACAATAGAAAAGCTAATTAATAATATAGATATGACAACAGAACAGATTTGGCTCTCCTCCCATTCACGGACTCTGAACAGGCAACCTTTGCTGGATCCATGTCTATGTTCCTGTTCTATGTAAATCAGTCCACAAATTACACAGAGTCCCCCAAAAAATATTGTTTTTCAAACCTGCTCCAAATGTGAAGAATATATAAAATGCCTTTTTGGTGGTCAGCTAGGTTGTATCCACCAAGTTCTTTGTGTTGCTCTTTTGGGAAACTAGTAGACTTTTGAGAATTTTAGATTGCTCTGGAAGGAGCGTAGCCTGGAGGGGCATCCACAGTGGGTATGGGCATAAATGAGGAAAGATGAAGGCTAGAGCAGAAAAGGGGAGGGGCAATAATAAAAATGGTGAGAATGAGGGTAAATTTGAGCCATATTGAGTCCATATTTTGGAAAATATAGGCACAAAATACCTATCCTACTAGGGGGAGGCAGGGGAGGAGAGAGGTGCAATTGTCCACGGTTTGGTCTCCCTAATGCACACTTCCCTTGATGGGGTATTAGTCTAGTTAGTCTGTTTGATGTGATCTATACAGTTTGGTGCTAAGCCTAGTCACACAGAGTAAAAAATAAATTTCGGCATTTTACTTGATGTGCAAGCCTATGTTGGTTGTAAAAAGCAATGGATCTCGCTTATGACACTGGGTCTCCATATAGAGACTGTAAGTCCTAAGGGAAGAAGCACATGTCCAATTGCACAAAAACATGACATCCTGTTTTTCAATAGTTCTGTAGGAGTTTGTAGGCCACTACTGGTGAATGGGTCCCACCATGCAAGGGTTAAGGAGAATTGTTCACTAAGCCCAGGGGACTAAGAATGTTCCCCCCTCCATCCAAGTAACTGATGGTGCTATTTATAATGAAAAAGAAAAATCAGGTATCAGTTTTGTTACTATCACATCATCATAATAGTGTACACAGCCATATCAGAATAATATGACCACCCACGGAATCACAGTGTACCCATGCAGGCAAGTCACAGAGTGCACATGACAGAGTGCACGAGACCCACACGGAGATATAAGCAGCTGGCCAGGACAGATGAGCCATAGAGCATAACATGAGCACAATGGACAGAGGTATTAATTTGACGGACGTTCGAAAAGGAATGATCATCAGCTTCCATGCCATGGGTGGAAACATCCCGGAAACAGCAGACTTTGTGGGCTGTTCACAAGATGCTGTAGTAAGAGTGTACCAAGAATGGACCGCTGGCCACCGAGTACCTCCAGATTACCACCGAGTGCCTCCAGTAATTTGTGGATTGATTCACAAATTACTGGAGGTACTCGGTGGATGACAGATGTCATAACTGTGGATACCAGATGTCATAACTGTGGAACCCCAAAGGCCATTGACCCCAGAGGAGAATGTCGCCTCCATCGACTGGTAAAGGGCAATCGACATGCAACAGTGCAGCAATTGACCTCAAATGAACGCTGGGGCACCCAGGTACATGAGCCTGATAACAGTAGAGCAAACTCTACTGTTAAATACATGTGTCTCCAGAGTCAACGCTGTGTAAAGGCACCATGTTAACCAAAGTCCATTGGCAATGACACCTGCAGTTCACAAGGGACTACCATCATTGGACAGTGGAAAAGTGGAAAAAGGTTGCTTCTCCAGTGAATTGAGGTTTCTTCTCCACAGAATTGACAGGTAGTGGCGGATACGACGTCAGACACACGAGAACCAACACCCGGATATGCTTCTCAGTCAAGTATAGGCCAGCAGTGGCAGTGTGCATGTCTGAAGGATGTTTTCCTGGTATGACCTAAGATCACTGGATGGGTCCCTGAATGCCAATGGCTACCTGTCCATCCTCGCTAACCACATGCATCCCTTCATGTTGGACATTTAACCTGGTGGTGATGGTGTCTACCAACAGAACAATGCACCCTGCCATGTCACTAAGGTGGTGTGTGACTGGTTCTAGGAACAAGACAGCGATGTCTCCGTTCTCCCTTAGTTGGCGAAATTGTCCGACCTCAATCCCATAGAGTACTTGTGGGACCATTTGGATCGACAGGTTCGGTGTGCTGACCCACGACCACATCATCTCCGGAACCTCCGTGCTCTGCTGAAGTCCGAATGGGCACGTGTGCCTCTGGCAACCTTCCAGGGCCTCGTTGCGTCCATGCCACGCCGTCTCACTGCTGTCAACCGGGCCAAAGGTGGTTATTCCCATTGTTAGGTAAGTGATCATATTATTCTGATACACTGTGTATGTAGTGCAATAATTACAACATGTCTCTGTTTGCTGCACTTGGTGTAAATTAGATTTTCATAACCATGGTGTTTATATATATCCACTGGTGCCCAAAAGAGTAAAATTTGATTTCCCCTGCTTGTACTCAAATAAGTAACTCTGTCATCTAATCATTTCTATCAAATCTTTATTACTTTTCTAAGTCTGAGGTAAAAAGGTACTAACAGTCACTAATGTTTCACTTTGTCTTCATTAATTCTGTAATTACTACCATTCTACAAATATCTATTTCTTAGTTAGAGGGAGGTCAGTATTATCCAATACCTTTTAATTTACAATAAGATATCACACAGCTAGAAGTTAGTAATAAGAATTTAATTCACAATAATGCTATGGTTAGTTTTAAAACATTAAAACACGGTTCAGGGAGCAAGTCTCAAAAGTAGGAGAGTGCTTTACATTTACAAAAACCTTTTTACGGGTTTTACCTTATGATTACCCATTACACTATATACCATATCTATATGGCTCTTTTCTCACAAGAGCCACTAGAAACGTATTATATAGTAGAAAACATATTTACCATAATTTCTGGTACAGTTGCATATTGCAGCATTCTCATGTTGCAAGATGGTCTTTAAATATGCTACCAGTCCTATTTATGGAAAGTTCGTTCAGTGTTACGATGTTGGTGTAGTTGCTGTGGAGCGACACTGGTTTTTCCTTGTCCACACTTGGTGCTTTGCACTATACTGGTTCTTGTTGTCGGTGATTTCTGGCGGCACAAGTTCTTTGTGATGTCCACAGCTGTTGTTGCATGTTGTAACCAACTGTTAATTTTATATGCTTGATGGGTATAACACAATCTGTTCTTTTTGTTGTGATTAGCACTTTTCCAATTTTGCGACGATATTAACTTTGCTCCACCATTAAAACCGTTACTACTTCAATGCTAAAACTTTAAAAACGTTTTTTAAAGAAAACATTTTAAAAACAACATGAACCCCCCAGGTTCTCTATTCTCCGTGCGACGCGTTTCGCCACGCTCTCTTTACGCGTGGCTTCCTCAGGCAGAAGCGACGGTAACCGTGTGTGACAATTTATAGTCAGCCTCATTCTTGTCATAGCCTCTGTGTTTTACATGTTGCGTGCGCATCTCGCGACGGGGCGTGCAACAGGAGATGCCACGCCGATGGAAGGGGTGGGATCTCGGTGTTGCAGACCTCGTCGCGGTATTTGTGTATGTTTAATGTTTCAGCGTATTGTAACTGAAATTTCGATTTTGGGGCCATTCCTGGTTTATAATTAATTTTATCGATTTTGATATTATTTTCAAGTATTGTTTTTGAGAGTGCCGTTGTGGGTTTCTTTTTATTTATGTCTGTGATATGTTCTTGCATTCGTACCTCGTACTGCCTATAAGTTTTTCCAATATATTTGTTTTTGCCCTCTAATTTATTTTCTGGGTCTGGGATTTCTATTTCGTAAACTCCCCCCGTTGGTGGTTTATGATCTCTATCATTTATAATTAAGTTTTTAATAGAGTGTGTAATGGTAGTGGGCAATGTGTAATTATATTTTCTTAGTGTATTTTCCAGCGTTTTTGTTATTGTTTTTATATAAGGAAAACTTTTAACATATTGTTTTTTATTTTCGTTTTGCTGCGGGTTCGGTTGGGTGTCTCTTTTAACTATATATTTAGCTTCGGTATCCGATTTTTGTAATAGCTTTCGTGGGTATCCTACGTCTTGTGCTGTTTTTGAATATATTGTAACTCTTCTTGTAGAGTTTTCTGTTGCGAACAATATCTATATGCTCTAACATAGTGAGGAATAATACTTGCTTATTTGTATTTCATTGGATGTGCTGAATCTATTGGTATGTAATTAGGGATATTGGTTGGTTTTCGGTACACAGTACTTTCACAGAAATTTGGTTAATTTTATGTCTAAATATGATATTTGGCATTTACTTCCGATTCTATGGTAAATTTGATTATAGTCTACAATCAAATTGCAGCATTGTAGTCTACAATCAAATTTACCATAGAATCAGAAGTAAATGGCCAAATATCATATTTAGATATAAAATTAACCAGGAAAGCAAATTTCTGTGAAAGTACTGTGTACCGAAAACCAACCAATATCCCTAATTACATACCAATAGATTCAGCACATCCAATGAAATACAAATAAGCAAGTATTATTCCTCACTATGTTAGAGCATATAGATATTGTTCGCAACAGAAAACTCTACAAGAAGAGTTACAATATATTCAAAAACAGCACAAGACGTAGGATACCCACGAAAGCTATTACAAAAATCGGACACCGAAGCTAAATATATAGTTAAAAGAGACACCCAACCGAACCCGCAGCAAAACGAAAATAAAAAACAATATGTTAAAAGTTTTCCTTATATAAAAACAATAACAAAAACACTGGATAATATGCTATGAAAATATAATTACACATTGCCCACTACCATTACACACTCTATTAAAAACTTAATTATAAATGATAGAGATCATAAACCACCAACGGGCGGAGTTTACGAAATAGAAATCCCAGACCCTGAAAATAAATTAGAGGGGACAAATAAATATACTGGAAAAACATATAGGCAGTACGAAGTACGAATGCAAGAACATATCACAGACATAAATAAAAAGAAACCCACAATGGCACTCTCAAAAATAATACTTGAAAATAATATCAAAATCGATAAAATTAATTATAAACCAGGAATGGCCCCAAAATCGAAATTTCAGTTACAATACGCTGAAACATTAAACATACACAAATACCGCGACGAGGTCTGCAACACCGAGATCCCACCCCTTCCATCGGCGTGGCATCTCCTGTTGCACGCCCCGTCGCGAGATGCGCACGCAACATGTAAAACACAGAGGCTATGACAAGAATGAGGCTGACTATAAATTGTCACACACGGTTACCGTCGCTCCTGCCTGAGGAAGCAACGTGTAAAGAGAGCGTGGCGAAACGCGTCGCACGGAGCACAGAGAACCTGGGGGGTTCATGTTGTTTTTAAAATGTTTTCTTTAAAAAACGTTTTTAAAGTTTTAGCATTGAAGTAGTAACGGTTTTAATGGTGGAGCAAAGTTAATATCGTCGCAAAATTGGAAAAGTGCTAATCACAACAAAAAGAACAGATTGTGTTTATACCCATCAAGCATATAAAATTAACAGTTGGTTACAACATGCAACAACAGCTGTGGACATCACAAGAACTTTTGCTGCCAGAAATCACTGACAACAAGAGCCAGTATAGTGCAAAGCACCAAGTGTGGACAAGGAAAACCAGTGTCGCTCCACAGCAACTACATCAACATCGTAACAACTGAACGAACTTTCCATAAATAGGACTGGTAGCATATTTAAAGACCATCTTGCAACATGAGAATGCTGCAATATGCAACTGTACCAGAAATTATGGTAAATATGTTTTCTACTATATAATACGTTTCTAGTGGCTCTTGTGAGAAAAGAGCCATATAGATATGGTATATAGTGTAATGGGTAATCATAAGGTAAAACCCGTAAAAAGGTTTTTGTAAATGTAAAGCACTCTCCTACTTTTGAGACTTGCTCCCTGAACCGTGTTTTAATGTTTTAAAACTAACCACAGCATTATCGTGAATTAAATTCTTATTTTAATTTACATTAACATTGTACCTCCTACAATCTGACAAATCTCTGTCGTAGCTAGAGACAGGGTAATATTAAACAAAATCTCTCGATTTATACTATCAGAATATAAGACATATATCTTATATTCCGACAAATAATGGCAAATTTTTAAAGTTCCATTCACAATAATATGTTTCACAATCCTTTACAATCTCACAAATCACTGTTCTTATTTCCAGGCAAGCTAATAGCAAATCTGGTGTTTCTCTTTCCATTAGCATTACATGCTCTAATAATCTTACAAGTCTACCCTCTTATATTGAAGTACCTCATTTCCATGATCAGAATTAACACATTTAACACATTTATCAAAATTAACACATTTATTTCTTTCGCTATCATAGTTACTCAGTCGACTATTTTTTACTTTTATTTACAAGAGAGTTGTTCATATGGGGAAACTTGGATCAATAATCGTTTACCACTTTCATCAGGGCCCTAGGTGTGGGCGGTGCTTAAAGAATGTCCATACTAATTAGTTTCAGTGTATAGATATGTGTGCAGGGTAGCAGTGGGTCATGAGGTGATTGTCTTGATCCACCTGAAGCTAATAAAGGCAGTCTCCTACTCTTGGCATTTTGTTGGTAACATTCGGTTGCAGCTCTTTTTTGCATAGATGACGTCATCCAGAGGTGGGGGGGGGGGACAGTTCTCTGTGTGTACACAGTAGTGAGTGAAACTGCAGTACTTGATTGCAGGATGCATTGTGCTGAAGTGACCACATTTCTGTCCCTCCAGGCAATGCTGCCTTCGAGCATCCTCATGGCACTAGCTGTGTAAGGGGAGAAACACAGTGTGCCTACAGCTGCTGTTGCAGTCATATGGTTGCAGCTAGCTCTCCTTTCGCTGCATGGTCTTCCTGGTTGGTGTTAGGAAAGCTGAGGTGGCCAATGAGGCTGTCTGATCCCGTTGTATTGTGGGGGGTATTTGGTGGTATTGGCATAACTCAGCCAGAGGGGGGTCTCTGGCACAAGGAGTATGAATGCTTTTCAGGAGGACAGGAGGGTGTGGGCAGCTTCAGTGAGACTGTAGTGCTGCACGACAGACAGTCTGTGATGCTGGCCTGGGGAATCCGAGGATCAAACTCCAAGTTTTCATCACCTGATTGCTCCTCTCAAAGTGTCTGTCTTGGTGGGATTCTTCTGAATTGGTGTAGGCATAAATTCAGGCTGGTCTGGTTCCACTAGCAAGTGGGCTTTGTGTTTTTTGAAGTTTCATGAGCTGGTTGACATGAGCAATTTATATCTTGTTAGGGCTTATGTCCAATGCTAATTTGTAATTCATTTTGGTGACTTGTGGAGAATTCTACATGGTCCAGTGGACAACTTGGAAAGTTTCTGGGTATTCTTGCGTGGCACATTGGGGCTATATAAATCTACATGCGGAAAACTCCCAAAAATCTCCTGGAACTTTCGGTAGTAATAAAATAAATAATTTAAGTTAAAAGTTTAGAAAGCATTACAACTGTGCTACAGCTATAAATAGGGCAACATACTGGAAAACAAAACCGATCGATAATCTACTATGGTAAGGCAGAATAAAGGCATAAACTGAATCGTCACTACTTGATGCTATTTACGGTGATTCATTATGTGTGTACAGTGATTGTACGCACATAATGAATCACCGTAAATAGCTTATAGTAATTATATGCTCCAATAATTTTTTTTTGCTTTTTCACAATTATTTCAAGCACAATCAACAGGAAAAATATATTATAGACTGAAATTTTATTTTCAAGATTTGATTAGAAACAGTTAAAAACTAAATGCCGATTTCTGTTCAAAAAAATGTAAAATTTACGATTCTGCATTATGGAATGGTAGACTAACTCAATGCCCCCAGAATCGTGAAAATGGTATACCCAACTGCAACATGTTAAGGATTGAATATGTGTTTAATTAATTTTTAAATTTGTAAATGGATACATTGTCATCGAAAGTCACCAATAAAAAGCTGGAAAGAGTACATCCCGATAATCATTAATTTTTTTTGCAACATTTTGGGAAATCAGACTCTGGTGAGATTGAAGGCTTTACTGATGCTGAAAACAAGATAAATAATGATTTTTTTTTTAATTCAGATGGATATGATGCACATTTTGAATTGCATGATACCTCCAATGAAAGTTGAAATGATTCAGAGGAATAGCCTTCCACTTCCAAAGCTAAGCAACTTTCTGCCCAATGGGATAAGCTTGAAGAAAACTCATTTTTGCCAAAAAGACATGCATTCACTTGTAGTCCTGAGAAAAAAAAAACTGCTAAAACAGCATTGGAACTGTATTGGAACTGTACTGGTCCAAAGACATTGTTGTACAGACCACTTTCTTATCGAAAATCATATCCAGAAACAGGTTTATATTATTACTACAATGTTTGCATTTGTGTAACAACAGCATTGTGAGGCTAAAAAATTTTTGTGTTGTTTTACCTCTAAGCAGCACTTTCTTTTGCACAGAATGGGCTAAATGGCCAGGTCACAATGACCGCAAAAGCTCAGAGAAAGTTGGGGGAGGTGACCCACTGGAACAAGTGTTGAGAGACATATGGTAGCCTCCAATCAAGGCCATCCAGCGTGTTCTTTAGCATGCACATGGTATGGCTCTCCTGCACATGGGGCCATGACCCATCTGATGGAAGGTGGCCTTTCCAAGCCCATTGGTATCCCATACTGACTGTTCCCTCAGTGCAAGCTCCTGTCCATGGTGAGGGGACCACCCTGTAAAGGTTTGCTGGCTCAGGTACCTTCACAGAGTCCTGAACCCTCACACGTATGTTTTCCGTGTGCAGAGACCTGTGTCCTGGGAAGGGAGGATCCTGGTAGTTGCTCGGGGATCCCTGTTTTCTCTCCTCAGCTCATGACTGGCAGGGTCCCCTTTGTCCACCTTGCCATTGGGAAGCCTGTTTGTCACAGGGCTGGGCAGTGAATTCTGGTGCCACTGCTACACACTGCTTTTGCCTCTGATTCCGGTAAATGGGAGCTTCTGAGGTGCTCCCCCAGGAGCAATCGGCAGATGGGCAGTTTCTGCTAGGGTATAAACTGAGCAGAGTGGTGAGTAACCTTGCCCACGTCCTGGTACAGGTTTGCGAGTTTCCTCAAAAATTATTTTCCTTTTGTAGTTATAATTTCTTTGTCAGGCCAATTTGATCATTCATAATTTTGTTATTTTCCACTTAGTGTAGAAACTATTTTCCACTTTTGTGTAGAAAGTTTATTTCTGCGCATTTCTCTTTTTGTTTTCCTTCTATTTATTTGTGAGGGCTTGGCTCACTGTCTGTGTGGGTATAGTGCCTACGTAGCCCTTGAAGCCAACAAGGGGGCACCCAGTTGGCATCTCCATGTTGGACTCCGTGGAGAGTTGGGATAGCGGGCACTGAACCACACAAAACAAAGCATGAGAGTTGATGATGAAATTGATACAATCAGTGTCAACAAGAGGGCTCGACATGAGCCTCCATCTTCCTCATTGTCTCTTATCTATGCCCTCGTCTTCTTTGTCTGTGTCTTCATTCCCAAGATTCCTGATCATCCACTCCACGGGTGATCAGGTACTTAGGAACATGTCCCCATTTTTTGTCAAAAAAGGTTTGAAAGGTCTTGTGGCAGAACCAAATCTGTCAACTGCTTACGTTCTGGCAACTTGCAGGTTCAGACCACTTGGTCCGAACACTCGGAACTGCTCCTGAAAGTCAGAGATATTGGTAGGGTGGCTGTCAAGGTCACTCCCCACAATACTTTGAATTCCTCTCAGGGTATGATCACTGAGTGGGGCCTCCTAAAAGTAACCGAGGAGGAAATCCTCTCAGAGCTCACACCTCAAGGAGTAACAGCGGTCCACCGGATTTCGACACGTCATGATGGTAAATTGGTACCCACCCAGGTACTGATTTTGATATTTAACATGCCACGGCTGCCTTCTGCCATCAAGGCAGGTTATTTGTATTGTGAGGTAAGGCCGTATATAACAAACCCTCTGCACTGCTTTCAGTGCCAGGGTACCCCGTCAAAATAGCCCAAGACTAAAAAGCCCCAACAAAATAGCCTATTCTAAAATAGCCCAAGACTAAATAGCCCCGAAAAAATAGCTTAGCCTATTTAAAATCCAAAGTAAAAATCCAACTTGCATGTCGGAAAACGCGCATAATATGTCTTCCTATACTTTGGTAAAATGAAAAAACTTTGCAACAAGTTGCATTGTTGCATCTATAATTAGAAATATTATAGTAACAAACGAGTCACGTGTCATTTTTCTCCCTTTCCTCGGCAGCCACAGATGATGACGTAATCACGCGTTTTAGTTTAGCTTTTAGTTTTAGTTTTTTGTTTGCACGTGTGTCTTGCAGGAGTCGTTGCAGGAGATCTCTAATGGAAATAAGTAAGTTATTTTAATATCTATTTTTCCGGATGCATTTATTTATTGATATAATATACAACTATTTAATAGATATTAACTGATAATCCGTTATTATTTGTGTTTTGTAAAGAAAAATGGAGAAAATCTCGTTGCAAAAAGGAAAAGATCTGCTGCTGAAAGATGGTCATCGATATCGCAAGGCTAGGGAAAACCGGGATGAAAGTACATCATGGAGGTGCGTAGTTCCGACTTGTAAAGGGCGTCTAAGAACATTGGGTGCTGACTTTCGGGTCATGTCGGAACACAACCATGCGCCAAATCCAGCTAAAAATCAGGCATTGAAATGCGTTTCTGAAATGAAAAATAGAGCACAGAGTGCTGTGGAGAAGCCTAGGCAAATATATCAAGCCTGCACAAGTGGAATATCTTTGGAAGCATCGATTCAGCTTCCAAATTATATTGCCTCCCAGAGAACAATAGAACGTATACGAAAAAAAAAAACGAATTTTCCATATCCAAATCCTGCAAGTGTTGCCAATATTACAATTCCAGTTGATCTTCAAAGTACCACAAGAAACGAAAATTTTATTCTGTGGGATTCTGGAGAAAACGATCCTCATCGAATACTAATGTTCGGCACTGAGGAAAATTTGAGAATATTGGAACAGAATCATCATTGGTTTGTTGATGGCATGTTTAAAGTATCACCTAAACTGTTTTTTCAATTATTCACGATACATGGACTAATAGAAAAGTGTTGTATTCCACTAATATATGTATTGTTAAGAAATAAAAGTGAAGCAACATATGTTCACGTATTTCAGAAACTATTACAGTTGAAGGAAACTTTAAATCCAACAAGTGTGTTAAGTGATTACGAGAAAGCGATTCAAAATACCGTGCTACAAGTTTTTAATAACAGAAGTTGTTGGCTGTTTGTTTCATTTGGGACAGTGCTTATGGCGAAAAGTGCAAGAACTGAATTTGGCGGAACTTTATGTAAATAATGAAAATGTGCGTGTTTATATAAAAATGTTGTTTGCGTTGAGTTTTGTACCAGTACATGATGTTATTGGAGTATTTGAAGAATTAATTGAAAAATGCCCAAACGAACTAGACCCTATTATCGATTACTGGGAAGATACATATATAGGATGAATAAGACGCAATCGCCGAGCACAACCACAATTTGCAGTACATATATGGAATGTTCATGAGTGTCAATGGTCTTCCGAGGGACAAATAATTCGGTAGAAGGGTGGCATAGGGCATTCCAGCAAACTGTAGATTGTCATCATCCATCCGTCTACAAACTCATCGACCATTTCCGAAAAGAACAAGATATGGTAGAAATCCGCTTAACCCACCTTGCTGCAGGTATTCACAACCTAGATGCTAGCAAAACTAAATATGTGCAACTGAATCGACACCTGGAAGTATTAGTGGAAAATTATGCAACTATGGAACATATGGACTTTCTTCGTGGCATTTCACATAACCTTGAAATGTAATTTTTGTAAAGAATGTGGCAAGGAACACAAACCTTAAAGACTTGTAAAGAATTCCAAACCATATTTAGAATTTCTATTTATATGTCTGTATACAATTTTTAAAATGCGAAATTTAGAATTTAAATAGGCTAAGCTATTTTGTTGGGGCTATTTTAGAATAGGCAATTTTGTCTTGGGCTATTTTAGAATAGGCTATTTTGCAAGCAGCTGCTTGAGGGGGTATTTATTATTATTTTTTCATTATTTTGTCGGGGCTATTTAGTCTTGGGCTATTTTGATGGGTCACATAGTGCCAGATATATGGTCATGCCTGCACAGTTTGTCGGGGGCAAACCCACCTGTGCTTGTTGTGGCAGTCAGGATCACCTAGATCCTGACTGCACAGCAGAAAAGGCAAGCTGTGTGAATTGTAGTGGCAAAAATCCGGTGTACTCCCTCAACTGTCTGTAGTGGAAGGAGGAAAAGGAGGTTCAATGCTTCAAAGTAATGAATAACATCTCTTATACCGAGGCAAGAAAGTTCGCTGCACCGCCTGCCTCACCTAGTAAGGTATCCTTTGCCAGTGCAGTCATTCGAAAGCCCATCATTCCAATAACTTCGGTGGCGGTGCATACTGACATCAGTGTACCACCTACTGAATCTTTCTCACCTGCAGCAAGATACCTCTTGACAAAGTTGAATTCGAGGTTGGTGTCAACTTCGACATCAACCCCAGTTTCCATTCCTGGAACTCGGCCTTTCACCTTAACTGGAAGGCCTCCTCCTTCCTGTCTTCAGACAGCTAGACCTTTCAAACCAAAGGGACCCCCACTGGGGCCCAAAAATAAAACCATCTGACCTTCACAAAGAGCAGTCATTGATCCATGTCCCTTGGACGATTCTGGGGACATGGATACCGCTCGCCCCTTATTCACTAATCCATGAAAGGTTTCTTACAGCAAAATTTCAGACAAACATTAATCACTTGAATGTTATCTGGTGTTATGCCCCCACTGAGGATGCCGATGAGGATGAGAGGGATAGGTTTTACGAACAACTTCGGGATATTTTAAAAATCTATCAAGAAAGGAGATATTACCCATGTTCTAGGTGATTTCAATGCCAAAGTTGGTACTGACTCTGACCTTTGAGGAGGGGTGATAGGCCCTTTTGGTATTGGTAGCTACAATGGGAATGGACAACGTCTCCTACAGGTAATAACTAACACTTATTGCAAAGACCATGACATACGTAATAAATAGGCACTTTGATGTCGATTTCAATTTTAGGGGAAAAATTGTATGAGCCGGGTGGGATACAAACCCACGACCTCCTGATGATGATAACATGTCAGGTGCTCTGGACCACTGAACTACCGGCCGCCGATCAAGATCTCCTCTAATTAACGTTATGAACATTCCCTTTATTATAGCATTAATTAGAGGAAATCTTGATTGGTGGTCGGTAGCTCAGTGGTCCAGAGCACCTGACATGTTATCAGGAGGTTGTGGGTTCATATCCCACCCAGCTCAGACAATTTTTCCCCTGAAATTGAAATCGACGTCAAAGTGCTTATTTATTACTGGATGTTGAACTGTCAAGTTTATCTCAATATTTATTATCATTAGCATACTTGTAAGACATGCTTTCCATCTATTGGCAAATAAAAAGCCACTAGGGCTAAAAATTGCCTAAAATAACTCCTATATGTGACATAAAGGGAATGTTCATAGTGTTAATTAGAGGAGATCTTGAATGGCAGCCGGTAGCTCAGTGGTCCAGAGCACCTGACATGTTATCAGGAGGTCGTGGGTTCGTATCCCACCTGGCTCAGACAATTTTTCTTCTAAAATTGAAATTGACATACGTAAGTATACCTTTTACCAGATGGTCTACATAAGAATGTGATTTATTATACACTGGTTCCCATAAGTTAAGGAAAACTCAGAAAAATGATAAACAAAAAACTATATGAATGATTTTAATAAAATGTGATGGAAACATGAATTACAATGCTAGTTTCAGAATGGCATATAATATTTTACACTAGAAACTTTTTTTGTCAAAAAATAATATAGGAACTTGTCCAAAAATGAGGTGTCAGAATGCAATGGGCAAAGTTTCTTTATAAGGGGTGTGGTCACCTCTTACAGCAATGCAGGCACAACAGCGATGTTCCATGCTGTTTATGATGTTGTGAATATGCTCAGTAGGGAGTAATGACCATTGGTTTAAAGGGGAGCTTATTACTGCTTTTAAAGCAGTAATAAACTCCCCCTTTGTTGCAGGTGCTGGATTGAGGGCAGCAACATGTCTCCCTAGAGCATCCCACACATGCTCAATCGAATTTAGGTCAGGAGATTGAGCTGGCCACTCCATGCATATAATGGTACTCTTGAAGGTATTGTTCCACTAGTCGAGCTTTGTGTGGACGAGCATTATCGTCTTGTAAGATGAATGCTTCACCTATTGCACCAGCATAAGGATGTACATAAAGGTCCAGTATATCATCTCTATACCTTTGAGCATTAAGGTTCCTACTCATCAACACATAGAGGTCTGTGTATCCATCTAAGGAAATGCCACCCCAAACATACACACTACCTCCCTCATAACTGTCTCTTTCACAGATATTACTGGAATGATAGCGGGTACCTTGTTCTTCCCACATCAAACAATGTCCAGAATTACTCTGCAAGCAATATCTGGACTCATCTGAGAAGAGTATGGACCTCCATTGCTCTTCTATCCAGTTAACGTGCGTGTGTGCCCAATTCAACCACTCTCTCCTGTGACATAATGTGAGGGGTATACAAATTACTGGTCTTCTAGCATACAGACCTCCCTCATGAAGCCTTCTACGCACAGTAGAAGCTGATGCAACCCTCACAGTGGCTGCTGCAAGAGAGGATCATAGCTGTGAGAGAGTAGATATCCTGCTCCTTCATGCTGTTAATCACAGATATTGGTCATGTACAGTGGTGGAAACTCTAGTCCTTCCTCAGCTAAACCACTGAGATGCGTAATCCGTGCTATGAAATTGATTCCACAGTCTATCGACCACAGAAGGACTCATATTCAGCCATCGTGCCATGAATTATTGCCTTTATCCTGCATTGAGCTGGCCAATAGTTCTCCACCGCAGTTCATTTGGCAAATGATGTCTCGAGGTCATTCCTACAAAATGGCTATTTCGAATTTCTTTACTCACATTTACAATACCCCACATGTCTTTACTCACATTTACAATACCCCACATGTCAAGGTGGTCCCCCCCCCCCCCAATAGGGGACCACCTTGACATGTGGGGTATTGTAAATGGGTGGGGGGGGGGGGGGGGGCTGAATGGTGCCTCTGTGAAGTAGGGTCACAGCTCATTGTTTCCTCATTTGCACACTGGGATGTAACTTTTGGTGGCAGAGCTGGTTGGGGGCCTGTGGACTGGTAAGAGAGCCTCCAGACTAGTGGGCTTACTGACTTGACTCAAGGAAGCTTTAGATTGCAGCCCTGACTGGGGCTGTGGCTGAGGTTCTGCGGACTGGTGTTGGGGGGCACCATCCAGTGGGGCTCATCGGTGATGCCTCAACAAAGTTGGGGTACAGACTGCTTCTGGGGGGGGGGGGGGAGCTGGTGCGTGTCACTGTGGAGAGGACGAAGTTGAAAGCTTGCGACTTGGGAATGAACAGGTCGACGGGCTTATCGATGGAAGAGCCAGACTGCCAGACTAAGAGTCCCCACCCCGTGAGCCGAGTCAGCTTGGTTCTATATACCATTTTTGTGGCTAACGGGGGAACAGATTAAATTTAGGTTTTGACCGATGGATGAACCTTCCTTCTATAGGATTGTTCGCCATAGGTAGCTGTGGATGAGCAATGTCCTTGTGGCACTGTCTTGCCCCAGTGTAGGTAATGGTGTTCATGGCATTCTCCCTATAGATGTAGTGCAGCCTTATGTTGCGGAGCATCTGGGACTTGCCTTCAATTAATGTTAATTTACAATACAAAATAATGATCCACACCAAAACAACCATTTTTAGCCTGCTGTCTGATTACACAAATTGATGCAACCTAGACTAATTTGTGTACAAATATGCTCACGGCATTTCTTTACTGGTTACACGAAAAAGTTTGGTGAGGATCACACAGTTTTTTGACAAATTATCGCAATTTTCTCATTTTTTCCTTAATTGATGGAAACAAGTATATATTAATGAACAACAAATGGGCAAGTTCTGTTAGAAATACCAGTTCATATAGGGGAGCTGAAATTGGATCTGACCATTACCTTGTTAAAAGTGTCTTGCAACTTAAACTTAAGAAATGTTATGCTAAGTTTAAAAAATTTACCTTTAATTCTGAAGCTCTGAAAGACCCAGTTATAGCCACAGCTTACCATGATAGGTTACTTAGTCGTTATGACAGTCATGGTATGCTTTACTACTGAAGTTGAGGAAGAATGGGATCATTTTAAACAGGCTTTTTTGGACACTAACAGTACTCTTTTAGGAAGAAAGGAGCAGAAGAGGCAGAATTATCTGAGTGATAAGGCACCTGAGCTTATTTTGGAAAGAAAGAACTGCAGGAATGTCCTTAACCAATACCCTACTAGTCCTAATAGAAAGCATTACAAAGAATTTAATAAACGCGTAAAAGATCAGTTAGCTGCTGATATAATCTTTGGCTTGATGGCATGGCTGACAAAGCCAAGGAAGCAGTTAGACAGCACAACAGCAGAGAGCTGTACCAGATAGTTAATGTTTTGTGTGGTAGAAAACGGACAGGCATGCAGGGATTGAAGGATAAACAAGGTAAGGTTATAGAAGGTGAGGATTCTGTCGTGGCTAGGTGGGCTGAGCATTTTAGGGATGTTCTAAACAATGTGGTTAGTACCACTCCCATTGTTTGTGATGATGATACATGCATTTACTGGCTTTAATGTTGGCCCTATAACACAGTCTGAAGTTATTTTGGCTATTTCTAAACTTAAACTTCATAAATCCTCAGGGGTAGATGAAATAACTACAGAAATACTTGGAGCTGGGAATGTTTCGGTTACCACTTGGATGGCGGAAATTTTGAATATCTTTTATGATAAAGGCATGGTTCCTAAGGATTTTACCAGAGCTATTGTTATCCCTATTTTCAAAAAAGGTGATCGCAGTTCTTGTGATAACTATAGGAGTATCAGCCTACTCTCTGTTCCAGGTAAAGTTCTTTCCATGATTGTGCTTAATAGAATTAAGAATCTGGTTGACAGTCAATTGCGTGATGAGCAATGTGGATTCAGAAGTGGTAGGGGATGTGTAGATCAGATATTTCCTCTTAGGCAGATTCTTGAGAAATGTTTAGAATTTCAGAAACCTTTGGTTGCTAGTTGTGTTGATTTCAAAAAGTCTTTCGACTCTGTTGATCGTCATAATTTGTGGTTGATTGTGAGATCATATGGTATACCAGACAAGTTAGTTAACATAATGAAAGCTCTCTATAATAACACTGAGTTATGTGTGTGAGTTGGTGTAAGGCTTGTCGCAATTGGTTTATCATTGCTTCTGGTGTTTGGCAAGGGTGCATTTTATCTCCTTTTCTCTTTAGTTTTGGTTATTGATTTTGTTATGTGAAATTCACTGCAAGGTGAAGATTTTGGATTTTAAATGGTCTATAGATCTGAAAATTCCTGATTTATGTTATGCTGATGATTTAGCCCTTTTGGCAAATGATGTTGATGAGATTAACTCTTTCATTAGGACTCTAGTAGTAGAATAGGTTTGGTTATAAACAGAGAAAACTAAAGTGATTAAAATTAGTCAGGCAGGCTGTGATTCAATTAATCTATTGGTTGCAGTCTTGAGCAGGTGTCACAGTTTAATTATCTTGGGAGCTGTTTAATAGATGCTGGTGATGTATGGCGTGAGATTAACAGATGAATAGGGATTACAGAATCGGACATTACAGAATCTATGAAGAGTGTGGATAAACAGACCTATACACTTAAAAGACTGAAATTGGACTGTACAATAGTTTGGTTCTTTCTAGGGTTAGTAATAGTAGGGAAACTTGGATCCTTTGTAAACAAGATAACAGGAAACTTATTGCTTTTGATTTCAGATCCTTACATATTGGGCATTAGGTGGTTCAACTTTGTAAGTAATGATGAGGTTAGGCAAAGGAGTTGGCAACCTCCTTTGAGCAGCATATTGTGCAGAGAGAGACCGTTTGGTTTCACCATGCTGCCTGTACACATAACTATAGATTAGTGAATAGAGTTATGAACAGTGTGCCTAAAGGCCTCAGAAAGAGGGGGTGCTCTAGGATGAGGTGGCCAGATAATGTCAAACAGAACCTTTTTAGAATCTGGCTACACTGTCCAGATGCAGCAGATGTAGCTCAGGACAGATGTGTTTGGAGAAATAAATTGCACAATCTGGTTGGATTTCCATAGCTGCTTGATGATGATGAAATTTTAATACATTGTAAATTAAGTTATGCTGGATTTGTAAATGGTTCCAAGTTTAGTCAGGACTTGAACTTAAAAACCAGGGAGATACTATCAATAGTAAAGATTCTTATTCTTAGATTAGCAGTATCAGAATATTTTTGAAAGTTTGTTAAGTTAAGAGGTTGAAAGTATAAGATTCTAAGTTTTTTTAAATGAAAATATAGCATCTAAACTTCATAATGAGAAAGGCACAAATACTACTTTTCACTGGTAGTTTTGAAAAACGATAACTTATGTCACTCAATGATTGAGGTGGAAACTAATTTTTGGTGACTTTTTGAAAGAATGTAATTACAAGGATAAGTCAGAAAGTTAAGCTTCTAGTTGTTTTCCTGCCAAACAACAAACCTTTGGGGCTGTGTCACCACTGTAATACTAATATCAGTAGCAGTCATTGCTGTTACAGCCGGACTCGTAATCTGCAGTTACCATGATCGAGTCCCATCTGGGTCAACATTGAGATTTTTTTCCGCAAAACTCATCACCCTGCCTGCGGTCAATTGGGGATACTAGTGAACATCCATCCGCAGTCAGTAGGGGACACCAGTTAACATCCCATCTGATGGATGGTGTGGCCTTAGAATGGCCACACATACCTTGTGCATGTTAAACAACATGCTAGATGGCTTTGATGGGAGGCTACTATCTGTCTTCCAACAGCTGTTCCAGTGGGTTCCCTCCCCCTGAGCTTTTAGAGTCCCCATGACCTAGCCATTTAATCCATTGTGTGCAAAAATATTCTGCTCAGAGGTAACACAACCCAATGCTGTTACACACCCATCCTGTGTCACCATTGGCACAATCAGAGTTAATGTGTAAAAGGTATTCCATATTTTTTCTGTTCGTCATACACCCAGACCTAGCTAGTGCTTTCAGACTTTCACTTGTTTGGGAAGCTGAACAAGCATCTCCAAGGATGAAGCTTTCCATCAAATGACAGTATCAAAAGAGAAAGTGACACGGTGGCTTCAGGAGCAGCTCTGGTTGGTAAGGCTTCGATAAGTTCATTGATCATTACAAGTGTCTCAATAAATCTAGTCATTATTGGTAAAATAATGCCTGTAAAGTATGGACATTTCTTGTATATTGTCTTTGGTTTATTTATTTGAGCTCCACAAATATTATGTAGGATCCTTACTTTTTGACATCCTTGTATAAGGGAAAAGAATATATTTTTAGTATTGAACTCTTCTCATTCCAATGAAACTTTAGTTGCCTACTAAAAATGTCTTATTGTAATGCTCCAAAGTTATCAACTTTCTCAAGTTGGACCTTTTGTCTGATCCAAATTTATTCAAAATTCCAGATAGCTTGTCAGGCACCAGGAAATATTAACTTGCCAAATAAAGTTGAAATTGGGTTCATTTTATATATAGAGAGAGTTACTTATTGAGTAAGAATTCAAAAAGGATTGTCAAGTTTAATTAAAGTTTAAATTTAGTCAAAAATCAATTAATGTTGCTCAAGAGAAAAATATCAAAAATCAAAAATTTCTGTAACAAAGTTTTTACAAAAAATTCAGACTCACCAATTCAGTTGGTGAATACAAAAAGTTAGAGTAACTAAACAACTCATATCTACCTAAATCTCTACTAACAACTCCTTCTATCTACACAATACATTCTTACTGACTTCTCCTCCTACTAACTCCATACTCTCTCTACTCCACTCTACTTACTCAACATACTACTCTGTGACCTAACATCACTTAGTTATACATGTCGTGTACAATCCGGCATGTGTCTGTTGCATGCCAGGAAAATATTTGCATAACTGACGATCGCACTAGTTGTGACATGAGAGGGTCATCTCCTACACGTGTGCATTAGCAGCTGACAATCAAAAGGTCAGAGTTGCACATGAGCAACTGCTTCGGCTCAGAAAAAAGAATTGTGATTAGTCCAAATGATATAATAATCCCCAAATTGATAAATATAATGTAAAGAAAGTAAAACTAGTTAAGGAAAAGTAAAAGTGAATGGGTGGACCATCACACTATATAACACACTTTAACTATTGACATTTGACCAAAGTACTAAAAAAAATGCATGAAATAATAAGTAAGACATGATCTCTTCTTAACCATTAGCTTTCCATATTGAAGATGGTAATCAGCATACATTCTAGATAAAAGGTAAAGCACAAGAAATGTAAATAAATGCAAAGCATATGGCATATTGCAAACTGTTCTCAAAGACACAATGCATCATTTGATAATGATATTCAGAAATATCTGTAGCAGTGAGTCATTTTTTTATATTTTTGAATATACTGTAGGCTATAATAACCTTTAGAAGTATTCACATAGAATTTGTAATTGTAGTATTTTATTATATTTATATATGTCACTCATATCTGGGGCATTTGGTAAAAACGCTTTTTCCAAATGTAACTGTAGTAGCAAGAATAGCATATACTAATTAGTGGAACATATACTTAATACCTCAGATGGGGTGAAAAATTGGCCCAGTTAGAGTGCTCCAGGCTCATAATCTGATCTCAAGTTTGAGTCCCCAGGTGCATGTGTTGAAATTTTATATGCTAAACCCCACTCATCTCTTGATGAGAAATAGAACACTGATTGTCTTGGAAAAGTCACTGTCTTTCAGATGAAATATTAACCTTGGTAAAGAGTATGATGAATAACCTTTACAAGAGGCATGCATGTGTCCCACAACAGCTGTCCAGTGGATCTTCCTATCCAGTTTCTAGTCGTGTGATCAGACTATTTGATTAATGCATGTAAAAAAAAGTGCTGGTCAGAAGTAAAACAGTCTAACCATCTCGGATGTAAAGTGTTTTCGTTTTTTTAACTTCCTAGAAAACAAATTAGCCTTTAAATTTTTACATTTTTAAATTTAATTAAAAGGTAAAATAATAAGTTTAAAAAATTAATGTTTAATTGCAATAAAAATCCCAAATGTGACTTTTTTCTGTTATTATAAAGCATTGCTTTTGTTCTTTTTTATTTTAAAAGATATTCTATATTTAAATTATGATTAATGTATTTTAAAATATTGAGATGCATATCAAGTAATTGCAGTCATATCAAATTTTCATTATTCATCCAAAGTTTTGTTTCCAGTATAAATGTACTTTGATTTCTCTCAGCAGTGCTTTGCATGTCTATTGTTATTATGTATGCTGACAAAAAAACTTTCTGATCTACTCATCTAAAGTAAATCTGATGGACTGCAGAGGATAACACAGAACTACTTTACATTCTGTTGTATATATGGACATACAGTATTTAATAAGCATTTGAGTACTGTACTCAGCATGGACTGGTAAGGAGTGCTAAGCAGTAGGGCTGCAGTGTCCTGGGCCTTAGTGTCACAGGTCTCTGGAATCTCAAAGAAGCAAGTTTTTTTTAAATAATAATTGTTATTTTCAGAAATTCCACAGAATTGGGGAAAACCTATTTTAAGGCTTTACATATGAACTCAACAGAATAATTATTAAAAGCTTGGAAAAGAAACTGAATTTTTTAATGCAGCCCTGGATCCCCCCTGCTACAGCTGTGCCCCTGAAAAAGAGTGCCAGTCCACCTCTGACTGTACTATAATATATTTATATTTAAACATTGTAAAAAATTAATAAATGCAGTACTGTAAAGGGGATTTTTTTTTAATGCAAAAGACGTTTGCACTGCATTACTTGTAATATTTCAACAATATGCTTGGTTACTACAACAGTGAAAAGTCTCTGACTCATCATACTTCAGTAAATATATATATAATGTAAGAAATTTAGAAGTAGGAGAGTGAAACAATAAATCACTAGTAGGGTACAGTTTATCAAACTCCAACTCAGGGAAGCCACACCACTTAAAATAAAGGAGCAGTGAGGCTCATTCGGTAGTGTGCCAGGCTCATAATCTACAGTTCCCTGGTTTGAGCCCCATCTAGGCCAGCATTGAGAATTATCTCTGCAAAACTCCCCACCTGCCCATGGTTCAGCCATTGTATGGGACATTTAAGCAATGGCCACGTGTGCGGGAGAGTCATATCTTGTGCACATTAAAGAACACTCTGGATGGCCTTGACGAGAGGCTTCTTTCTCCCAACAGCTGTTTCAGTGAATCCCCTCCCCCAACCTTCTCTGAGCCCTTGGAGTCCTTGACCCATTGTGTGCAAAAAAGGGCCACTCAGAGGTAAAACAACCCAACTTATACAGCACAGAAAAATTAAACACTGGCTTAAAATATTTCCTTTTAGAATTCTCGCTGTGTTGTCCTACTGTTTTTTTTAATTCCCTGTTGTCAAGGATAGACTAAATGTACAAAATATTATATTTTACTACTGTTGCCAATGGGTATTTTCAAAGTTCTGGAACCTAATTACATACACTCTGTTTACTTTAACCCTTACAGTGTCAGGTTTCTGAAACTGAACTTACTATGGTGGCTGGATTTATTTTAAAGTGTTTTCAGAAAATAAAATAAACAGCTTTAGAACCTCATCCCAAAGTAATTAATGAAGGGAAATTTGTGTTATAATACCAAAAGAAAGAGCATCTAATTGTACTTAATGAAATGACAAAAATTTGAAGGAAAAAATGGTAACTTGAATTTTTAAGCATTTTTTAAACATCGCAAAATTTTACTCTATTTTCATTTTAACTGTAGTAAAATTTAAAAAATCCTGTTTTATGTAAATTATTTTATTATTCTAATATAAACAGTTCGTAATATTTCTATTGATGCTTGAATCTTTCATTTATTTAGTTTTTTCTAAATTTTTGTCATTTATGCATGTAATGTATACTGCCTATTCTTAGACTTTTGACATTTGGCAAGACCAGATGAACAGGAAAAGGTGAGATACTTAAAAATAACTTTAAATTTCTCTTTTCAGACAGGGAGGATGGAAAGCATCTCCAAGGTGTAGGTTTACTTTTCAGCAAACACGCCAGTGATGTTCTTCTAGGATATGACTCATTAATGAAAGATTTCTTACAACAAAATTTAAAGTAAATATTAAAGACTTGAATGTCATCTGTTGTTATTCCCCCACAGAGGAATCTGATGAGAATGAGAAGGATACATTTTTCAGCCAGCTTCAGAATATTTTGAATTCTGTGAAGAAAGGAGATATTTCTCTTGTGCAAGGTGACTTCACTACTAAAGCTGGTGCTGACTCTAACCTTTGGGCAGGAGTTTTAGTTTCCTTTGGCATTGGCAGTTCTAATGGCAATGGAGAATGTCTTCTGCAGATAATTAAACTTAATGGTTTACTAATAATTAACATATACTACAAACACAGAGACATTTATAAATATACATGGGTTTCACCTGATGGGTTGCACAGGAATATGATAGATTAAACTTTAATTAACAGCAAATGGGCTAGTTCAGTTAGGAATACCAGATCATACAGCAGAGCCAAAATTGAGTCTGACCATTACCTGGTCAAAAGTGTCTTGCAGCTGAAGCTTAAGAAATGATGTGTGTAGGTTAAAAAAATTAGCTATAACACTGAATGCCTGAAAGATTCAGATATAGCCAAAACATACCATGATAGGCAGTCATTATGACAATCATGGTTTGGTTACTGCTGAAGTTGAGAAAGAATGGGATCAGTTTAAACAGACTTTTCTTGAAACCAACAGTACTCTTTTGAGTAAAAGGGAACAGAGGACACAAAATTATTTGAGTGATAAGACTATGGAACTTATTTCTGAAAGAAGGAAGTACAGGATTAAGGTGAATCAACACCCTAATAGTCCTAACCGAAGGCATTACAATGAGCTTAGCTTAATAAACGTGTAAAGGATCAGTTAGCTGATTATAAGAATCTTTGGCTAGATAGCTTGTCTGACAAAGCAGAAGAAGCAATTAGACAGCACAGCAGCAGGGGGTCATACCAGATTGTTAATATTTTATGTGGGAAGAAACAGACAGTTACACAGGAATTAAGGGATAAACATGGCAAGGTGGTTGAAGGTGAGGATTCTGTGATGGCTAGGTGTGCTGAGAATTTCATTTCAGAGTTCTAAATGTGATTATTTCTACTTTTATTGTTTTTAATAAGGATAGATGAATTACTGATTTTAATGATGGCCCTCTATCACATTCCAAACTCACTTTGGCTATCTCTCAATTAAAACTGCATAAATCGCCAGGGGTGGATGAAATCAGCACTGAAAAGCTTAGAGCTGGAAACATTTGTATTGTCACATGGCTGACTGAAATTTGAATTTTTTTTATGATAAAGGTGTTGTTTCTAAGGATTTTACTACAGCTAGCATTGTCCCAATTTTTAAAAAAGGTGATCGCAGTTCTTCTGATAATTATAGGGGAATTAGTTTACTTTCTGTTCCAGGTAAAGTTCTTTGTATGATTATACTTAATAGAATTAAGAATTTGGTTGATGGACAACTGCATGATGAACAGTGTGGATTCAGAAGTGGTATGGGATGTATTGATCAAGTATTTTCACTTAGGCAGATTCTTGAGAAATGCTTCAAGTTTCAGAAACATGTGGTTACTAGCTTTATATTTTTCAAAAAGGCTTTTGACTCTAATGATTGACATAATTAGTGGTTGATAGTTAGATCATATGGAATACCTGATAAGTTCGTGTAATGAGAGCTCTCTATTATAACACTGAATCGTGTGTAAGAGTTGGTATGTCTTGCAGCAATTGGTTTAGCATTGCTAGTGGAGTTAGACAAGGGTGCATTTTTTCTCTTTTTCTCTTTAGTTTGGTTATTGATTATGTAACGCGAAATTCTTTTCAAGTGAAAGATTTTGGCCTTAAATGGTCTAGAGATTTCAAAATTTCTGATTTAGATTATGCAGATGATTTGGCCCCGTTGGCTACTGATGTTGATGAGATGAATTCACAAATTAAGGTTGTTGATGAGACTGGTAATAGAGTAGGTTTGGTGATAAACAGAGAGAAAACTAAAGTGATGAAAATTGGTCAGGCAGGCTGTGATTTAGTTAATCTGAATGGTTGCACCTTTGAGCAGGTGTCACAGTTTAATTATCTTGGGAGCTACATAACAGATATTGGTGATGTGCGGCATGAGATTGACAGACGAATAGGGATTGCTGCCGGGACTTTTAAAAATCTATGGAGAGTGTGGAGAAATAGGCGTATACACCTAAAGACTAAAATTAGGCTGTATAATAGTTTGGTTCTTTCTAAGATTAATTATGGTAGCGAAACATGGACCCTTTGTAAGCAGGATAACAAGAAACTTGATGCCTTTGATTCGACATGCTTACGCATGGGTGGTTTGACTTTGTAAGTAATGATGAGGTTAGAAGAAGGAGTCATCGACCACTTTTGAGCAGCATATTGTGCAGAGAGAGACTGTTGGTTTGGCCATGTTGCCCGTATACATAGCTGTAGATTGGCAAACAGGATTATGAAGTGTGTCGAAGGGTTTCAAAAAAGGGATAAAACAACAACCTAGGATGCGATGGGCAGACGATGTCAAACATGACCTTGCTAGAATTGGCCTAGAGTGGCCAAATGCAGAAGCAGTAGCTCAGAACAGACATGTCTGGAGAGGAAAATTAGTCTAATTGGACCTCTGTAGCCCATGGCTGCATGAGGATTTTGTATGTATGTAAACTCTGATCCTAAGAAAAGCAGTGTCATAAAAAACATTTTGCTCTAAAAACAAAATAATTTCATTAAAAATTGAAAAATATATCTGTAAAATGACAAAGAATTATGAAAAAAATTTCAATAAAATATTTCAAAGCACATAAAGTTTAATTAAAGGCACCAAATTTTAGAATGAGTCACTTTTTTATGAAGATGCATAACTGCTGCAGAAAAATTTAATTCTCAAATTTTGGCATAAATTTTGGTTAAAAATCACAGTTTCCTGACCTTAATTAGTTTATTTGTTGAAATATGTTAAAAGTATTGCTAAATAAAGTTCTACCTTTTAAAAATTGGGATTTGAGCAAATTGGGTAATCCTATGGTTCTCCAGATAACCAGCATTTTAAAGATCACTAGTGGTTTCATATAAATTATTGTTTATAATCACAATATGCATTTGAGAACCAATAAAATAAGTTATTTTTTTACTCTAAGGTTTCTAAAATTATCTTTAAAATTGAAAGTCTGCTAAAATATTGATCCAAAGCCAATAAATTTCCTGGATGATGCAATTTCCAGGAATATTTCCAAAATATTTTTCCCAATGATATTGTAGTAATAAAATCAATAACTTTACATTAAAAATTTAGAAAGAATTACAACTATATGAAATCTATAAATAGGCCTACATATGTTATGGTAGAATAAAGGCATAAACTGAAGCATTGCTACTTGAGCTATTTATGGTGACTGACAATGCACATATATTCACTGCAGACTCAAACAGATTTATTTTTAATCTTCATAATTCTTTCAAGTGGAATCAACTGATAAAAGCATATATCATAGATTTAAATGTTATTTGCAGTATTTGATTAGAAACAGTTAAAAAAAAATGCTGATATCCATTGGAAAAAAATTTTTACAACCTTCTACTGTGGCACTCAAATTTACTTTGTAGGTCATTAGAATTCAAAGGATGAAACCTAATAACACTGCTCCAATATGGAAAAGGTTAATCCTTATGTGAATAGTTGCTTCATTACCTGTTGCACTTTTTAAGAATCCAACTCCAATGAATAATGGGTTATGACTATTAAAAGATTGAATTACATAATTTGTTTATTAATTTATATAACACCTTTTTTTTTTCTTTTTGGAATGACTTTAGGAGCATGATTTTTTGTAATAATTATGAGCTTTTTTATTTCTGTAGAAAGGAGGTACTGAATATGATCTTATCTTGAATCCTGATATCAATGCAAACATTCATCATCAGTGGTTTTATTTTGAGCTGTATGGCATGGAAGCTGATGTTCCTTATGTGTTCAACATCATCAACATGGAGAAATCCAATAGTCTCTCCAATAATGGTTTGTAGTTGCTTTTTAAAAACTTTAAACATGCAGTAAATGAAATGTTTTTACTATTACCTGAAAATGGTGTCACAAAAAACAACTCAAGCTTTTGTGAATTTAATGCCTTTGAGTAATCTGATTTGTCATTAACATTCATGTGGAAGATGACCAAATACTTAAAAGGATTGTGGTGAATACATGTAGAATCATACTTCTGTCAAAATTCAGTTTTTATATCAACTCTTCACTTATTTTAACGATTGCATGAATTAGCTTATTGCAACCTCCATCCTTTCAGTAGCCAACTGTTATGTATATTTCTGGTTTCTTTAACTTAGATGAACCCATTGTTGATAATACTAGTCTGAAATAAGCATAGTGTAAACTAAATATATGTATTCCTGCAATCTGAAGTTCTTTGCTTTACCAATCATTGTATCCAAAATCTGTTATGAGAAATAAAATTTATATTAAGCATATTTACACTCATATTAAATTGCATTATTTCATGTGAGTAAGAAGTTATTTCTAAAAATTTCTACTGAGAATGGCATTTTTGTTTAGTTTTTTGTAGGTACAACTAATTTAAATCCTTGTGTATCTGCAACTGTCTGAAATGGATGACAAAATCTCTGTTATGTCCCCCAAGGGTGATTAATTATTACTGAATGCAATATCAAAACTTTATAGTTTTAATATAAATTGTTTTAAATAGTTTTATGCAATCAGAAAAATGAAGGATAAAAGATTCTAACTAAAAACTGAATCCATAAAATTTGTAAAGTTCCGTAAAATTTGAAAGAAAAATATGTATGAAAACATAGAAATTTTATCCAGCAGCCATCCAATTCATGTGGACACTATTTCCAATTAAGACATACGTAGTATTTGTCAGCACTCAAATTAAAATGTTCTCAATTGTAGAAACATGAGATGAATCTCCGAAGTTGTCATTAAGTTTTTCATTAAAGTTTTGAAAAAATGTAAATAAAATTAAATTACATTTTTGTGATAAATGAAAATTGAAGCATTTGATAAGCAAGTATTTTGATTTTTTTTTTCTATTTTACTATTCTTTAGGTTTTAAAACTGCTTTTGCTCTTTCTAGAATTTTGATTAATACAAAAGTATAGTGATTGTATATTTTTTTATTTTAATGCTTCCATGGTCCCCATTCTCTGCAGACCTTGACAGATTTCAAATGCAAGTCCAGAAACAGATACATCCATTATTAATACAGCACATGAAACATAATTTTAAAAAATGAAATTCCTGTTTTTTTTTATACATCTTTTTTTAAATAATAATAATTTATTCACATATAAGTATCATTACAAGTGATTATTGTAATATAATACAAAATAATATAATACAATATGTGAAAAGGAAAAGAAAAACTCAAAATAGACAAAAATGTTTCACGTTTAGAATCAAGGAGATGTCAGCCCATCCAGATTCTATTAGTAACTTATGTATGAAATTTGGCAACATTGGAAATTTTCTGAATGTACAGCATAATATTTTTATATACATTATCTGAGAATATTTTCAAAATCGAACATACTTATAAAAAATATTACACAATGTGCTTTCGAGAATTGCTGGATTTTTTTCAGTTATTATTTCAAAACTTAGCATGTCAAACAATTTAGGTGCAAAGTATGGATAATGTCTTTGCAAGATTCTTTTGCGTAGAGACCCATCAAATAGTAAGCCATTTTGTCTTGTTTTCCCATGGGCTATTTTCTCAGGTAACCATTGTTGTTGTTGATGCAAGAGTGATATAATTTTCAATATATAAATTTGCCTTAAGCTGTGGAAATGATGAAGTGTAAAACCCAGATATGGAAACCTAAATTGAAACACAAGTTTTTAAAAAAATTTGTGTATTTTAAATAAGTTATGTAAATAATATCCTCCCCAACTAGTTATTCCATACTGTAAATTAGAATATAGCCAAGCATTGTATAAATATTTTAAGAATTCTTTAAGGACTACCTTTTTAATTTAGCTTTGTAACGCTCCAAAATATATGTTAAATAGTTCCAGATAGCTCGGGTGCTAGGCAATTAATCTTGTCAATAAAGTTAAATGAGGGTACTTCTCTTACTATGATTAACATTACTTAGTAGAAAATATTTAACTCAAATGACTCAATCATTAAAGTTAATTCTAGTCAAAATATAAAATTATGCTCAAAAGAAAAAAATTAGAAAGTCAAAAGCTATTTCATAAAACAAATAAAGTTCATTTCTAAAAATCTACACTCGCCAAAGTGCAACTTCCTTATGCAAAAATATCTGAGCAACTAACTGCTCACTCTAACAAAACCACTCCACTCTGAGCTCCAACAACACTGCTCCACTGAGCTCTCACAATCTAACATTCTGACATCTAACATTCTAACTTTCCAACAACTGACTCCGTGACACATTTGCAACTGTCAATCAAAAATTAGTTGTGCATGCACAACTCCTCTTGTGGTAGGAGAAAAGATGATTCTTTCTTCTACTACTACAACTGAAATGTAATTCCCCAAAATAATAATTATAATGTAAAATAAAATAAAACAGATTAAGGAAAAGTGATTGCGTGAACCATTATAACTTGTATAAAGCTAATCTAACTCTCAATATTATTTTTCCTGCATGATTCTTCCATTTCATGCTGGAATTAATATCAACACCAAGATAATTAAATGTATTCACTCATTCAATTTCGAACATGAATTATAGTAGAATTTGAACTGTAATACTTAATATTAAAATCTGTTTAAAGTATTTCTTAGCTCAAAGAACATGAATTTGCTTTTTTTTTTGTTAAACACAAAAATTGTATTTTAAGCAGATCATTCTCCATTGAGGCTTTTAGGTAACTGGAATACACAATTACAATTTTATCAGCATAACACAGGTGAGCCATTTAAATTTATCTCACAAAGATAATGAATAAAAATAAAATTAGATGCAAAACTTAGTCCTGAGGGACCACGTATTTTATCTCCAAGAAATTACTTTGCTGTCCATTAATCTTCCATAATGAGATAATTTATATAGTAATAAAGTAATATTAACAGTGTCAAATGCTTTTCTTATATCTAAAAATATTGCTGCAGTTTTTTTACTGGCATCAATACTTCTGTAAATTTTTTGTGTTAATTTTAATATACACTGTTCAGTTTTTTTATGTTGTAAGAATCCAAATTGGTTTTAAGAACCTAAAAATCTATACTTCATAATTTTTTCAATAACTTTAGGAAGACTGAGTAAAATAGGAATAGGCCTATAGTTACTAATGAAATTCTTGTCACCTGATTTGTAAATAGATGAAACAGTGGCAAATTATAACATCATAAAATATTCCATGTTGAATAGAAATATTAATGATGCTTGTGAAATTTGGAAGTTAGTATTTAGCAATGATCATTTAGCATTTCACCTGTGATTCCATCAAAACTTCAGGCATTATTTTCCAGAATCTGAATAATTCTACTTATTTCAATTTCATTTGAGCTTTCTAAATAGATGGAATTTTGGAGGCAGATCAAATCCTTTTGAAAGTATGAACTAATTGTTTCTTCAATATTAAATGTACCAGAAGCTTTTAAAATAAAGTTTTCATTGATATCTTCAACTAATTTCATTATGTTCTCATAATTTGGTATTATGGGGTTTTCTTGTGTTTTCCTATTAGACTATTTACAGTATATAATTCCATTGCTTTTTACTATTTTTGCCACAGTTGTAAAAATGTTTTTTTTTATGATAATCCTCTTTTGTTTCATTGAATTTCAATTTCAGCATTTACAGTATTCTTTGTATTCCCTTTCTATAGATATACCAGGATACGTTTTACATTATTTATATAAATTTTCCATTTTATTTATTGATGCAATGAGTTCATTAGTATCCATTTTTGTTTTGCCTTTCTCTTCATGGACTTTTAAAGTGGACTCAAAAGAATTATGTTCAGTTACCATTTAGAAAAATTTGTCATAGACTTTGTTTGGATCTCTGTCATTGAAATCAGGTTTGTCAAATGATGAATTCTTTATATATTCTTCAAACAATAAATAATTAAATCAGTTGAGTTAGTAAGCCACTATAGTTTATGAACAATTACTGTGTTTTTGTTGGAAATCTGTAGATATACAACAATAGGGTAATGGTCAGTAAAATGTAAATGAATGATTGATATGTCAACAGTGTGTGTGGGATTTACTCTGGCAAATGTAACACTCCAAAAGATTATTAAACTTCTTTACTTTGGACCTTTCGTTTGGTCCAATTTAAATTAAAACTCCAGATATCGTTTGCCAGGCAATATTAACCTGCCATATGAAGTCAAATGAGGTTTTGTTAAATATATGGGCATTACTTATTGGGTAAGAAATCAAAAAGATTGTCAAACTATTAAAGTCATAAATCTTAATCAAAATCAATTATCATTGCTCAAGAGAGAAATAGAAAAGTCAAATATATATAACAAAGTTTATTTCCAAAAAATTCAAGACTCACCATATATACTGATGAATACAAAAGTGTGAGCATCTAAAAGCTCCATCTCTAAATACAACTCCAAAAAAATGACTACTAACATCTTCCTCCTTCACCACCTTCCAACTAACATTTCTCATTCTGACTACTAACATCTTCCTCCATCTACTGACTCTTAGCTTCCTAACTCCATACTGACTCTATGACCTAATGTCACTTAGTATAACATGCGGCGTACAACTGGCACGTGTGTGTTGCACACTGAGTAAAACATTTGCATAATCTGACGATCGCATGCTAGCTATGACGCAAAAGAGGGGATGTTCTTTAACGTGCACATTAGCGGCTGTCAATCAAAAGTTGTAGTTGCATGTGCGAAACTTCTCTACAGATTGGAAAAGAGAAATGTGATGTCCAAATGAAATAATCCCCAAAATAATAAATATAACATAAATAAAGTAAAACAAGTTAAGGAAAAGTAAAAGTGAATCACCCATTCATTAGACCATCACAACTCTCTCTCCCAAAGGGAGTCAAAATCTGACCTAACAGATTTTGTTGAAAAATTTTGAATAAAAGGACACATCATATGTCATTTACATATCTCTGAACATAAAGAAAGTAATAAGTATGCATATGCAAATTTCAATAAGACTATCTACTCTCACATCGATACAGTCTTCCATCACAACCAAAGGTTGTTCTTGCTTGAATGCTGGTGTTAGCTTGACATCAATTTGGTGCACACGTTAACTAATGTTTAATTCACAATTATGCTGTATGACTAAAGACTTTGAGCAACTAGTGTCTACATTAAGTTTAACACTATTTTTACATAGTCAAGCATGAGTTTTATTTATCATGAGTTTTATTGACTCATCATGTTTTTTTATATGACTTAAGAAGACTTTTACGACTATAAAAAGTTCCCAAGTAAAGATGTAAATTGTTGCTATTTCTTAGATGTCTTCCAGAATTCCTGCTGGCTCAGCCGGTTCTGCTGTCCTCCTTGCAATATTCTTGCAGAGCCCTGCTTTCAGGATTTCGTCTGGATTGCCATTGGCTTCCCATTGACAGTTGCTGATGTGTAGCACTGATGTTTTTTCTTTCAAAGTCCAGATGCCAGTCCTGGTTTTGATATTGAAGACACTGTTCTGAATGTGATTCATCACCACATAGGCTGTGTTACACATTCTTCTAAACTCTTCTTGTAGAACGCAAGTTGCTTAAAAAGATCCCCTTATCTTACATTTAAACATCTTAAAAGAATTTAATGAACTTTACCTCCAACTCAATAAATGTTAAAACGTCTTTAAAAAGACTCATTACACTCATAATCAAGTTAACAAATGCTAAAATCATAGACATCAACATTAAAATCCAATGAGGTCCCCTGCTTCATGCTGTCAGAGTGACATGTTTCGTCCCTGCACCACCGGGACTTCATCTGGCACTATAGTACAATGTACTATTTGTTGCCAGATGTTACGGCAATCCCCGGTTCTGTCTTTCGACACTACCAAGTTAATGTAAAGCCACGACTATCTATAGTCAGGGGGAAGGCTACACCATATAGATGCATCTCATCCCCGACCTCGTATGGCGATCAGTCCTATAGAAGGAAAGCTCGTCCATCGGTTGAAACCTGGAATTTAATCTCAATGGACGACTTTAAATAGGAATCTTCCCCTATCGGTGAGTTTTAATTTTATCATGTTGCTCATGCAGCAGAAGGTTCCACGCCGCCAGAAGGGGTGGAATCTCCATATTCAACAAGTGCTTTCTATGTAAATTAATCAAAATATTTTTGATATATTATAGTAGATATTTATTTGGTGGTGCTGCTATAGCCTTATAGGTTAAATTTTCTACTTGTATTTTATTTTGAAGTATTGTTTGTGATAATGCTGTATTAATTTTTTATATCCTGTTGATGCTCTAATATGCGTTGTTCATATGTCCTGTATGTTTTCCATATGTATTAATTCCCCCCCCTCCCTCAGTTTATTTTCAACATGCGGTATTTCTACATTATACACTGGTATTTCTACATTACATACATTTAGTATTTCTACATTATACTGTTGGAACACATTTATCTCTATCATAACAATCAATATTGAATATTATTCTAGTTAATATAAATTATATTATTTTAATTATTAATTTATATAAAAGTAAATTATAATAAAAATATATTTAATATATTAATTATATTATTTTAATTAATATCAATAACAATTTCGAAATTACTGGTAAAAAGAAACTATATTACATTATTAAAAACTAATATACACAGCTAGACATATATATTTAATTATTCACGAATAAAGCTATTACATTAAAGCTATCTACAACAATTCCAACACTCAAATCAGGAGGAGTGCAATGGGTTTAACAAAAATATGATTATAGCAGCATTGGCTCTTAGCCCTGTTCTATTAATATTTACTCGTTAATGATGGTATTAAATTATTCTGTAGTACTATGATATGCCCTTTGATATATGGCTCAAAGGTAAACTAGAAGGAATAATAAAATAAAGTTTATTTACCAGTTTCTTGGAAGCTGGCAGAGCTGCAAAGGAAGTTCAATGAAGGTGATATATGCATTTTGTTGGACGTATGCTACTAAGTTGTAATATTCACCAGGAACAAGGCTACCAGTCCTTAAAACATGCACAATGTTAAGATGTTATTGCACTAAGCTTCTTTTTGCATCACTCCTTGATGATAACATACTTTCGAAGCGAGGTCCATGTTTGCAAATGTCGAGATTCTTTTAGAATGGGAAGAGCAGATCATAATTTCACTAAAATACATCTCTCTTTGCTTCATCTCATTCTTAATTTAAATTCTTTACTTAATTGCAAAAAACATTTAGTAATCCCTAAATTTCTAAGTATAGATAAAACAAAATTTGATTAAAATATGAGACAAATATTGCAGAAAAACTGAAAAATCGAGGTCCATGTTTGCAAATGTCGAGATTCTTTTAGAATGGGAAGGGCAGATCATAATTTCACTAAAATGCATCTCTCTTTGCTTCATCTCATTCTTAATTTAAATTCTTTACTTAATTGCAAAAAACATTTAGTAATCCCTAAATTTCTAAGTATAGATAAAACAAAATTTGATAAAAATATGAGACAAATATTACAGAAAAACTGAAAAATTAATTTTAAATAAAACCTTTAGAAATATGCGAAAGGAAATAAGGTCAAAAGAAAGAATAGTATATCTAATTACTTAAAATTAAAATCAAATAACTTGACCCAATTGATGGGTACATATAATATAGAGCAGGAAACCATCCAAATAGAAAAACGCCACAATAAGAAAGTAGACAATTTATTAAAATGTAAAAATACTATAAATAAGTTTAGTACTACAATGAAAACAACATTAAAGGATAAAAAATATTTACATTTTTCTAAATATAAATTTAGCCTAGAACAGAAATGAATACTGCAGCAGGGAGCAAAATTTGCATATGAGAACGACAAAATTAACTTAACTGAGATTATACCGCAAATAGAACAATCACTTAACAAAATGCCTCATAAATACAAAGATAAGGAAAGATTTAAACTATATAGAACTATAAAACACTTGCAATATACTAAAAACATAATAACCATAATAATATACAGAAATTAAAAAAGAATAAGGAAATAAAAATAGTACTAGCAGATAAAACAAATCAAATTATAATAATTGATAATGGCTGCATCTGGCCACTGCACACCAATTCTAACAAGGTCCTGTTTGACATTGTCTGCCCACCGCATCCTGCGTCTCCCCCTCTTTCTGAGGCCTTTAGGCACACTGTTCATAACCCTATTCGGCAATCTATAATTATTCATACGGGCAACATTGTCTAACCAACAAAGTCTCTCTTTGTACAATATGCTGTTTAAAGGAGGTTGCCAACTCCTTTGCCTAACCTCATCATTACTTACAAAGATGAACCACCTAATGCCCAAGATACTGCGTAAGCATCTGGAATCAAAAGCATCTAGTTTCCTGTTATCTTGTTTACACAGTGTCCAAGTTTCACTACCATAACTAACCCTAGAAAGAACACAACTAGTATACAGTCTAATTTTAGTCTTTAGGTGTATACGCCTATTTCTCCACAATCTCCATAGATTCTTAAAAGTCCCGGCAGCAATCCCTATTCCTCTGTTAATCTCATGCCGCACATCACCAGTATCTGTTACATAACTCCCAAGAAAATTAAACTGTGAAACCTGCTCAAGACTACAACCATTCAGATTAACTGAATCACAACTTGCCTGATTAATTTTCATCACTTTAGTTTTCTCTCTGTTTATAACCAAACCTATTCTACTACCAGTCTCATCAATAGCTCGAATGAAAGAGTTCATCTCATCAACATCATTTGCCAATAGGGCTAAATCATCAGCATAATCTAAATCAGAAATTTTCGTATCTCCAGCCCATTTAAGGCCAAAATCTTTGTCTTGTAGTGAATTTCGCATAATTGATAACCAAACTAAAGAGAAAAGGAGACAAAATACACCCTTGTCGAACACCAGAAGCAATGCTAAACCAATTGCTAAAAACTTTACCAACTCTCACACAGGACTCAGTGTTATTATGTAGAGCTTTCATTATATTAACTAACTTGCCTGGTAACCATATGCTTTCACAATCAACCACAAATTATGACGATCAACAGAGTCGAAAGCCTTTTTGAAATCAACAAAGCTAGCAACCAAAGGTTTCTGAAACTCTAAACATTTCTCAAGAATCTGCCTAAGTGAAAATATCTGATGCACACATCCCCTACCACTTCTGAATCCTCACTGCTCATCACACAATTGCCTGTCAACCAGATTCTTAATTCTATTAAGCACAATCATACAAAGAACTTTCCCTGGAACAGAGAGTAGGTTGATACCCCTATAGTTATCACAAGAACTGCGATCACCTTTTTTGAAAATAGGGATAATAATAGCTCTGGTAAAATCCTTAGGAACCATGTCTTTATCATAAAAGATCTTCAACATTTCAGTCATCCATGTGGTAACTGAAGCATTTCCGTAGTAATTTCATCTACCCCTGGGATTTATGAAGTTTAAGTTTAGAAATAGCCAAAATAATTTCAGATTGTGATATAGGGCCAACATTAAAGCCACCAATTGTGATGGTCCACCCAATCACTTTTCCTTAACCAGTTTTGCTTTATTTATGTGATATTTATCTGTTTGGGGATTTTAATTCATTTTTTTGTGGACAGTCTCAAACCTCATCCGAGCTGCAGGAGTTGCGCATGTGCAACTCCAATCTTTTGATTGACAACCACTAAAGAGTGTGGAAGGACACAACCTCTCTTGAGTCATAGCTTGCGCGATCGTCAGTTTTTGCAAATGTCTTTCCCAGCATGCAAACATGATACTGCGGACTTTGTAGCTGCTTGTTATAACTTAGTGATGCTAGGTCACAGAGTTAGTAGTAGAATTGAGTAGAGGAGTAGAAATGAGTTAGAGATGAGTGAAGTTGCAAGAAGGAGAGTTGAGTTATTGTGAATCAGTGTAGACAGAATTTTTGTTTGAGATGTAGTCAAGATTTTCGCTTTGAGTTTGGTGAGTTGAATTTTTGGAAATAAACTTTGTTTGTTTTGGAGACTTTTTTGAATCTTTGCTATTTTTTCTCTTGAGCAACTTAAATTGATATTATGATTATATTGTATTTAAACTTGACAATCATTTTTGAATTCTTACTTGATAAGTAATGCTTGGCAAATAAACGAACCCTATTTCAACTTTATTTGGCAAGTTATTATTGCCTGGCTCCCAATACAGCTATCTGGAAATTGAATAAATTGGATCAGATAAAAGGTCCAAACTTTAAAAATTATTAATCTTTGGAGCATTGCACAATGCATCTATCATCATTGCAAACAATGGGAATAGAACTAACCACATTGTATAGAACATCACTGAAATGCTCAGCCCACCTAGCCATGACAGAATCCTCACCTTTCTATAACCTTACCTTGCTTATCCTTCAATCCCTGTATACCTGTCCATTTTCTACCACACAAAACATTAACTATATGGTACAGCTCTCTGCTGTTGTGCTGTCTAACTGCTTCCTGACAAAGGTCAGCCAAGCTATTAAGCCAAAGATTCTTATCAGCAGCTAACTGATCCTTTACACTTTTATTAAACTCTCTTTAATGCTTTCTGTTAGGACTAGTAGGGTATTGATCAAGGACATTCCTGAAGTTCTTTCTTTCTGAAATAAGCTCAAGTGCCTTATCACTCAAATAATTCTGCCTCCTCTGCTCATTTTTTCTTAAAAGAATACGGTTAGTTTCCAAAAAAGCCTGTTTAAAATGGCCCCATTCTTCCTCAACTTCAATAGTAAGCAAATCATGATTGTCATAAGGACTAAGTAATCTATCATGATAAGCTTCAGCTATAACTGGATCTTTAAGAGCTTCAGTATTAAAGGTAAATTTTTTAACCTTAGAACAACACTTTTTAAGTTGAAGTTGCAAGACACTTTTAACAAGGTAATGGTCAGATTCAATTTCAGCTCCCCTATATACCCTGGTATTCCTAACAGAACTAGCCCATTTGCTGTTGATTAATATATAATCAATCGTATTCTTATGCAGCCCATCAGGTAAAACCCATGTGTACTTATGGATGTCATGGTGTCTGTAATAAGTATTAGTTATTCTGAAACCGTTGAGTTTACTTACCTGTAGGAGACATTGCAGCAACCAATAACAAAAAGTTATCACTCCTCCCCAAAGGTCAGATCAGCACCAACTTTGGCATTGAAATCACCTAGAACAAGGGTAATATCTCCTTTCTTGGCAGAATTCAAAATATCCTGAAGTTGTCCATAAAACCTATCCTTCTCATCTTCATCGGCATCCTCAGTGAGGGCATAACAGCAGATAGCATTCAAATCTTTAACGCTTGTCTGAAAATTTGCTGTAAGAAACCTTTCATTAATGCACTCATATCCTAGAAGAGCATCACTAGTGTGTCTGCTGAGAAGCAGACCCATGCCTTGGTGATGCTTATTATCTTCCCTCCCTGAAAAGAGAAATTTAAGATTATTTTTAAGAATCTGACCTTTATCTGTCCATCTGGTCTCTTGCAAGCAAAGAATATCTTAAATTATAATGGTGGAATTCATGTGTGAGGACATCAAAAGAAAAAGTATGCAGAGTCCTCACATTCCAACTACCTATCGAGAGAAAATGGTTAGTGGGATGTTTAAAGAAACTATGTTTACTGAGAGAGGAAATAGCGACAATATCAAATAGCCCCCTAATCACAGACATGGAGCACAGACCCGTTTCCCCACCACTATAAAGGTTGAAGCCATCTACACTAGAAGACTTCCTCCAATGTAGAATTTGATTATGCCAGTAGAAGCAAAGTGTTCAGGTGCCTGCAATGACCTCTGCTCAGAATTATCCACCAGCTGATAAACATATCCTGTGAATCTATTCACTTGGGGCTGTCAACCCACAAACATACAGAAAACACAGTGGAAGATTTTCCCTCCACAGAAGTCCACCAGTGCAGCAAATTCTGGATCCATAATCAAGCTCAGAGCCTTATATCAGTCCAGTAGGTTTATATTGTCGGCACCAGGACCCTGTGTGGTTTACCACTCCTCAGCAGAGTAGGAAAAAAAAAAGAAAAGTAACCATAGATGTCCAGATCAGTAGGCCACACGAATCTGGCAGCCCTCCCCTTTCACTTCCTCAAGAGAGTATCTCTTTTGAAAGGAACTAACAGTCTGCACCACAAGAAGGCGGTTTCGGACATTAGGTGCTTGGCCTGGCTGGTTCTATGCATCATCACAGAGGATTGGTGCATAGCTCTCCTTGCAGTGACTATATGACCAAAAAATTGAAGAAACTCTGAATCAATTAAAATGGCAACCTACCACCATTGATCCAATACCAACTATATTAAATAAATTAAAAATGCTTAAAACTGACCCATTTCTTCTTGAGGAAATATCAAAACAATGTGTAGCACCAACATACCCAGATACCCCGCAATTATTTGTTAAGATTAAACTACACAAACAATATCAACCTCTTAGACCATTAGTATGCAAATGAAAAGCACCAACATACAACTTAGAGGTTGCACTTCATAAATTTTTTAAGGCTTACTTCCCACCAGCCAAATATATTTTAACAGCATGTCATGATGCAATAATTAAGATACAAAATGCACATATTAATACTCATACCACCATGTATTCATTAGATGTCATATCGCTGTATCCTAACACACCTGTGCAGGGCCGGATTAAGGCCTTTAGAGGCCCTAAGCACTTAAATGATTTTGGTGCCCCTGTATTATATCTAACTCAATATTCAAAATATCAACAAATATAAAACATAAAATGAAATTTTATTGTTTTAAATAAAACTTACGCTTAAGATGGGTACTAAATGGGCACTAAAATATTTACCTGTTCGTGGAATTTTTTGTTTAAAAAGTCTTGATTATGTGCATTTTGTGGTACCCCCTTTCTCCTGATGCCCTAAGCACATGCTTATTTTGCTTAATGATTAATCCGGCCCTGCACCTGTGTTGGATGCAGCTAAAAGAAAGCAAGCATGTTACCGCATTTTATTCACTCACATCGATACTCTTCAGAACAAATAACTTTCCAAAATGAAATTGATTACATAAAAGGAACAGAAACAGAAGCTGGCTATTCGCAGCAAAACTTAAACAGATGGGAAAGTAATGCAAAACATATAATAATAAGGGAGTCTCAACCAAGCCTAAATCAAAATAAAACAATTGCAAGTTATGCACATAGTTTTCCATACATTAAAAGTATTTCTGAAACAATGGAAAACATTCTTAAACAATATATTAGTCTTCCTACATCAGTAACATATGCAATAAAAAACTTAACTATTAACGATAGAGACAAAAAAACCACCCACAGAAGGGGTATATGAGATTAGTATCCCAGACCCCTCAAAAATATTAAATGGAATAGATAAATATATAGGAAAGACATATGCGTAGTACAGTAATAGGATGCAAGAACACCAAAATGACATAAAAAAACAAAAACCTAACACAGCATTAACGCAAACTATATTGGACAATAATATTAAAATACATAATATCAATTATAAACCATTGGTGGTACCCCAGTCTAAATTCCAGCTGCTCTTTGCTGAAAAACTTCTCATACACACACATCTTAATAAATTATGCAACACAGAGATTCCCCCCTTTCATCGGCGTGGAATCTCCGTTGCATCAGCAGACCTGTGCACATATCACCATGCAAGAATGCTTGATCGGTGACGTAAGCGAAGAAACACGTATATAACGATGTATTTTATTCAGACTGGATGAGCCTGAGGAAGCCTATATAGGTGAATGGTAAAACGCATCGCTCCACTCACCATCACGGAGCAGGCAAGGCCAATGTTTTTATTTGTTTTTAAAGTTAGTTTGGCCAGTTTTGATATTTTAAAGTTTTTATCTTGATAGCCTTAAATCTTGAGGATAGTGCAACAGAGTTTCAGCAAAACTATATACCAGTGACTGGAGAAAATAGCATAAGCAATGCAAATGCTAATTCATCTAGGACAACGAAAATAGGCAGTTTAACATCGATTATACTTACTCACAAATACGAGTCGACAGTGGCAAAGTTCTATGATAAAACTGTGAAGTGATACAGCTATCACAAAGGTTAATGAAATCCTTGTAATTTACTCACAGCAACAAACTAATAGCCATTATGAACAATTCCTAAGTCAACAGAATAAATACTGCCCAGCATTGAAAAATACAGCTCCCAAGCTAAAAGAATCTCAACATTTGCAAACATGGACCTCACTTCGAAAGTACGTTATCATCAAGGAGTGATGCAAAAAGAAGCTTAGTGCAATAACATCTTAACATTGTGCATGTTTTAAGGACTGGTAGCCTTGTTCCTGGTGAATATTACAACTTAGTAGCATACGTCCAACAAAATGCATATATCACCTTCATTGAATTTCCTTTGCAGCTCTGCCAGCCTCCAAGAAACTGGTAAATAAACTTTATTTTATTATTCCTTCTAGTTTACCTTTGAGCCCATATATCAAAGGGCATATCATAGTACTACAGAATAATTTAATACCATCATTAATGAGTAAATATTAACAAAACAGGGTCTAAAAGCCAATGCTGTTATAATCATATTTTTGTTAAACCCATTGCACTCCTCCTGATTTGAGTGTTGGAATTGTTGTAGATAGCTTTAATGTAATAGCTTTATTCGTGAATAATTAAATTATTGTTTGTATTTTTGCTGTGTATATTACTTTTTAATAATGTAATATAGTTTCTTTTTTACCAGTAGTTTCAAAATTGTTATTATTCATTGCAATGTACACAGTCGTATCAGAATAATATGACCACCTACCTAATAATGGAAATAATCACCGTTGACCTGGATGGCAGTGGCAAGACAGTGTGGCATGGACGCAATGAGGCCCTGGAAGGTTGCCAGATGCACATGTGCCCATTCGGACTCCAGCAGAGGACAGAGGTTTCAGAGATGACGTGGTTGTGGGTCTACATGTCAAACCTGTTGATCCAAATGGTCCCATAGTTGCTCTATGGGATTGAGGTTGGATTATTTCGCCGGCCAAGGGAGAACAGAGACATCGCAGTCGTGTTCCTGGAACCAGTCATGCACCACCTTATTGACCTTACAGGGAGCATTGTCCTGTTGGTAGACATCATCACTACCAAGATAAATGTCCAACATTAAGGGATGCATGTGGTCAGTGAGGATGGACAGGTAACCATTGGCATTCAGGGACCCATCCAAAGGTCCCAGGTCATACCAGGAAAAAATCTCCAATAACATGCACACTGCCACCGCCAGCCTGTTCTTAACCGACAAATGTGTTCAGGTATTGGTTCTTATGTGTCTGATGCCGTATCGGCCACCGGCCGTCACTTCTGTGGAGTAGAAACCTTGATTCGTTGGAGAAGGCAACCTTTTTCTACTCTTCCGCTGACCAATGACAGTAGTCTCATGTGAACTGCAGGCATCATTGCTGATGGACCTTGGTTAACATGGGCGCCTTAACGCAATATCGACTCCAGGGACCCATTCGTAATAGGGGTTCGCTCTACTGTTATTGGGGACATTTACCTGGGTGCCCCAGAATTCTTTTGAGTGGTCATTTGCTGCACTGTTGCATGTCGATTGCACTTTACCAGTTGATGGAGGCGACGTTCTCCTCTGTGGTCGATGGCCTTTGGGGCTCCACAGTTATGATGTCTGGAGGTACTTGGTGTGCCAGCGGTCCATTCTTGTTACACCCTTACTACAGCATCTTGCGAACAGCCTACAATATCTGCTGTTTCCGAGGTGCTTCCACTTTTGACACAGTAGCCGATGATCATTCCTTTTTTTACATCCATCAAATCAGTACTTCTGCTCATGCTCATGTTATGTACTATGGCTCATCTGTCCTAGCCAGCCACTTATATCTCTGTGTGGTCGACCTCATCATGTCCACTCTATGATGTGCCTGGGTGGGTACACTGTGATTCTGTTGGTAGTCGTATTATTCTGATATGACTATATTTGAGGAGCAATAAAAAAATTCTAGTAGAGAGCAAAGTAAAAAAAAAAAATTTTGAATTGAAAGTGTAGAAAAATATTAACAAAGCAATGTGTATAATAGTAATAGAAATCAATATCTTACGTTAAAAGTTTAGAAAGCATTATAGTGTAGAAAGCATATAGTAGACAAAAAAGAAGATAGCATTCATGGAAACCAAATCAAACAATAATCTATGTGCAGTCCAACAAAGGAAATGCATTAACTAATGTGTCACTTCTTCACACTACTTAAAATGACTCAAGCAGTGAGTGTGATGCTACACAGATGCAAATGTGTTATGTTTGGACTTATCATTATTTGAAGCTGATGCTACACAGATGCAAATGTGTTATGTTTGGACTTATCATTATTTGAAGCTGATCAACAGATAATAAAATGCATATTTATTTCCATGTCATTTTCAACATTTGATTAAAAGAGTTAAAAAAATTACATTAACTACAGAAATGATATAATATTTTGAGGTCACTACAATTATAAGAATAAAAATTATTAATCAGGCCCTGACAGGAAATTTGATAATACAAAAAATACCGATGACTTTAGGTTTTTTGCTAAAGCACTTTGATCTGCAATTGTGGCTCTGCATATGTGGCATGAGAAGTGGGCATTTGTGGGATCCATGACCAACCTTTATTTTGTATACTTTTTGATATTACTGAAATTTAACTCAGTACATAATTATTAGTAACTAATAATCAATATGTATTTATCTTGCATTGATTAATAATCAATATATTGCATGAATTATAAGTAAATACTGGAATTAGTTTGCATAAGTGCTCATAATTGTTCCACATTTCATCATCCAAATAGAATTTCCATCACGTAAGATTCACAGCTCTGTATAATATTAGTAATTATGACATTTTCATTAACTTTTAAGTGTTATTTAGTAATTTAGGTAATGTATTTGTAGGCAAGTTTATTTATGCAGATAACCTTCAATATGTGCCAGTTCCAATTCCTAATTCAAAATAATGCCAATTTTGAAACCAGAAGGCCAAAAAATTCAAATAAATAAATAAAAATATGTATTGTTACGACAGAAGGAATCTGGCAACCGAAAGCAAAAAGTTTCAGCCAACGAATAAGAACTTTGGGAGAATTTGGAGAAGGAGAGTGGAGCGTTAACGGTCGTTGTGTTGTAACGGTCGGAGAGTTCGAAAATGGACGGTGAGCTGTTCTGAGACAGTGCGCGTTAAGTATCAAGAAGTAACTTGATGTGTTGTGTATACGCGGAAGGATAAAAGTGGGATCTTTTATCGTTAAGTATCAAGAAGTAACTTGATGTGTTGTGTATACGCGGAAGTATAAAAGTGGGAACTTTTATGGCTAACTTCGAATGTCTACACGGACTGTCTTTTTGTTCGGCTAGTGTGTGAAAAGTTATTAGCACAGGACGAGAATTGGTTTACGAGTGAAGATCTTCGGGTGACCTGGTAAATCAAGTAAAAGGTAGTATTTAGTAAAATACACAGAGCTGATGTTGTGTGCTCACGCAGGAAGATTGATGACTTGTGCATGTTAATAGTTAATTTGTTAATAAGATACTTCATCCATATTTCCTTTGTAACAATTTACCTTGTATTGAATTTGGTTTTGAAATATAGCTTTTAATACTCACGCTCAGTGGCTATCCATTTTTGTAATCCGCAACATTTGGTGTCAGAAGTGGGATTATGATTAATTAATTGAATGCCGTTAACTAGAAGTATGGATGAATTAGTAAAGTTGATAAATAGCTTCAAAGCCGATATGACTACGCTGATGACTGACTTGAAAGCCGATATGGCTAACAAAATAGGTGACCTGGCCGCACAAAAAACTGAGATTAAAGGTGATATAGCTGCCCAAAGCGATAAAATAGATGACTTGAAAGCCGAAATGGCCGCGCAAAATACTGAGATTAAAGGTGATATAGCTGCCCAAAGCGATAAAATAGATGATTTGAAAGCCGAAATGGCCGCACAAAATACTGAGATGAGAGCTGAAGTGGCTTCTCAAGTTGGTAAGATTATTGATCACTTCAAGGATCATAAAACCGAACTCAATAGACAATGCAATAGTTTAAATGTTGAATTTGTCAGTGAAAAAGATGATCTTGATAGTGTTAAGTTAGATTGTAAACATGGAAAAGAAAAAGAGAAAGGCAACGCATATAAAAATGTGGATCTGCTACTGGAAATCAAGAATCGTAGAGATAGCGCAGATAATGCCTTTGACCACGCAACTACTGGTAATGCATGGCAGAGTGTCTATGTCGCTGGTGACATGTCTAGGAACTGTGAAGAACAATCACACAGATCAGAGAGCTGTGAGACTATACAGTACGCTTTGCACTTCAAAATACCTAGGTATACAAGTCTGGCACGATCTGAAGAGAGATCCACACGAAAGGTATTCTATTCCTCGCCGTCAGCAAAATGTGTCATGGACAATTATCGCAAAGGCAGAGTAACGAGTGGTAATGAGGGGGAACGAAACAGAGTTTACGTTTCGCAGAGTGGTCCGAGTAAAGAAGAGGCGTCCATTCATCATAGATACAAAGTGCCCTGCGTCGTTACCGGGGAAGTCGGAGAGATTTTTCCGAAGCATATAGCCACACTTCAATCGTTTATAGAAAGTGGGGATTTAAGGAAGAGGAATTCCGAAGAATGGCTTAGAAGCATAACAGGTGATGCTAGTAAAAGAGCTTCAGGCAGAGACGGTACTTCAAAGACTAACTTTCTGGATGAAACTAAGCCTCAGAGTTACGATCAGAGAGAAGTAAAGCCCTCAGACAATCTCAACGAAACCATGCTGAATTTCTTTTCTGAACAGTCAATGCGCAGATTTGGACATTATAACCATTTAGATTATAAGGATATAGAAAAGTTTTATCACGATTACAAGAGCTCTAAAGTGGACAATATCATGTTACAGAACTCGTCGCTGATCTCCAGAATGAACAATTTGGCAATCATGACTGATATTTCCCTGGCTAATTACAATGAGAGCTCCAAGAAAGTGAATTCGGAAGAAACAGCAAATATGACCTCCTCGGGTCATGTGTTTTGCTGGAGACCCGAGTGGCGCCATCGGATGGTAGATAAAAACAGCACAGGAGGTGTCGGCAACAAAGTGAGTCTTGTCTTGGCTCCTGCACTTGCTGCTTTAGGTCTCAAGGTCCCTATGATCTCCGGTCGTGCTCTCCAATTGACGGGAGATACTCTGGACAAATTGGAATCCATCCCTGGCTTCACAGTCGACTGCACTAAAGATAAAATCGAGCAGATGATGGAAGACGTCGGATGCTGTATCGTAGGACAGACAGAGGAGCTGGTGCCAACAGATAAGGAGATTTACCGCTGCAAGGATCTGACGGCTACCGTAGATAGCGTTCCTCTAATGAGATGCTCAATTGTGTCCAAAAAGCTGGCTGAAGGAGTGTGCGCTTTGGTTTATGATGATGAATTCGGAAAAGGAGCTATTGATCCCATCAGTACAGAAGATGTTGCTGTTGATTTAGTTAAGAAAATGGTTGCAGCATCACAAGCTCGTGGAATGAAGAGTTTGAGTTGTTCAGCTGTTATCAGCAACATGGATTCACCTCTTGAAAACTCTGTTGACAACTCTCTGGAAGTGATGGAAGCTGTTCAGTGTTTCCTTGGTAACGGATCCTTGGAACTGCAAGAGCTCGTCGAAGAGTTAGGAGGAGAACTTCTGCGTTTGGTGAACATTGTGGATAATAGGGTAGATGAAGCATCACGTGTCTGCAAGGTTCTGCATAACGGCAATGCTTTGAACAAGTTTCATAACATGTTAATAGAACAAGGAGTATCTGAAGATGTTGCAAGCTGGCTATGTGAAGGTAAAACAGAAAAAATATTGCTAGCAGCCCGACACATCACTGATTTCACTTATACAGGAGAAACAGGTAAGGTTGTCGGATTAGAATCTGCAGTTCTAGCAAGAGTATGGAAGGAGGAGATGGACCGAAGAGCTAAAAAGAATTATGGAGCTGATATTATAGTTGTGAAGCACCTTGGGGATCAAATTGAATCAGGTGAAATATGGCTGAAGGTTCATCACGACAGTTCTGAATTAAGTGAAAGTCAACTGACAAAAGGGTCAGACTGGAGGATGAAACTCCTCCCTAGATTTTATGTCACTAATGACTTTCATTCCTTGTTACTGTTGATAGAAGTAAAAATCCAAAGAAGAAAACTTTCGACAAAGAAGAAAACTTTTTACAGGTTTTGCACGAAAACTCTTAGTCGATTCTTCTCCCTGCGGAGACATAAACGTGTTCACAAGGGCTATAGGCCTTACACGTATTATATTTGTGGACGAGGCTTCAGTCAGAAAAGAAATCTAAGTCATAATGAGATTCGCTTTCATTTTGACACAGACGTGGAATATCGCATTCGTCGACGTCCAGCTACAAAGAGCAAGGTGGTTCACGTGGATCGTTTGACCCCGTTTCATCGAAGAACTGAAGAAACTTTGGAATCCAGAATTGTTCGGGACGAACAAGACCTAGGAAGGGGGCAGTGTTACGACAGAAGGAATCTGGCAACCGAAAGCAAAAAGTTTCAGCCAACGAATAAGAACTTTGGGAGAATTTGGAGAAGGAGAGTGGAGCGTTAACGGTCGTTGTGTTGTAACGGTCGGAGAGTTCGAAAATGGACGGTGAGCTGTTCTGAGACAGTGCGCGTTAAGTATCAAGAAGTAACTTGATGTGTTGTGTATACGCGGAAGGATAAAAGTGGGATCTTTTATCGTTAAGTATCAAGAAGTAACTTGATGTGTTGTGTATACGCGGAAGTATAAAAGTGGGAACTTTTATGGCTAACTTCGAATGTCTACACGGACTGTCTTTTTGTTCGGCTAGTGTGTGAAAAGTTATTAGCACAGGACGAGAATTGGTTTACGAGTGAAGATCTTCGGGTGACCTGGTAAATCAAGTAAAAGGTAGTATTTAGTAAAATACACAGAGCTGATGTTGTGTGCTCACGCAGGAAGATTGATGACTTGTGCATGTTAATAGTTAATTTGTTAATAAGATACTTCATCCATATTTCCTTTGTAACAATTTACCTTGTATTGAATTTGGTTTTGAAATATAGCTTTTAATACTCACGCTCAGTGGCTATCCATTTTTGTAATCCGCAACAGTATTAATTAAACACAAAATTCAAAATTACCAAGAATCTTAAAAATGTGCAACTGTAAGTATGATAATGTACTTTATTTCCAAAAGTTTGGCTTTCCTGTCCTTTTTGCAGGTTCTGGTGCATTGGCTATTTTTTCCCTCTTTTTTTCTCACTATGGAACTTTCTTATCAAGAGTGACCTAGTCTCCACAAATATGTTTTCATTAGGCAGTGGTGGGTCCTAGTTAGTAGTCCAGCCTCCTACTCCAATTCTAACCTTGGGACCTTAGATTCCCAAAAGAGGGCATTGGGTTATTTAAAAAATACCTTAGCTAATCAGACATGAGAGAATCACCAAGCTATCCATCCCCCATCACATCCAATCAGGGATGCAGATGAAGAAGAAGTGCTCAGTTCGCTTCTTCATGATGTCATTGAATGTGCTGAAATCTAAGCTAATGTGTTTGGATTAAAAATAAGACTCCTATGTCTGGTAAGAGAAGTGCAATGCACTCAAGTGGAAGTGAAAATGTTGCTAAAATGTCACTTAGGTCTATCCCATTTATAAATTTGCTTCCTTCCACTATAACAATCATAATAAAAAATACAGATAAAGTAAAACAATCAGTGCAACAGGTTACTACAGAAGTGCAACACAAATATGTTATAGTAAACTTTTAGAAAATATGGAGAAATTACTGTCACCTATGGGTGGATGACATGAATCAAAAAATATTCCCTTGATCAATTTGCGCTGATTCAGAATAACACCAATTTTGAAATCAGAAGCCAAAAAATAATTGTTTACCACTGATAAGGCATAGTTTATTTTTGGGTACCTTAAGATAAAAGAGCTTGGTAATGAGACATTCTTAGCAGACATTTTTAAATTTGCATGAACCGTCAAGGGCTTGTTCATGCAATTCAAATCTCATAGTAAGTGCCACAGTGTGAAAATAAGTGGGAAGGCAGTAAGTGCAGCTCAATGAATCCTACAGAGTTTTGAGCCATTGTACAGTAGTGTGATTATCCTCCTGATCTCATTTTTAACCTTGATGAGACTGGTCTGTACTGTAAAAAATTGCCTTTACAAACCTTCATCACCTGTGAAGAGAAGGCTGCAAAAGTTAAAGGCTGCACCAATTTAAGGCTTGTTGTCAGGCTACTGGAGTAGGTAGGGCTCATAATCTGCAGTTCCCGTGTTTGAGAACCAGCTGGGCCAGCTTTGAGATTTATCTCTGCAAAAACCCCTATCCTACCCTCAGTCAGTAAGGGACATCGATGGGCTTGGAAAGCCGCTTTCTGTCAGATGGGACTTTGAGCCATTGTCCCATGTGTGGAAAAGCCATATCTTGTGCATGTTAAAGAATACACTGGATGGTCTTGACGAAAGTCTACCATCTGCAGTGGGTCCCCTTCTCCAACATTCTCTGAACCCTAGGGGTTCTTGTGTTTAGCCCATTGTGTGCAAAAAAGTGCCACTCAGAAGTAAAACAACCCAACTTGAACAGGAAGGCTTCGATGGCACAAGTAATCTTGAATTAGTACACAAACTATCTATGCCCTGCTGTGCTCCATTTTTTGTCGCAATGAAATGAAGGCAACCAATCTTCCCCGTATTCTTTAAGCCATAAGACCCTCATTGATTCACTCTGCAAGACTGACCATAACTGGGGGAAGAGTGGAAATCTTGGCAGTCAACATTGCATGCTTTCTTCAAAAAATGTGATCAGTCTTGTACACCATCAGACAACTAAATCTGGGGACTAATCAGGGAATTCCTAGACACCATCAGAAACTTCAACACCACTGTCAAAGATAAATGCAGGGCAAGCAATTTTTGGATGCCTGAAATAGTAAAATCTATTAATAGTGTAATAATCTATTTTACTTTTAGCAAAATAGATTATTTAGAAAGTCTAGCTGTATTGAGTGCTTTCTTATTACATCTAAACCTATCAAAATTCGTATAAAAATCTCTTATTATTCATTGACTTCCCATTGATTTATGTTAGACATATAATGTTTTCCATTTCAGCTAATTCCAATTGCACCAGTTCTTCCAGGAATGCAACCCCAGTGAAATTGAAGGCTACTTGTACAATAAATTTGATGCAACTGGTGTTGAATTAATCACTTTGCCTAATATTAGACATTAAAAACGTTTTATAATGTGTAATATGAATATATATTTTTTCAGTAATTTAGTATTTTTAAGTTATATTTTAATCTTTTTTTTGTAAATGTCATGTTTTAAATAAAAATCTTTTTTAGCACTAAGTTGGGTTATTTTATCTCTGAGCAGTACTTTTTTTTTGCATACAATGGGCTAAAGTAGCCTGGTCATAATGTAACGCTCCAAAGATTTTTGACTTTTCAAGCTAAACCTTTTGTCTGATCCAAGTTTATTCAAAATTCTGGATAGCTTTGTCAGGTGGCAGGCAATATTAATTTGCCAAATAAAGTTGAAATAGGGTTCATTAGGTATTTGTCTAGCATTATTTATCAAGTAAGAATTCAAAAAGGATTGTCAAGTTTAATTAAAGTTTAAATCTAATAAAAAAAATCAATTTATGTTGCTCAAGAGAGAAATAGCAAAAATTCAAAAGTTTCTAAAACAAACAATGTTTAAAAATCGATCCATAGTAAATACACAGATTACCTGTAGAGATAGACTTCAAACATTAGTTAAAGGCTTGTGAAAAAGTGTGCCAGTGATAAATTTTTTTCAGAAGCCTTTAAACAAAGTTTATTTCCAAAAAATTCAAAGACTCACCATCAGTGGAAGAATGCAAAATTTGGAGTAACTCAACTTGATCTCAACTCACATCGATCTAAATCTCTACTAACAACTCCTTCTATCTACACAACACATACTACTAACAATATCAATTCTCTCTCTCTTCACAATACTAACTCAAACTACACATCTCTACTGTCTCTGTGGCCTAACGTCACTTAGTTATAACGTGGTGTACAAATCCGGCATGTGTCTGTTGCATGCCAGGAAAACCTTTGAATAATCTGACGATCAGCTAGCTATGATGCAAGAGGGGTTGTGTTCTACACGCGTGCATTAACAGCTGACAATTAAAAGTCCTACAGCTCCCTAATGAGAATTGCGATCAGTCCAAAAAATGAAATAATAATCCCCAAAATGATAAATATAACATAAAGTAAAACTTCACATTTGGAAATTGGGAAATACTGGAAAATGAATGATTAATGTCTAAAAAAAATTGTTAATGTTAATTCAAAAAATTAATGCTTTAAGTTTAAAAGTTAAATATACAAAAAGTTAATGAAAATATTAACTTTTTACTTAACGTTTAACATATTAATGGAAGTTAACCCATGTATGACTCTGACTGCCGTGACTTCTGCCTCTTTGCCACACTCTTATTGCTCAAGCTGACATGATGTGTGATATCATTCTGGGAAGCCACATTTGCATGTGATAATCAGGTGCTGAAGATGATGTAAGCCAACCAGGGTTATTAGCTTTTCTCCTTGAGGTGGAAAATCGTGAAGTACAGAATGATCTGCCAGAAAGGAAAGGTTGATGATTGGGTGATTGATGCCCATTGCTCGGTACAAGGGCAACTTCTTGCAACACACAATATTAATCTGAAACTGTTTTGGAGGGATACAAAGATTTTAAAAAGCTTTTAAAATGCACAATCATAAAGACCATCTTGCTAAGAAATTTTTTGAAATAAATTAAAATTCTCTGTTGTTGAACAATATTTTTTTTTTGTTTATCCTTCAAATTATTTGCGTATTAAAAGTTTTTAATACAAAACTTGGAAACTTTTCGGAGCAAAGACAGTGCTCCTTCTTTAGCGAAGTGACACTAAGTGATGATATTAGGGCTGTTAAGAGCTTCTTTCCACATGTTGTGAAGGGTGATTCCAGTGTCTCATTTACAGATGGGGATGGGTGAGGTCATTATTTCAATAGCCTCACAAACCATGGTTCCGTAGTAAGTGGGTGCATGTGCTAGCAGTGTAATGTGCTCCCAGTCTATGGTTGCTGTGTGTTGTATTGCCAGTTCAGCAGTTGTTAGCTTGTTTTGGCTGATATCTGTTTGATGGTAATCCAAATAATCTCCAAATCTGAAGGAAATTGCAAAAAGTTGCAGAGACATATTTAGCCTTCTTCAAAAATTGGATGTATGCAGATTTCCCCCACATTTGCAGGATCCATGCAAAGTCCATCTACTATATCAGAAAAAACACATGTTTACTACAAGAGTGGTTCACAGAGCATCAAACAGATGTCATCCAAAACAAGCTAACGACTACCGCTGCCAAGATGACAATACAACATGCAACAACCAAAGACTGGGGAGCATGCCACACTGCTAGCATGTGCATCTCCTTATTACGTAACCATGCTCCGTGAGATTATTGAAATAATGACCTCACCTGTCCCCACCTGCAACCAAGACACCGGAATCACCTTTCATGACTTGGAGAAAAAGCTCTTAACAGCCCTAATTGCACCACATAGTGTCACTTCACTGAAGGAGTGCTATCCTTGCTCCGGAAAGTTTCTGAGTTTTCTCCGAAAAATTTCCAACATGCAAATAGTTTGAAGGATTAGCTTAAAAATTTCATTGCTCAATGACAAATAATTTCAATTTATTTTAATAGCTTTTAAAAAAAAGCTGTATTTAAAAATCTAACATTAATAATAAACAGTATAAATCTGCACAGTGTTTCAATGGTTATACCAATGTGCCCATCATGTTGAAGCTTGCCATGGATGGATGTCTAGTATACCCTTGAAATGGATGCCCTTCATAAAAAAAATCAGTATGTACTAAAGAGTGTTTCATTTTGAGGCAAAAAGCCAATAAACCCAGTATACAGGGTGTCTCAAAAATATAGGTACAAACTTTTTAGGGGAGGTAGATAACATCTAAAGGAATGAGAATTGCATAGGAACCCATAACCGGAAACGTCACCGTAACTCAATAGGCAGCGCTGTTCATCAGTGCACTAGAGAGGAAATTTCGGATTTCCTCATTCGAGCGGTAGTCGGCTGACGAAGATCATGCAAAGGTATTCGAACAAGGAGCTGGCAGACATGCACTTAGTGTATGGAATAGCTGAGGGCAACAGACGAGCTGCTCAACGAATGTATCAAGAACTCTTCCCACACAGACATGTACCAGGCCACCGTTTGTTTGTGCATGCGCATCAAAATTTGTGCGATTATGGGTCATTAAGAGGTAGCAGAAGTGAGGGCAGGCCATCTAGTATACCATTTGTAATAATTATGTCCAATAAATGTTTTCCCATTAATCACTGTCTTGTATCCTTTCAGATCTTGTACCTCTGCTACCACTTTCCCATGACGTTTCCGGGTATGGGTTCCTATGCAATTCTCATTCCTTTAGATGTTATCTACCTCCCCTAAAAGTTTGTACCTATATTTTTGAGACACCCTGTATAACACTTAAAGGGATCCACAGATGCCAGTTTTGCCTTCAGGTTGAAAAGAAAAATTCCGTACTGAAAAGTTCAGTCTGCCCCACACACTGCTCAGTTAATCCTGAAAGTATTTTCTCAGTTTACTTGTGTGTTTGGTGTGAACAGTTCTAGGTATGGCAGCCTTGATAAATTGCCATGTTATGCTGCCATAGTTTGTGCAACTGTCCAAAAAAAAAAAAGAATTTAAAGCACAAGTGGGCCAAGAGATGGCTATTAAAAAGAAATTGCATTTCTCATATTAATTTATTAAAGGAATTAAAATTTCATTCAAAAAGACTAGCATATTTATCTCCGAATTGATAAATGAACTTACTTGATCTGCTAGCCATCGTTTTTCATGAATCCAAAAGACCAGTACCTGCATGAGACAGGCTGTATCTCCTCACGAGTTGTCATTGCTTGGCCTCATTTGGGTATGGCACTGTTTTAAGTTTCATACCCAAATGATACCAAAATTAAAGTGTGGTATACCCATATATTTGATCCCCACAACAAAATTTCTGCTGGGGGTTTTATTTGTGCTACTCTATGTTGGATTAAAAATTCGAGTCTACAAGGGCAGGCTGAGATTTTTTTTTTCTACTGGGCTATGATGAAACCACCTTTATAAACACCTACTCCCATTTCATATCCTTCAGCTACAATATTGATTTTGAGCAAGTATTTGATTAGAAATAATATTTCATATGCTAATACTAAAGAACTATTAGAAATAATATTTCATATGCTACTTCAGCATATGCTCCATGACAGGAATCTATAATCTATTTTATATTATTAAAAGTATATATCTATATATTATATAGATGTAATATATATATTAAAAGTATATATCTATATATATTATAAATCTATTATAAATTATTAAAAGTGAATAATAATTTTTAAATTGTTTTCTGAATCTACTGTACACAACATTTGCAGAATATTTGGAAGTATAATTTTCTTTAAAATGGAAAAAAATTATGCATTTTGGGTTATGTATCAAATGTTAAATTGTAACTTATAAATGAATATGTAATTCTTAATTTAGAATTCTAAGAAATTGAAGTTTTATACATTTAAATTACTCATATGTTTATAGTATGCAGGTAAACAGTTAATCAGTGAATTGTTTGTTATGATACAAGAGAATAACTTCATGTTGGACTAAAATACACCCAATTCTGTTTTCACATGGGTTTTATTTACGTGATTTTGATTTAACATGGTTTAGAAGAAAAATTCCAATTCTCTTTTTACACGATTTATTTTGATCTAACACAGTTCAAACAGTCCCTTTTTTAAAAAAATCTCCATTTGAATTTAATTCTGAAAAATTATTCCTATTCAAGAAAAAATTCCTAGAATTTACATTTATAACAAAGATACCACTTTTATGGTCATGCCAATGGGCTTGGAAAGGCCGCCGTCCGTCGGATGAGACGTTAAGCCGTGACCCTGTGTGCGGGAGAGCTATACTCTGTGCATGTTAAAGAACACGCTGGATGGCCTTGATGGGAAGCTACCATCTGTCTCCCAACAGCTGTTCCAGTGGGTCCCCTCCCCCAACCTTCTCTGAGCCTTCGGGGTCCATGTGACCTGGCCATTTAGCCCATGGTGTGCAAAAAAGTGCTGCTCAGAGGTAAAACAACCCAACCTTATGGTCATATTTTTCAAAGTAATTTTAACTTTGAAAATGTAATATAGATACACATTTTATGCACTAAAATCCCCAAATAAAATATACACTAACTTAACTACACAACAAGTTTTCTCTTTTTTTATCCCTATTTTATGGAAAAATTGTATAAAACCTACTTCATTCAGAATAAAATGGCAACATTGAGTTCTGGGAATACCCCTCAAATTTATCTTCAATATATACATTAGTCTTGGTCTCTCATTTCGTGCTTAAAGTTAGAAGTATTTAGATGTTTAATAGAAGAAATAAAAAAAAATTGTTTTTTTTTTTGAAATTTTAAAGCAATGAAAGTGATTTAATTCCAGTCTTATGCAAATGAATGTGTCTATTGTCAGAAAGTGACAACAAATAAAATCTAGTTAATAAGCATATGTAAAGTCATATTTTTTTGCAATTTTATATTCTTGAATTAGTGACATATTATTTTCTTTATGAAGGATAATTTACTTCATATATGTACATATAATTATCTTTATAAGTTTAGAAAACAAAAAATGTGCTTAAATTAATAAAAATCAAATAAAGATTTAATTAAAGATTTTGATATTTGTTTGAAAACAACTTATTATTTGTACTGGGTTTTCATGTCTGGAACCAATCTTCTATTTTTTCATATGCACTGTATTTTTTTTTACAGATTTTTTTTGCACATTTTTTTCCGAAACCTATCTACCGTGTAAAAACAGAATTGGGTGTACTCACAAATGGTAGATTGATTTATCTTCTTATATTCTGATCATCACCTGCATTATTTGAAATCTTACTATTGATGTTACTATTGAATGTTATTCTAGCCTGTTCTTTACATTTATGTTATAGAACCCAAGTTTGACTTTAAGACTGCTGAATGAAATATGATTTGCCATCATACCAAATGTTGGTGGGCAGTGTGAAAATTAATACATAATTTATAATTAAAACTTTTTTAAATGAATGATTCATCATTAACTTATTAGCTTGTGTTTTTTCCCACTTAACTCACATTTGCTGTCTTGCACATTTGATGACGAACTGATAGAAACAATTTGGTCAGCCAGAAACAATAAATAATCGTAATACTATAATATAGGTATGGCGATGTCATCTATACCAGTGCCAATTATTTGTGACTAGCACATCATAAGATTATTTTTTTTTATTCTGTTTTTTCCCACTTAACTCACATTTGCTGTCTTGCACATTTGATGAAGTGTCACAGATGACACTTCATTTTAGGTCCCCTGTTGAATCAATCATCTATCATTCCAAGGTTCTTCAGGCTGTTGTATTTTGGCCTAAACAATCCATCCAGCTTCCACACATATATACAGTAAACTGGATCAGTTCTCGATTTTTCAGTTAGAGCTGAAGTCAAAACTGATTGCAGTGGGGCCCTTAACTATAGTTTGGAAAACTGTCTAAAGCTATTATGGTGATCCATGGTGGAAAGGGAATGAAAGAGAAATGGAGGCAAAAACAGAGCACAATGTATTAGAGACTCAGTATGCAATAAATGAGAATGCTGCCATTTGCAGTGTAATGTATCGATATAGATGTATAATGTGCCTTATCATTCAAATACAAAAAAAAAATTTTCAAGTCTATAACATGAATGGATAGTTTACACTATTTATTTAAAAATTTTGCGTTTTCTAACTTAACCCTTTGCACTCAAAGTTTTTTTTATGAGTGTTACTAGTTACTCGAAGCAATATTGATAAAAAATAGCTTTTTCATATTGTAGCTTAAAATTTTTTAAATATAAATATCAAAATACTTGCCTTCAAAAACTTTTTTATATTGATAAGGACCTTTATACATATTTACGGAACAAAACTAACTGATTTACAAAAAATAAAAACAAAAAACAAACCACGAAAAAAAATACATGTACAAAAAACTACAACTTATAGTTTTTTAAAGTGTTTTCTGCTTTTATCACAGTTGTTGAAAACAAATTCATCGTCACTGCTATCAATCATGCTATAACTTCTATCACTGGTATTTATCTTATCTGTCATTGGTAAAAATTATCACAAATAATAATACAGAGCACATATATGACACACAACCATCTGCTCGGATGTTAGCACCAGACTTACCGTAGCGTGTCCTTACTATGGTGCCCTCAAGTTTATTATAAAATCAAGATGGCACCACTGTCGTGCCCTCAGGTGCAAAGAGTTAAGTGCCCTTTGACAGTGGAAATTAAAACTATTGAAAATTTCATAAAAGTGAATGTTATTATTTCATTAGTACCAGTTCTGTTTTTCTGAAAAATTAGGTTCCTGAACATATAATGTATATCCAGTGAGGGAGGAGTCAGGAGTTTTTTTCTGGGAACTGAAGAAAATCTGTTTTAAGCTTGCAAAATAAAGTATTTTTGAAAAGAAAATGAAATGCAATTCTTATAATAAATTTCAAACATAAGCATATTTCCATCTATGTCTTTGTCACAATTTCTATTTTTAGTTTCATTGTTCAATGCCAAATGATGACCTTGAACTAGTCACGAGTTTACATACTTCATTGGATTAAGATGTGTGAGTGGCATTCCAACCATTTTAATAAAGAGTAAAGTGGATGTAGTGAACACCAACAGTAAAGACCAAGTTTGTGTGATAAATCAGAATCATTATTTGAGAATCCTCTTTCACACTTGTAAAATATACACCATATCTAATGCATTTTGAAACGGCAGCAATATGGATGATACTATCTAAATCCTCTGAGTATCTCTTTCATTTAACCTAAATATCTTGCTTAATTCATAAACGATAAGTACACTGCTTGTATTTTTTAAGTGTATTTTCTGTAATAACTATTTATGTTATTAAACATATTTGAAAAAAAGTTTCTGTAATGGTGTTCAGGTATGTTCCAGCTGGAAAACAGCACTGATTAGTGCCTCTGTAACACAAGTGGAATTTTTCATTTATTTCAAGAGCAAAAAAAAAGTTTCATTTGTACATAGGAGTGGTTGGATGGACAAAGTGAAAGCAATAGCTTTGTTTTTTTGTTGAAATGATATGGGGAAAAAAAGTTCATAGTATTAATAGCATGGCTTAAGTACATTGTTTAATCTAGTTGATTTTATGTAAATGATTAATTCCACTTATTTTCTCTCACAACATTTTCTTGACTTGTGTAAACTAGCTCATTGAACACAGTTGGATTTCATTTACCATTCTCACTTAACACATTGAGATCTTACTGCTGAGTGGATGGAGAAAGATGGTGACAAGTTCTGCCTCTATAGTTTGGGTGCAAACCAAGAGACAGTCATGGAATTATACAACAATAAAAAGACTTGTTTTCGGCACAAAGCTGCTAACAAGCCTTAGAATCATTTTGATGTTCAGTTTACAAATGTAATCTGTAAATTTGTTTTGTATAATTAAATTTGAAGTAACACAAACCTTTTAGTGAAATTTTTGAATAGCAAAATATTTGGTAAATAGTGTTTGTATATTGGAATTTATAGTAATAGTATTTGGATATGGAAGAAGTTACTAAATTTTATTTTATTTTAATAATTGCAATTATTACAAAAATTATTTTATTGTAATAATTATAATAAAAATTGTAATAATTATAATAAAAATTGTAATTATTATTCTTTCTCATTAAGAAGTAGTAAAAATCTAAAACTTATTGCTACAAATTGTAATCAATTTGTGTATTAAAATTATTTCATTCGTGCTCTTACCAGTGCTAAAAATTGTAGCCTAATGTTTTGTAAAATATTGGAAATATTATTAAAATTAGATTTAGGTAATTTATTTTTTACTAGGTATGGAACCAGTGCTGTATTCAGTACGAGAGCATGTATCAAATAATTGTGGGTGGATAAGGACTGGAAAAAATATATGCTATTACAGAAACCATTATATCCGAGGCTGTTCTGTATCTGCAATTCTTCGAGATAAACCTTATTATACTTTATCTTTCACAATAATTTTTCCTCATTCAAATGATGTCTGTTATCTTGCTTATCATTATCCATATACATTTTCCTCATTGCAGGTATGATAAATTTTAATGCAGTTATTTTTTTAACGTGAATATATGAATGCATAAAATCGAAAGTTGACAATATTATATTATGTGCTTAATGAAAATATATATATGTATAAAACACTGTACAATATATAGAAAGCTGAATCAAGAATAGGCAAGTATAAATAATATGTGATTATGTGCTGTCTGATATGATTATGTGCTATCTGATTATGTGCTAGTTGCCCTACCAGTTAATCTAAAATGGTGCTTCATGTTCACTTAGACAAGGTTATGAAGTAGGGAATATGTTGGGATTTGCAAATTAATGGTTGGGGGCATAACATCTGATATTTAAATGACTGGCAACTTAATAATTTTTCATGCAACAGGTATATATATTTACTAGATGCTAATCATAACTTTGACACCCTAGGGTTATGCCCTCAGAGCTCCTGTAGATGGTGAGAGGACAACCCTATGAAGGTTCTGCTGGTTTGGGTACAATCACAGAGTCCCAAACACACACCTCTGGTTTGCCATGTATAGTGACCCATTTCTCTGGATAAAAAGGACCCTAGAGTTGCCCCAGGGTTCTCTTCTCTCTCCTCAGCTCATGATTAGTGAGTTCCTCTTTGACCAACATTGCTACTGGGGAACCTGTTCATAATGGGCTGGGCAGCACTGCAGAGGGCTATTGCTGTACACTGCTTTGGCTTCTGCTTCAGGTAAATAAGAGCCCCTGGGTGACCCTCACCAGACATATTGGCTGGTGGCTGAACCTGCTTGGGCCAACGATGCAGTATGGTGAGTGCTCTTGTCCTGGTACAGGTTTGAGAGTTTCTTCACATATATCTTTTATTTTTCCTTTTTAGTTTGTGAGGACTCGGATTACTGGCTGTGTGGGCATAGTGCCAGTGCCAGGCACCATGGGGTGTGGGGACCATGGACATTGAACCACTAATTAACAAACATCAAGTTTACAGGGGCAGAGGTGTCTCTGTCTGTAGCACCCAGTCTCGTAATCTGCAGTTCCCAGATTCGAGTCCCACCTGGGCTAGCTTTGAGATTTATCTCCACAGAACTCTCCACCCTGCCCTCAGTCAGTAAGGGACATTGATAGGCTTGGAAATGCAGCTGTCCTTCGGATGGGATGTTAAGCTGTGGTCCGATGTGTGGAAGAGCCATATTCTGTGCATATTAAAGAACACAGATGGTAGCCACCTGTCAAGTTTATCCAGTGTCTCCCAACAGCTGTCCAGTGGGTACCCTCCCCCAAACCTTCTCTGAGCCCATAGGTCATTGTGAGTGGCCATTTAGCCCATTGTATGCAAAAAAGTACTGCTCAGAGGCAAAACAACCCAAGTTCACATCTGCTTCTTCTCCAATCTTGTCTGCAAAGAGGGCTCTTCATGAGCCCCCACTTACATTGTTCTCTTCTTCATCACTTTATTGTTTCTGTTGTCCTGCAATTACTGATCATCTATTCCATGGGTGATCAGATGATTGGAGGCATGACCCATGGAATGGATGATCAGATGATTGGGGGCATGTCCCCCTTTTTATCAATAAAAGTTTGGAAGGTCCTGTGGGTTCTCCAAAATCCATCAAATGCCTGAGATCTGTTGATTGCTTGTTGAGACCACTTGTTTTTCCAACATTCGGAACTGCTTCTAGTTAGTGATTGATGGTGTGGCTGTCATGGTGACACCCCACAAATCATTGAATTCCTCATGGGGTGTAATATCTGAGTGGAGACTTCTCAAGATCACTGAGGAGGAATCCTCTCAGAGCTCTCCACCCAAGGATCATGAGCTGTCCATCAGGTTTCAACACATTGTGATGGAAAATAAGTGCCCAATTGGGTATCCATTTTAACATTCAACATGCATGCCTGCCTTCTTCCATCAAGGCAGGATATTTACATTAAGAGGTACAACCATATATACTCAGCCCTCTGTGCTGTTTTCAGCCAGCTTGCCAAGTAAACTACCTATGCTCACTGCAGCAGTGCAGACTGCACAGCAAGCTGTGTGAACTGTAGTGGTAACCATCCAGTGTTCTCCTATGACTGTCTAAAATGGGAGGAAGAAAAAAGGTCCAACATGTCAATACTATACAGAACATCTTATACCCTGAAGTGAAAAAGATTGCTTCAATGCTGCCTCCACCTAGCAAACTCTCCTATGCCAGTATGGCTGCTGGGAATCCTCTTATTCCTTTAGCATCTGTGGTGATGCAAACTGGCATCATTATTCCACTCAACTAAGACTCCTCAATGCTGTTTGCTACCTCTTAGAGCAGGCAAAAATCAGTCATTATCCCCTTCAACATCATCTCTGGTTTCCATTTCCACAACCTCAGCCAGCTATAGTTTCCAAACTGAAGGGAACTCAAGAAAAAACATTGCCCTCTCCTCATTGGCATCATCCATGTCCCTCGGATGATTCTGAGAACATTGGAACCAATCACCCTAATTTTAAGAAACCGATTCATCCACAATGGTTATTTTAAATAGAAGAATGGGTGCCAGTGATATTCTAAGCCTTTAGGTGGCCGCACTCCTATAATGAAATTGATGTGGATGCCAGGGGAATCCTGATAGCATGAATGTCATCTTTCAGGTACATGAGTACATCTGCATTAGCCTGCAAGAGGCATATTTGCAGACAGCTGTTGCTCCAACAATCCGGCATTTTTCTCATGTTTGCTGTGACCAGGATGGAGATGTCCAGCTTGCAGGGGTGTCACCATCCTTGCAAGATGCCAATTTCCATTCCTAATTATACCCCTCACCATGAACTTAGAGGTAGTTGCCACTCTTATGAGATTTTCGTTGACTATCTGCTCTGTTTGTCTTACTGCTGTAAGTATCTTCCAAGAAGACCTTGATGACCTCGTCTGTTGATGACCTGCTGTCCCCCTTCTCTTAGGAGATTTCATTGGACACAGTTCACTTTTGTTCAGTGCTGATACTAACGCAGAGCTGCCAACTACTCCGATTTTATCAGATTTTCTCTGATTTTTGGTTTGAAATCCAAAACTTCGATTTTGTCTTTGAAAATCCGATATTTAGGGTTTTTCAGTTTTAGACTAAAGACAATCTGCCTCCAAATTGTACAGTATTTTTTTTCCCCTTTCCCAAAAGGAGAATGTTAAATAATGGGAAGAATTGTCTCTGATTGATTTGTTTTATACTGTACTAAAGGTGCAGCTGTGTCACCACTCCCTAATCTGTGCTTGATTGTGCACTCATCTACTCACCAATCAGAGGGAAATATATGACTCCAGCTCGGAAACTTCAGAGTGAAGGAAATAATACAGATTAGAGAACTTCCCTGATCTGTGGGCTCTGATTGACATTGCAACTTGAATAGGTCTAATGCCTGTCTATTGTTATCTGGGTTGAGCTATTTGGTTGATAAGAGATTAAAACTTTCACTATAGTTGAGGCACTTTTAATTATAATACGTTATGCACTTTAACCCTACTGTTATGCCACTTATCTTCCTATTGCATTTCGCATGTCATTTGTTGGCCGATGTCAGTTTTGTTTCTCGTAACACAGCAGCTGATTACGAGAGGTATGTATGATTGTTTTACGTCTGATCTGCATGAAAATGCCACTTAGAGGCTTTTAGTCGATTATTAACCAAAGAATGATATTTATGTATTATTAATATCATTCATCAATATATAATTTATTAATTATTTGCTACTAGGTTAACTTGCATTAATATCAAAAATGTATGGATGCGGTGTGTGGTAAGCTATTGCTTCCCTTGCCACATGTGGCGATCAAACACTTTCAAAAGAATTAACATTTGTTGTTATTCCCAATGTATTGTAATGCTAACTTTTGAAATATATTGGTTGATCTATTATTGATCAAGGGATGATGCCTACATATTGAATATTAATTAGCGATTAAGTTAATTTTCGTTAATCTCAAAAACTCTTCTGCTGGTTCCATGGGATTATATCTGGGTAAAACATACAAAAGCAGTTCTTGGTTTGAGGCAAGTGTTGTTTCCTGTGCTGTTGATGAACTATAAAAAAAAATTGGAGAAATGGGTGCAATAACTGTTGTTATTCTCTCTGTATTGTAAATGTTAACTTTTGCATTATATCTTATTAATCATTGGATGATGCCTACTACATATTGTTGAATATAGCAATTAAGTTAAATTTCATTAATATGAAGCACACGTGCCAAAAATGTAACTAAACTGATTTAAGTTTTTTGTCAAAATTTCATAATCTGTAATGGGTAAGATAAAATGATCATCAATAAACTCACATGGAAAAAACACATGGAATAAACTCACTGGGAAAGCTAATTTGTTTTCTCCCATGGGTTCACAAGGTGCTGAAACAGTTTTTTATATTATGTAAATATATTTTAATCGCTAATAATTAGTAACTAATAACAATAAGTACATACACCTGCAGTTTACTGCATTCACTCACTAGATGGTGCCACAAGTGTTAACAAATTTAAGGTGTGTAATGTAAGTGAATAACTTACAGTATAATAGCTTTTCATCTTATTGGACAATTTATTGATTATCTCTTGAAATGTTTCGTATGGCCTCTGGTTTTCGATTTTTTTTTTCAGGTCACCCTCTAAGGTGAATAAAAGTTGTGTTTATTTAACCAGAAGGGACAGGCTATTCACAGAAATGTATTTTTTTTAATGCAATCTGGATTTAATACCCATTGTAGCATAATGGTGTAAATTTAAAAAGTAAGTACTGAAAATTGCAGACAATTTATGATATTTAGTTAATGTATATTCCCTATTATTGTAATGAGTGGGAAATGGGACAATTTCTTCTTTAGTAATATGCACTGTTTAAAGTGGTTGTCTCTGATGACATAACCTATGCTACATAGAAGAAAATCGTGTTTCTGCACTTAAAAAAATTACTGAGAATAATCTCATCAAAACAAGATTTTTTAACAACATTTATTGCTACAAAATGAACCCTCGTTTTGCACTTAAAAACGAAAATTAAACAATTTCATCAAAATTAGATTTTATTAACAACTCTTATAGCTAAAGAATAAACCTTTGTTCTACACTTAAAAAAAAGACCCAAAAATTAATATTCTCATGAAAACTAGATTTCATTAACAACTCTTATCGCTAAAGAATAACTCCTTATTCCTTACTAAAAAAAAGCCTCAAAAATAAATAATCCCATCAAAAGATTTCATTAACAGTGCTTATCGCTAAACAATGAAATTTCGTTTTGCACTTTAAAAAAAAGCCTCAAAAACAAATAATCTCATTAGAGAAAACTATTCTAAACAGAATATATCAGTCCGGAGGCTACGATCAGTCATAAACATTGGAATAATGGTCATGCGGTCATTGGTCAATGGAACATGCGGATGGATATATTGCAACTCAACGTTATAGGTTTTCCTGGGAAAGGAAAAGATACAACATGGTGGCTGAGGACCCTACAATGCACTGTAGCCTACAGATCAACTATAAATTGTTTACGATAATTCATATTTTTAGACTTGTTTTCTCTGATGGGATTATTTAGTTCTGTGGCTTTTTTTATACTGAGGATCTACTAAGAGTTGTTTACGATAATTTGTGTTTTTTAATCTTGTTTTCTCTGATGGGATTAGTTCCTGGGGATTTTTTTATGCTGCGAATCGGCTGTGAATTGTTTACAGTTTTGGTTTTTATGCTTATTATAAGATAAGTCATTGGAAGGAGAGCTATACACCAATCCCCTGTGCTGCCTTCTCATGGTGCAGTCCATTAGTACCTTTCAAAAGAGATACTCTCTTGTGGAAGTGAATAGAAGGGGAAGGCTGCCAGATTAGTTGGCCTACTGATTTGGACAACTATGACTACTTTTCTTTTTTTTTCTACCCTGCTGAGAAGTGGTCAATCATACGGGTCCTGGTGCTGACAATATAAACCTACTGGACTGAATTACTACTGGATTTATGATATTTAGTTAATGTATATTCCCTATTATTATAATGAGTGGGAAATGGGACAATTTCTTTTATGGATCCTGAATTTGCTTCACAGGTGGGCTTCTGTGGAGGGAAATTCTTCTGCTGTGTTTTCTGTTTCTAGGTTGACAGTCCCAAGTGAATAGAAAACTCTAAACGTCATTTAATTTCTGCCGGGCTTTTGCCTTCTTTCATCAAAAACTTAATGACCGAGCGATACTCAAGTTTAAACATTTTAAAATATTGGGCAACAGTACTTTTATCTGCGATGCTAGCTGAAGTGCTACTGATGCTAAAGCTGCAAAATTTTAACTGCAGTGCAACCAAACATAGGGTTGATGGAGTTAGACCTGTCAATTCTTGTTCTAACGTGTTCGAGCCAGAAACTTTTGGACCTTACTACATATGAGATATGAATTTGAAATTTATATCAAAAGAAATGAATATAATTCAAAATGGCAGAAGAGCTGATTTTGCTAAAGAAATAATAAATAAAATGAAAAGAAAAAAGTGCACTATTCAAAGTACACAGCCAACATTAATTGACACCACAACACCAACAAAATTTTGGCACTCCAATGGGATCATACTATCAGGAATTCTTGCTGACATTGAAAATAAAATAATTGATAACAGAATGTTAAAACCATTACCATGTAAAAGACACATTGATGATATCTTCATTGTATGGGATATTCTCTGAATAATTATTACTTGATTTAACATCTGAACTTAACAATGTATATCCTTACTATCAAATTTACTTTAGAAACTGAAAACTATAAAAAAAAGTTCCTAGATATTCTTCAGCGATATAATAATGAACTCCTAAGAGTAATATACTGCAAATCAACTTTTATAAACAACTTAATACCTTTTAATTCATCACTTCTACATCAATACCTAACTTCAAGTCTAAATAGTTTATTTAATAGAGCCATCAAATTATGCAACACCAACTATCACCTACAAAGGTAAATCAAATTCATATATCCCCTTGGAAGAAATGCAGGTTATCCACTAAATTTCACAAAAAAAAGAATTCATCTATTATCCAAGGAAATAATCATCATACCAGTAACAAAACAACTGACAACCTGCTTTGAATAATACTATCAAAAAAGCATCATGAAAACCTACAACTACATAGTGCCAATTAAAATTTCTATCACTTTATTAACATCCATCTTGAAAGAGAGAGAGACAACTATATCCCAACAGGAAGTGTCTACCTAATTCCTTTAAAAAGAAGAAATCGATCCCAATAATAATACTAAATCACTACTTGGATCTATCAGCATGATCTCAAGAAGCTTACAAGAAAGAATTAAAGAACATATTTATGATAAATGAAAATAAAAAAAATATCAACGACAGCTTTATTCAATATCTTTATCAACCATAATGCAACTCCCATCTCTGAAGAAGTCAGAATCATTGCCAGTCCTGATTCTCAATTCAAACTTTCATACATTGAAAAAATTAATAATCCATATCAGCAAAAATTCTGCTGCAATGATGCATTACCAATTTTACCTACAGCCAGGAACTTCTATTAAAAGACTACCCTAATCCAAATATTTTAACTTACAACAACAAATACCGCCAATTTCCTTGCAACCTGTCACAAAAATAGATACATCCAACTGGCTATTCATCTCCTACTATAATTGATACTTCATATGAATGCATCTTAAAAATAATGTATATCTCACATCAATGTTAAAATCTTAATCACTATCCAAGCTGTTTTATTATTGTTCCAGTAGATCAAAATGCTATTTTGAACTGGACAAACAATTTTTATACTGGAACAATAATAAAACAGCTTGGATAGTGATTAAGATTTTAACTCAGCTGTTTAATCTGTTATACTCACATCAATGTTTTTCAAGTAAACCTCCTCATAATAGAATTTGATATAGAACCCACCATTTTTGCTGAAGAATGTAATATACATTTCGAAAATTTGATATGTTGTTTGCAAACGATATGTTTATATCGTGTTTTTATGATATGATTTGATCGCCATTCTTGTTTTGCAAATATTGTGCACAACGTTGCCACTAAATTGTTATTCAGTGCTTCACAATAGAAGCATCAAGTTTGTTCATCTAAGATTTACCTTCATTCCTACTGTGAACTGTTAGTTTAGGGGCGGGGGTGGCTCAGTCGGTAGCGCACTAGGCTCGTAATCTGTAGTTCCCAGGTTCGAGTCCCAGCTGGGTCAGCATTGAGATTTATCTCCGCAAAATTCTCCGCCCTGCCCACGGTCAGTAGGGGACACCGATGGGCTTGGAAAGGCCGCCGTCCGTCGGATGGGACGTTGAGCTGTGGCTCCATGTGCGGGAGAGCCATACCCTGTGCACGTTAAAGAACACGCTGGATGGCCTTGACGGGAGGCTACCATCTGTCTCCCAACAGCTGTTCCAGTGGGTCCCCTCCCCCAACCTTCTCTGAGCCTTCGGGGTCCATTGTGACCCGGCCATTTATCCCATGGTGTGCAAAAAAGTGCCGCTCAGAGGTAAAACAACCCAACCCAACTGTAAGTTTATCTCCAATGACATTAAATGAACTTTTGCTGATTGACCTCCATCTTGACTTTGTAATGCAATTTTACTAACAAGATATTGATTTACATCGTATAAGTTTTTACACCAGTGTTTAAAGGTGATTTTAATATTTTACTGCACTGTGAAATAATCAAATATTATACTTATTAAAACTAATATGTTCGAAATTTGTTAAAAATTTAAATTTTTGTAAAATTTGGAATTATTTCTGTTTAATTGATATATAAATATTTAAAAAAAAAACAACCCTTAAGCTGTTGCTTGGCACTGAGATCTGACAAGAGACTGTCCATTTATACACCACAGTAGAAAGTCTGTGAGGAAACAGGATAAATCTCAGCAGAAAAACAACATAAATATCCATTACCTTGACTTTAGGTCTTGATCCCAGGTCCCTTTGATCAGTAGCCAAGAATGCTAACCATTCGGCCACAGAATGGCTAATATATAACGTGACTGGTTTCACTTTATTGGTTTGCTAAAAAAAAAATCTAAATGTGACTTATTTTACTCAGCACAGTTGACAAAAAGCACAGACTTCTTTCAGAGTATAGTACTAAGGGAAAAAAATCAGAAAAAAAGGAGTAATTTTCTTGTTTCAAGCAATTTTTTTTCTCTGTTATTCATAAAAAAAAACATTTCTCTACATATGCTCTAATTTTTAGTCTGGACCCTGAAAGGTTAAGGTGTATTTGGATGGCTCTTAAGGACACAAAATAAATCATTAACCAATTTCAATCAAGGAAACCATTTCCAAAATTCTGAAATTTAGCTCTTTTTAGTAAAATCACTCAAAAATTCAAGATTCAAAGGGTGTAGGTGGAGCCTAGGCTACTGAAAACATCTATTTTTAAAAAATTTGGGAAATTGACATTGTTACTGAATAATGTCATAAAATTCTACAAAGTTCTTTTCCCAAGTGTTTAAGCAGTCAGATATATGAAGTGGAAATGTATTTGGGATGTGGTAAACCTCTGTTTATCCCATTTTTTTGCAATTATAATTGTTGGGTTATTTTACCTCTGAATGACACTTTTTGTACATAATGGGCTAAATGGCCAAGTGACAAGGACACTGAGGGTGCAGAGGAGGATGGGGGAGGGGACATAACTGGAGAGCTGTTAGGAGACAGATGGTGCCTCCTGTCGAGACTATTCAGTGTTTTCTTTATTGTGCACAGGGTATGGTTCTCACATGGGGACATAACTTAATCCCATCCATATGGCAGCCTTTCCAAGCCCATCAGTACTACCTATTGAGCAGGGTGGGGAGTTTTCAGTCCCACTTGGGCCTCAATGCTGGCCCAGGTGGAGCTCAAACCTGGGGATTGCAGATTATGAGCCTGGTGGCTACCAACTGAGAAAACACTGCCCCCTATTATAATTATTGTTCTTCTGCATGAATGCCATTAGTGCCAATCACCAGCAAATTTAGTTCAATCCTAAGAATCTGACCATCACAACTACTGAGACTGCCATCACATCTCCTTGATTGGTGAAAGCTAATGTAGAAGGCGACTTGTAATACCTGATTAAAGGAAAATTCTTTGAGAAAGGAAACTGATATGAGTGCACATAGGCATTAAATCAGTTATAATCATGTTTACTTCATCATTCTATAGTTCAAACACATACAAAACTTCATTAATATTTTGCATTAAAATTTTAAAATGGTGCTCGTGTCATAATGGCAGCCCTTAAAATTGGCCACCAGTGTGCCATACATATCTGCTTGTGGTGGCCCTGCTCCAAGACAAGACTAATAGCATGCAACTCTGCAGTAAAAAAGGAACACAAAGGTGGAATCTGGTTGGCAAGGATGACATTACAGCAGATCATGGCCAATCCCACTAACAAGAACTTTGAGCCATCAGGGAAGGCAGGCAAGATAAGATGTTTGGGGGTGCAGCAAGGTGGCTGGCAAAGGGTTGCAGGTATATGCAGTCAGGTGTAAAAGCCTTCCCCATTCTGCAAAGCGAAAAATTGCAGGAAGAGGAAACAGCTCAACGTAGCCCATTGGACTCAAGTTCTGTAAGGAGATGTGAGATATTGAGAAAAGAGTAGAGTGAAGAAAATTTGATGTTGAATGAAGAATGAGATGAGGATATAGATAGAGGAGAGTGAGCCCATGTCCTTTTGGACATGGGCTCACTCTCCTCTATCTATTTTTATTTCTATCTATTTTTATCTAATTATTATTTGATTCTATTACCTCTTTAATACCCTTGGACCTTACTATATATATCTTATAAATGCTGTTTCTCTGCTAGCTTTTTTCTGTTTCATTGGTTGGACTGATGCCATTGGTATCATCATGGTAGGTGCTGTTGGTTTTCTATATACACCTGTTATATACTGAATGGATAATTTATTATATATATCTTTCTAATAACCTGTTGCTCCACCTTTTGCCCTCACAACAGAGCCAGATGTCTTGGTAAGGACTCAATGAGATGTTGAAAACACGTAGGTGGTATTGCCACCCGTGAAGCGAGGATCGCCTGTCATAAAGCACAGTTTCCAAGGGGGGGTTAGCGGGCTCAAACAGATCTTTCAAATTGTCAATGGGGTTGTGATCAAGGTGTGCAATGTCCCACAAATTCTCAGTGGGGTTGCAATGGGTCCAGCGATCAAGGAGTCCATTCAAGTGTGGTAAACTCACTTGAATGCTCATAGAGCCAATTGGTCACCACTCGGGAAGTATGCAGTGTAGTGTTGTCATGTTGAAAGATGGCATCATGGTGCGAAAAGAGTATTGTTATGAATAGTTGTAGATGGTCAGCGAGGATGTTCACATGCCTTGTGCTGGTGATAGAGATTTTGGTGGGTATGAGGAGTAACCCATGTAAATGCACCCCAAACTATTACACTCTCCATCTGCCTGTATGACCCCAACTTGGCAAGCTGGGTCCATCACTTTGTGTCTTTTATGCCACACACACACTCTCCCATCGGTGTGATAGAGTTGAAACCGTGATTCATCAGACGAGATGATGTGTTTCCAATCCTCCCCAATCCATTTGAGATAGACCTTTGCAAACTGCAGCCTAATCTTTTTGTGCCTTGCAGTCAACAAGGGGACATGATGTTAACGTCGACTGCCATAGCTCCCAAGACAATTAAACTGAGACACTTGCTCAAGAGTGCAGCCATTCAAAGCAACTGAAGCACCACTGCCTGACCAATTTTCATTATTTAGTTTTTTCTGTTTATCAGCAAACCTACTCTATTACTAATCTCATCAACAGCCCTAATGAATGAATTCATCTCATCAACATCAGTAGCCAACAGGGTCAAATCATCTGCACAATCTAAATCAGAAATTTTGAAATCTCTAGACCATTTAAGCCCAAAATACATAATCAATAACCAAACTAAAGAGAAAAGGAGACAGAATGCACCCTTGTCTAACTCCACTAGCAAAGCCAAACCAATCGCTGCAAGATGTACCAACTCTCACACACGACTCAGTGTTATCATAGAGAGCTCTCTTTATACTTACTATCTGGTATTCCACATGATCTTACAATCAACCACAAATTATATCAATCAACAGAGTCAAAAGCCATTTTTGAAATCTATAAAGCTAGTAACCATAGGTTTCTGAAATTCTAAACATTACTCAAGAATCTGCCTAAGTGAAAATATTTTATCGATACATCTCCTACCACTTCTGAATCCACACTGTTCATCACGCTGTTGTCCATCAACCAAATTCTTAATTCTATTGAGTATAATCATTCAATTAACTTTACCTGGAACAGAAAGTAAACTAATTCCCCTATAATTATCAGAAGAACTGCGATCACCTTTTTTAAAAATTGGGACAATGATAGCTCTATTAAAATCCTTAGGAACAACACCTTTATCATAAAAAATATTCAAAACTTCAGTCAGCCATGTGACAATACAAATGTTCCCAGCTCTAAGCAATTCAATGGTGATTTCATCTACCCCAGGGGATTTATGCAGTTTTTATTTAGAGATAGCCAATGTGACTTCAAATGTGATAAGGGCCATCATTAAAGCCAATAATGCATCTATCCTCATTACAATGGGAGTAGAAATAAACACATTATTTAGAACATCTCTGAAATGCTCAGCTCACCTAGCCATCACAGAATCCCCACCTTCAGCCATCTTGCCATGTTTATCCCTGTGTATCTGTCTGTTTCTTCCCACATAAAACATTAATTGTATTTCCACAGTCATTTTCATTGTTGGAAATATGCTAATCATTAGTTATGCTAAATGTTCTGTGTTTTGCATTTTCAGCTGGTATATTATAATCATATTGTCTACACTAATGCTCAAAATTAAAGGAAAATTAACAAAAATGTGTTTAGCTGCTGATATATGCAAAAGAATACACTGAAAAATTGGGAAACATGGAAAATACGCTTTGTCAAAAACTATCCTGCATTTGTGTATGTATGTGTGTGTGTGTGTGTGGGGGGGGGGGTCATTAGTCCTTGAGGCACTGTCATTAGCATCAAATGCTAAGGTTGATATTTTTAACACCATATACCAGTCCTCCTTCAAAGGTAGACACTTTTCTTAAGGTCTTCACTAACCTTTGTTGACTTTGGTTACATTGATTGTGTCCTTTCTTAATCGTATTGCAGACAGCCCTTGCTTAAACAGTTTTAACTTTCAACCAAACTAATCATTTAAAAAATATTTAACTAACCAAATTCAAAATAAGAACTTTAAAATCAAAACAGATGAACATTCTAACTCAGCTGTATGTTTCTCCCCATGCATCTGTAGGGCTTCATCTGGCAGTGAGTGTCATGATGTGAAGCTTTAAATAAGAATCTCACTCTGGTGATCAAGATTTTGATTGTTCTGTTCACACAACAAGAGATTCCACACTGCCAGAAGGGGTGGGGGCTCACTGTTGCATATGTAATCTCTATGCAAATTGATCATGATGTTTTCCTTATACTGTAACTAAAACTTGATTGGGAGTGCTGCCTTAGTGTTGTATGTTAAATTATCTATCTGTAATTGATTTTTCTAAAATTGTTTGTGCTGAAGCCATGTTACATTTTTTTTATATCTTGTTGATGTTCTGTTAGCCATTGTCCATAAAATAAATAATTTAATTTTCTAAAGCCCTCCAGTCAGTAACTTGTCACATATTCTTTTTAAAACTTTAGAATTTTATTAGACTTGAATTTTATTTTGAATAAAAATATAAAAGTGAACTAATTAAATAATTTAAAGAATTTTTTAAGTAAAGAAATATGTGTAATTATACCAATTTAATAGCCTTTTACTTTCAGAGTGTGTTTAAAAATTAACAAATCGATATACACTGAAATGCCATTGAATTAGGGATAGGAGACGTTATCCAAATTCAGTACTGCAAGTCCCACATTTGCGCTCATGCATGGCTGAAAGTCTGGTCATATACAGGGTGATTCAAAACTTATCGTTCAAATTTCGTGGGGAGGTAGGGAATACGTCAGGAAACCGATTTCACATAGGAAAGAATGTCCGCAAATGTACGCATGCGTATGTAGAGAGCGCTGTGTGTACCCAACCAGTGTACAGCTCGCCAGACCACTCCCGCTGTCATCAGTGTACGAGCTGACTTACTAGTGATAAGATGAATCGTTTTACGCATCAAGAGCTAGCTGATATGCATCTCGCATATGGGGCAGCTGGCGAAAGCGGCCGCCGAGCTAGGCAAGTTTACGAAGACCGATACTCCAACAGAAGAATACCGCAGCATCAAATGTTTGCATGTGTGCATCGCAATCTGCGCGAACGTGGTTCACTGCGCAGCAACATGCAGGATACGGGGAGAAGATGACTAATGCTGACTGTCAACGTCGCAGAACAAGTCCTACAGTCCATCAAAGATAATCTGAATAACAGCACACAAGCTATTGCTCAGCAGCTTGGGGTCTCTCAGTCAGCAGTGTGGCGGATACTGCACGAGGAACGTGTGCATCCTTACCATCTGCAAAGGGTGCAGTTACTGCATCCTGACGATTATCCGAAGCGTGTGGAATTTGCACAATGGTTCATGCAGAAAGGTGCCGTGGACCCCAGTTTTCCAGCTTCTGTCCTTTTTACAGATGAAGCTTCATTCAGTCGTGAAGGTGTGTTCAATACACACAATTCACATGTGTGGGCTTACGACAACCCGCATGGTATGAGAAGTCACGCTGCGCAACATCGTTTTGCCGTAAATGTGTGGGCTGGAATCATTGGTGACTGTTTGTTGGGACCTTACTTGCTACCGCCCCGATTGGACGGCCGGAAATACCTAATATTTCTCGAGACAGTGTTACCGACTTTTCTGGGCGCTGTTCCTGCGCATATCCGCCGAGATATGTGGTATCAACATGATGGGGCTCCAGCCCATAGCACAATTGTAGCGCGTGATTACCTGAACCGAACATTCGGAGCTCGATGGATCAGTAGAGGTGGACCGATCGCTTGGCCACCCAGGTCACCTGATTTATCGCCCATGGATTTCTTTTTGTGGGGGGCCATGAAAGACCATGTGTACGAGACCCCCGTCGACAGTGAAATGGACCTAGTTGCACGAATAGTGGCCGCCGCAGGCATTGTCCGTGATATGCCAGGCATTTTTAAAATGTTCGGCGGTCAATGCAACGGCGATGTGAATCCTGTGTCCGTGTAAATGGTCGCAATTTTGAGCACCTACTGTGAACCTGTACTTTACCTTGTTGGAATAAAAGTCACATTCGCTACCACTTAACTGTACTGTTTCCTTGTGTTCACTTTACTTGTCCATTTTGTTCATGTAGATGACGTTTGCGGACATACTTTCCTATGTGAAATCGGTTTCCTGACGTATTCCCTACCTCCCCACGAAATTTGAACGATAAGTTTTGAATCACCCTGTATAGCTGTCAGCTTTGGCTTCCCCAGCCGTCCTGTGGCTGAGTGGTTAGCGTACTTGGGTTCGAGCCCCGGGTAAGGCATGGATGTGTGTGTTGTTTTTCTGCTGAGGTCCTGCCATCCTCTCAGACCTTCTACTATGGCATATAAACTGACAGGCTCCTGTCAGACCTTTGTGGCAAGCAGCTGCTTGAGGGGGTATTTTTTTTTGGCTTCGTCAAGCATTTGTCATGAGAAGCATAATGGAATAGGCACTGGATTTAGATGCATATGACAGAGGGCAGATCTATATGCCCGACAGATGGGACACTCAATCTTCGAAATTGTCAGCAAACTTTGATTTTCTCATATGACAGCTCCAAGAGTATTCCAGGAATATGAAAATTCCAGCAAAAAAACAAGCACCTGGACAAACTGCAAAGGACAACCATCCTTGAATGATCTTATGCTTTGCCATCTGTCTCGCATTGTACGTACTGATAGGGGCCAGATATTTTCTGAAATCACCTCCCATCTGAATGCAGATTCCAGCCAGGAAGTCAGTGCATGGACCGTGCAATGCTCACTTCATCGTCTCAACTTTGGGAGCCTGTGAGAGTCCCACTTCTAACGACACAACACTGGGCTCAACGCCTTGCCTGGGCTAAAGAACATCAAAACTGGATCATCGAGAATTGGCAACAGATAGCCTGGAGTGATGAATCCCGATTTAAACTTCATAATGCCAATGGGAGATTGAGGATATGGTGCCAACCCCATGAAGCCATGAATCCTGCATGTCATGTCGGAACAGTACAAGCTGGTGGTGACTCAGTGATGGCCTGGGGTGTGTCTTCAGTTGGACGTCTGTGGAACCTTTGTTACGTGTACCGATGACTCTCAATGCATCCAGGTACGTAGAACTCATGGCTAACCATTTACACCCATTTATGGCCATCATGCATCCCAATGGAGATGGCGTCTACCAACAAAACAACTGTTCATCTCACAGATCCAAGTTGGCTACTGCATGGTTGCAGGAGCATTCTGCTGACATTGAAATAATGAATTGGCCACCTAGAACCCCAGATTTAAATCCCATCAAAAATCTTTAGGATACCATCAAGCAGAGTGTTTGGGCCTGTGTCCCATCACGGATGACCTTTAGAGAATTGTGAACAGCTCTGGAGGATGCATGGGTCGCCATACCTGTGGAACATTTATGCAAGCTTGTGGAGTCCTTGCCTCATCATGTGGTGGCCGTTATCGGAGCCAGAGCCTATGTTACTAGGTTGCTATCCCTAATTCAATGGCACTTCAGTGTATGTACAGAAAAATTTTCTTTCAGAATACTATATTGTGTACATGAGGTCTTGTTTAACGCTGTTCATTTAATGCTCAAATTTCAGGAATGTATCCTGAGCACTAAATGAAGTGTGGCCGTATTTTAAAAATCCTGCATAGTTCATAATATAAATAATTTGTGTGCACTTTAATAGTCAGGTATGCTAACTACTACACTTTGCTTTTTTTTAATTTCTCATTACAGTATGTTAGTCGATATTTGTAACCTATTTTTTTTACAAAATCGGTATTGATCATTTTAAGACATGTAATGATGAACAAAGTACAAATAATATTCCTACAATGTTATTCCACATCCAGAAAATATCTATATCTGTGATGATACATGGATATCCATTTCTCATCTTAGATATCTTCTGGATATTGTGGTTGTATGGGTACATGTCAAATTGTTTAATTCATCTTGTTATCTTTTATAAATTTCCAAATAACAGTTCCACATTCCTCTTCTATCTTAAGAAAATATGACTTCATAGCAAGTTGCAATGAAATCTATCAATCAGCAGTGTGAAATAAGGATAACCATCATTTTGGAACATGTCAAATTTCGTATTGGTGACCTTCACAATCCTGAACTCTTGCCTGCATGTTTACTCTGCGTGATGACCCATGTGCTTGGAAAGGAGGATCCTGGTATTTGCTCAGTAGTCCTTGTCTGCTCTCCTCAACTCATGACTGGTTGTGTCCCCTTTGGCTGTCTTGCCATTGGGAGCCTGTTCATCTTGGGGCTGGGCAGTGCTTTTGAGAGCTAATAAATAAGGTAATTTCACTCTAACTATTATCTGTGAACTTTGGTTAAAGTAATCCCAAGAATCGTCTGGTCATGAGATCAATGTTGTAGAGAAGTGTAGAGAGAGAGTACACAGCTGATGTCAGAAATTGGAAGTGTAGCTTAATGCTGAGTCAGCACTGGCTGAGTTGATAATTTTGGCATCAATCAGTTCATCTAGTTGACGGTATTAGGAAATATCTCAGCACTTTAAGACTTGCAGTAGATATATTTAAATCTCATTAATGATTTCTCCTTTAGCTCCACTTTTCTGCTAAAGTCATGATATGGTACTCATCTGGATTTCTGCAAGCTGTGACTCTTGTATGTCTTTCCTCCTCAGAAGCTAGGGAGTTAGTCTATAACATTCTTTATGACATGGCTTACATTGGGGCTTTTCAAACTACAACACTTTCCTCCTCCTTGGCAGTCCTTCCTCCTCGGAAGCTAAGAAGCTGCTCTAATGACATTCGTTATGAAGTTGCTTGCACCGAATTTTTCGGGCTGTGGGACTTGGGCGTCCTTCTCCCTGTAAATCTAAAGAGCTATTCATATAGCATTTATTACATTGAGACTCACATCTTTGTTTTCAGGCTTACTGCAGTTGGACATCTTTCTTTCTCAGAATCTAAGGAGCTACTTTTATGACATTTGTTATGACTTGGCTCACATCCAAATTTTTCAGGCTGTGGCACTTGGACATCCTTCTGCCTCCGAATCTGAAGAGCTATTCTTATAGTATGTGGCTTGTATCCGAGCTTTTTGGACTGCAGCACTTGGATATCTTTCCTTCTCAGAATCTAAGGAACTAATCTATAACATTCATTATGACATGACTCACAGCTGAGCTTTTTTGGGCTGTGGTACATGAACATTCTTCTCCCGATGAATCTGAAGAGCTGTTCGTTGTTTCTGCTCTCAAAACTTCCTTTTCTTTGTGATGAAAATGAAGTTCTGTTCATGTATATGTGCCCTGAGTGTTTCACATGACTTATGTGTGTGGCAGCGACTGTTTCTGAGGCACAAGCAACTGAATGGCAATGGGGAGAGGTGTCTGCATCACCTGCCTCAGCCAACTAGGATCTTCTGCTATTCTCATCACCTTTGGGAATAGGGAGGACTATGCAAGCCTTTTTCTGTGCTTTTGACTGTCTGCATTCACTTTAGCATTTCCTATACAGTTTCTTTTGAGCTATAAAGCAGTGTTCTTCTGGAAAGTATGATGCCAAAAATAACTTTGGTGATGTCTTTTTTATGATGGATGTTATTTTGATGTGTCCAGATGCATCGACAGAATGGATACTGTTTGTCATTTAGTGGTCTCAGTTTGAATGAAAGGGGGTGAGTGATGGATAGTCTTGAGTGATGGATAGTCTTGCAATCCCATGGGAAAGAGAGGAATAATTAAAAAACATAATTTAAAATTCATTTAATCCCAAAACCTGAAAAAAATTGAAAAGAAATGAATTGTTTGTCAATAAATTACTTATATTCCTTATTATTCCTAAAGACTAAAATTGGGCTGTATAATAGTTTGGTTCTTTCTAAAGTTAGTTATGGTAGTGAAACTTGGACCTTTTGTAAGCAAGATAATAGGAAACATGATGCCTTTGATTCTAGATGCTTATGCAGCATCTTGAGCATTAGATGGTTTGACTAAGTAATGATGAGGTTAGAGGAAGGAGTCAGCTATATTTGAACAGCATCCTTTGTAGAGACTGCATTGGTTTGTTGATGTTGTCCATATACATAACTACAGATTATCTAATATGGTTATGAATAGTGTGTTCTCTCTATATATATGTTTGTATATTAATACTTAAAGCCTCAGAAAAAGTAGCAGACATAGAATGTGGTGGGCAGACGGTGTCAAACAGGACCTTATTAGAATTGGCCTGTAGCTTAGGATAGTGTGTTTGAAAATACGCTATCCTAAATGTCAGTTAAATTATACAACCTGGTTGGACCTCTATAGCCCCACTACCTGAGGATTATGTGTATGCAGACTGCAGTAGCCCATCACTGCTTGTGGATTTGTGTGTGAGACAGACAGCCATAAAAGGAAAAATGTCTACGGAAGTCCAAAGATTTGCTTATATGTGATAGTATTAACATGAATTATCTTGTAATGGCTTGAATTATAATTCCTTTATATGTGTTTTCTTAGTGCAACATGGTGTTGATTTTTCCCCTTCAAATATACATGTAATAGCCATGTTTTAAATATAAGGTTAAACATAGTAATTGTTATTTAATTTCAGAATCAGCTGTATTGCTCACTCAACAGTTATGACACTACATTAATTTACTGTAAAAAAGATGAACTCTGTAAAACTTTGTCAGGAAATTCTGTTCCTTTGCTTACTATTACTGCACAACCTCCTGATGGTGCGTATAATATGAATTGTATGTAATGATTTTGTGATTTAGTTGAACATTTAAAGGTTTTGCAACATAAGCAAATTTTAAGAACCAATGTTAGCCTTAAATTATGTGTTTATAATATTAAAGTTTAAATTACACAGCAATTTGATTTAATAAAATATTTAATACATGATTATGCTGTTTAAAGTTAAGGAGATCCTGAGCTACTATCTTACATTACACTTAAGACTAACATAAAGTCAAAGTATAAGCTTTAAACATGGTAATTTTAACTTAAGGGACTTTTCAGCATTGAAAGGTACTCGAGTAAAGATGGAACATATTACCATTACATAGATGTCTTTTAGTTAGTCCTGCTGGCTTCAGCCAGTTATACTTTCTTGTGATATTCTTCTGTAGTTATTCTTCATGATGTCTGAAGAGCTCTCAGAGTTTCACAGATGGTTGCAGATTATAGCAATGTTGGTCTTGCTACGCAATCTGGATACCGGTCCAGGTTGTTTTCGGTAAAGACATTTTTTCTATGATGTTGCGGTATTGATAGAATGGTTGCACATGCATATTTCAACAATTTTATTTTGCGACACATAGCAGACTCATAAAGCTTCTCCGTGTTTAACACCCAAACACAAATGTTGAACTCAAAAGCACTTCACCTTCAGCATATTAAAAATGTGTAAGACATTTCTCGAACAACTTGTTCATTATAAGTTTCAAGTTAAGAACTTTTAAAGTTCTGAATATAAAGCATTAAAACAAAGAGAACTGTCTACATTTAGTGTAGTCGAGGCAACAAGCTTCACCCCGGTGTGTGCATTTCTTGTTTTAATGTTTTATATTCAGAATTTTAAAAGTTCTTAACTTGAAACATATAATGAACAAGTTGTTGAAGAAATGTCTTAAACATTTTTAATATGTTGAAGGTGAAGTACTTTTGAGTTCAACGTTTGTGTTGAGTGTTAAACATGGAGAAGCTTTATGAGTCTGCTATGTGTCGCAAAATAAGCTCATTGAAATATGAATGTGTAACCATTCTATCAATACCGCAACATCATGGAAAAAATGTCTTCACCAAAATAACCTAGACTGGTATCCAGATTGCATAGCAAGACCAACATTGCTATAATCTGCAATTATCTGTGAAACATAGATGATGCTCTTTTGGCATTGATAAATCAATAAATATTTTGCGGAAAAAATTTTCACCGACATACAGGACTCAAACCTGCATCTCTCCAGAAACATGCCAGAGTATTCTCCCAATTGAACTAATGCCAGCTCGTCTTTTTTCCGTTAATTTTAAGACTAAATTCTATCACAGAGATTTTTGGGCTAACCATTGTCACCCGAGATCATAGATGGCGCCAATGGTTGGCCCAAAAATCTTGGTGATAGAGTTTAGTCTTAAAGTAAGCGGAAAAAAGAAGAGCTGGCATTGATTCAACTGGGAGAATTCTCTGGCATGTTTCTGGAGAGATGCAGCAAATTTTTTTTTCACAAAATATTTATTGATTTATCTGTGAAACTCTGAGAGCTCTTCAGACAACATCATGAAGAATAACTACAAAAGAATATCACAAGAAAGCATAACTGGCTGAAGCCAGCAGGACTTACTGAAAGACATCTATGCAATGGTAATATGTTCCATCTTTACTTGGGTACCTTTTAATGCTGAAAAGTCCCGTAAGTTAAAATTACCATGTTTAACAGCTTATATCTTGACTATATGTTAGAGTCTTAAGTGTAATGTAAGATAGTAGCTCAGGAGCTCCTTAACTTTTAAACAGCGTAATCGTGTATTAAATATTTTATTAAAAGTGTTTATAATATTTGTGTTATTTTGAATAAGTGATGTTATCTCTCCTTTTCTGTTCCCAAAATATAGAATAGCAAATTTTTATGCATTTGGAATGTTTATTTATGCAACAAACGTACTGTGTAGATCAGTGTTTCTCAGCTGGTGTTTCACAAGCTTTTGGGAGAATAATACAAAAATCTTTGATAATATTGATAATTTTAAAAATGGACAGCAGCAAACAATCTTTGGTGAAATTTACTCCAACAATAGATAAACTCTGTTCGAACATGGAGAACAAAATACTCATTAAACTTGAGCAATATCAACTTACATTTAAGTTGCATTCATAATCATATGTGTGGTAGGAGTCACAACTTAAAATAATGCCTGTAGGGCTTTAATACACTTAGCTATACTTGCTATGTGGTTGTTTACTTTGTAAGTTAAATAAATTGCATCTGCTGATGTCTTTTGTATCATCTTTCATTGAGTTACTGAAGGATGGCCGCAGCATTTACAACATTTATGCCAGACTAAACAAAGTGTACAGTGAGCTGACAAATAGATATCAGAAGCATTTAAAGGTTAGTGAAGAAGTATATCAAAGATGAAACAATCATCATGAAGAAACCACAAGGGTGATGACCTCTCATATATATATATATGGGAGGCCATCAACTGCAGCCATTGATGACAACTGATAGTTTATGCAAACAGGATATTCCTCAGTGGGAGCTCCTGTCCGAGTTGAAGGGGTACCCTTTCAAGGTTATGTTGGTTCAGATACCTTCACAGGGCCCTAAATGCTTACTTGTATGTTTGCTGTGAATGGTGACCCATGTCTGAAAAGGAGAATCCTGGTAGTTGTTCCACAGGGTACTCATCAGCTCCCCTCAGTTCATGACTGACTTAGATCTGGTCACATTTTGGCCTATCTTGCCATTGAGGAGCCTGTTCGTCACAGTGCTGGGTAGTGCTTTTGAGGGCCACTGCTACACACTGCCTTAGTTTCTGCCTCAAATAAGCAGGGAGGTCCTGGGGTGGACCCTCCAGGATCAATCGACTGATGAACCTGCCCGGGCCAACTGTGTAGTGTTGAGTGCCTTGCCCATGTCTGGGTACATGTTTACGAGTTTCCTCAGTTTTATTTTTCCTCTTATTTTGTTAAGACAGATCAATTCCTGACTTTTCTTTCTTCCCCCTCTTATATAATTTTTGAGATCTTGGCTCACTGACTGTCTGGGTATAGTGCCTGTGCAGCCCTGGCACCTGATAGATGGGATATCATGGTGGGTGGGGACCAGGGGTGTGCAAGATCAATCCTGAAACAAATTTCCCCAGAAAGAATTCCCTGAGGACCACCAAAGCAACAAAAAAAAATCCACACTAATATTTTTAGTTTTTTGTCTGTCCATCATCTGTTTTTTGTCTGTCCATTGTGTTTTTCGTCTGTTACATAAAGATTATTCTCTTGATGTCCTCATGCAGGAATTCCAGTATTATATTTGGAACGAAAAAGAAGGGAGAGAGGCCAGTTCAGTGTTGCCTACTAATCTGGTCATCTATGGCCACTTTTTTTTTCAACCTTGCTGGGGAGTGGTCAGCTTTACAGTTCTTGTGCTGACCATTTATACCTACTAGACTATTATTTTTATGGATTTGAGTTTGATTATGGATCCTGCACTGGTGGACCTCTGTTAAGGGAAAATTTGCCACTGTGTTTTCTGTTTGCTTGTGGGTTGCCAGCCCTAAGTGTACAGAGGCACGGGGTACCTTATATCAGCTGGTGGATAATCCTGATCAGAGGCCATCGCAGGTACCCGTACCTCACTTAGGTAGTTTGGCATCATCAATCCTAAACTGGAGTAATGTGTCTCAGGCAGGTCTATGGCTCTTGAAAAGGTCCACTTGAAAAGGTGTCCTGAATTTCCTACCAGCATGGGTGGCTTCAGCCTTTAGTAGTGGGAGAACCTCAACCCTCACTTAGCTAGTTGGGCTTCACTAATCCTAAACTGGAGTAATTTGTCTCAGGCAAGTCATATGGCTTTTGAAAAGGTGGTGCCTGAAGTTCCAACCAGCATCAGTGACTTCAGCCTTTAACGGAGGAGGAACAGGTCTTTGCCCCATGCCTGCAGATCAGTGGTTGTTTGATATTGTTGGCCCTACTTCTCTCAATAAACCTAGTTTCTTTAAAAATTTTATAATCATTTTCTCTCTGCAGGAATGTGAGGAAATAGAGATTATTCTCTTGATGTCCTCATGCAGGAATTCCAGCATTATAACCTAGATATTCTAGGCTTGCGAGAGACCAGATGGGCAGTAAAGTGAGATACTTAAAAATAACTTTAAATTTCTCTTTTCAGGGAGGGAGGATGGAAAGCATCTCCAAGGTGAGGTTTGCTTCTCAGCAGACATGACAGTGATGCTCTTCTAGGATATGAGTGCATTAATGAAAAATTTCTTGCGACAAAATTTAAAACAAAAATTACAGACTTGAATGCCATCTGTCATTATGCCCCCACAGAGTTCTCTGATGAGAACGAGAAGGATACATTTTTCAGCCAGCTTCAGGATATTTTTAATTCTGTGAAGAAAGGAGATTTTTTTTTTGTTTTTATAAATAAAATGAAAATTTCTTTAAAGTAGGAAAGGCAGGGGCAGTGCTACCACACATGCAACTGCACCGGGTGGCATTTATCCTTACTATTTATTAAAAATAATAATATTTAAATTTTGATCATTAAATTTCTGTATAAATGGTAGGCATAAACTGAGAGATAACTAACAGAAAGAAAAACTAGAGTTCTCTTGTGCTACATAACTTCAATGCTAAAGTTGGTACTGACTCTGATCTTTAGGCAGGAGTTTTAGTTCCCTTTGGCATTGGTAGCTTCAGTGGTAATGGGGAACATCTTCTACTGGTAAGTACACTTAATGATATACAAATAAATAACAATATACATGGGTTTCACCTGATGGGTTGCACAGGAATATGATAAATTATATTTTAATTAACAACAAATTGGCCTGTTCAGTTAGGAATACTAGATCATCAGGGGAGCTGAAATTGGGTCTGACTGTCACCTGGTCAAAAGTGTCTTGGAGCTGAAGCTTAAGAAATGTTGTGTTAATGTTAAGAAAATTACCTTTAACACTGAAGGTCTGAAAGATAGCCTATAAAGCCAAAGCATACCGTTATAGGCTATTTAGTCATTATGATAATCGTGGTTTGCTTACTGCTGAAGTTGAGAAAGAATGGGATCAATTTAAACTGGCTTTGCATGAAACCAACAGTACTCTTTTGGATAAAATGAAACGAAGGAAACAAAATTATTTGACTTATAGGGCTGTGGAACCTATTTCTGAAAGGAGGAAGTGCAGGATTAATATGAATCAACACCCTACTAGTCCTAACAGAAAGCATTACAGTGAGCTTAATAAATGTGTAAAGGATCACTTAACAGCTGAAAAGAATCTTTGACTTGATAGCTTGGCTGAAAAAGCTGAGGGAAGCAGTTAGACAACACAACAGCAGGGGGTTGTACCTGATTGTGAATGTTTTATGTGGGAAGAAACAGACAGATAAACAGGGATTGAGGGATAAACATTGCAAGGTGGCTGAAGGTGGGGATTCTGTGATGGCTAGGTGAGCTGAGCATTTCAGAGATGTTCTAAATAATGTGTTTATTTCTATTCCCATTGTAATGAGGATAGATGCATTATTGGCTTTAATGATGGCCCTTATCATTTTTGAAGTCACATTGGCTATCTCTAAATAAAACCTGCATAAATCCCCTGGGGTAGATGAAATCACCATTGAATTGCTTAGAGCTGGGAACATTTGTATTGTCACATGGCTGACTGAAGTTTTGAATATTTTTTATGATAAAGGTGTTGTTCCTAAGGATTTTAATAGAGCTATCATTGTCCCAATTTTTAAAAAAGGTGATTGCAGTTCTTCTGATAATTATAGGGGAATTAGTTTACTTTCTGTTCCAGGTAAAGTTAATTGAATGATTATACGTAACAGAATTAAAAATTTGGTTGATGAACAACTGCATGATGAACAGTGTGGATTCAGAAGTAGTAGAACCTACCTAATAACATTTTCACTTAGGTAGGTTCTTGAGAAATATTTAGTTTTTCGGAAACCTATGGTTACTAGCTTTATAGATTTAAAAAAAAAAACTTTTGACTCTGTTGATTGACATAATTTGTGGTTGATTGTTAGATCATGCGGAATACCTGATAGTTAGTATAAAGAGAGCTCTCTATGATAACACTGAGTCGTGTGTGAAAGTTGGTACATCTTGCAGCGATTGGTTTGGCTTTGCTAGTGGAGTTAGACAAGGGTGCATTCTGTCTCCTTTTCTCTTTAGTTTGGTTATTGATTATGTAATGTGAAATTCTTTTCAAGGAAAAGATTTTGGCCTTAAATGGTCTAGAGCAGTGATTCCCAACCTTTTCTGGACCATCGCCTCCTTTAGAAGAGAACAAAAATTTCAACGCCCCCCTAGTCCATAACAGTCAATTTTATATGAAATATTAAAATATTGTTTCATATTATCTGTACCTAATTTATCTGTTTATTTATCTATTAAAAATCATAAAGCAGAAATTAATAAAACGACAACCAAATGTACAATAAAATTGTTTATTAAAATTTTAAAAATAAACACAGAATCAATAAGAAATAAAAAAATAATGAGATAAACACAAAATTAATAATAAATCAAAAAAATTAATGAGATGGTTGAGGCTGGTGGAGTGTTAACAATTTGTTAATGTCAGGTTTCAATTTCGTTAACATCAATCGCAGATCGCCATGTTCAGTGATGTGTAGTCTGTTCCTCTTCTTTGACAGTAAATTGCTACTGCACTGAATCCACGTTCAGCCATATAGGACAAAGGAAATGCGATTAAGAACTTCTGTACTATTGCCCACAATCCAGGGTAGAGAACTGGTATTGATTTTTGAAGACAGAACTGTTGGTATCCATGTTTGAATTTTACTTTGAGTACTTCGTTAGTCGTGAGTTCTAAGAGTTCCTCTTCCAAATTTGATGATTCTTCAGTATCTGTGTTTGCGAAAGGATCTAAAACCCAACTCTGTATATTCATGTTTAAAATATCTTGGAAACGCTCCGTAAACTCAACATGAAGAACTTCCAAGTGTTGGCAGTAAGTAAGTAAATCTTCCGGTTTTGCAGAGACTGCTGATAATGTGGGAAAGTGGTTGTATTCACCTCTACCTAGATTTCGTTTGAATAGAAGTTTTCCCGCAAAAGCAGCTATGACGTTTTTTGTTTTAATTAAATTCAACTCATCACCTTGCAATTGTAAATTAACTTGATTAAATATTTAAACAGGTCTGTCAAATAAGCGATGTAATTTTTTGACGTAATCAGGTTTTCGCACAATTTTTCGTCTCTGTCTTCAAGAAAGTCCAGTACTGAGTCAAATAGATTGAAAAAACGATTCAGACAAACACCTTTAAAGAGCCAATGTACTTCTGTGTGCAGCAGCAAGTGATTGTAATCTTCATCATTTTCATTACAAAGCTTACCAAATAATCAGTCATTCAATGAATTGCTTCTAATCTTATTGATTGCTTTAATAACGTAATGGAGTGATGTATGCAGACATTCATTCAAATTTTTTGCAACCAAATGCTGACGATGAATAATATAATGTACAGCGAGTACATTTGGTACTGTTTGTTTCAAATGCGCTATGAAACCCTTATGACGTCCTGTCATTGCTGGAGCACCATCAGTAGCAGCAGACAAAATATTGCAAATAGGAATTTCTTTCTCTTGAAAAAAACTTTTGCATGGTATTAAATATAGATTCTCCCTTTGTATCAGATTCCAAATTTTTAGCAAATAATAACTCTTCATGAATTTTTTCTTCTTTTATAAATCATACGTATAAGAATAGAGCTTCGTTATTTGGTAGAGTTGATTCATCGAATTGAATGGAAAATTTGCAAGTCTTTAAGTAATCACATAATGATATTTCAACGTCTTTTGCCATTTCATCTATTCTTCTTTGCACTGAATTGTTACTGAGAGGAAATTTTTCTTTATGATATCTGATGGTGTCGTATGATGAAAAACAGTTTTTAATATCTCTTTGACTGCCGGCAAAATTAATTCCTCGCCAATTGTGTGTGGTTTTCCTGCTTTTGCGATTAACAATGAAACGTTATATGAGGCTCGTAGTCCATCATCATCTTGTTTAGAAGGCGACGCAAAAAGGTTTGACATAGTTGGCTGTTTTAAATATTGCTTTTCCAGTTCTTGAAAATAGGATAAATCTTTGTTCTTATTATCAGCATGCATTTTATTTAAATGCTCTTGTAGCCTAGAAGGTTTCATAGCTTCATTTGAAAAAACTTTTCAGCAAATTAAACACATAGGTAATGATTGGTTTGTAGGAGAGTATGTAAATCCATAGTTCAAATACTCAATACTGTACTGCCGGCATTTCTTTTTAGATGTAGATTCAGACATTTTCAAATGCAAATTAACTTCTCAACAGATTTATAGATAGTTATCAAAATAATGTTTATAATGACTTCTAACACTTATCACTCATGACTATTTATCATGACGAAGCACATAAAAATAATAAAACATTCCTAGAGCTATCGCTTTTATAGATTTGATTTTGTGCACGCATTAACTTGTATGTTTGCGATGCCGGCGCATTTGCTCCGTAAACAAGTCATTTCAAGCTCCCATATTCTTGTCGAAACATGTTAAATTGCATGAACCGCGTGTTTGCCTACCAACTTGCAAGGACTTGTCACCGTCAATCTATTCTAAACTAAAACAAATTTGGTATAGGTATACCTAATGCTAATTTAAAAATGCTTATTAACGCGATAACAATAAGATAACTTACATAGCTAGATGAAATATTCATTAATGGAAACAGGTATTTTCAAAGTATTTTATTATATTAAAAAAATAATTATAAAAAAAATATTAAATATAATAAATTTATTATTATTATATTATTATTGCATCAAGGTTGATTTGCCTGTCAGGACGGACACACATGTCCAACATAATAAGCCTGATATAGTAGTGCATGTTAAGGTATTGAATGAGATTACAATTATTGAAGTAAGAATAACATCTCAGGATAATCTGCAGACAGTAGAGGTTGAAAAGAAGAGGAAGTATGATCTGCTGGTTAATGAGTTAAGTCTAATTCACAAGTGTAATGTTAATATTATACCTTATGTTCTGACGTGGGATGGTATTGTAATTACGTACCATAAAGCATACTCAAAGTGACTTGGAGTGGGAAAACATATTGAAGCTTACATCCAATCTGTGATCTTGAAGAGAACTTTTGAGAGCATCTCAGTCGACTTCAGAAATACCAGTACGCTAGTAGGCAGTAGCAGGGAACTTATTGTCCAAGCTGCAGTTGAAAAGCTGTACATGATGGATGAGGTAGTGGATGACCAGAATCACCAGGAAGACACCACAGAATAGAAGAGATAAAAAGGTTGTCACAGAAAATTCCATTAAATTTACTTATTTATTTGACCGCCCCTCTTGACTGCCTCAACGCCCCCCATTTGCCTCTGGATCCGCTACCGCCCCCATGGAAGGCTCCAGCGCCCACTGGGGGGTGGTATCCCCCCGTTGGGAATCTGTGGTCTAGAGATTTCAAAATTTCTGATTTAGATTATGCAGATGATTTGACCCTGTTGGCTACTGATGTTGATGAGATGAATTCGTTCATTAGGGCTGTTGATGAGATTAGTAATATAGTAGGTTTGCTGATAAACAGAAAAAAACTAAATAAGGAAAATTGGTCAGGCAGTGGTGCTTCAGTTGCCTTGAATGGCTGCTCTCTTGAGCAAGTGTCTCAGTTTAATTGTCTTGGGAGCTATGTAACAGATACTGGTGATGTGAGGTATTAGATAAATAGAAGAATAGGGATTACCGCTGAAACTTTTAAAAATCTACAGAGTGTGTGGAAAAATAGGGGTATACACCTAAAGACTAAAATTAGGTTGTCAATAGTTTGATTCTTTCTAAGGTTAGTTATGGTAGCGAAACATGGACCCTTTGTAAGCAGGATAACAAGAAACTTGATGCCTTTGATTCTAGATGCTTACGCAGTATCTTGGGCATTAGATGGTTTTACTTTGAAAGTAATGATGAGGTTAAAAGGAGTCATCAACCTCTTTTGAGCATCATATTGTGCAGAGGGAGACTTCATTGATTTGTTAATGTTGCCCTTATGCTTAGCTGCAGATTGCCAAAGAGGATAAACAGTATACCTAAGGGTATCAGAAAATGTGGGAGGCCTAGAATGCAATGGACAGATAATGTCAAACAGGACCTTGCTAGAAGTGGCCTAGAGTGGCTGTATACAGCAGCTGTAGCTCATAAGAGACACGTCCGGAAAGGAAAATTACAGTCTGGTTGGACCTCCATAGCACATGGCTACATGAGGATATTGTATCTGTATGTATATGTATGTTTGCTGGTCAAAAATTGAGAAAAACCTGATGGAATTTTTTAAGTATATGTTTTCCATATTGTTTAAATTTTGTGCAATTTTTTTGCATGTTATGGACACTTTGTGAAGAAGAAACATGTTTTGAAAGTGCTTAATGCCAAGAACTTATATGAAATTTATAATGAAAACTAAGAATACATAATAGTAAATATATTGTCTCTAGACTGTTTTCCCTATATAGGATATATGTATATATGCATTTTCCCTATATTCTATATACCATTTACATAAAATATTTTGATATAGAAATTTCATCATGAAAAATTGGCATTTTTAGAAAAACCAATCTCTTTTTGAGGCACCTTGAAATAATTTCTGTACCGGGGATGTCTAAATATTAAATCCACCACTCCTTCAACCTATAATCAACATCATAACACTACGTTATATTACAGATGACAGTACTACAGTCTCGAGCTGTTCAGTTCTTATAAACATCTTTCCTTAGAAAAATAACTAAATTATGTTCTTTATTTCCATAATTGGAAGACATGCTTAAAAAAAGTCTGAACTCACAATAATATTAGTTTTTTCCTATCTTCCTGATGCTTTTGCCTTTGACATTTGTTGGTTGGTCAGTTGGTGGATTTGACAAAATGTTTTTCCACATTTCTTTCGAAAGCTATGGAGAAACTTAATTAGTTATATACCAAATGAAAGCTTGTGATATGGGGAGTGTCATCATCATCATCCTCAAGCAGCTATGGAGGTCCAACTAGACAGTGCAATTGAGTTCTCCAAACAAGTCTGTCCTGAGCTACACCTGCTGCATCTGGCCACTGCACACCAATTCTAACAAGGTTCTGTTTGACATTGTCTGTCCACCGCATCCTAGGTCTCCCCCTCTTTCTGAGGCCTTTAGGCACACTGTTCATAACCCTATTCACCAATCTATAATTACTCATACGGGCAACATGGCCAAACCAACAGAGTCTCTCTCTGTACAATATACTGCTTAAAGGAGGTTGCAAACTCCTTTGCCTAACCTCATCATTAGTTACAAAGTTGAACCAACTAATGTCCAAGATACTGCATAAGCATCTGTAATCAAAAGCATCTAGTTTCCGGTTATCTTGTATACAAAGTGTCCAAGTTTCACTACCATAACTAACCCTAGAAAGAACCAAACTATTATACAGTCTAATTTTAGTCTTTAGGTGTATACGCATAACTCTCCACACTCTCCATAGATTCTTAAAAGTCCCGGCAGCAATCCCTATTCGTCTGTTAATCTCATGCCGCACATCACCAGTATCTGTTACATAAATAAAAAAATACCCCCTCAAGCAGCTGCTTGCCACAGAGGTCTGACAGGAGCCTGTCAGTTTATATGCCATAGTAGAAAGTCTGAGAGGATGGCAGAACCTCCGCAGAAAAACAACACACACAACCATGCCTTACCCAGGGCTCGAACCCAGGTCCCTTAGATCAGTAGCCAAGCACGCTAAACACTCGGCCACTGTGATGCCTGCTCAAGATTGCAACCATTTAGATTAACTGAATCACAGCATGCCATACCAATTTTCATCACTTTACTGTTCTCTCTGTTTATAACCAAACCTACTCTAGTCCCAGTTTCATCAACAGCTCTCATCAGCATCATTTGCCAAGAGGGCTAAATCATCAGCATAATCTAAATCAGAGATTTTGGTATCTCCAGCCCATTTAAGGCCACAATCTTTCCCTTGAAGTGAATTTCACATAACATAATCAATAACCAAACTAAAGAGAAAAGGAGACAAAATGCACCCTTGTCGAACACCAGAAGTAGTGCTAAACCAATTGCTACAAGCCTTACCAAATCTCACACATGACTCAGTGTTATTATAGAGAGCTTTCATTATGTAACTAACTTGTCTGATATACCATATTATCTCACGATCAACAGAGTTGAAAGTCTTCTTGAAATCAACAAAGCTAGCAACCAAAGGTTTCTGAAACTCTAAACATTTCTCAAGAAACTGCCTAAGTGAAAATATCTGATCCACACATCCCCTACCACTTCTGAATCCACATTGCTCTTCACACAATTGACTCTCAAGCAGATTCTTAATTCTATTAAGCACAATCATGGAAAGAACTTTACCTGGAACAGAGAGTAGGCTGATACCCCTATAGTTATCATAAGAACTGGGATCACCTTTTTTGAAAATAGGGATAACAATAGCTCTGGTAAAATCCTTAGGAACCATGCCTTTATCATAAAATATATTCAGAATTTCAGTCATCCAAGTGGTAACCGAAACATTCCCAGCTCTAAGCATTTCCATAGTAATTTAATCTACCCCTGGGGATTTATGAAGTTTAAGTTTAGAAATAGCCAAAATAACTCCAGATTGTGTTATAGGGCCAACATTAAAGCCACCAATGTCGTCATTGCAAACAATGGGAGTAGAATAACCACATTGTTTAGAATATCACTGAAATGCTCAGCCCACCTAGCCATGACAGAATCCTCACCTTCTATAACCTTACCTTGTTTATCCTTCAATCCCTGTATACTTGTCCGTTTTCTACCACACAAAACATTAACTATCTGGTACAGCTCTCTGCTGTTGTGCTGTCTAACTGCTTCCTTGGCTTTGTCAGCCAAGCCATCAAGCCAAATATTCTTATCATCAGCTAACTGATCCTTTACACATTTATTAAGCTCTCTGTAATGCTTTCTATTAGGACTAGTAGGGTATTGATTAAGAACATTCCTGTAGTGCTTTCTTTCTGAAATAAGCTCAAGTTCCTTATCACTCAAATAATTCTGCCTCCTCTGCTCCTTTTTTCCGAAAAGCGTACTGTTAGTTTAAAAAAAAACCTGTTTAAAATGGTCCTATTGTTCCTCAACTTCAGTAGTAAGCAAACCATGACTGTCATAATGACTAAGTAATCTATCATGGTAAGCTTTAGCTATAACTGGATCTTTCAGAACTTCAGTATTAAAGGTAAATTTTTTAACCCTAGCACAACACTTTTTAAGTTTAAGTTGCAAGACACTTTTTAAGTTTAAGTTGCAAGACACTTTTTACAAGGTCATGGTCAGATCCAATTTCAGCTCCCCTATATGCCCTGGTATTCCTAACAGAACTAGCCAATTTGCTGTTAATTAATACATAATCAATCATATTCTTATGCAGCCCATCACGTGAAACCCATGTGTACTTATGTATGTCACGGTGTTTGTAATAAGTGTTAGGTATTCTCAAACCATTGAGTTTACTTACCTGTAGGATACATTGGCCATTGCAGCTACCAATACCGAAAGGGCCTATTACTCCACCCCATAGGTCAGAGTCAGTATCAACTTTGGCATTGAAGTCACTTAGAACAAGGGTAATATCTTCTTTCTTGACAGAATTCGAAATATCCGAAGTTGTCCGTAAAACCTATCCTTCTCATCCTCATCGGCATCCTCAGTTGGGGCATGCTAGCAGATAACATTCAAGTCTTTAATTCTTGTCTGAAATTTTGCTGTAAGAAACCTTTCATTAATTCACTCGTATCCTAGAAAAGCATCACTAGCATATCTGCTGAGAAGCAGAACCATGCCTTGGTAATGCTTATTGTCATTCCTCCGTGAAAAGAGAAATTTAAGATTATTTTTAAGAATCCGACCTTTATCTGTCCATCTGGTCTCTTGCAAGCTGAGAATATCTAAATTATAATGGCGGAATTCCTATGTGAGGATGGGGCGGGGGTGGCTCAGTCGGTAGCGCGCCAGGCTCGTAATCTGTAGTTCCCAGGTTCGAGTCCCACCTGGGTCAGCGTTGAGATTTATTTCCGCAAAATTCCCCGCCCTGCCCACGGTCAGTAGGGGACACCGATGGGCTTGGAAAGGCCGCCGTCCGTCGGATGGGACGTTAAGCCGTGGCCCCGTGTGCGGGAGAGCCATACCCTGTGCACGTTAAAGAACACACTGGATGGCCTTGACGGGAGGCTACCATCTGTCTCCCAACAGCTGTTCCAGTGGGTCCCCTCCCCCAACCTTCTCTGAGCCTTCGGGGTCCATGTGACCTGGCCATTTAGCCCATGGTGTGCAAAAAAGTGCCGCTCAGAGGTAAAACAACCCAACCTATGTGAGGACATCAGTAGAATAAGCTCTGTGCAGAGTCCTCACATCCAACTACCTATGGAGAGAAAATGGTTTCTGGGATGTTTAAAGAAACTATGTTTATTGAGAGAGTTAATGCCGACAATATCAAACATCTTCCTAATCGCAGGCATGGGCAAAGACCCATTCTTTCGCCTAAACACAATAAATCGCGAGGAAGCTGAAATAAAAATAGCATTAATTACAACAATGCTTTACATCTTCATCGAGCTTTACATACCCCTCCCAAAGGAGTTTTGCTAGAGACCATCTGAGTCAAACTAGACTTTGTTGTTGGGGACAGCTCAAAGAAGGTGCAAAAACTTTAAGACATCATGGTCAGCATATATCTCATATATATGCAAACAAATGCTGCCAATGTCATCCCAATAATTACGCATCAATATCACTGATGACACCGAACAGATTTAAACACATATACATGCAGTTTTGCTTTACTCTTAGATACAATGTATCAATAATTTATCATATATGATGCTAACATTTCACCCAATACAAATCCATTCAAATTAATTAAAATAATACTAAACACAGCTAGTTTCATACAAATTTAATACTTCATGATAATGCTGTTTATACTAATGCTCTAAATCTTTAAAATATTTAAAGCTTAAGCAGAGAGAATTGCTTACATTAAGAATGATTTGTAGAAACTTGCCAAATTGGCTAGCAACTCTAAGATTTCAATTCATTAATCTATACCTCCATTATTATTTTACTCTATAAGAATCCTTTGATCAGCAAAGGAAAATCAGAGTGAAAATATTTTTAAAGGTATTTATCAGTGTCCATGGTGGCTGGTACAGTGGCAGTGGTTCGCACATTAAGTTGACTTTTGGTGCTGATGTTGTATCCATTGCTACCAGTCCATAAATGAGACACAAATATTGTAGACTCTAAATTCAGTAGTCTAAGATGTCTAGTTGAATCCTGTAGTCCTTTATTGATGTGCTGCAGTTCTTTCACAAGTTAATACTTCTCGATATCCAATTGCTGTTGTTGTAGTTGTAAACACATCTTTCTGTTGAAATTTGCGACTTTTTAAGATGACAGTTTGCTTATGAAGTTCATCGTATGTTAGCAGCTTAAGTCCATTAATATGGATGTATTTCTGCTTTAGTTTTCCATTACTTAAAGAAGAGCTAATCCTCAAAGGAACAGGCAGGCAAACCTCAAAGGAACAGCACAAATGTGCTGAAACTGGTACATAACTCTTATTTGCACTTTCCTCAATACTTAAACACTAAACTTTAAAAGATAACGTTTAAAACCTTCAACTGGCATAATTAATTACCTTCATAGCTAAAATATAAGTCTGTAATATCTGCTTCTATAAAAGAGCGATGCATTTCGCCTACCCCCAGCGTTTGGCTTCCTCAGGTAAGTAAACTTAATGGTTTGAGAATAACTAACATTTATTTCAAACACTGTTACATACATAAGTACATGTGTGTTTCACCAGATGAGCTCCGTAAGAATATAATTCATTATATATTAATTAACAGCAAATGGGTTTGGAATAGCAGGTCATATAGAGGAGCTGAAATTGGATCTGACCATTGCCTTGTTAAAAGTGTCTTGCATCTTAAAATTAAACTATTGTGCTAAGGTTTAAAAAGTCACCTAAACACTGAAGCTCTGAAAGACCAAGTTATAGCTAAAGCTTACCATGATATGTTACTTAGTTATTATGACAGTCATGGTTTCCTTACTGCTGAAGTTGAAGAAGAATGGGACCATTTTAAACAGGTTTTTCTTGAAACTAATAGTACTCTTTTACTAAAAATGGAGCAGAGGAGGAAAAATTATTTGAGTGATAAGGCACTGGAACTTATTTTGGAAAGAAAGAACTACAGAAATGCTCTTAATCAGTACCCTACTAGTCCTAAGAGAAAGCGTTACAAAGAGCTTGATAAACATGTAAAGGATCAGTTAGCAGCGAATAAGAATCTTTGGCTTGATGGCTTGGCTAACAAAGCCAAGGAAACTTCTAGACAGAGTAACAGCAGAGAGCTGAACTGGATAATTAATGTTTGGTGTGGGAAAAAAGTGGATCAGTACATAGGGATTGAAGGATAATCGAGGTTAATGAAGGTGAGGATTCTGTCATGGCTAGGTGACTGAGCATTTCAGAGATGTTGTAAACAATGTGGTTAGTTCTACTCCCATTGTTTGTAATGATGATAAATGCATAACTGACTTTAATGTTGGCCCTATAACATAGTCTGAAGTTATTTTGGCTATTTCTAAACTTAAACTTCATAAATCCCCAGGGGTAGATGAAATAACTACAGAAATGCTTAGAGCTGGAAATGCTTCGGTTACCAGATGGATGACTGAAATTTTTAATATCTTTTATGATAAAGACACGGTTCCTAAGGATTTTACCAGAGCTATTATTATCCCTATTTTTAAAAATGGTGATCACAGTTCTCATAATAATTGTAGGAGTATCAGCTTTCTTTCTGTTTTCCAGGTAAATTTCTTTGTATGATTTTGCTTAATAGAATTAAGAATGTTGTTGACAGCCAATGACATGATGATCAGTGTGGATTCAAAAGTAGTAGGGAATGTATAGATTAGATTTTTTCACTTAGGCATATTCCAGAAACTTGTGATTACTATCTTTGTAGTTTTTATAAAGGCTTTGGACACTGTTGATTGTCATAATTTGTGGTTAATTGTGAGATCCAATACAAACCAGACGAGTTAGTTTACATAATGAGTCATTCAACAGGAAAGTTGGTAAAACTTGTAGTAATTGGTTTAGCATTGTTTCTGGTGTTTGACAAGGGTATATTTTGTCTCCTTTCCTCTTTAGTTTGTTTGTTGATTATGTTATACAAAATTCTCTGCAAGAGAGATTTTGGACTTAAATGTTCTAGAGATCTGAAAATTACTTATTTAGATTATGCTGATGAGTTGGCTCTTTTGACAAATGATGTTGATGAGATGAATTCTTTTATTAGAACTTTTGATGAGATTGGTAGTACAGTAGGTTTGGTGATAAACAGAGAGAAAGCTAAAGTGATGAAAATAGGTTAGGCAGGCTGTTGTTCATTTAATCTGAATGGTTACATTCTTGAGCAGGTGTCTCAGTTTAATTTTCTTGGGAGTTATGTAACAGATTTTACTGTATAATAGTTTGGTTCTTTCTAGTGTTATAGTAGTGAAACTTGGACACTTTGTTGTAAACAAAATAATAGGAAACTTGATGCTTTTGATACTAGATGCTTAAGCTGTATCTTGGACATTAGGTGGTTCGACTTTGTAAGTAATGATGACATTAGGCAATGTAGTCTGCAACCACCTCTGAGCAGCATATTTGCAAAGAGAGACTGTTGGTTTGGCCATGTGCTTGTTATGTATAATTATAGATTAGCAAATAGGGTTATGAATAGTCCCCAGATGCATTGGTCAACAAGTCAAACGAACAAATTCAATGTCAAACAGGACCTTATTAGAATTGGTCCACAGGGGCCAGGTGCAGCAGATGCAGTTCAAGAGAGATGTATTTGGAGAACTAAGTTGCACAAAATGGTTGGACCTTCATAGCCCATGGCTGCTTGTGGATGATGATGATGATGATGATGATATACAGCTCAGGAATAATTCAGTGTTCATGAAGCCCTGGACCTGGCCACTACCTCGAACTGGTTTGTAGTAAATGGACAGCCATGGGTGCAGGGAGAAGGGAGCCTAATGAACTGATGTAGAGCTATGTCCTTTGTATGTGAGACATACAAAGCACATAGCTCTACAGAAATCAGATTTGAAACCATCACTGTACTTCTGATACATTGACGATATAATAATTTTTTGGGATCACCCTGTATCACAATTTCAGGAATTAATAAAGGCAGTTAATAACGTAATGCATGCATGTAAAATTTACCCATGAATCGAAAGTAAATAGGGAATTACCATATTTGGACATATTAATAAAGCTTACGAAACAGGTATAACTTAAGTGTACAGAAAACCGACATTTGCACCTAACATTATTCCTCAGAATTCAGTGCATCCAGTTAATTGCAAAAAATCAGCAATAAATACTTACCTAAGAGCATACAGATATTGTATAGAAAAATTGGAGTTAATGAAAGAAATAGATTTTATTATAATATTAGTATAGAAGCTGGATACTCAATTAAGTTCATAAATAAAATGCATAGCTCTGTAAAATACAAATTAAAATTTGCAACCAATGCTAGCCCAAAATAATGAAAACTTCCAATACACATGTAACTTTCCATTTATACTGAGAATTTCCCAAACTCTAAAAAAATATAGTAACTAATTGCAATTTGAAACTACCTCATACAATAACTTGTAATAAATGATAGAGACAAAATTGGACCAACTGGAATGAGTGTATAAGGTTAAAATCACTGATCCAGAAATGAAATACAAGGAAAAAATAGTTATGCAAGAAAGACTGGAAGACCAAATATTCATCATCAACCTCAAGCAGCCATGGGCTGCTTGAGGTACACTGTACTGTACAGACCAGACAATGTACTGTACAGACCAGACAATGCAATTGCAGGTCCAACCAGACAGTGCAATTTAGTTCTCCAAGCATATCTGTCCTGAGCTGCATCTGGCCACTGCACACCAATTCTAACAAGGTCCTGTTTGACACTGTCTGCCCACCGCATTCTAGGTCTCACTTCTCTTTTTTTTTTAAGAATATAATTTTTATTCATAAGAGTAAAGAATACAAATACATTTACAATTTGACCCACAAAGCTAAATAGCTTATCTGCAGGAAAATGAATAAATTACATTAAACATAGGTCATTCAGCCACAAAAATGGTGTACATCAAATAAATCCACAAAACACAACACATAAAAATCAGCTAACTAGAAAATACCAAATAATTTTTTAATTCCATTTTAAGTCTTCTAAAAGAATCTATATTTAGTACATCTTTTGTAATAGCATTAAATATAAGTGGTACTTGATATTTGGAGGTATGTTTCCCATAATTATTTCGAAAATTTGGCAATTTGTAATAACCTTGGTTTTGAAGTGTTGTATTTTTGTTATGTAGAATTTTTAGTTTTTTTCGTCAAAAAAATTTTAATTATTACATTATATTTATATAAATTGCTGTAGGATAAAAGATTTAAAAAATTTTAATCTATCGGTGGAAGTTTTATAAATTTCTTGCAAATGAAACAGAATAATATTTTTAGCTATTATAGACTGCAGTTTTTCTATTTTATTTATGTTAGTTAAGTTAGTTGTTCCATGCACAATTATTCCATAATTTAAAATAGATTCACATATTGTTTTATAAAATATTACACAGGTTTCCATATTTAATACGTATTTCAATTTTTGAATTTTTATCACCGATATTCTCAAGCTTTCACATATGTGGGATATATGGGCATTCCACCTAAAATATTCATCAAAAGTGATTCCTAAGTAATTTATTTTATTTACTTGCTCAACTAGTGGGCAACTACATAATGATTCATAATTTGAAGTATCCTTTTTTCTGCAATTTATTTTATGAGTTTTGATAAAGAGGTTTTGATGAATATGAAATCCTGGTGAATGAATAATCATCAGTTTTGTTTTTTTCTCATTTAAATAGATTTTATTATGATTTAACCATCTAATAATATTATTATAATCTGTTTGAACCTCTGAAATGCTATCATTTAAATATTTCTGACTGTTTATTAAAACAATGTCGTCAGCATATAGATAAATAACACTATTTAATTTTGTATTGAACAAATCATTTATGTATACTAAGAACAGTAAAGGACCTAGAATTGAGCCTTGGGGAATTCCATATCGCGTAATTACTTTTCTGCTGTAGCAGTTTTTTATTTTAGTAATTGTGTATCTGTCTGATAAATAATTTCTAAACCAATCTAACAATATACTGCGAATACCGTAATTTTCCAATTTATTTAGTAAAATGCTATGATCAATTGTATCGAAGGCTTTCTTTAAATCTAAGAACAAAGTTACAATTTTTTCCCTGTTATTCAATGATTTATTAATATTATTTGCAATTTTGGAAATTAGTTGAATTGTGTTTTTTCCTTTTTGAAAGTCAAATTCAAATTGATTTTAATTAATTATGTTGTGTTTAAGTAAAAAGTTAAAAACAGTATTATAAATATATTTTTCCATTATTTTCGAAAAAATAGGCAGAATTGTTATTGGTCGATAGTTAGAAAAATCCTCCTTAACACCACCTTTAAAAATAGGTCTTAAAATACCTGTTTTGAGTTCAGTAGGTATGTTCCCAGTAAATATAATCTGATTTATAATTTTTGATATAATATTAAGTAGTGTCTCTTTATTAAATTTTGTATGTTTAATGCAAACATTATTGTAACCAGGTGATTTATTGGTGTCTAATGAAGTAATTATTTCATCAGTTTGTTTTTCAGTGATTTCATGTATATAGATAAATTTCAAAACTCTTTGCATCATGGTTGGAACATAATTTATATCGTCTTGGTGATTTGTATTTCTTATCTGTAAAGTTAGTGTATTATAAATGTTATTGTAATTATTTGCTATTTCTTCCACAGATAATTTCTTTTTGGACATATTGTTAATTATTACATCGTCCACTGATTTTTTCTGTTTTCCTTCTAATATTTCATATATTAATTGGCAGGTAGCCTTCATATCATTTTTTTTTCATTATAAGTTTATTTCTATAATAAAGTTGTTTCTGATTTCTAATCTGAATATTAACCATATTCCTTAATTTTTTATAGTTATTTTTATAAGCATCATTTTTATCATTGTTTTTAAATTTAATCCAAGCTTTATCTCTTTCTTCAATTAATTCTATCAAGTTCGGTATTATCCAATTTTTGCTATGATTTCTTTTTACCTTTAACTCTCCTCATATATATTCTATTTTTTCTTAAAATTCCATCATAAATGTAAAGTTGATAATAAGTTGATTTAGGGTTCAAATACCAGCGAGCGTTAATGAGTAAGAATTAAAAACGATTGTCAAGTAATATGAAATATAAAAAAATCCTTAATACGCGTTGCTCAAGAGAAAAAAACTGTACAGACTCAAAATGTTTTAAATATAACAAAACAAATTTATTTCCAAAATAATTCAACTCACCAAGACATCAATGAAGAAACATAACTCCTGTGCTACACGCACTGTGCTTGGTGCTATGCACCTTGTGCTCTCCTTAGTGCTACTGCACTAACTCTCCAAGTGACTCGCAGGCCACTGGTTTTTGACAATGAGCCGGCGCATGCCGGGAAAGACATTTGCATACTATGACGAACGACGCAAGCTATGACGCAAGAGGGGGCATGTCCTTTGCACGCGCTTTAACGGTACAGTCGGAAGATCGGAGTTGCGGCGCATGCGCAACTCCTAGAAACTTGAAAACGAGTGCTGTGATGCCAAGAAGGAAATAAAAAATCCCCAAAATGATAAATATAACGTAAATTAAACAAAACTGGTTAAGGTAAAGCAAAAGTGAACGATGGGGCATCACAAAATGACCAATTCTTATTTTCCTGGTCTGTTTCAGTATAATTAGTATTATTCAAATTGTTATTGGTGTTGCTAATCAGTGTTAAAATCATATAGTGATCTGCTATTTTGCTTGTTTGAATTATTGAATTTGCTGACATATTTTTGATCAGTTAATAAATTAACCTGTATAGACCCCATTAATAATACAACCACTAAGAAAAAAAACCTGTATAGACCCCATTAATATTAATATTAATAAGGTATTATATATAATATATATATTATATATATATAATTATTAATAAGGTATTATATATAATTATATATAATAATATATTATATTAATAAGGTCTATACAGGTTTTGGTAATTTTATTTTTTACTATTTCTTCTCTTGTAGCTTCTCTTATTAATCTTTCAAAATTCATTTCAGCCAATAGTGTGATATATTTTTCTGTGCCATGTTTTTTAGTATTCATTGTATCGATATTAAAATCACCTATTAAAATCTGATTTTGATCTTTTTCTGTATTTTCCATCCAGTTTCGGAAATTCAACAGAAAAGAGTTCACATCTGTACTAGGCGATCTGTATAGTGCTAAAACATGATATATTATATTATTTTTTTTTACTTTTATATATATATAGTTTCCGCTGAAAGTGTTTGTTGTGAAATAATTTCAATATCTAGATTTTCTTTACAGTATACTGAAATTTCCGAGGCCTTTAGGCACACTGTAACCGAAACATTCCAAGTTCTAAGCATTTCAGTGGTATTTCATCCGCCCCAGGGTATTTATGCAGTTTTAATTTAGGAATAGCCAAATCAACTTCAGAATAAAATATAGGGCCATCATTAAAGCCAGTAATGTGTTCTATGATCATTACAAACAATGGGAGTACCACATTATTTAAGACAACTAATCACATTATTTAGAACATTACTGAAATGCTCAGCCCACCTAGCCATCACAGAAACCTCACCTTCTATAACCTTGTTTATCCTTCAATCCCTTATACTTGTCCATTTTCTACCACACAAAACGTTAACTATCTGGTACAGCTCTCAACTGTTGTGCTAACTGCTTCCTCAGCTTTGTCAGCCAAGACATCAAGCCAAAGATTTTTATCAGCAGCTAAGTGTTCCATTACATGTTAATTAAGGTCTCTGTAATGCTTTCTATTAGGACTAGTAGGGTGTTGATTAAAGACATTCCTGCAGTTCTTTCTTTCCATGTTATTTATGCAGTTTTAATTTAGAAATAACCAAATCAACTTCAGAATATGATATAGGGCCATCATTAAAGCCAGTAATGCATCTATCATCATTACTAACAATGGGAGTACCACATTATTTAAAACAACTAACCACATTATTTAGAACATCACTGAAATGCTCATCAGCCCACCTAGCCATTATAGAAAACTCACCTTCTATAACCTTGTTTCTCCTTCAATCCCCATATACCTGTCCGTTTTCTACCACATAAAATGTTAATTATCTGTTACAGCTCTCAGCTGTTGTACTGTCTAACTGTTTCCTCAGCTTTGTCAGCCAAAACATCAAGTCAAATATTCTTATCAACAGCTCTCTGTAATGCTTTCTATTAGAACTAGTAGGGTATTGATTAAAGACATTCCTGCAGTTCTCTCCAAAATAAGCTCCAGTGCCTTATCACTAAAATAATTTTGCCCCCTCTGCACCTCTGTTCCTAAAAAAGTACTTTTAGTTTCAAGAAAAGTCTTTTTAAAATGTTCTCATTCTTCCTCAACTTCAGTAGTAAGGAAACCATGACTGTCATAATGACTAAGTAATGTATCATGGTATGCTTTGGCTACATCTGGATCTTTGAGACCTTCAGTGTTAAAAGTAATTTTCTTAACCTTAACACAACATTTCTTAAACTTAAGTTGCAACACACTTTTGACCAGGTAATGGTCAGATCCAATTTTGGCTCCCCTGTAAGATCTACACAGTCGTATCAGAATAATATGACCACCTACCATGCATATACTATGGTAGGTGGTCTTATTATTCTGATAGACTGTGTATATTCCTAACTGAACTGGCCCATTTGTTGTTAATTAAAATATAATGTATCGTATTCTTTTGCAACCCATCTGGTGAAACCCATGTATATTTATAAATGTTCCAGTGTTCGTAGCATGTGTTAGTTATTAGTAAACCATTAAGTTTACCTACCTGTAGAAGACATTCCCCATGGCCATTGGAACAACCAATGCAAAAGGGACCTAAAACTCCTTCCCAAAAGGTCAGAATCAGTACCAATTTTAGCATTGAATTCAGCTAGCACAAGAGAAATATCTCCTTTCTTCACAGAATTCAAAATATCCTGAAGCTGGCTGTAAAACATATCCTTCTCATTTTCATCAGAGTCCTCTGTGGGGGCACAACAACAGATGACATTCAAGTCTTTAATTTTTGTTTAAAATTTTGCTGCAAGAAATCTTTCATTAATGCAGTCATATCCTAGAAGAGTATCACTGGGGTGTCTGCTGAGAAGCAAACCTACACATTTCAGATGCTTTCCATCTTCCCTCCCTGAAAAGAGAAATTTAAAATTATTTTTTAAGTATCTCACCTTTACCTTATCTGGTCTCTTGCAAGTCTAGAATATCTAGGTTGTAAAATCTAGAATTCCTGTGTGAGGACACCAAGAGAATAATCTCTATGTAACGTTTTCACAATCCATGTACCTGCAGAGAGAAAAGGATTAGTAGAATTTTTAAAGAAACTGGTAGGTTTATTGAGAGAGGTAGGGCCAACAATATCAAACAGTCCCCTTATTGCAGGCATGGGGCAAAGACCTGTTCCTCTTCTGCTAAAGGCTGAAGTCACCCATGTTGGTAGGAACTTTAGGCACCACATTTTCAGAGTATATATATATATCATCATCACCATCATAAAGCAGCCATGGGCTACGCAGATCCAACCAGACCGTGTAATTTAGTTCTCCAAGCAAGTCTGTCCTGAGCTACATCTACAGCATCTGGCCACTGCACACCAATTCTAACAAGGTCCTGTTTGACATTGTCTGCTCACCGCATCCTAGGTCTCCCCCTCTTTCTGAGGCCTTTAGGAACACTGTTCATAACCCTATTCGCCAATCTATAATTATTCATACGGTCAACATGGCCAAACCAACAGAGTCTCTCTCTGCACAATATGCTGCTTAAAGGAGGTTGCAAACTCCTTTGCCTAACCTCATCACTAATTACAAAGTTGAACCAACTAATGCCTAAGATACTGCGTAAGCATCTGGAATCAAAAGCATCTAGTTTCCTGTTATCTTGTTTACAAAGTGTCCAAGTTTCACTACCATAACTAACCCTAGAAAGAACCAATCTATTATATAGTCTAATTTTAGTCTTTAGGTGTATACGCCTATTTCTCTAAACTCTCCATAGATTCTTAAAAGTCCCGGCAGCAATCCCTATTCATCTGTCAATCTCACGCCGCACATCACCAGTATCTGTTACATAGCTCCCAAGATAATTAAACTGACTGCTGCCATTCAGATTAACTACACAGCCTGTGTCATTATGACAGCTCTCTGTTTACTTAGGGCTGGCAACCCAGAAGCAAACAGAAAACACAGCAGCAGACTCTCCCTCAACAGAGGCCCACCAGTGCAGCAAGTCCAGGATCCATAATCAAGCTCAAATCCATAAACAAGTCCAGTCTAGTAGATATAAATGGTCAGCACCAGGACCCTGTGAAGTTGACCACTCCTCAGCAGGGTAGAAATAAAGAAAAGTAGCCATAGTTGTCCAGATTAGTAGGCCACACTAATCTGGCAGCCCTCCCCTTCTGTTCACTTCCACAAGAGAGTATCGCTTTTGAAAGGTACTAACGGTCTGCACCACAAGAAGGCAGGGTCGGACATTAGGTGCTAGGCCTGGCCGGTTCTATGCATCATCACAGGGATTGGTGAATAGCTCTCCTTCCAGTGACTACCTAGCTACCATTTACAGACCTATATATATATTAAAAAAATTTTAAATAAGATTTCTATTTTAAAAATTTGAAGTTTCATGTGCAAAAAAAAAAACATGGAGGTCCTAGACCTCTCATTTCGGATTCTGTGAATGTCTAGGATTGTTGGGGACCTTGAAAGGCTGAAGTTGCAGTATGTGGGGAGGAAAGAGTGATAAATGTTCCTTCACACACATTTGTGTTGGGTTGTTTTACCTCTGAGCGGCACTTTTTTGCACACCATGTGCTAAATGGCCAGGTCACATGGACCCTGAAGGCTCGGAGATGGTTGGGGGTGGGACCCACTGGAGCAGCTGTTGGGAGACAGATGGTAGCCTCCCATCAAGGCCATTCAAGCGTGTTCTTTAACGTGCACAGGGTATGACTCTCCCGCACACAGGACCATGGCTTAATGTCCCACCCAACGGATGGTGGCTTTTCCAAGCCCATCGGTGTCCCCTACTAACCATGGGCAGGGCGAGGAATTTTGCAGAGATAAATCTCAACGCGACCCAACTGGGACTCGAACCTGAGAACTGGTGCACTACCGACTGAGCCACCCCTGCCCCTCACACACATTTGAAAACACTGTAGGGCCTCATTGTGTCAATTTCGACTAAAGGTTCCAGATCTCTGGATTAAACACAGGCCAAAAAGTGAAAAAAAAATTATTTATTATATCTTTCTTTGCTATACTTTCATTTCAATTATAGTATTTGCCATTTTAATTTTAGCAGACTTTTGCTTATAATTTTATTGATGTACAGATATATAAATGGTAGCTAGGCATAAACTGGAAGGAGAGCTGTGTACCAATTCCTAGTGATGATGCACAGAACTGGCCAGTTTTAGCACCTAATGTCCGACCCCACCTTCTCGTGGTGCAGGCCGTTAGTACCTTTCAAAAGAGATATTCTCTTTTGGAAGGGAATGGAAGGGATACTGATCTGGTCATCTATGGCCATTTTTTTTTCTTTTTTTTTCAACCCTGCTGAGGAGTGGTCAACTTCACAGGGTCCTGGTGCTGACCATTTATACCTACTAGACTGGAATTGTTTATTGATTTGAGCTTCATTATACATCCTGGACTTGCTGCACTGGTGGGCCTCTGTTGAGGGACAATCTGCCACTGTGTTTTCTGTTTGCTTCTGGGATGCCAGCCCTAAGTGAACAGAGGCATGCGATACCTTATATCAGCTGGTGGATAATCCTAATCAGGCCATCGCAGGTACCTGAACTTAACTTAGCTGGTTGGGCATCGTCAAGCCTAAACTGGAGTAATGTGTCTCAGGCAGGCCATATGGCTCTTGAAAAAGTCCACTTGAAAAAGTGGTGCCTGAAGTTCCTACCAGCATCGGTGACTTCAGCCTTTAGCGGAAAAGGAACAGGTCTTTGCCCCATGCCTGCGATCAGGGGGCTGTTTGATATTTTTGGCCCTACCAATCTCAATAAACCTAATTTCTTTAAATATCCTACTAATCATTTTCTCTCTGCAGGAACTTAGAATGTGAGGACATTACAGAGAGATTATTCTCTTGATGTCTTCACGCAGGAATTCCAGCGCTATAACCTAGATATTCTCAGCTTGCAAGAGACCAGATGGACAGATGAAGGTCAGATTCTTAAAAATAATCTTAAATTTCTCTTTTCACGGAGGAATGACAATAAGCATTACCAAGGCATGGGTCTGCTTCTCAGCAGATATGCTAGTGATGCTTTTCTAGGATACGAGTGAATTAATAAAAGTTTTCTTACAGGAAAATTTCAGACAAGCATTAAAGACTTGAAAGTTATCTGCTAGTAGAAGTTTCCAACTGAGGATGCCGATGAGGATGAGAAGGATAGGTTTTGCAGACAACTTCAGGATATTTTGAATTCGGTCAAGAAAGAAGATATTACCCTTGTTCTAGGTGACTTCAATGCCAAAGTTGGTACTGACTCTAACCTTTGGGGAGGGGTGATATGCCCTTTTGGTATTGGTAGCTGCAATGGCAATGGGCAACGTCTCCTACAGGTAAATAAACTCAATCATTTCAGAATAACTAACACATATTATAAGCACCACGACATACATAAATACACATGGGTTTCACCTGATGTGCTGCATAAGAATATGATTGATTACATATTAATTAACAGTAAATGGGCTAGTTCTGTTAGGAATACCAGGGCATATAGGGGAGCTGAAGTTGGATCTGACCATTACCTTGTTAAAAGTGTCTTTCAACTTAAACTTAAAAAGTGTTGTGCTAGGATTAAAAAATTTACTTTTAATACTGAAGCTCTGAAAGACCCCATTATAGCCAAAGCTTACCATGATAGGTTACTTAGTCATTATGACAGTCATGGTATGCTTACTACTGAAGTTAAGGAGGAATGGGATCATTTTAAACAGGCTTTTTTTTTTGGACACTAACAGTAGTATTTTAGGAAAAAAGGAGCAGAGGAGGCAGAATTATCTGAGTGATAAGGCACTTGAGCGTATTTCAGAAAGAAGAAAAGGCAGGAATGTCCTTAATCAATACCCTACTAGTCCTAATAAAAAGTATTGCAGAGAGCTTAATAAACGTGTATAGGGTCAATTAGCTACTGATAAGAATCTTTGGCTTGATGGCTTGGCTGACACCCTCTCAGTGTGAGTACCTGTACGCAGTGAGGAGGACCACCCTGTGAAGGTTCCGCTGGCTCGGTTACCTTCACAGGGTCCTAAACGCTTGCCCGCGTGTTTGCCGTGCGCGGAGACCCGTGTCCCGGGAAAGGAGGATCCTTGTAGTTGCTCAGGGGTCCCCGTCTTCTCTCCTCAGCTCATGACTGGCGGGGTCCCCTTTGGCCGCCTTGCCATTGGGGAGCCTGTCCGTCGCGGGGCTGAGCAGAGGATTCCGGGGCCTCTGCTATACACTGCTTTGGCCTCTGCTTCCGGTAAACGGGAGCTCCTGGGGTGCCCCCCCCCCCAGAAGCAATCGGCTGGTGGGCAGGTCCTGCTAGGGTCAACCGTGCAGAGCGGTGAATAACCTTGCCCACGGTCCGAGTACAGGTTTAGAAGTTTCCTCACAGATTATTTTCCTTTTGTCGTTATCCTTTCTTTGTGAGGCCAGTTTGGCGATTCACAATTTTCTTATTTTATGCTTCGTTTCATTTGTGTAGAATGTTTTTGTTCTGCACATTTCTCTTTTTATTTTCCTTCTCTTTATTTGTGAGGGCTTGGCTCACTGTCTGTGTGGGTATAGTGGCTGCGTAGCCCTGACGCCCGACTGGGCGTCCCCTTGTTGGGCTCCGCGGAGGGTGAGGACAGCGGGCACTGAACCACACAAAACAAACCATGAGAGAATGAAGAAATTAATGTGATCACTGCCAACAAGAGGGATCGACATGAGCCCGCCATCATCCTCGTTGTCTACGTTATCTCTGCCATCGTCTTCTGTCTCTGTGTCTTCGTTCCCAAAGTTCCTGATCATCCACTCCACGGGTGATCAGGTACTTGGGAACATGTCCCCATTTTTCATCAATAAAGGTATAAAAGGTTTTGTGGGAGAGCCGAAATCCGTCAAGCACTTACGATCTGGCGACTTGCAGGTTGAGACCGCTTGTTCCAAACACTCGGAACTGCTCCTGAAAGTCAAAGACGTTGGTGGGGTGGCTGTTGAAATCACTCCCCATAAAACTTTGAATTCCTCTCGGGGTGTGATCACTGAGTGGGGCTTCCTCAATGTCACTGAGGTGGAAATCCTCTCAGAGCTCACACCTCAAGGAGTAACAGTGGTCCACCGGGTTTCGACACGCCGTGATGGGAAATTAACACCCTCCCGGGTGTTGATTGTAACATTCAATACGCCACGCCTGCCTTCTTCCATCAAGGCAGGTTACTTACATTGTGAGGTTTGGCCGTATATACCAAACCCTCTGCGCTGTTTTCAGTGTCAGATATACTGTCATGCTCGCACAGCATGCAGGAGCAAGCCCACCTGTGCTCGCTGTGGCAGTAAGGATCATCTCGATCCTGACTGCACAGCAGAAAAGGCATGCTGTGTGAACTGCAGTGGCGAACATCTGGCGTACTCCCGCGACTGTCCAAAGTGGAAGGAGGCAAAGGAGGTACAACGCAATCAAAGTAATAAACCATATCTCATACGCTGAAGTGAGAAAGCTTGCTGCACCGCCCACCCCACCTGGCAAGGTTTCCTATGCCAGTACAGTCATTGGAAAGCCCATCGTTCCAATGACTTCGGTGGCGGTTCAGACTGATATCAGTGTACCACCGACTGAATCTTTCTCGCCGGCAGCGAAGTACCTCCTCACGCAGGCGAAACCGAGGGTGGTGTCAACTTCGACATCAACCCCGGTTTCCATTCCTGTAGCTCAGCTTTCCACCTCCACCGGAAGGCCTCTTCCTCCCCGTCCTCAGACAGCAAGACCTTCAAAACCTAAGGGGCCCCCACCGGGGCCTAAAAAGAAAATCACAGCACCACAAAGGGCAGTCACTGATCCATGTGCCTCGGATGAGTCCAAGGACATTTATATCGACTGCTATTTACTAAACCATCCTCTGCAGTGGTTAAACTGAATAGGAATATGTCATCCACCCACTCTTCTAAGTCCTGAGATGACCACACTCCTACAATGGAATTGTCATGGATTCCAGAGGAATCTTGACGACATTAAGGCCCTCCTTCAGGCACACCAGCCCATCTGTGTGTGCCTGCAGGAGACATACTTGCAGCCAGTCACAGATCCCATGGTCTGGCACTTTTCACTAGTTCACCGGGATGGAGATGGTCCAGCTCGCGGGGGTGTCGCCATCCTCGTGAGCAACCATTCTCCATTCCAGGTCGTACCCCTCACCACCAACTTAGAGGCGGTAGCCATCCATCTCTTCGTGGGGTTCTCGCTGACTGTCTTCTCTGTATATCTTCCACCTGGGAGCATCGTCTTCCAGGAAGACCTCGATGATCTCGTCTCGCAGCTGCCGTCCCCCTTCCTCATTATGGGGGACCTGTGGACTGATGACAACAGACACTGTCCACTTTGGGGCAGTGCTGACACCAACGGGAGGGGCAGGGTCCTGGAGCAGTGGCTCCTGGATCCTTCTCTCTCCCTTTTGAACACCGGTGTCAGTACTTACTTTCACTCTCCAACCCGCACTTTCACTGCCATCAACCTTACCATCTGCTCTTCCTCGATCTGTCCACTCTTTACATGGGAGGTCGAGGACAACCCTTATGGAAGTGATCACCTCCCTGTGGTGTGCACCATCTCTCGTGGGGGGCCTTGCAGCCCTTCATGCGTCTCGCGGTGGAAGCTTGATCGGGCTGACTGGGGTGGTTTCGAGCTGCTCTCTGAGCTCGATGACCACTCTGTCAGCCAGGAGCCAATCAATGTAGCAGTTGCGGAGGTAATGGACTGTATCGTAGATGCAGCTGCAACAACAATTCCTCAAACGTCTGCACGGTTTCCTCGCTTTCCGAAACCGTGGTGGAATCCAGATTGCACCACAGCTCGTAAGGCTCAGAAGAAGGCTTGGGGGGTATTTCGGAGATATCCGACGTCCCCCAACCTCGAAATGTTCAAACGCGCCAGGGCGAAAGCTCGTTTCATCCGACACCAGAGCCAGAAGGAATCTTGGATCAAGTATACGTCTTCCATCACCCGCACGACCAGTTCTAAGGTCGTGTGGGACAAAGTCCAGAAGATGGGTGGGAACTACACGTCCCACTCATTATCGATCCTGGAGCACAATGGACAGGCAATTGCTGATCCCAAAGCAATTGCCAACACTCTGGGGGAGTCCTTCTCCTCCATATCATCATCTTCCTCTTACTCCCCCGAGTTTCTGGCCCAGAAGGGCAAGGCGGAGCGCTCTCCGCTGTCTTTCCACTCGAATGGCCTGGAGCCTTACAACAGACCATTCACAGTGGAGGAGCTTCGCCTTGCTCTGCACACTTCTCGTGCATCTGCTGTCGGGCCAGACAATGTCCATTATGCTATGCTCCAACATCTCTCACCATCGAGTAAGTATCGACTGCTCTGACTTTTCAATCGCATTTTTCTCGAGGAGCAGTTTCCGGACTCCTGGCGGGATGCCATCGTCTTGGCCTTCCCAAAGCCGGGAAAGGATTCCAAGATTCCTTCCAATTATCGTCCCATTGCGTTGACGAGCTGCATGTGCAAGGTATTGGAAAGAATGGTAAATGCCAGACTCATCTGGTATTTAGAACACCACAACCTTCTTTCCAACACCCAATGTGGCTTTCGCAGGCAATGGTCAACTCTTGACCATCTGATACGCCTCGAATCGGCTATCAGAAATTCATTTTTATGAAGAGAGCACCTGGTGTCAATTTTCTTCAACATCGAAAAAGCTTACGACACGGCTTGGAGATTCGGCATTTTTTGTGACCTCCACAGTTTCGGCTTGAGAGGTCACTTGCCAATCTTCATCTCCAACTTCTTATCGACACGTTCTTTTCGTGTCCATGTCAGTAACACTCTGTCACGGCCTTACCCCCAAGAACAGGGGATGCCACAAGGCTGCGTTTTGAGTGTTACACTTTTCGCTGTCAAGATTAATTCTATAATTAGACAACTTCCTCCATCAGTAGACAATGCCCTCTATGTTGATGACTTTAGCATCTTTTGCTCTTCGTCCAGCATGAGGGTCATTGAAAGACAACTGCAAATTGCCCTGAACAATCTTTCGGTTTGGGCGACGGCAAACGGGTTTCAGTTCTCCCCACAGAAGACCGCTTGTGTGCACTTTTGCCACAATCGTAATCTTCATCTGGATCCCGAGCTGCGGCTCGGGGGTAACACCATTCCAGTTATGGCAGAGACCAAGTTTTTCGGTCTCATATTCGATCAGAAATTGACCTTTTTACCTCACATACGTCTTCTCAGATCCAAGTGCACGTGGGCATTGAACATCATCAAGGTCCTCTCCTCCATTTCTTGGGGGGCAGACCGATGTTCTTTGCTCCGCCTGTACCGTGCACTTGTCCGATTGAAACTGGACTACGGATCCCAGGTGTACGACTCTGCCCGGGATTCGGTGGTGAAGGTGCTGGACCCCCTCCATCATCAGGCTCTCCGTGTTTGCACGGGAGCCTTCCACACCTCACCTGTCCAGAGTCTTTACATTGAGACCGACGAACCTTCTTTATCTCTTTGCCGTCAGCAGTTGTCCCTACAATATGCATCTAAATTGCGATCCCTGCCTGGCCATCTCACTTGGGACTGTGTTTTCAGTCCGAAGTGGGAACTACTTTACACTAATCGGCCGACTGCCATTCGTCCATTTGGTTTGCGAGTCCGAGGCTACCTCAGAGACGTCAACACCAGTCTCGATAGCGTTGCAGAGTCGACAGCTGAGCCACTTCCATCTTGGCTCGCTGTTTCCCCTTCCTGTGATTTTTCCCTGTGCAGGACGGGGAAGGCCTTTACACCCAACTGTGTGTACTGGCAACTCTTTGCCAGCCATCGTGATGAGTACCCGGACTTCTTTCCTGTCTTCACAGATGGCTCGAAGTCCGGCACATCAGTGGGATCGGCCATGGTCTGCTGTGATGTAATCATTGCAGACCAGATCCCACTGCAGTGTTCCATCTTCACTGCAGAGTTGCACGCTATTAGCCTCGCCTTGGACCATGTGGCGACTAAGCATCATCGTCGGTGTGTGCTTTACACTGACTCACTTAGCTTGCTACAGGCTTTGATCTCGGTGAGGCATCGGCCTCACCCAGTTCTTACTAAGATCCGCCAGCAGCTACATCGTCTGGCAGCCACAACTACAATCCATTTCTGTTGGGTGCCCAGTCATGTCGGGATTAGGGGCAATGACTTGGCAGATGCTGCTACCAAGTCAGCCAAGCCCCTATCCAACTCTCCATTGCTGGATCCCTATCTGGATTTCCAGCAGCTTTTTACCACCGAGCTCCGGGCACAGTGGCAGAGATCTTGGTCGGAACAGCTTACAAACAAGCTCTTTGAGATCAAACCTATCATCAAACCATGGCAGTCTTGTTACCGCAGGAATCACAAGGAGGAAGTTGTACTTGCTCAGCTCCGCTTAGGTCACTCATTTATTACTCATTCGTTTCGTCTACGGGCGGACGACTTACCTAAGTGCGAGTTTTGTGACACCATTTTAACTATTAAACATATTTTAGTCGAATGTCCGTGTTTTAATTTCGAACATCAATGTTATTTTAGCTTTCATTATTTTATGTCCAAGTCTCTTACACTCGGACATCTTTTATCTGATCATTGCATTTTATCAACAGATTTTACCTTTTTGAAATATTGTGGATATTTTAATCGAATTTGATTTTACCTTAACTTTGTGCATTATTTACCCTAGGTCTCTTACACCTGGGATTATGTTATTTAATATTTCTACAGTTGTTTTACTCTGTTCATATACACTTGTTTTTGTTGTTTTACCACATTACAATGTTGAAAAAGTGTTTTAACTTTTAGTTGCGGGGTTATATATCTTTTATATTGTCTTGTGTTTGGCGCATTATGGCCTTGTTGCTGATGTGCCATTAAACCCCAAACAACTAACTAACTAACTAAGCTTGGCTGACAAAGCTGAGGAAGCAGTTAGGCAGCACAACAGCAGAGACCTGTACCAGATAGTTAATGTTTTATGTGATAGAAAACGGACAGGCATATAAGGATTGAAGGATAAACAATGTAAGGTTATAGAAGGGGAGGATTCTGTCATGGCTAGGTGGGCTGAGCATTTTATTCATATTCTAAACATTGTGGTTAGTTCTACTCCCATTGTTTGCAATGATGATAGATGCATTAGTGGCTTTAACGTTGGCCCTATAACACAATCTGAAGTTATTTTGGCAGTTTCTAAACTTAAACTTCATAAATCCCCAGGGGTAGATGAAATTACTACAGAAATGCTTAGAGCTGGGAATGTTTCTGTCACCACTTCGATGACTGAAATTCTGAATATCTTTTATGATAAAGGCATGGTTCCTAAGGATTTTACAAGAGCTATTGTTATCCCTATTTTCAAAAAAGGTGATCGCAGTTCTTGTGATAACTATAGGGGTATCAGCCTACTCTCTGTTCCAGGTAAAGTTCTTTCCATGATTTGTGCGTAATAGAATTAAGAATCTGGTTGACCGGCCATTGCGTGATGAGAAATGTGGATTCAGAAGTGGTAGGGGATGTGTGGATCAGGTATTTTCACTTAGGCAGATTCTTGAGAAATGTTTAGAGTTTCAGAAACCTTTGGTTGCTAGCTTTGTTGATTTCAAAAAGGCTTTCGACTCTGTTGATCGTCATAATTTGTGGTTGATTGTGAGATCATATGGTATACCAGACAAGTTAGTTAACATAATGAAAGCTCTCTATAATAACACTGAGTCGTGTGTGAGAGTTGGTAAGTCTTGTAGCAATTGGTTTAGCATTACTTCTGATGTTCGACAAGGGTGCATTTTGTCTCCTTTTCTCTTTAGTTTGGTTGTTGATTATGTTATGCGAAATTCATTGCAAGGGAAAGATTTTGGCCTTAAATGGTCTGGAGATACTAAAATTTCTGATTTAGATTATGCTGATGATTTAGCCCTTTTGGCAAATGATGTTGATGAGATGAACTCTTTCATTCGAGCTGTTGATGAGACTGGTAGTAGAGTAGGTTTGGTTATTAACAGAGAGAAAACTGAAGTGATGAAAATTGGTCAGGCAGGCTGTGATTCAGTTAATCTGAATGGTTGCAGTCTTGAGCAGGTGTCACAGTTTAATTACCTTGGGAGCTATGTAACAGATAATGGTGATGTGCAGCATGAGATTAACAGACGAATAGGGATTGCTGCCGGGACTTTTAAGAACCAATAGAGATTGCGGGGAAATAGGCGTATACACCTAAAGACTAAAATTATACTGTATAATAGTTTGGTTCTTTCTAGGGTTAGTTATGGTATTGAAAGTTGGATGCTTTGTAAACAAGATAACAGGAAACTAGATGCTTTTGATTCTAGATGTTTGCTTAGTATCTTGGGTATTAAGTGGTTTAACTTTGTAACTAATGATGAGGTTAGGCAAAGGAGTCTGCAACCTCCTTTAAGCTGCATATTGTGCAGAGAGAGACTCCGCTGGTTTGGCCATGTTGCTCGTATGGATAATCACCGCATCCAAAATAGATGTATTTGGATACTGTGATATGACGTCTAGAGAGTGGATAGTTGTTGTACTCATAATTCTAGTTTGTTGTATAAATTTAATTTCATCATGACATGATGTTAGAGTATATTATGTTGGTGGAAAGTTTGGATTAAAAATGTCAAATAATGCTCTTTCTAGATTAAAGGTAGGGGCCTTTACGCGTATTTATTAATAGTCTAAATGGGTGATTTTCCTTGTGTAATTTAATTTTTACAAACGTTTGTGGAATATCAGGATGTACTCTTGGTCTACATGCTTTAGTTATACTTTGAGGTAGGTATGGGTCATTTTTTAACTCCACTAGTCTTTTAATCGTTTTAGATATTAGATTTTTTACTATATGTTGACATTTTAAATCTTATAATGAGTGAGTTTTTTTTCCCCATATTCTACTTTATCAATTATTACTATTTGTTCTGTTTCATCTGCTAATAAAATTTTTATTTCAGTATTATTTTTTGGATTATTTAATACCTTTGGCTTTTTGGTTTTGTTCTTGTTGTTATACTACGATATATCTTAAAACATTATCTTTTACTATTGTAGGTATTTTTTGAATAGTTTGTTTTATTTGTGGTATTAATACTATTAATTTATATATTAACTTAGGGTACTCATATTTTGCCTCTCTTTCCAATACTTCAGTTTGCTTTTCATCCAAATGGATTTTCGATAAATTAAGAAATTTAGTTTTAATATTTTGGTTTATTGCCCTATTTTTCTTACCTTCCCTATACATCTTATGTTGTCTCATATAATTTTTTTCATTTATTATTATGTGTTTCAGTTATTTTTTGCATTTTTCCATTTGGTATGTAGACTACCCATTAATTGATTTGATAATATATGAGTAACTATAGTCATTAATTTTAGATATTCTAAATAAATTTCCTTTTCTGATTTCCTCTGTTTTTCTGATTACTATTAGTAACATTTTATTTTCAGCTGTAATTAATGTTTTTTATAATATGTCTTCAAATTGTCTCATTTATTTGTAAAAATTTTGGTATTAAAGTTTTGTACAATTCATCAAAAATTTAAGTAAGTAATTTTCGATTTACTTCTCGAATTTATTCAGTGTATATGCTCTTCCATCTGATTGAGCTCTCTTTTATATGTGCATATTATCAATATAGCAGGCTATTTATTGCTAATAATTATTTTTTATAATCAGTATATATTAATATTTTTTAATTTCAGGTAATCGCCCATACATTTTTTTATCAGCAAGAGTGCATCCTGGTGAAAGCAATTCATCCTGGGCCATGAAAGGTGTGTTTTGAATTTATATATTACTGCTAATAAATGTTCTATTTTTTTGGAATACTTAAGAAAGTAAAAAAATAAAAAAATTTTGCATATTAGCTAATGTCAAAAAATACTTGGTGTGATAAAATTTTAAAAATCATAAGAAATTACAAAATATTAAAAACATCAATATCAAACAAATATATTACAATTTTTTTTCTTGTTTCCACAATTTTTCAACATTAAGTACTTGAAGTGTTTTACTTGGTATTCTAAAATCTCATGTTTTTTAATTCAGACATGAAACTGAGAACATTATATGAAGGATTACAAAGTTTAGTAGCTTTTTAATCCTTCCAATGCCCATCCTGAAAAACTGATGCTGAAATCCAGAGGACAGGCTATTTTCTCCCTATGCTCAGGCAAAAAAATTTTAAATTTAGAACTTTTATGCCAAATAACTAATGAAAGGAATTACAGCATGTTATATGCCAAATTAATCAGCATTTAATTTTTATATTTTCTGAAAATAAAATATTTAGCAAAAAGCAGCCAGTTTTATTTTAATAGGACTTTTTTTGAATCATGTAAAAGAATGCATCTGGCAATGCAAATAAAAATTATTTAAAAAAAATAATAGATAGAAATGATTATAATGAACATAAATAGGAAAGCTATTTATTTTTGAATGAAAAATTAATTTTCTTGTTTCAAATAAATATTTCTCCTGTTTTAAATTTTTTTTTCTTGGTACCATACTTTTAAAAAAGCCAGGCTTTTTTCCATTTGTGCCAAGTCCAATAAACATCAAATTTAGAATTTCTTTAAAAAATAACCAATCAACAGAAATAGGTCATGTTATATACCAAATTAAACAGAACTTAATTTACAAATTTTATAAAAATAACAAATTAAAACAAATTTACAAGCATATTAATTTTAATAAGACTTTTTCACAGTAATATGGTAAAAAATAGATCTGATTATGCAATTAAGCTTAATTTTGGAAAATGTGATGAATGAAAAAGTTAAATTATATATCAGTTGAAAGTAAATTTCTTTTCAAATAGTATTTTTACCTGAAATTATTAATTTTTATTTTATTTATTGATTATTTTCAGTGTGGTATATTTTAAAACCTGGGCCAGCATTATACAAAGTGACTTGAATTGCTCATATTTATGAGATTTTCTGGCCTGTTATGAAATACAGGAATATTTTCGTGTTAGCTATTTTTTACTAAACATTTTGAATTTTTTTTTTCTCTGGGTGTTGAATTTTGGAGATCTTGGCTAAGTGCCAAAAAGTTAGTACACCAAAAGAAAAAAAAAGTTTATATAATTATAGTAGCACAGCCAAATTACTGAGGGGAGGGGTGGTAAAATCTTTTAAAACCATTGAATATAAGCTTAAGAACTAGTAATTTTTTTTAATAAATTAAATGTTGGTGGGGGAGTAAAATGTTATCAGTGAGTATAGTGGGGGAGAGAGGTAAAAACCTGTGCCAAAAATGCCTCTCACAGAAGGACTGATTTCTGTGCAAAGGAAGTCCTTTTTGCTTCCATAACCAGGTATCATTACTTTCAGGAATTTCAAGTCAAAAGTTTTTTACTGGAAAATAAAATAATAATAAAAGAAAAATTAATATATAACCTAATACGATGTTAAATAAAATATTTATAACTACAAGTTGTAAACTGGTCATGCGATATTGCATGACTTTGAAAAATTAATCAATAGAGTAGCTGACCAAAAGATCAATAATTTATGGAAATAAAATAAATCTACTGAAATGAAAACTAAGGTTTGAATATAAAGAAGTAAATGCTAACTGTACAAAAGGAGTGGATCCAATATAGATATATGGGAACAACACTGTATACAATCTTTTATGGCTACTCATAACACACAGAACGGAGATCACGTGTGAACCACCCTGCATCCTCGGCTGCAGGCAGTGAGCCGGGACCTAGTTTGCCTAGTTGCAGTTTCAGCCAGTCTTTAAGCCTAAGAAGGCTGTTTTTACTTATAGTTTCGAATTTAAGAGCAGGAAAGAATAGAATGCTGGGACAGATATAAATGATAAAAATAATTCTGGGAATAATGAATTAGGTTTATGGTAGAAAACAGAGTAAAATGGTGGGGGGGGGGGGGGAAATAGCAGTACATTGTAATTGCTTCCAAAATTTCCGTTTTTGAAAATAGCAGTTTTTTGTTAAATTTTCAAGAGATTTCGAAATTTTAACCCTTCCCAGGTCAAGGACATCTATAGACGTTTTTTATACAACACATGAAACTTCATGAAACTGAACAAACATGAAACAATGCAAAAACTTTGGATATTTTTAACTCTGTTCCAAAAATTTCTTACATATATCTTTTAAAAATACGTAATTAAAGCTTCAAAAATAATATTTTCTTTTTTTCATTTGATGCATATTTTATTAAACTATAATATAAACAATTTGATAAAACCATCTGATTGCCATATTTTAGAAGCGCAATATGGTATTGCAGATTTGTTTGTTAATGTTACTCTGTATTGAAGCAATCACCTGATTTAAGCTCACAAATTTGATTTTAACTATTATCAACAAATTTTTCCTTAAAGCTTTGGAAATTTCCTGAAAATTAGCAAAAGAACTGTTATTTTTAAAAACGGAAGAATTTGGAAGTAATTATGAAGTACTTACCTCCTTGTTTTATTTATTTTCTGTCTTACACTCTTTTCTGCTTTAAACCTATTTCAGCATTCCAGGAATTATTTTCATCATTTATCCCAGCATTCTATGCATCTTTCCTGCCCTTCAGATTGCAACTGAAAGTAAAAGTAAGCCTTCATATTGCTCAATGCACAGCATTAAAATAGAAGGAGAAAGTAGTCTGTTCTAATTGCTTGCTCACACGTGCAAGTATAGGGAGAGCCAGCTGTCTGCTAAGTGGCTTCATTCATGTTTTTCACATGGATTAAATGGATATACACTCCCTTCGTAAAATTAGTATTTCGTTTCCTTTTATAATTAAACCTTAGTTGTTATTTCTGTGGATTTACTTTATTTCCATAAGTTATCAACTTTTTTTTTGGCCGATTGATATCAGAGTTATGCTACACTGGATGGATGGCTTACAACTTTTTGCTGTGGATATTTTAACATCGCATTAGGTTATATGTTATTTTTAATTTTATTATTTCTTTATTATTCAGTAAAAAAATTTGATTTTCTATCGTTTTCTGAAAATAAATGAAATCTTGGATACAGAAGCAAATGAACTTTCTTGGCATGGAAATCAGTCTTCATGTAGGAGGGCAATTTCAGGAAGTCCACCTCTCAGTATCTTAGCTGTGCCACTCTGATGATATAACATTTTTTTTTGCTTTAGTGCACAAACTTCTGCACTAGCCAAGATCACCAAACTTCAACACCCAAAGAAAAACAATTATAATGTTTAGTAAGTTGACTTTTTTTATTGGACTCTGGAACAAGCCTGGATTTTTCTCAAAGTATGGTATTGGGAAAAAAATTACAAAACGGAAGAAATGTTTACTTTAAACAAGAATTTTTATTTTTGTTATTCAGAAATAGCCTTTCTATTCATGTGCATTATAATCATTTATGTCTATTAGTGTTTTTTAAATAAATTTTTATTTGTGTTGCTAGATGCATTTTTTTTACTACATGACTCTAGTTTTGTTTTAATAGGACTTTTCTTGTCTTTTTTTGTTAAATATTTTATTTTCAGAAAATCCAGAATTAAATGCTGATTAATTTGTCATATAACATGCCATAATTCCTTTCATTAGTTATTAGGCAAAAAAAGTTTTAAAGTAATTTTTTTGCCCAATCAGAGTGAAAAAAATAGCTGGACCTGGAAAGGGTTAAGGAAAAATTTGTTGATAATAGTTCAAATCAAATTTGTGAACTTAAATCAGGTGGTTACTTCAGCATAGAGTAACATTAACAAACAAATTGGCAATACTATAAAGTGCTTCTAAGGAATGGCAACATGGTTTGACAAATTATTTTTATTGTAGTTTAATAAATTGCATCAAATGAAAAATGAATATATTATGTTTCAAAAATTAGAATAGAGGTACACAGTGCAGTAATTAAAATTAAAGCTATTTAATTCTTTATGACACTGTTAAATGTTTTTAAGCACTTCAACACATGGACTACGCTATCAAGTATCAACAATTATTAAGGAAAGATTTATGCAAAGACCCCACAGGTAAAATTTTCCCCAAAGACAAATACAAAGGTAAAATCTCACACCCATTTAATGCCCAGCTTAAAGAGCATAAATATGACATCTTAAATAAACTACGAAAAACCACACTATCTCAAGCAATCACCAAAAACAATCTGCCCACTGATTTTTCACTCTGCTAAAATTATAGTATCCCCACCTACCAAATTCCAACCAGCCATCATAGAAAATATCCTCATTAATGTAAAACTGATTGAACTCTGCAACACAGACATTGTCCCCCTCCCCCCAGCAGTCTGATCCTTAGAGGATATAGCAAACACCTCAGAAATTCCACACACCTCTAAACACTCTCCTCTCTCATTACTAATCCCCATCTGCCACCCTCCAAACCCTTTAGAACACTTCCATAATGCCTCCTAAAATCAATGATTAATGGTGCATTAAACATCGATTTTATTTCTCCCCACACACACATACACAACTCCCAATAGCAATACCGATAAGAAAACCGTTATTCAGACCCTCAATAGCATAATTATCTTAACCCCAAAATTCAGTTTACGAAATTTATTAATTCACTAAAAGTACCCCACTCATTATAATTATGAATTACTAGCCACAAATAGTGAAGCTTCCCTCAACACTTGCTGATCTTGCCGATTTCCCATAATCCCACACCCTCTCCCAACCTCCGTCACATGCAGATTGCATTGCGGCCATAAGCACATCTGCTGACCATTCCATCCTCAGAGCTAAGACACTGACATGTCAGTTTATGGCACCCCACCCCTCCCCCACACTCAACAGCCAACTGCCTCTCCTGCATTAACTTAAGTTCCTCACTTCCCACCTGACGATGTGCTGAAAGGAAGGGCGTGAAATGCGCATCGTGCATCAAAAACCTTTTTAAGCACTCTATGCTATCAAAGGTATAAATGATTATTTTCTTCACTAAGGTGGGTAGACCATTGGCAGCCGTTATCTTTCTTTTAATCTCCACTGAGACATCACTTGCTGGCAAGAATGTCGATTATTAAATTTGTCACCAAAAGCATCCCGAAAGTTCCTGTTTATTACCCATCCTCTACGGCATGGTACATAAATCTCTCCTTAATAATTGTTGATTCTTGATAGCAAAGGTCCATGTGTTGAAGTGCTTAAAAACATTTAGCAGTGCCATAGAGAATTATTAGCTGTTCCATGGTTGAGTGGTTAGTGCGCTTGGCTACTGATATAAGGGACCTGGGTTCGAGCCCCTGGTAAGGCATGGCTGTTTGTGTCGTTTTTCTGCTGAGGGCCTGCCATCCTCACAGACCTTCTACTATGGCATATAAACTGACAGGCTCCTGTCAGTTTTTTCAGCCAGCAGCTGCTTGAGGGGGTATTTTTTTTTTATTTATAGAGAATTAAATAGCTTTAATTATTTTTCAAGCTTCAATTATGTATTTTTATAAGATATATCTAAGAATATTTCAAATGGAAATTTTAATTTTTTTAAAAATCGAATTTTTTGCTGTACTAAAAACATGCATATGTCCTCAGCCTGCAATTTCGAATTTTATCAACATATACATATGACCTGGACACTGGAAGGGTTAATTAATTAAAAGTTTCTTTTTTTTTTTCCTTTTTGATAAAAGTAATTATATTTTGAAACATTTTTATACAATAAAACCATTCTTTATGGACACCTCCCTAAAATGGACCTCTCTTTGCAGACACTTTCAGTTAAATCTTCCTGAAAGCATTATAAATTATGTACTAAGTAACTTTTCTAAATTTGACACTACAGTGCATACATGGACACTTCAGTAGGTGTCCATTTTGCATTTATAATATAAAACTAATTAATGTCTTTAAAAGCTGAGACGTTTAGCTGGTTTTATTAATTTCTGTAAAAATAGCCTTGATTTTTGGACTTCAGTCTGGTAAGTAGGTTGTTTAATGCCCACTGGAAGGTAGTTCACTCCTTATTAATGCTTCCAGTGTCCAGCCTGAAAAACAGGTTTCCATCCAGGGGCCAAACTATTTTCTGCCTATGCTCAGCCAAAAAAAAACTTTAACTTTAGAACTTTTTTGCCAAATAAGTAATGAAAGGAATTATGGTATGTTGTATGCCAAATTAATAAGCATTTAATTCTGGATTTTCTGAAATTATAATATTTAATAAAAAAGACAATATGTTTCATTTTAATAGGCCTTTTTTTAGAGTCTACACGACTCTAAAAAAAGGCCTATTAAAATGAAACATATTGTCTTTTTAAAGTTATTGTTTTTTTAAAATGAAACATATTGTCTTTTGTAAAAACAATGCCTCTGGCAACATAAATAAAAATTAAAAAAAAAAACTAATTGACAGAAATGATTACAATGCACATGAATAGAATGACTATATATTTCTGAATAACAAAAAAATTACTTTTCTGGTTTTAAGTAAATATTTTTTTCGTTTTGTGATTTTTTTTCTCAGTACCATACTTTGAGAAAATTCCAAGATTTTAGCCAATTGTACTGAGTCAAATAAACAAGTTAACATTAGAATTTTTTTTAAAAATAACCAATCAACAGAAATAGGTCATGTTATATACCAAATTAAACAGAATTTAATTATGAATTTTATGAAAATAATGTAATGAAATTTTCAAGCATATTGATTTTAATAAGCCTTTTTCAATGAGATATGGTGAAAAAAAAGATCACACTATGCAATTAAGGCTTCATTTTGGAAAACCTGATGAATAAAAATAGTTAAATTATATATTTATCGAAAAGAAATTTCCTCCCAAATAATATAATATTCAACCTGAAATACGATTTTCATTTCTTTTAATGATTCTTCTCAGTATCATATATTTTAAACATGGCCAGTGTTATACAATGTGACTTGGCCTTCTCACATTCACGGGATTTTCTGAAATGGTTATGAAATAGAAAAAAAAAATTCCTTGGCTGTTTTTTTTTTTGCTAAATATTATGAATTTTTTGGGGGAGTGTTAAAGTTTGGCGATCTTGGCTAAATGCAGAAAGGTTTGTGCACCAAGGACCAGCCCATCCCAAAATTGCACTCCCAGATGATGGCCGATTTCCGTAGCAAGGAAGTCTATTTTGTTTCCGTATCCAAGACATTCAATTTCAGAAAATGGTACAAGCTCAAAAATTTTTTATTAAAAAGACAAGAATTAATAAAGAAAAAATTACATATAACATAATGGGATGTTAAATAAAATATTTGCAACAACTTTTATGCCGGTCTCCGATCTAGCGCAACCGAGAAAGATAGACAAATCAGCTGATTGAAGATCGCTAACTAACAGAAGTCATCATCATCATCCTCAAGCAGCCATGGGCTACGGAGGTCCAACCAGACCACGCAGTTTAATTCTCCAAGCATATCTGTCCTGAGCTACATCTGCTGCATCCGGCCACTGCACACCAATTCTAAGGTCCTGTTTGACATTGTCTGCCCACCGCATCCTAGGTCTCCCCCTCCTTCTGAGGCCTCTAGGAACACTGTTCATAACCCTATTCGCCAATCTATAATTATCCATACGGGCAACATGGCCAACCAAGCTGAGTCTCTCTCTGCACAATATGCTGCTTAAAGGAGGTTGCAGAGTCCTTTGCCTAACCTCATCATTAGTTACAAAGTTAAACCACCTAATACCCAAGATACTGCGCAAGCATCTAGAATCAAAAGCATCTAGTTTCCTACCATAACTAACCCTAGAAAGAACCAACTATTATACAGTCTAATTTTAGTCTTTAGACAAAAACTTTTTACACAGCGTCCTAGTTTCACTACCATAACTAACCCTAGAAAGAACCAAACTATTATACAGTCTAATTTTAGTCTTTAGGTTTATACGGCTATTTCTCCACAATCTCCATAGATTCTTAAAAGTCCCGGCAGCAATCCCTATTCGTCTGTTAATCTCATGCCGCACATCACCAGTATCAGTTACATAGGGGGGGGGGGGGGGGGGGGGGGGGGGGGGGGGGGGCTCAGTCGGTAGCGCGCCAGGCTCGTAATCTGTAGTTCCCAGGTTCGAGTCCCATATGGGTCAGCGTTGAGATTTATCTTCGCAAAATTCCCCGCCCTGCCCACGGTCAGTAGGGGACACCGATGGGCTTGGAAAGGCCGCCGTCCGTCGGATGGGACGTTAAGCCGTGGCCCCGTGTGCGGGAGAGCCATACCCTGTGCACGTTAAAGAACACGCTGGATGGCCTTGATGGGAGGCTACCATCTGTCTCCCAACAGCTGTTCCAGTGGGTCCCCTCCCCCAACCTTCTCTGAGCCTTCGGGGTCCATGTGACCTGGCCATTTAGCCCATGGTGTGCAAAAAAGTGCCGCTCAGAGGTAAAACAACCCAACTCAGTTACATAGCTCCCAAGGTAATTAAACTGTGACACCTGCTCAAGACTGCAACCATTCAGATTAACTGAATCACAGCCTGCCTGACCAATTTTCATCACTTTAGTTTTGTCTCTGTTTATAACCAAACCTACTCTACTACCAGTCTCATCAACAGCTCGAATGAAAGAGTTCATCTCATCAACATCATTTGCCAAAAGGGCTAAATCATCAGCATAATCTAAATCAGAAATTTTCGTATCTCCAGCCCATTTAAGGCCAAAAGCGTTTCCTTGAAGTGAATTTCGCATAACATAATCAACAACCAAACTAAAGAGAAAAGGAGACATAATGCACCCTTGTCGAACACCAGACGTAATGCTAAACCAATTGCTACAAGACTTACCAACTCTCACATACGACTCAGTGTTATTATAGAGCGCTTTCATTATGTTAACTAACTTGTCTGGTATACCATATGATCTCACAATCAACCACAAATTTTGACGATCAACAGAGTCGAAAGCCTTTTTGAAATCAACAAAGCTAGCAACCAAAGGTTTCTGAAACTCTAAACATTTCTCAAGAATCTGCCTAAGTGAAAATATCTGATCTACACATCCCCTACCACTTCTGAATCCACATTGAATTAAACCAACAGAAGTAAATTTACAGAAATTAATTTGCTTTGATATCCAAGATCTCATTTATTTTCAGAAAATGATACTATTATCAAAGTTTTACTGGAAAAGTAATAAATAATAAAATAAAAGTTAACATATAGACTAATGCGATGTTAAAATATTCACAGCCACAAGTTGTAGGCTGACCATACGATATAACATAACTATAAAAAAAAAATCCATATTTATCGATCGGCCAAAAGATCACTAATTTCCAAAAATAAATCTGCTGAAATGAAAACTAAGGTTTAAATATAAAAAAATAATAACTTGACAAAGAGTATCCAATATGCTGGATCAAAACTGAAAAAAACACAATACACGAAACAATGGAGACATCATGTGTCAGCCACCTACGACTTGTTGACTCAATGAAGCATAAATAATTATATGCAGGTGCAACCTGAATTTCTAAGAAGTATGTGTTTACTTTCAGTTTCAATTTGAAGGATGCTGGGTAAAATAATAAAAATAACTTGGGATACTGAAATAGGTTTATGACAGAGAAGAGTGTGAAACAGAAAAAACAATTGCAGTACTTATTTTGTAATTACTTCCAAAATCTATCGTTTTTAAAAATAGCATTTTTTTTTGCTATTTTTAGGTTTTCGAAAATTTATGGAAAAATTTGTTGATAATTGTTCAAATCAGACTTGTGAGCTTAAATCAGAAGGTTGCTTCAGCAAATAGGAATGTTAATGAGCAAATCAGCAATACCGTTTAGTGCTTCTAAAAAATGGCAATCAGATGTCTTTATGAAATTATATATATTGTAGTTTAATTAAATATCCAAATTAAAAAACAAAATATTATTTTTGAAGCCTGAATTACATATTTTAATATATATATATATAAATTACAACAGTAATTTTTATTTTAAAAAATTTATATTTTTTTGTTGTACTAAAAACGTGCATACGTCCTCGACCTATTTATTCAAATTCTCCAAACGTGTACAGATGATGTGGAGACTAGAAGGGTTAATTCTATAGAACACTGTTCGTAAGGTGGTTGTTGTTTTGGTGCAGAGTTTGTTGTCATGTTACGAAGTTGGCATTCATTGGACAGTAACACAAAGGATGACAAGACGGAATATTTGAACCAAAGGATGTGTAGAATGCCAGTAGAGGTAACAACTTTTTTTTAAGTAAAGGTGATTACTGTACTACACCTTTTGCATTGTTGCTCAATGTCTCATTAGGCACAGAGTTGTTTGGCAGCCATAGATTTAGAGTGCTGTGGGCAGTTTTTCTTTATGTTAGGCTCAGAGTATGTCCAGTGGAGAGATGAGTAATAGTATTTCTGATGCCATCTATTGTCATCCTCGTCAAGCAGCCATGGGCTATGGAGGTTCAACCTGATTATGCAAATTAGTTCTCCAAACACATCTTTCCTGAGCTATATATATGCTGCATCTCTCACCACTGTAGACTAATTCTAACAAGATCCTGTTCGACATTGTCTGCCCACTGCATCCTAGGTCCTCCCCTCTTTCTAAAGCCTTTAAGCATACTATTCATAACACTATTCACTAATCTGTAATTATGCATACAGGCAACATAGCCAAACCAGTGGGTCCCTCTCTGCACAATATGCTACTCAAAGGAGGTTGCAAACTCCTTCGCCTAACCTCATTATTACTTACAAAGTTGAACCATTTAATGTCCAAAATACTGCATAAGCATCTAGAATAAAAGCATCAAATTTCCTGTTACCTTGTTTACCAAGGGTCCAGGTTTCACTACCATAACTAATTCTAGAAAAAACCAAACTATTACACAGTCTAATTTTAGTCATAAGGTGTATACTCCAATATCTGCACATCCATAGTTTCTTAAAAATCCCAGCGGGAATCCCTATTCTTCTATTTATCTCATTCCTTACATTACCAGTATCTGTTATATAGTTACCAAGGTAATTAAACTGAGGCACCTACTGAAGAGTGCAACCATTCAGATTAACTGAACCAATCTGTCTGACCAATTTTCATCACTTTAGTTTTCTCTTTCTTTATCACCAAATCTATTCTACTCCAGTCTCATCAACAGCTCTAATGGAAGAGTTCATCTCATCAACATCGTTTGCCAAAAGGGCTAAATCATCAGCATAATCTAAATCAGAAATTTTTTTATCTCTAGACTGTTGAAGCCCAAAAACTTTCCCTTGCAGTGAATTTCACATAACGTAATCAATTACCAAACTATAAAGAGGAGAGGAGACAAAATACACCCTTGTGGAACACTGGAAGCAATGTTAAGCCAATTGCTAAAAGCTTTACCAACTCTCACACATAACTTAGTGTTACTATGAGTATAAACAGCTTTCATTATGTTAACTAACTTGTCTGGTATGCTATAAGATCTCATGATCAACCACAAATTATGACAGTCAACAGAGTCAAAAACCTTTTTGAAATCTGCAAAGCTAGTAACCACAAGTTTCTGAAACTCTATAAACATTTCTCAAGATTCTTCTCAGGTGAAAAAATCTGATCTACACAACACCTACCACTTCTAAATCCACACTGCTCATCTGTCAACCAGATTCTTAATTCTATTAAGCACTATCATACAAAGAACTTTACCTGGAACAGAGTAGACTGATACCCCTATAGTTATCACAAGAACTGTGATCACCTTTTTCAAAAATAGGGATAATAATTGCTCTGGTAAAATCATTAAGCCTTTCTCATAAAAGATATTCAAAATTGCAGTCAGCCATATGGTAACAGAAATTTTCTCAGCTCTAAGCATTTCAGTAGTTATTTCATCTACCCCAGGGGTTTTATGTAGTTTAAGTTTAGAAATGGCCAAAATAATTTCAGACTGTGTTATAGGGCCAACATTAAAGCCACCAATGCATCTATCAACATTACAAACAATGGGAATAGAACTAAATACATTTAGAACATCACTGAAATGCTCAGCGCACCTAGCCATGATGGAATCTTCACCTTCAATAACCTTACCTTGTTTATCCTTCAATCCCTGTATTCCTGTTTGTTTCTTCCCACACAGAACATTGACCATCTGGTTCAGCTTTCTACTGTTACCCTGTCTCGCTGCTTCCCCAGCTTTGTCAGCCAAGCCATCAAGCCAAAGATCTGATTAGCAGCTAACTGATTCTTTACACACGTTTATTAAACTCTCTGTAATGCTTTCTATTAGGACTAGTGTGGTATTGATTAAGGACATTCCTGCAGTTCCTTCTTTCTGAAATAAGCTCAAGTGCCTCATCACTCAAATAATTCTGCCTCCTCTGCTCCTTTTTTCCTAAAAGAGTACTGTTAGTGTCCAAAAAAGCCTGTTTAAAATGATCCCATTCTTCCTCAACTTCAGTAGTAAGCATACCATGACTGTCATAATGACTAAGTAACCTATCATGGTAAGCTTTGGCTATAACCAGGTCTTTCAGAGCTCCAGTATTAAAAGTAAATTTTTTAACCCTAGCACAACACTTTTTAAGTTTAAGTTGCAAGACACTTTTAACAAGGTAATGGTCAGATCCAATTTCAGCTCCCCTATATGCCCTGGTATTCCTAACAGAACTAGTCCATTTGCTGTTAATTAATATATAATCAATCATATTCTTATGCAGCCCATCAGGTGAAACCCCTGTGTACTTATGTATGTCGCGGTGTTTGTAATATGTGTTAGTTATTCTGAAACCATTGAGTTTACTTACCTGTAGGAGACGTTGCCCATTGCCATTGCAGCTACCTATACCAAAAGGACCTATCACTCCTCCCCAAACGTCAGAGTCAGTACCAACTTTGGCATTGAAATCACCTAGAACAAGAGTAATATCTCCTTTCTTGACAGAATTCAAAATATCCTGAAGTTGTCTGTAAAACCTATCCTTCTCATCCTATCGGCATCCTCAGTTGGGACATACTAGCAGATAACATTCAAGTCTTTAATGCTTGTCTGAAATTTTGCTGTAAGAAAACTTTCATTAATTCACTCATATCCTAGAAAAGCATCACTAGCATTATCTGCTGAGAAGCAGACCCATGCCTTGGTAATGCTTATTGTCATTCCTCTGTGAAAAGAGAAATTTAAGATTATTTTTAAGAATCTGACCTTCATCTGTCCATCTGGTCTCTTGCAAGCTGGGAATATCTAAATTATAATGGCAAAATTCTTGTTTGAGGACATCCAGAGAATAAGCTCTGTGCAGATCCTCACATTCCCACTACCTATGGAGAGAAATGGGTTAGTGTGATGTTTAAAGAAACTATGTTTATTGAGAAAGGGAATGCCGACAATATCAAACAACCCCTTAATGGCAGTCATGGAGCAAAGATCCGTTCCCCCACCACTGAAGGCTGAAGGCATCTACACTGAAAGACTTCCTCCAATGTAGAATTTGATGATGTCCATAGAAGCAAGAGTTCAGGTGCCTGCGATGACCTCTGTTCAGAATTATCCACCAGCCATAAAACATATCCTGTGAATCTATTCACTTGGGCTGTCAACCCACAAACAAGCAAAAAAACACAATGGCAGATTTTCCTTACACAGAAGCCCACCAGTGCAGCAAATTCAGGATCTGTAATCAAACTCGGAGTCTTAATCCAGTTCAGTAAGTTTATATTGTCAATGCCAGAACCCTGTGTGGTTGACCACTCCTCAGTAGAGTGCAAAAAAAAAAAGAAAAGTAGCCATAGTAGTCCAGATCAGTAGGCCACACTGATCTGGCAGGCCTCCCCTTTCATTCCCTTCCAAAAAAGAGTATCTCTTTTGAATGGTACTAATGGTCTGCAACACGAGTAGGCAAGGTCGGACTTTGGGTTCTAGGCCTCTTCAGTTCTATGCATCATCACAGGAGATTTGTGCATAGCTTTGTTCCTAGTGGCTACCTAGCTAAATGAAAATACTGAAAATTTAATATGAACATTTTTAAATTAGAGTCATCAGTAAAATTTTAATCTATAGTAATTTAATTTAAACAATACGAATATAGATTATACTTCTATTAATAAGTTATCTCAGTATCTGTTCTTGATCAACACATTCTACTACCAGAAATTCTAGTATAAATATATCATTTTTAATATTATTTCGAAGTTTACATTTTCTACATTTAGTGCCCTCTAACAATGTAAATTAAAGCTTTTTAAAGGATTTGAAACCTGTGATCATCATATTTCATTAGTACCTATTCAACTTATAAAGAATATTTCATTAATCTCTTAAAATAAAAATTTGTGTTTTTCCATCCTGTATAAGCCATCCCGTGACCGAGTGGTTAGCACGCTTGGCTGCTGATCTAAGGGACCTGGGTTCGAGCCCCGGGTAGGGTATGGATGTATGTGTCGTTTTTCTGCTGCGTCCTGCCATCCTCTCAGACCTTCTACTTTGGCATATAAACTGACAGGCTCCTGTCAGACCTGTGTGGCAAGCAGCTGCTTGAGGGGGTATTTATTTATTTATTTATTTTATAAGAGAATGGGCAAATTGTTGCTGCCAATGTAAACCCCTTGATCATTACACTCCATCATTAAAATGTCAGATTTCTAGCTCAAATATTTTTTTTTTGTAATATTTGTTTAAACTTTCAAAATTTTTAACTTTTTTTGTCGTCAGTGAGCACAGTTAATACTTTTGGGTGATTCAAAAAATGTGAATTGTTTATCAATATCTATCCAATCTAAAAAGAATTTTTAACTTATCTCTCACTCAAACTCTTGAAATAAAAAGGTGTTCCTCCCTTGATATAAGAGGGGCAATTTATTATTCTAGATGCAAACCTCATGTCAGAATTTTAAATTTCTAACATAATTACATCAATTGCAATATTTGTTGAAATTTTGTAATTTTTAGCTTTATTCCATCATTAGAGGTTGCAATTAAAGCTATTATGAGATTCTGAAAGTGAAAATCATGATAGTTCATCAATATCAAACCAACCCAAGAATAATTTTTAATTTATCTCTAAAAATAAAGAAGTTGAATGTCTATAGATGGACAGACAGCAAAGAGACAGAATAGAAACTAAAAACATTAGCTCTTTTTTTCGGAAAATGAAATAATAATTAAATGAGATATTAGGCACATATATAATAATGCAGACTTATAAGGTAAATGTATAATAGAAAAACAATTGTTTTCAGAATATATATATATATTTTTTTTCATTTTTAGCACATAATAATTATCACGAAATATGCACAGACTGTGTATGGCTACTATACTTTATACTGCTTTGGTTTAAAGAAAGATTTTATAATAAAATTACTAATGCTTTAAGTTAACCTTTTTATTTATAATAATATGCTTGTTTGTGGTAATGTCCTTGATTTGTTGACATAATGATGGCTTTCTAAAATAATGTTGAAACATGGGTTGAACCTTACAGTAATTGGTTTAGCATTACTACTAAAATATGACAAGACTGCATTTTTGTCTCTTTTTTTTCTTTTATATTTAATAATTCAGCATTAGAATATGTGGCTTTAGATGGTTTAATTATTTCTGGTCATTAGATGAACTTCTTCATTAAAATTAACATTGCCATGACCATGAAAATGTGGTTCCCAAGCCTGCATATACTGCCATGAATGCTAAACTGTATCTTTAATACAACAAAAGAAATTTAATTTTTTTTAAATATTACATTTTGAGTTACTTTTATATTTATATATAAAATTTGCTGTCCCCAAAAATATTTTTGAATCACCCAAAAGTATTAACTGTGTATGGCTACTATACTTTATACTGCTTTGGTTTAAAGAAAGATTTTATAATAAAATTACTAATGCTTTAAGTTAACCTTTTTATTTATAATAATATGCTTGTTTGTGGTAATGTCCTTGATTTGTTGACATAATGATGGCTTTCTAAAATAATGTTGAAACATGGGTTGAACCTTACAGTAATTGGTTTAGCATTACTACTAAAATATGACAAGACTGCATTTTTGTCTCTTTTTTTTCTTTTATATTTAATAATTCAGCATTAGAATATGTGGCTTTAGATGGTTTAATTATTTCTGGTCATTAGATGAACTTCTTCATTAAAATTAACATTGCCATGACCATGAAAATGTGGTTCCCAAGCCTGCATATACTGCCATGAATGCTAAACTGTATCTTTAATACAACAAAAGAAATTTAATTTTTTTTAAATATTACATTTTGAGTTACTTTTATATTTATATATAAAATTTGCATTGCCAAGAGTTGATTAAATGGTTTTCAAAAATCACTACAAATGATCTTGCAAATTAGTTTTTTATGCATCCATAATAAATACAGATTACCTGTAGAAATAGACTTAAATAATTATTAAAAACATCTGAAAAAATTATCGCTGCCATGGCGGGAACGAACTTGCCACTCTCTAGATACATGCCAGAGTGTTCTACTGTTAAACCGTGATGCAGATGCTGAAATCTTCCAGAATAAGACTTATAAATCTTTCACTGAGATGTGGAAGACCTTGTGCCATCTATACTTCGGGAGAGGCAACTTTTTCCAAAATGTTGCTAATGATTTAGATGTTAATTTATAGATCTTATTCTGGAAGATTTTAGTGTCTGCCGTGGTGTAATGGTAGAGTGCTTTGGCATGTATCTAGAGAGTTGCGGGTTTGATTCCTGCCATGGCAGCAATAATTTTTTCAGATGTTTGTAATATTTTTTTATGCTTCCTATGTTTTTTTCCTTTTAATTTTTACGTTTTTTGTTCAGAATTAAATGCTTTTTCCTTTAGTATGTAATGTGAACTATTTCATTTATTTGCTGTTTCATAATATGGCTTAGACGTTGAGTTGCATTTTTAGAGAAAAAAAAAACCTGCCACTGAAGGGTTAAAATAGACATTTCAGAGCTCCTAAATAATTATAATTTTTTCATTTTTTTTCCTCATCTTGATGCTTCAGGAAGTAAAAAAAAACCTTTGCGCTTCTTGAAACTGCTATTAGCACAACCCAGATAAAGTGATCTCTGTAGCTGCTGTTCTATATTTAGAACAGTCCCCCACTAACTGGCTGAAAACTAGGTCAAGTTAATTGAATTATTTGCTTAAAGTTTTGGTCATTTGGGTTTTCAATCAAAGTCAGATACCGAGGATCATTTTTTATTTATTGCACAATTTCAGCACAAGAATACATCTGTATATGTTTTTGCTTCATTTTAATATATTTTGGATTGAAAGCAATTTTAATGTACTTAAATTATTTTTATCTATTATCTGATGTATTGTACAAAATGATTATGAGGGGGGGGGGAGGAAATCAGTATATTTTTATCACATGAACGGTAATGGGTAGGAGTGTGTAGGCAAGTAGCAACATCTGGTTTTGGTTTGAAACTTTTAGTGTGCATGTTGTGTGTTGGTTGTACAGATACATATCTGTATTGCATTGGCAAGTATTAAAGTCTTTCTGCATTTTATTACTGATTTCTTATTAACTATAATTTTTAACGTAGATTTAGAAAATCTTGTTTTTTTTTTATATTTTGTTGATTCTAATAGATAAAATTTTTGGGCCTTCCTGATTCAGAAAGAAATATCAATTTTTTTTTTACCTCTAGAATTATTTATATTGCTTCTAAAATACATACTGCAATTATAAACAATTCTTATTTGAAACTGGAGCAAAAATGAAATCATTAGATGTGTGTGATCCCATCGGTACTATTGAGGTCATACACAGATAATTATTTCAGCTGACTGTACTAAATTAATTCCATTATGATATATTTGCTGTCTTTTTCATTCATATGCTTCATTGTTGCTAACATAGAGATAATTATATCTAAAGGTTGCTTTAAATGCAGCTCTCTTATGGAATCTTGGTTGCAGAGTCAACTAGTATGAGCACAGTAGAATGCTAGTTGTGGTGAACACTTTAAATTTTAATTGGCTATTCTTGTAATAGAGGTGGGGATTGGCTCAGTCGTTAGAACACCAGGCTTCTAATCTGCAGTTCCTAGGTTCGAGGCCCACCAGTGGTAGTGTTGAGATTTATCTCAGTTAAACCCTCATCCTATCTCAATTGCAAAGGGACACCTATGGGCTTGGGAAGGCCACATCCATCAGATGATATAAAGCTGTGTCTGCATGTGCAGGAGAGCCATATCCTGTGCATGTTAAAGAGCACACTAGATGCCCTTTACTCGAGGCTTCCATCTGTCTCCTAACAGCTGTCCAGTGGGTCCGCTTCTCCCACCCTTCTCTTTGCCCTTGGTTCTTGTGACCTGGCCATTTAGGCCATTGTGCACAAAAAATGCCACTCAGAGGTAAAACAACCCAACCCAGCCCTTTCAGATAATAAGTATTTCCAGGTAAGGAAATCTGCTATTGTGCTCTTCTTCAAAGGTGGGCAATAATAAACGGTAAAACACAGTCACACAAATTACAAATTATTTCAACAGATACTCCTCTCTACAGTTTGACTTTAATGGCATAACAAACATTAATGGGCATGAATGTTAACAGAATTAACTGGCAGAGTATTAAATTTATAGAAATTTACATATAATTTAGGAGAGAAAACTAAACAATATTAAGTATATTTAAAATGCCTGAATATAATAATAAATGAAGAAAAGTGAATTTGTCTTTCTCTTACAGACATCTAGACCATCTGATATGTCTCGAATCAGCTGTCAGAGATAGATTTTTACATAGAGAGCAATTGGTGTCAGTTTTCTTTGACATCAAAAAAGCACAATACAGCATGGAGATTCAACATTCTTTGTAAACTCCATGGTTTCGGCTTGAGATGTCATATCCTGATCTTCATCTCCAACTTCTTATCATCACAATCTCTTAATGTCCATGTTGGCACCACTCTGTTCTGGCCTTACCCCCAAGAATGGGGTAACACAAGGCTGCATTCTGAGTGTTACACTTTTCACTGTCAAGATTAATTCTTTGCCAGAATGCATAGAACTGGCCAGGCCTAGCACCTACTGTCCGACCCCGCCTTCTCGTGGTGCAGACCGTTAGTATCTTTCAAAAGAGATACTCTCTTGTGGAAGTGAACGGAAGGGGAGGGCTGCCAGATTAGTGTGGCCTGTTGATCTGGACAACTATGGCTACTTTTCTTTTTTTTCTATCCTGCTGAGGAGTGGTCAACCACACAGGGTCCTTGTGCTGACCATATAAACCTACCAGACTGGACTGAATTAAGGCTCTGAGCTTGATTATGGATCCTGATTTTGGTGCACTGGTGGGCTTCTGTGGAGGGAAAACCTTCCGCTGTGTTTTCTGTTTGTTTGTGGGTTGACAGCCCCAAGGGAATAGATTCACAGGATATGTTTATCAGCTGGTGGATAATCCTGAGCAGAGGTCATCGCAGGCACCTGAACTCTTTGCTTCTATTGGCATCGTCAAATTCTACATTGGAGGAAGTCTTCCAGCATAGGTGGCTTCAGCCTTTAGTGGTGGGGGAACGTGTCTTTGCCCCACATCTGCAATTAGGGGCCTGTTTGATATTGTCGGCATTCCCTCTCCCAATAAACATAGTTTCTTTAAACATCCCAGTAACCATTTTCTCTCCATAGGTAGTTGGAATGTGAGGACTCTGCAAAGAGCTTTTTCTCTTCATGTCTTTGCACAAGAATTACACCATTATAGTTTAGATATTCTCTACTTGCAAGAGACCAGATGGACAGATAAAGGTCAGATTCTTAAAAATAATCTTAAATTTCTCTTTTCAGGGAGGAACGACAATAAGCATCACCAAGGCGTGGACACACTAGTGATGCTCTTCTAGAGTACGAGTGCATTAATGAAAGGTTTCTTACAGCAAAATTTCAGACAAGCGTTAAAGACTTGAATGTTATCTGCTGTTATGCCCCCACTGAGGATGCCGATGAGGATGAGAAGGATAGGTTTTACGGACAACTTCAGGATATTTTGAATTCTGTCAAAAAAAAGATATTACCCTTGTTCTAGGGGACTTCAATGCCAAAGTTGGTACCGACTCTGACCTATGGGGAAGTAATAGGCCCTTTTGGTATTGGAGCGGCAATGGGAATGGGCAACGTCTCCTACAGTAAGTAAACTCAATGGATTCAGAATAACTAACACTTATTATAAACACCGTGACATACATAAGTACACATGGGTTTCACCCGATGGGCTGCATAAGAATATGATTGATTATATATTAATTAACAGCAAATCAGCTAGTTCTGTTAGAAAAACCAGGACATATAGGGGAGCTGAAATTGGATCTGACCATTACCTTGTTAAAAGTGTCTTGCAACTTAAACTTAAAAAGTGTTGTGCTGGGGTTAAAAATTTTACTTTTAATACTGAAGCTCTGAAAGACCCAGTTATAGCCAAAGCTTACCATGATAGGTTACTTAGTCATTATGACAGTCATGGTATGCTTACTACTGAAGTTGAGGAAGAATGGGATCATTTTAAACAGGCTTTTATGAACACTAACAGTACTCTTTTAGGAAAAACGGAGCAGAGGGGGCAGAATTATTTGAGTGATAAGGCACTTGAGCTTATTTCAGAAAGAAGGAATTGCAGGCATGTCCTTAATCAGTACCCTACTAGTCCTAATAGAAAGCATTACAGAGAACTTAATAAACATGTAAAAGATCAGTTAGCTGCTGATAAGAATGTTTGGCTGACAAAGCCAAGGAAGCAGTTAGACAGCACAACAGCCAAGAGCTGTACCAGATAGTTAATGTTTTGTATGGTAGAAAACGGACAGGTATACAGGGATTGAAGGATAAACAAGGTAAGGTTATAGAAGGGGAGGATTCTGTCATGGCTAGGTGGGCTGAACATTTCAGTGATGTTCTAAACAATGTGGTTAGTTCTACTCCCATTGTGTGCAATGATGATAGATGCATTGGTGGTTTTAATGTTGGCCGTATAATACAATCTGAAGTTATTTTGGCTGTTTCTAAACTTAAACTTCGTAAATCCCCAGAGGTAGATGAAATTACTATGGAAATGCTTAATGCTGGGAATGTTTCAGTCACCACTTGGATGACTGAAACTTTGAATATCTTTTATGATAAAGGCATGGTTCCTAAGGATTTTACCATAGCTATTGTTATCCCTATTTTCAAAAAAGGTGATTGCTGTTCTTGTGATAACTATAGGAATATCAGCCTATGGACTCTGTTCTGAATTAAATAATAATAATAATAATAATAATAATAATAATAATAATAATAATAATAATAATAATATATAAATAAATAATAATAATTTAATAATTAATAATAGAAGGAATTTATCATTCTATGACTGATAAACTCTGTTCCAGGTAAAGTTCTTTCCATGATTGTGCTTAATAGAATTAAGAATCTGGTTGACAGTCAATTGCATGATGAGCAATGTGGATTCAGAAGTGGTAGGGGATGTGTGGATCAGATATTTTCACTTAGGCAGATTCTTGAGAAATGTTTAGAGTTTCAGAAACCTTTGGTTGCTAGCTTTGTTGATTTCAAAAAGGCTTTCGACTCTGTTGATTGTCATAATTTGTGGTTGATTGTGAAATCATATGGTATACCTGACAAGTTAGTTAACATAATGAAAGCTCTCTATAATAACACTGAGTCGTGTGTGAGAGTTGGTAATGCTTGTAGCAATTGGTTTATCATTACTTCTGGTGTTCGACAAGGGTGCATTTTGTCTCCTTTTCTCTTTAGCTTGGTTATTGATTATGTTATGCGAAATGCACTGCAAGGGAAACATTTTGGCCTTAAATGGACTGGAGATACGAAAATTTCTGATTTAGATTATGCTGATGATTTATCCCTTTTGGCAAATGATGTTGATGAGATGAACTCTTTCATTCGAGCTGTTAATGAAACTGGTAGTAGAGTAGGTTTGGTTATAAGCAGAGAGAAAACTAAAGTGATGAAAATTGGTCAGGCAGGTTGTGATTCAGTTAATCTGAATGGTTGCAGTCTTGAGCAGGTGTCACAGTTTAATTACCTTGGGAGCTATGTAACAGATACTGGTGATGTGTGGCATGAGATTGACAGACGAATAGGGATTGCTGCTGGGACTTTTAAGAATCTATGGAGAGTGTGGAAAAATAGGCTTATACACCTAAAGACTAAAATTATACTATATAATTGTTTGGTTCTTTCTAGGGTTAGTTATCGTAATGAAACTTGGACACTTTGTAAACAAGATAACAGGAAACTAGATGCTTTTGATTCCAGATGCTTTCACAGTATCTTGGGCATTAGGTGGTTTAACTTTGTAACTAATGATGAGGTTAGGCAAAGGAATTTGCAACCTCCTTTAAATAGCATATTGTGCAGAGAGAGAGACTCCATTAGTTTAGTGGGCGGTGGTGGCTCAGTCGGTAGCGCACCAGGCTTGTAATCTGTAGTTCCCAGGTTCGAGTCCCAGCTGGGTCAGCGTTGAGATTTATCTCCACAAAATTCTCTGCTCTGCCCACGGTCAGTAGGGGACACCGCTGGGCTTGGAAAGGCCGCTGTCCGTCGAATGGGATGTTAAGCCGTGGCCCCGTGTGTGGGAGAGCCATACTCTGTGCACGTTAAAGAACACGCTGGATGGCCTTGATGGGAGGCTACCATCTGTCTCCCAATAGCTGTTCCAGTGGGTCCCCTCCCCCAACCTTCTCTGAGCCTTCGGGGTCCATGTGACCTGGCCATTTAGCCCATGGTGTGCAAAAAAGTGCTGCTCAGAGGTAAAACAACCCAACCCGTTGGTTTGGCCATGTTGCCCATATGAATAATTATAGATTGGCGAATAGGGTTATGAACAGTGTGCCTAAAGGCCTCAGAAAGAAGGGGAGACCTAGGGTGCGGTAGGCAGACAATGTCAAACAAGACCTTGTTAGAATTGGTGTGCAGTGGCTAGATGCAGTAGATGTAGCTCAGGATAGACTTGCTTGGAGAACTAAATTGCACAGTCTGGTTGGACCTCCGTAGCTCATGGCTGCTTGAGGATGATGATGATGATGAGTCAACTTCCTCCATCTGTAGTAATGCCTGCTTTGTTGACAATTTTAGAATCTTGCTGCTTAAAGGAGGTTAATTACGACAACTCCTAACTTCGTCATTACCTACAAAGTCAAACCACGTAATGCCCAAGATATTATGCAAGCATCTAGAATCCAAGACATCTAGTTTCTTGTTATCCTGCTTACAAAGGGTCCATTTTTTGCTACTATAACTAACTCTAGAGAGAACCAAACCATTATTGTCTAATTTTAATCTTTAGGTGTACATGCCTATTTTTCCATATTCTCCATAGTTTTTTAAAAGTTCCAGCAGCAATCCCTATTCTTCTATTTATCTCATGCCTTACATTATCAGTATCTGTTATATAGTTCCCAAGGTGATTAAACTGAAACACCTGCTGAAGAGTGCAACTATTCAGATTAACTGAACCAATCTGTCTGACCAATTTTCATCACTTTAGTTTTCTCTTTCTTTATCACCAAATCTACTCCACTCCAGTCTCATCAACTGCTCTAACGAAAGAGTTGATTTTGTAATGCTCCAAAGATTATCAACTTTCTCAAGTTGGACCTTTTGCCAGATTTGAACTCTGGATAGCTTATCAGGCACCAAGCAATATTAACTTGCCAACTAAAGTTGAAATAGGGTTCGTTATGTATATAGTGTTACTTATTGAGTAAGAATTCGAAAAGAATTATCAAGTTTAATTAAAGTTATATCTAAATATAAATCACTAATTATTGCTCAAGATGGAAAAAAATGCAAAAGTCAAATAGTCATGTAACAAATAAAGTTTATTTCCAAAAAATTCAGACTTACCAATTCAGCTGATGAATACAAAAGTCAGAGTAACTAAAAAACTCCATCTCTAAATATGACTCACAAAAACTGACTACTAATGTCTTCCTCCTTCACCACCTTCCTATTTCCATACTGACTCATACTGACTTATCTCTCTATGCTCTCTGTGACATAACGTCACTTAGATACATACAGCATACAATCCAGTATGTGTCTGTTGCACGCCAGGAAAAACATTTACATAATCTGACGATCATGCACTAGCTATGATGCAAGAGGTCCTTAATCTGCGCATTAACGGCTGTCAATCAAAAGTCAGAGTTGCACATGCACCACTCCTCTATGGATCGGAAAAGAGAAATGTGATAAGTCCAAATGAAATAATCCTCAAAATAATAAATATAACATAAGCGAAGTAAAACTGATTAAGTAAAAGTGAATGGATGGACCATCACAACTCTCCCTCTCAAAGGGAGTCAAAATTTGACCTAACATATTTTGACGAGCAAATTTAGAATAATAGGACACTTCTCACCTCATTTACACATTGCTGAACATAAAATAAAGTAAAAGTATGCTTACCCAAATTTTGATAAGACAATCTACTCTCACATCTACACAATCTTCTATCACAACCAAAGGTACCTCCTCCCATTCCACCTATCGACGTATATAGCTACCTCTTATAAATACATACCAATGGCTCTGGCAGTTAATTGCATACTAGCATTATCAGTCTGACTAGTATCACATTCTGATACAATTCCAAAAGTTGCATATTATGACCTTTACAAAAAAAAAGCTTGTTAATCTAACTCCAAATCTACTTAACTTCTAAAACGGTTAAAGAAAAAAAAAACTGAAAAAATGCATGAAATTCTGTTCTTTCACAGAATATAAATACAGATTAATCAAGTGGGGTACATAACTTCTGCTTATTTCCCTAACAACAATTACACATGCGAAATCTAATTTTCTTCCTCCTACCATAGACAGGGCGGGGGTGGTTCAGTCGGTAGTGCGCCAGGCTCGTAATCTGTAGTTCCCAGGTTCGAGTCCCAGCTGGGTCAGCGTTGAGATTTATCTCCGCAAAATTCCCCATCCTGCCCACGGTCAGTAGGGGACACCGATAGGCTTGGAAAGGCCACTGTCCGTCGGAAGGGACGTTAAGCCGTGGCCCCGTGTGCAGGAGAGCCATACCCTGTGCACGTTAAAGAACACTCTGGATGGCCTTGATGGGAGGCTACCATCTGTCTCCTAACAGCTGTTCCAGTGGGTCCCCTTCCCCAACCTTCTCTGAGCCTTCAGGGTCCATGTGACCTGGCCATTTAGCCCATGGTGTGCAAAAAAGTGCCGCTCAGAGGTAAAACAACCCAACCTACCATAGATAAAAAAAAAATGGGTATTGGTACATCGTTAAACCCTAACTACAAGCAAACACGCAAAGTTAAGAATTTCATTTTACAAACAAGCAGGAGTGTAATCATCTGCTAAAACTTCACCTAAACACATTATCGTGAGCTAGCTAAAATAAAAATAGTATTAGTTACCTCCCTTCATCAAGCTTTGCATCCCCCTCCCAAAGGAGTTTTGCTAGTGACCGTCTCAGTCAAACTAGACTTTGTTGTTGGGGACAGGTCAAAGAAGGTACAAAAACTTCAAGACATCATGGTCAGCTCATATATATGCAAGCAAATGCTGCCAATGTCATCCTGATAATTACGCATTATTGACGCATCAATATCACTGATGAACTGAACAGATTTAAACACATATACATACATTGTATCTAAGAGTAAAGAAAAACTGTATCAACAATTTATCATATATGATGCTTAACATTCCATCCATTACAATTCCGTCCAAATTTTACAATAATGTAGTTCAAATACATAAATATATTACAAAATGCAAAATATTTAATCACTGTATACTATAAATTCTCTTTCATTCTCATCATTCACACCCATAAACATTTTTATAATTTCTAAACTTCTAAACTTATAAAACTCAATTCAGCTTTCAGTCAACTGAAACGAAAAAAAGTCTACAATTGTTCACAAATACATTTGATTTCACTTTAATACGATATGCACATTCATATCAGAATAATATGACCACCCACGGCATCACAGTGTACCTGCCCACGTGCATCACAGAGTGCACATGACAAGGTCGACCACACAGAGATGTAAGTGGCCAGCCAGGACAGATGAGCCATAGTGCATAACATGAGCACAATGGGCAGAGGTATTGATTTGATGGATGTTCAAAAAGGAATGATCATCGGCTACCACATCTAGGGTGGAAGCATCTCAGAAACAGCAAACTTCGTGAGCTGTTCGCAAAGTGCTGTAGTAAGGGTGTACCAAGAATGGATCGCTGGCACACTGAGTACCTCCAGACATCATAACTGTGGAGCCCCGAAGGCTATCGACCGCAGAGGAGAATGCTGCCTCCGTCAACTGTTAAAGGACAATTGACGTGCAACAGTGCAGCAATTGACCACTCAATTTCATACTGGGACACCCAGGAACGTGTCCCCGATAACAGTAGAGCGAACCCTGTTATGCATGGGTCTCCGGGTCGATGCTATGTAAAGGTGCCCATGGTAACCAAGGTTCATCGGCAGCGATGCCTGCAGTTCGCATGTGACTACAGTCATTGGACTGTGGAAGAGTGGGAAAAGGTTGCCTTCTCTGATGAATCGAGGTTTCTACTCCACAGAACTGATGGGCAGTGGCGGATACGGTGTCAGACACATGAGAACCAACACCTGGACACGCTTGTCAGTCAAGTACAGGTCAGTGGTGGCAGTGTGCATGTCTGGGGGATGTTTTCCTGGGACTGCTGGTACCACTGGATGGGTCCCTGAATGCCAATGGCTACCTGTCCATCCTCACTGACCACTTGCATCCCTTCATGTTGGACATTTATCTTGGTGGTGATGGTGTCTACCAACAGGACATTGCACCCTGTCATGTCGCTAAGTTGGTGTGTGACTGATTCCAGGAACGTTCTCCCTTGGCCACGGAAATTGCCCGACCTCAATCCCATAGAGCACTTAGGGGACCATTTGGATTGACAGTTTCAGCATGTGGACCAACAACCACGTCATCTCTGGAACCTCGGTGCTCTGCTGGAGTCCAAATGGGCACGTGTGCCTCTGGCAACCTTCCAGGACCTTATTGCGTCCATGCCATGCCATCTCGCAGCTGTCATCTGGGCCAAGGGTGGTTATTCCCATTATTAGGTAGTTGGTCATATTATTCTGATACAACTGTGTATAATTCCTTATGGTTCAACTAGAATTTCAGATGAACAAGAATAAATAAATAAATGTTTTATGGAAAAAATTTCACTGACATACGGGACTTGAACCCACATCTCTCCGAAAACATGCCAGAGTACTCTTACCAATTGAACTAATGCAAACTCATCTTTTTTCCGCTAATGTAAGACTTTAGACTCTTCACCAATGATTTTTGGCACCTACCATTTGCACCATTATGATTGACAGGTGACAAATATTTCTTTTCATATTGCGCTAAGATGGAAATAATAAAGTCTCCTCACGCTATTTAGCATTATTAATTATTAAATGATTATAATAAATTAAATGATATATATTATATCATATATTATATTTATAAATGATTATATTAAATGATATATTAAAATGTCAACCAGGTAACACTGTGATTGTCACCTATGTTTAAGAATAAATAAAAAAATTCTAATCACATTATAAACTCAAACTATAAACTTCAAATAGTAAATTCACTTTTCAAAAATAAATATCGAAACTCCAAAGTTTCAACACTAAATTAAACATTTCAAAATCTCTTAAGTATAAATCTGTAAATGGTAGCTAGGTAGTCACTAAAAGGAGAGCTATGTACCAATCCACAGTGATGATGCATTGAATCAGCCAGGCCTAGCACTTAATGTCCGACCCCAACTTCCCGTGGTGCACGCTGTTAGTACCTTTCAGAAGGGATACTCACTTGTAGAAGTGAACGGAAGAGGAGGACTGCCAGATTAGTGTGGCCTACTGATATGGACAACTATGCTACTTTTCCTTTTTTTTTTCTACCCTGCTGAGGAGTAATCAACCACACAGTGTTCTGGTGCTGACCTTATAAACTTAGTGGACTGAATTAAGGCTCTGAGCTTGATTATGGATCCCAATTTTGCTGCACTGGTGGGCTTCTGTGGAGGGAGAATCTTCTGCTGTGTTTTCTGTTTGTGGATTTACAGCCCCAAGTGCATAGATTCACCAGATATGTTTTATCAGCTGGTGGATAAACCAGAGCAGTGTGACTAAATGCGAACTTGGAATTGCATGGTCTTGTTGGACCTCTATAACCCATGGCTGCTTGAGGATGATGATGATGATAAATCACAATAAATGTTCTTCAAACATCTCCGTCTTCATCTATTTCAGAGAGAAGAAATAAAACATTATAAATAATTAGTGCCACAGTGGTAGAATAATAATATACTTAAATTTTCATTGTTGGCACTCTTGCAATAAATCATAATTCAGTTGTTTCCTGGTGACTTCTTTCCACGTCGATCAAAGCTAGGTATAGGCGCTTCTGAAGAACTCATTGGTGACGTCATCTATTCTATGTTGAGAGCTACATTGCCAGTTATCACTCTGCAGGCTGTGGTCATTTCATTGACATCTCATTAAGCTCTTGACATCGATGAAACAGCTGAATCTGGCTTTACTATCCTTTTTCGTGTTATATGCAATAGGTTATAATCCAATCTTTTCTTCTCTCATCATCATAAGAGACATTAATTTCCTGGTTTTGTTGTGGAGCATCCTGATCATTTGAGAATTCTGATCTGGAAAATTCTATTGAATTTTATATTGTTTAATGTTTATGATATTAAATATCCTTTTGAGGCATTAGTGGTTATATTGGCTAATTCATATAACAAATGTGAAAGTTTTTTCTTTACAATATATGGTCCGACATATAATGGTGCAAATTTCTCTATGAACCCTCTTTATGACTTTTATGGTGTTTTAATCAAGACCTTATCACCTATTTTAAATTCCATATGCCGTTATCTTTTGCTATAATCTTCTTGTTGCTTTCGTTGTGCTCCTAGGGAATTATCTTGTGCCTTTGAAATGGCTTGAATATGCTGTTCCGTTCTAAATTCAATGTATTGTGGATATGCAGGTTGACCAATGAATGTGCCCCAGGGTAATGGGGCACACTCATTCTCTCTTCCTATAAATATCCTTGGAAGTGTGAATTTAGTTTTTTCGTGTAGTGAAGTGCATAGAGCAAAGGAAAATTGTTGCTAGTATTTATCCCAGGTTCTATGTCTATTTTCAGCATATGCAGCTATCATTCTACCAATATTTCGATTAATTCTTTTGGTTAAATTTGATTGTGGATGATATTGAGTTGTATATATGTGTTTTATTTGAAACGTTTCACATACTTCAGCAAGCACATTTGAAATGAATTGGGGCCCATTGTCCAAAACTATACTCTTGGGTACCCACATTCCTGCATATAAATTCATTTATAAACTTCTTTGCTACAATTGTTGCTGTTGCATTTCTAATGGGAAATATTTCAACCCATTTTGAAAAATAATCTACTAACACCAGAATATGTATTTTTTAAATGCATTTTTTAGAATGTAGAATGTAGAATTTTAGGATGTGAATCGCTAGAATTTTAGAATAAATGTAGAATTTTAGAATGTGAATCGCATTTTTTAGTTTTACCCAAGAAAAGGTAGAAAAACATATTTTGTAACTTCAACCACCGCATAGTCAAAAATTTACATATCTCAGAGACATATCTGGAAAATTTCATGTAGATATGTTATCGTTCATTTTAAAATTCTGATGATTTAAATGTTAAGCCTCACAGAGGTTGTTTCAGCACCTGGGAAACATCAAGAGCTGTTAATCTGTGGTCTTCAGTAATATTGTACATGCAGTCATGGCGCACTGTCGTGATTCAGTAAATCATCAAACATTGCCAGTGTGGAGTGTCTGTGACTTATTTTCTATTCTGTGTTGTTTATATATCATTAAAAATGTCAAAAAAGGCCTAATAGTGATAACCCTATGGGTAACAGTGATACGAAGAAGAGGAAGCATTTAACGCTATTAATTGAACTGAAAGTAAATCTGTTAAAGAAATTGAACAGCGGTCTAAACGTGAAACTTCTTGCAAAAGAGTTTGGGGTTGTAACTGCCACCATTCTATGACCTGAAGAAACAAAAAGCCAAACTGTTCAAGTTTTGTGCTGAAAGTGATGAACAGAAGTTAATGAAAAATGAAAAACACTGCATAAAGCTAAAAACGAAGATCTTGATTGTGTTTTGAAAGAGTGGATCCATCAGCATCGCAGTGAACAAGTACCACTTACCAGTCAAATGATTATGGAACGAGAAAAAGCATATCACAAAGAACTAAAAATTGAAGGAAACTGAATATTCAACAGGCTGGTTTCAGTCTTGTCTTAAAGCAAAATAAATTTTTGTAACTTAGTCTTAGCATTTGCTCATCAGGAAAAAATTAACTTCATTTTATTCAGAAACAAATGTTTGGATATTTACTAAACTCATTATACTCACTGGAGTTCTCAGCCAGCTAGCGGGGGAATGTTCTAAATATAGAACAGCAGCTATGGTAATAGCGTAATCTTGACTACCAATTGCAGTTTGAGCAAGAGAAAGGGTTTTCATTTTTTAATACATCAAGTTGAGGAATAAATTGAAAAAAAAATAGTGTTATTTAGCAGCTCTGAAATCTCTATTTTACATACATTATAAATAAAAAAGTTACTTGACGTTAATGTTTTAAAGATATTAATTTTTTTTATGGTACTAAAAACTGAGTTTATGGCCTTATATGCAGGTTTTGTGAACCTGATTTTCTAGGTTGTGACAGTATGAGGCTTAAGTCTAAAATTAGTATCTGTGCACTTCTCGAGATTTTCTTATTAGGCTAAAAGAAGTATTGTGAAATATATACTGTTTTACGTTAACTTTTCAGTTTATAAAAAAAGTAAATAAAATAAACTACCCATCAAGCAGTTGACTGCCACAGAAGTCTAATAGGAACCTCGTGCTATAAGATGGCATAGAGAAGATTTGTGAAGAAAGCGAGATCTGAGCAGAAAAGCAACACAGAAAAGAAACATCCATACTTCATCCGAGACTCAAACTTGGATCCTTTTGATCAGTAAACCAAGCATGCAAGCCACTCAGTGTTATGGCGAATCTGAATGTTAATCCTTATTCCACAACCTAGAAAATCAGGTTTACGAGGCCTGCATATATGCCTATGAATCATAAACTCAGTCTTTAGTACCATTAAAAAAACAAATTTTTTAAAAAATATGAAAGCTTGAACTAATTTTATTATTTTTTTACGTGTAAAAATAGACATTTCAGAGCTCATAAAAGGTGCTAATTTTTTCGATTTATTCCTCAACTTTGATGTCTCAGAAAATAAGAAGCTCTTTCTCTTACTCAAACTGCTAGCACAGCCCAGATAGTGGCAAAGCCATAGCTGCTAGTTTTAGAACTTTCCTCACTAGTTCCAGTGAGTTAAATGAGTTATTCTGTATACATCCAACCATCTGTATTCTAAATAAAACAAAGTCAGATGCCAAGGGAACATTTTGTTATGGAGGTTTTAACTAATTTACATGAAAATACGGCCATGGATGGTTTTGCATCATTTTAGTATATTTTGCGATTAAATATTTTAGCATTTTTAATTATTTTATCTATTATCAGATAGGCCTGTAAATGGTAGCTAGGCGTAAACTGGAAGGAGAGCTGTGTACCAATCCCTAGTGATGATGCACAGAACCGGCCAGGTCTAGCACCTAATGTCCGACCCCGCCTTCTCATGGTGCAGGCCGTTAGTACCTTTCGAAAGAGATACTCTCTTTTGGAAGGGAACGGAAGGGGAGGGCTGCCAGTTCAGTATGGCCTGCTGATCTGGTCATCTACGGCCACTTTTTTCTTTTTTTTTCAACCCTGCTGAGGAGTGGTCAACTTCACAGGGTCCTGGTGCTGACCATTTATACCTACTAGACTGGACTTGCTTATGGATTTGAGCTTGATTATGGATCCTGGACTTGCTGCACTGGTGGGCCTCTGTTGAGGGAGAATCTGCCGCTGTGTTTTCTGTTTGCTTCTGGGTTGCCAGCTCTAGGTGAACAGAGGCATGGGATACCTTATATCAGCTGGTGGATAATCCTAATCAGAGGCCATCGCAGGTACCTGAACCTTACTTAGCTAGTTGGGCATCGTCAAGCCTAAACTGGAGTAATGCGTCTCAGGCAGGCCATGTGGCTCTTGAAAAAGTCCACTTGAAAAGGTGGTGCCTGAAGTTCCTACCAGCATCGGTGACTTCAGCCTTTAGCGGAGGAGGAACAGGTCTTTGCCCCATGCCTGCGATCAGGGGGCTGTTTGATATTGTTGGCCCTACCAATCTCAATAAACCTATTTCTTTAAAAATCCTACTAATCATTTTCTTTCTGCAGGAACGTGGAACGTGAGGACATTACATAGAGATTATTCTCTTGATGTCCTCATGCAGGAATTCCAGTGCTATAACCTAGATATTCTAGGCTTGCAAGAGACCAGATGGACAGGTAAAGGTGAGATACTTAAAAATGACTTTAAATTTCTCTTTACAGGGAGGAAGGATGGAAAGCATCACCAAGGCGTGGGTCTGCTGCTCAGCAGACATGCTAGTGATGCTCTTCTAGGATATGAGTGCATTAATGAAAGGTTTCTTACAGCAAAATTTCAGACAAGCATTAAAAACTTGAATGTTATCTGCTGTTATGCCCCCACTGAGGATGCTGATGAGGATGAGAAGGATAGGTTTTACGGACAACTTCAGGACATTTTGAATTCTGTCAAGAAAGGAGATATTACCCTTGTTCTTGGTGACTTCAATGCCAAAGTTGGTACCGACTCTGACCTTTGGGGAGGAGTAATAGGTCCTTTTGGTATTGGTAGCTGCAATGGCAATGGGCAACGTCTCCTACAGGTAAGTAAACTCAATGGTTTCAGAATAACTAACACATATTACAAACACCGCGACATACATAAATACACATGGGTTTCACCTCATGGGCTGCATAGGAATATGATTGATTATATATTAATTAACAGCAAATGGGCTAGTTCTGTTAGAAATACCAGGGCATATAGGGGAGCTGAAATTGGATCTGACCATTACCTTGTTAAAAGTGTCTTGCAACTTAAACTTAAAAAGTGTTGTGCTAGAGTTAAAAAATTTACCTTTAATACTGAAGGCTCTGAATGACCCAGTTATAACTAAAGCTTACCATGATAGGTTACTTAGTCATTATGACAGTCATGGTTTGCTTAATACTGAAGTTGAGGAAGAATGGGGCCATTTTAAACAGGCTTTTTTGGAAACTAACAGTACTCTTTTAGGAAAAAAGGAGCAGAGGAGACAGAATTATTTAAGTGACAAGGCAATTGAGCTTATTTCAGAAAGAAGGAATTGCAGGAATGTCCTTAATCAGTACCCTACTAGTCCTAATAGAAAAGATTACAGAGAGCTTAATAAACGTGTAAAGGATCAGTTAGCTACTGATAAAAATCTTTGGCTTGATAGCTTGGCTGACAAAGCTGAGGAAGCAGTTAGGCAGCACAACAGCAGAGAGCTGTACCAGATAGTTAATGTTTTATGTGGTAGAAAACGGACAGGCATACAGGGATTGAAGGATAAACAAGGTAAGGTTATAGAAGGTGAGGATTCTCTCATGGCTAGGTGGGCTGAGCATTTCAGTGATGTTCTAAACAATGTGGTTAGTTCTACTCCCATTGTTTGTAATGATGATAGATGCATTGGCAGCTTTAATGTTGGCCCTATAACACAATCTGAAGTTAGTTTGGCTATCTCTAAACTGAAACTTCATAAATCCCCAGGGGTAGATGAAATTACTACAGAAATGCTCAGAGCTGGGAATGTTTTGGTTATCACTTGGATGACTGAAATTTTGAATAACTTTTATGATAAAGGCATGGTTCCTAAAGATTTTACCAGGGCTATTATTATCCCTATTTTCAAAAAAGGTGATCGCAGTTCTTGTGATAACTATAGGGGTATCAGCCTACTCTCTATTCCAGGTAAAGTTCTTTCCATGATTGTGCTTAATAGAATTAAGAATCTGGTTGACAGGCAATTGCGTGATGAGCAATGTGGATTCAGAAGTGGTAGGGGATGTGTAGATCAGATATTTTCACTTAGGCAGATTCTTGAGAAATGTTTAGAGTTTCAGAAACCTTTGGTTGCTAGCTTTGTTGATTTCAAAAAGGCTTTCGACTCTGTTGATCGTAATAATTTGTGGTTGATTGTGAGATCATATGGTATACCAGACAAGTTAGTTAAAATAATGAAAGCTCTCTATAATAACACTGAGTCATGTGTGAGAGTTGGTAAGTCTTGTAGCAATTGGTTTAGCATTACTTCTGGTGTTCGACAAGGGTGCATTTTGTCTCCTTTTCTCTTTAGTTTGGTTGTTGATTATGTTATGCGAAATTCACTTCAAGGGAAAGCTTTTGGCCTTAAATGGGCTGGAGATACGAAAATTTCTGATTTAGATTATGCTGATGATTTAGCCCTTTTGGCAAATGATGTTGATGAGATGAACTCTTTCATTCGAACTGTTGATGAGACTGGGAGTACAGTAGGTCTGGTTGTAAACAGAGAGAAAACTAAAGTGATGAAAATTGGTCAGGCAGGTTGTGATTCAGTTAATCTGAATGGTTGCAGTCTTGAGCAGGTGTCACAGTTTAATTATCTTGGGAGCTATGTAACTGATACTGGTGATGTACGGCATGAGATTAACAGACGAATAGGTATTGCTGCCGGGACTTTTAAGAATCTATGGAGATTGTGGAGAAATAGGCGTATACACCTAAAGACTAAAATTAGACTGTATAATAGTTTGGTTCTTTCTAGGGTTAGTTATGGTAGTGAAACTTGGACGCTGTGTAAACAAGATAACAGGAAACTAGATGCTTTTGATTCTAGATGCTTACGCAATATCTTGGGTATTAGGTGGTTTAACTTTGTAACTAATGATGAGGTTAGGCAAAGGAGTCTGCAACCTCCTTTAAGCAGCATATTGTGCAGAGAGAGACTCCGCTGGTTTGGTCATGTTGCCCGTATGGATAATTATAGATTGGCGAATAGGGTTATGAACAGTGTGCCTAGAGGCTTCAGAAGGAGGGGGAGACCTAGGATGCGGTGGGCAGACAATGTCAAACAGGACCTTGTTAGAATTGGTGTGCAGTGGCCGGATGCAGCAGATGTAGCTCAGGACAGATATGCTTGGAGAATTAAACTGCGTGGTCTGGTTGGACCTCCGTAGCCCATGGCTGCTTGAGGATGATGATGATGATGATTATCAGATATCATTTACTAGAGGAATATGATGAGAAAAATCGATATTTCTTTCATCGTGTGATCAGCAAATCATAGGAGGTTGATATCAATCTACAAACATCTTCTTTTAATTTCAAATTTAGTGCTCATGTTAGGAGGTAGGTGCCTATAACACAATCTGAAGTTATTTGGCTATTTCTAAACTTGAACTTCATAAATCCCCAGGAGTAGATGAAATTACTACGGAAATGCTTAGAGCTGGGAATGTTTCAGTTACAACTTGGAGGACTGAAATTCTGAATATCTTTTATGATAAAGGCATGGTTCCTAAGGATTTTACCAGAGCTATTGTTATCCCTATTTTCAAAAAAGGTGATCGCAGTTCTTGTGATAACTATAGGGGTATCAGCTTACTCTCTGTTCCAGGTAAAGTTCTTTCCATGATTGTGCTTAATAGAATTAAGAATCTGGTTGACAGTCAATTGCGTGATGAGCAATGTGGATTCAGAAGTGGTAGGGGATGTGTGGATCAGATATTTTCACTTAGGCAGATTCGTGAGAAATGTTTAGAGTTTCAGAAACCTTTGGTTGCTAGCTTTGTTGATTTCAAAAAGGCTTTCGACTCTGTTGATTGTCATAATTTGTGGTTGATTGTGAAATCATATGGTATACCTGACAAGTTAGTTAACATAATGAAAGCTCTCTATAATAACACTGAGTCGTGTGTGAGAGTTGGTAATGCTTGTAGCAATTGGTTTATCATTACTTCTGGTGTTCGACAAGGGTGCATTTTGTCTCCTTTTCTCTTTAGCTTGGTTATTGATTATGTTATGCGAAATGCACTGCAAGGAAAACATTTTGGCCTTAAATGGACTGGAGATACGAAAATTTCTGATTTAGATTATGCTGATGATTTATCCCTTTTGGCAAATGATGTTGATGAGATGAACTCGTTCATTCGAGCTGTTAATGAAACTGGTAGTAGAGTAGGTTTGGTTATTAACAGAGAGAAAACTAAAGTGATGAAAATTGGTCAGGCAGGCTGTGATTCAGTTAATCTGAATGATTGCAGTCTTGAGCAGGTGTCACAGTTTAATTATCTTGGGAGCTATGTAACAGATAATGGTGATGTGCGGCATGAGATTAACAAACGAATAGGGATTGCTGCTGGGACTTTTAAGAATCTATGGAGAGTGTGGAGAAATAGGCGTATACACCTAAAGACTAAAATTAGACTATATAATAGATTGGTTCTTTCTAGGGTTAGTTATGGTAGTGAAACTTGGACACTTTGTAAACAAGATAACAGGAAACTAGATGCTTTTGTTTACAAATGCTTACGCAGTATCTTAGGCATTAGTTGGTTCAACTTTGTAATTAGTGATGAGGTTAGGCAAAGGAGTTTGCAACCTCCTTTAAGCAGCATATTGTGCAGAGAGAGACTCCATTGGTTTGGCCATGTTGCCGGTATGAATAATTATTGATTGGTGAATAGGGTTATGAACAGTGTGCCTAAAGGCCTCAGAAAGAGGGGGAGACCTAGGATGCAGTGGGCAGACAATATCAAACAGAACCTTGTTAGAATTGGTGTGGAGTGGCCTGATGCAGCAAATGTAGCTCAGGATAGACTTGCTTGGAGAACTAAATTGCACGGTCTGGTTGGACCTCCGTAGCCCATGGCTGCTTGAGGATGTGATGATGATGTTAGGATGTAAGATCGGATATTTCAGAAAGTGCCGAAGAGTTTTGTATTTTCCTTAGCTGATGAAATACGGTTTTTAAAGGATAAATTCATCATCATCATCCTCAAGCAGCCATGGGCTACGGAGGTCCAACCAGACCGTGCAATTTAGTTCTCCAAGCAAGTCTATCCTGAGCTACATCTACTGCATCTGGCCACTGCATACCAATTCTAACAAGGTCCTGTTTGACATTGTCTGCCCACCGCATCCTAGGTCTCCCCTTCTTTCTGAGGCCTTTAGGCACACTGTTCATAACCCTATTCGCCAGTCTATAATTATTCATACGGGCAACATGGCCAAACCAACAGAGTCTCTCTCTGCACAATATGCTGCTTAAAGGAGGTTGCAGACTCCTTTGCCTAACCTCATCATTAGTTACAAAGTTAAACCACCTAATACCCAAGATATTGCGTAAGCATCTAGAATCAAAAGCATCTAGTTTCCTGTTATCTTGTTTACACAGCGTCCAAGTTTCACTACCATAACTAACCCTAGAAAGAACCAAACTATTATACAGTCTAATTTTAGTCTTTAGGTGTATACGCCTATTTCTCCACAATCTCCATAGATTCTTAAAAGTCCCGGCAGCAATACCTATTCGTCTGTTAATCTCATGCCGTACATCACCAGTATCAGTTACATAGCTCCCAAGATAATTAAACTGTGACACCTGCTCAAGACTGCAACCATTCAGATTAACTGAATCACAACCTGCCTGACCAATTTTCATCACTTTAGTTTTCTCTCTGTTTATAACCAAACCTACTCTACTACCAGTTTCATCAACAGCTCGAATGAAACAGTTCATCTCATCAACATCATTTGCCAAAAGGGCTAAATCATCAGCATAATCTAAATCAGAAATTTTCATATCTCCAGTTCATTTAAGGCCAAAACCTTTCCCTTGAAGTGAATTTCGCATAACATAATCAATAACCAAGCTAAAGAGAAAAGGAGACAAAATGCACCCTTGTCGAACACCAGAAGTAATGCTAAACCAATTGCTACAAGCTGTACCAACTCTCACACATGACTCAGTGTTATTATAGAGAGCTTTCATTATGTTAACTAACTTGTCAGGTATACCATATGATCACACAATCAACCACAAATTATGCCGATTAACAGAGTCGAAAGCCTTTTTGAAATCAACAAAGCTAGCAACCAGAGATTTCTGAAACTCTAAACATTTGTCAAGAATCTGCCTAAGTGAAAATATCTGATCCACACATCCCCTACCACTTCTGAATCCACATTGCTCATCACGCAATTGATTGTCAACCAGATTCTTAATTCTATTAAGCACAATCATGGAAAGAACTTTACCTGGAACAGAGAGTAGGCTAATGCCCCTATAGTTATCACAAGAACTGCGATCCCTTTTTTGAAAATAGGGATAACAATAACTCTGGTAAAATCCTTAGGAACCATGCCTTTATCATAAAAGATATTCAGAATTTCAGTCATCCAAGTGGTAACCGAAACATTCCCAGCTCTAAGCATTTCCGTAGTAATTTCATCTACCCCTGGGGATTTATGTAGTTTAAGTTTAGAAACAGCCAAAATAACTTCAGATTGTGTTATAGGGCCAACATTAAAGCCACCAATGCATCTATCATCATTGCAAACAATGGGAGTAGAGCTAACTACATTGTTTAGAACATCACTGAAATGCTCAGCCCACCTAACCATTACAGAATCCTCCCCTTCTATAACCTTACCTTGTTTATCCTTCAATCCCTGTATGCCTGTCCGTTTTCTACCACACAAAACGTTAACTATCTGGTACACCTCTCTGCTGTTGTGCTGTCTAACTGCTTCCTCGGCTTTGTCAGCCAAACCATCAAGCCAAAGATTCTTATCAGCAGCTAACTGATCTTTTTCACGTTTATTAAGTTCTCTGTAATTATTAAGTTCTCTGTAATGCTTTCTATTAGGACTAGTAGGGTATTGATTAAGGACATTCCTGCAGTTCTTTCTTTCCAAAATAAGCTCAAGTGCCTTAGCACTCAGATAATTCTGCCTCTTCTGCTCCTTTTTTCCTAAAAGAGTACTGTTAGTGTCCAAAAAAGCCTGTTTAAAATGATCCTATTCTTCCTCAACTTCAGTAGTAAGCAAACCATGGCTGTCATAATGACTAAGTAACCTATCATGGTAAGCTTTGGCTATAACTGGGTCTTTCAGAGCTTCAGTATTAAAGGTAAATTTTTTAACCCTAGCACAACACTTTTAACAAGGTAATGGTCAGATCCAATTTCAGCTCCCCTATATGCCCTGGTATTCCTAACAGAACTAGCCCATTTGCTGTTAATTAATATGTAATGAATCATATTCTTATGCAGCCCATCAGGTGAAACCCATGTGTACTTATGTATGTCGCGGTGTTTGTAAAAAGTGTTGGTTATTCTGAATCCATTGAGTTTACTTACCTGTAGGAGACGTTGCCCATTGCCATTGCAGCTACCAATACCAAAAGGGCCTATTACTCCTCCCCAAAGCTCAGAGTCAGCACCAACTTTGGCATTGAAGTCACCAAGAACAAGGGTAATATCTCCTTTCTTGACAGAATTCAAAATATCCTGCAGTTGTTCATAAAACCTATCCTTCTCATCCTCATCGGCATCCTCAGTGGTGGCATAACAGCAGATAACATTCAGGTCTTTAACGCTTGTCTGAAATTTTGCTGTAAGAAACCTTTCATTAATGCACTCATATCCTAGAAGAGCATCACTAGCGTGTCTGCTGAGAAGCAGACCCATGCCTTGGTAAAGCTTATTGTTGTCCCTCCCTGAAAAGAGAAATTTAAGATTATTTTTAAGAAAATAATGTGAAAATAATCTGTCCATCTGGTCTCTTGCAAGCCGAGAATATCTAAATTATAATGGTGGAATTCTTGTATGAGGACATCAAGAGAAAAAGCTCTGTGCAGAGTCCTCACATTCCAACTACCTATGGAGAGAAAATGATTAGTAGGATGTTTAAAGAAACTATGTTTATTGAGAGAGGGAATGCCGACAATATCAAACAGCCCCCTAATCACAGACATGGGGCAAAGACCCGTTCCCCCACCACTAAAGGCTGAAGCCATCTACACTGGAAGACTTCCTCCAATGTAGAATTTGATGATGCCAATAGAAGCAAAGAGTTCAGGTGCCTGCGATGACCTCTGCTCAGGATTATCTACCAGCTGATAAACATATCCTGTTAATCTATTCACTTGGGGCTGTCAACCCACAAACAAACAGAAAACACAGCGGAAGATTTTCCCTCCACAGAAGCCCACCAGTGCAGCAAAATCAGGATCCATAATCAAGCTCAGAGTGTACAAATACTTTATTAACAGATAATCAGCATAGGATTATTAGCAATGGGTATTATCAAGTTAAACAGGAAAATCGTGTTTTTTTTTTCTGAACTACAATATTTCATTGACTCTAAGAATGATTCAGTAGAATTCTGACTTTTCTCAGATTCTGAACAAGGATATCAATTTCAACTACTCATAGAATTTTTTATATTCTTCTCAAATATATTCTGGAATTAAAAAAAAAAAATTATTTGATATGAGCAGAAATTAAATCATTACATGACTTAAAGTAGTATCTACTTTAGGAGGCATCTGATTAGGACTTTATAAAGAAGCATTTTATTTTTAAATGCTAGGGCTTAGTTTATTACCAATTTTAACTAAATTGAAATAATTTAATAACTAACGTTCAAAATTTTTTATTTTTAAATCAAGTTTTTGATGAAGTCATCAAGTTTATCTTTTTCATAGTAGTCAATATATAATGTAAATTGATCTGGAAGGGTTTGATCTCAATTTCTGTCATTAAAATAAACTGTATTTGCTTTAAATTTTTTTTTTTATTTCTTCATAGCTCTTTATTCCTTTTTAGTTTGTTTTTTATTTATTTTTTATATAAATAATCTTATTTTAAACCAAAATAAATTTTTGTAACACTGCTGCCTTAATCTTAGAGTTTTCCAATTGGGAAAATATTGGCATTGTACATTGTTTGCATAAATTACCAAATAATTTTGTAAGAATTAAATAAATTAAAGATTTAAGTAATGACAAAAATATTATAAATTATATATATATTAAAGTAGTAAAATTCTTCAGAAAATACTGCCAAATTATTTTAATTTTTTCCTCATCATCAACCTCATCATCCTCAAGCAGCCATGGGCTAGCGAGGTCCAACCAGACCATGCAGTTTAATTCTCCAAGCATATCTGTCCTGAGCTACATCTGCATCTGGCCACTGAACACCAATTCTAACAAGGTCTTGTTTGACATTGTCTGCCCACCGCATCCTATGTCTCCCCTTCTTTCTGAGGCCTTTAGGCACACTGTTCATAACCCTATTCGCCAATCTATAATTATTCATATGGGCAACATGGCCAAACCAACGGAGTCTCTCTCTGCACAATATGCTGCTTAAAGGAGGTTGAAAACTCTGTTCCCTAATCTCATCATTAGTTACAAAGTTGAACCACCTAATGCCCAAGATACTGCGTAAGCATCTGAAATCAAAAGCATCTAGTTTCCTGTTATCTTGTTTACAAAGTGTCCAAGTTTCACTACCATAACTAACCCTAGAAAGAACCAAACTATTATACAGTGTAATTTTAGTCTTTAGGTGTATACGCCTATTTCTCCACACTCTCCATAGGTTCTTAAAGTCCCGGCAGCAATCCCTATTCGTCTGTTAATCTCATGCCGCACATCGCCATTATCTGTTACATAGCTCCCAAGATAATTAAACTGTGACACCTGCTCAAGACTGCAACCATTCAGATTAACTGAATCACAGCCTGCCTGACCAATTTTCATCACTTTAGTTTTCTCTCTGTTTATAACCAAACCTACTCTACTACCAGTCTCATCAACAGCTCGAATGAAAGAGTTCATCTCATCAACATCATTTGCCAAAAGGGCTAAATCATCAGCATAATCTAAATCAGAAACTTTCGTATCTCCAGCCCATTTAAGGCCAAAATCTTTCCCTTGAAGTGAATTTCGCATAACATAACCAATAACCAAGCTAAAGAGAAAAGGAGACAAAATGTACCCTTGTCGAACACCAGAAGTAATGATAAACCAATTGCTACAAGCCTTACCAACTCTCACACACGACTCAGTGTTATTATAGAGAGCTTTCATTATGTTAATTAACTTGTCAGGTATACCATATGATCACACAATCAACCACAAATTATGACGATCAACAGAGTCGAAAGCCTTTTTGAAATCAACAAAGCTAGCAACCAAAGGTTTCGGAAACTCTAAACATTTCTCAAGCATCTGCCTAAGTGAAAATATCTGATCCACACATCCCCTACCACTTCTGAATCCACATTGCTCATCACGCAATTGACTGTCAACCAGATTCTTAATTCTATTAAGCGCAATCATGGAAAGAACTTTACCTGGAACAGAGAGTAGGCTGATACCCCTATAGTTATCACAAGAACTGCGATCACCTTTTTTGAAAATAGGGATAACAATAGCTCTGGTAAAATCCTTAGGAACCATGCCTTTCTCATAAAAGATATTCAGAATTTCAGTCATCCAAGTGGTAACCGAAACATTCCCAGCTCTAAGCATTTCCGTAGTAATTTCATCTACCCCCTGGGGATTTATGAAGTTTAAGTTTAGAAACTGCCAAAATAACTTCAGATTGTGTTATAGGGCCAACATTAAAGCCACCAATGCATCTATCATCATTGCAAACAATGGGAGTAGAACTAACTACATTGTTTAGAACATCACTGAAATGCTCAGCCCACCTAGCCATGACAGAATCCTCCCCTTCTATAACCTTACTTTGTTTATCCTTCAATCCTTGTATGCCTGTCCGTTTTGTACCACACAAAACATTAATTATCTGGTACAGCTCTCTGCTGTTGTGCTGTCTAACTGCTTCCTCGGCTTTGTCAGCCAAACCATCAAGTCAAAGATTCTTATCAGCAGCTAACTGATCCTTTACAAGTTTATTAAGGTCTCTGTAATGCTTTCTATTAGGACTAGTAGGGTATTGATTAAGGGCATTCCTGCAGTTCTTTCTTTCCGAAATAAGCTCAAGTGCCTTATCACTCAGATAATTTTGCCTCTTCTGCTCCTTTTTTCCTAAAAGAGTACTGTTAGTGTCCAAAAAAGCCTGTTTAAAATGATCCCATTCTTCCTCAACTTCAGTAGTAAGCAAACCATGACTGTCATAATGACTAAGTAACCTATCATGGTAAGCTTTGGCTATAACTGGATCTTTCAGAGCTTCAGTATTAAAAGTAAATTTTTTAACCCTAGCACAACATTTTTTAAGTTTAAGTTGCAACACACTTTTAACAAGGTAATGGTCAGATCCAATTTCAGCTCCCCTATATGCCCTGGTATTCCTAACAGAACTAGCCCATTTGCTGTTGATTAATATGTAATCAATCATATTCTTATGCAGCCCATCAGGTGAAACCCATGTATACTTATGTAAGTCGCGGTGTTTGTAATAAGTGTTAGTTATTCTGAATCCATTGAGTTTACTTACCTGTAGCAGACGTTGCCCATTGCCATTGCAGCTACCAATACCAAAATGGCCTATTACTTCTCCCCAAAGGTCAGAGTCAGTACCAACTTTGGCATTGAAGTCACCAAGAACAAGGGTAATATCTCCTTTCTTGACAGAATTCAAAATATCCTGAAGTTGTTCATAAAACCTATCCTTCTCATCCTCATCGGCATCCTCAGTGGGGGCATAACAGCAGATAACATTCAAGTCTTTAACACTTGTCTGAAATTTTGCTGTAAGAAACCTTTCATTAATGCACTCATATCCTAGAAGAGCATCTGCTGAGAAGCAGACCCACTCTTTGGTGATGCTTTCCATCCTTTCTCCCTGTAAAGAGAAATTTAAAGTTATTTTTAAGTATCTCACCTTTACCTGTCCATCTGGTCTCTTGCAAGCCTAGAATATCTAGGTTATAGCACTTGAATTCCTGCATGAGGACATCAAGAGAATAACCTCTATATAATGTCCTCATGTTCCACATTCCTGCATAGAGAAAATGATTAGTAGGATTTTTAAAGAAACTAGGTTTATTGAGATAGGTGGGACCAACAATATCAAACAGCCCCCTGATCGCAGGCATGGGGCAAAGACCTGTTCCTCCTCCTCTAAAGGCTGAAGTCACCAATGATGGTAGGAACATCAGGCACCACCTTTTCAAGTGGACTTTTTCAAGAGCCATATGGTTCGCCTGAGACACATTACTCCAGTTTAGGCTTGACGATGACCAACTTGCTAAGTAAGGTTCAGGTACCTGCAATGGCCTCTGATTAGGATTATCTACCAACTGATATAAGGTATCCCATGCCTTTGTTCACTTAGGGCTGGCAACCCACAAGGAAATAGAAAACACAGCGGCAGATTCTCCCTCAACAGAGGCCCACCAGTGCATCAAGTCCAGGATCCATAATCAAGCTCAAATCTATAAACAATTCCAGTCTAGTAGGTATAAATGGGCAGCACCAGAACCCTGTGAAGTTGACCACTGCTCAGCAGAGTTGAAAAAAAAAGAAAAAATTGGCCATAGATGACCATATCAGTAGGCCATACTGAACTGGCAGCCCTCCCCTTCCGTTCCCTTCCAAAAGAGAGTATCTCTTTTGAAAGGTACTAACGGCCTGCACCATGAGAAGGTGGGGTCGGACATTAGGTGCTAGACCTGGCCGGTTCTGTGCATCATCACTAGGGATTGGTACACAGCTCTCCTTCCAGTTTATGCCTAGCTACCATTTACAGACCATTTTTTACTGAATTTAAAATTCGAAAAATACAGTAAAACCTTCCTGTGTTCTTTTTAAAAAAAATGCTTATAAAATTTTGCTTGCCTGTCTTATGTTGAAAATTTCGTCATTTTCTTAACCCAAATTAAACGTTCTTTAATTTGGTATGTAACATATTTCTGTTGATTGGTTATTTTTTTATTCTAAAGTTGACTTGTTTATTTGACTGGTTACAGCTGATGAAAAACCTGGATTTTTCTCAAAGTTCAGTACCATGAAAAAAATTCGAAGAGAGTAATTTTCTTCAATTAAAAAAAAAATATTTTCCCTTGGGAATTTCAACTTGTTTATGACATAGGACTAAACTCCCATGTCATAAACAAATGTCATGTGACAAAAACATGTCAAATTCCACCCCCCCCCAAAAAAAAAAAAAAAAAAAATCCATAATAAAATTCTGATTAATTTGGCAAACAACATGCCATAATTCTTTTCAGTTGTTTTCAGAAAAGTTCTAGAGTTCCCTTTTTTTTGCTGAAACAGTTGAAAAAAAGCCTGGCCATAGGGTACAATTAGGTTTTTAAAGCCTGGCATGGTAATAGTTAATAATTAAAACCACTGAATATGTGTGGAAAGTAAAATCATTTTAGATCTGTGAAAACGTGGGCAGAGAAGGAAAGTAGTACCTAGAAAATTTGAGTTGAACATCCATGTGCAAGTCAAAGTGCACCACTGAAATATTTAAGTACAAATTGTAACTTTTGGCTGGGCCATGTTGATTGTATTCAGACCTACAGATTGGCAAATAGACTTTTGAGTAGTGTGCTTAAAAGCTTCAGGAAAAAAGAGGAGACCTAAAATGTTGTGGTGGATTGACAATATCAAACATCATCATCCTCCTCCTCCTGGAGCAGCATTGGCTATGGAGGTCCAACCAGATTGTGCAATTTAGTTCTCCAAATGTATCTTTCCTGAATTACTTCTTCTGCATCTAGCCACTGAACACCAATTCTAACAAGATCCTGTTTGACATTGTCTGCCCACTGCATCCTAGGTCTCCCCCTCTTTCTGAGGCCTTTAGGCTCACACTTTCATAACCCTATTTGCTAATCTCTAATTATGCATATGGGCAACATGGCCAAACCAATGAAGTCTCTCTCTGCACAAAATGCTGCTCAAAGGAAATTGCTGACTCCTTTGCCTAACCTCATCACAAAGATACTGTGTAAGCATCTAGGTTCAAAAGCATCAAGTTTCCTGTTACCTGGTTTACAAAGGCTCCAGGTTTCACTACCATAACTAACTCGAGAAAGAACCAAACTATTATACAGTCTAATTTTAGTCTTTAGGTGTATACTATAGTGCTAGTAATCTTTAGTGCCTTGTTAAACCTGCTTGCCCAAATGTAACAGCAGTAACAAGTGACAAAGAGTGAGTTCACAAGTGTGGAGAACTAAATTACATAGTTTGGTTGGATTGCCACAGCTACTTGAGGATTTCACATGATGCTTGCTGCCATGATCTGGGGAGGATTATGGAATTATTATTCTTAATATTGTGGTCAGCTTAATATGTTTAAAAATGCCAAAATTATAGTGTAATTATGTGCATAATAAACAAGAAATTGTTTCTATTGGTTGGTATAGCATTTAACACATGGGTAAAAGTTTAAGATTTTCATACATAGAAAACTCTTGTCATTTTATAGGTTCCTTAGATTTTCTTCTCAGCAACAAACCTTCAGCACAACGGGTTAGAGAAATGTTTATTTTCAAAATTATTCCAATGTTGAATCCTGATGGAGTTATAAATGGCAGGTAGGTTTATAGATGAAAATAAAATTATGTTTATTTTTGTTTGTTAAACTTTTCATTTCCTAATTAAGCAATTCCAGTTCTACGAAATGATTGCTTTTTTCTTATTCTGTTTACAAATTGCCTTTGTTTTCTTTTCCTTGCTAAAATGATGCAGTATTGACTCACTTGGTGCTGCACCAGCCTCATGTTACCACAATTTCCTCAGCAATTCTTAGGTTTCAGTCCCAACTGTACCAATGTTAAGATTTATCTCTGCTAAACTCCCATTCTGCCCTTGGTCAGAAAAGGGACACTGTGAGCTTGGAAAGGCCACTGTTCATCAGATGGGATGTAGAGCTGTGGCTTTGAGTGCAAGAGAGCCACATCCTGTTCACTGTTAAAAACACATTGTTAATATCACACTTGTCACATCATAAAGAACTGTTGGATGGACAGAAGGGAGGCATCTATCTGTCACTTAATAACTGTCCAGTGAATCTCCTTCCCTAACCTTTTTTAATCCCTTCAGGTTCTTGTGACCTGGCCATTTAGCCCATTATGTACACAGAAGTAGCACTCAGAGATGAATAACACAACCTTTCCAAAATAATTTATTATTAGCTAAAAATTACAGTAGAGCTTCAGAATACAGTAATTAAAATTAAATTAATAGAATGATACTGTTAAATGTTTTAAAGCATTTCAACAATAAATTCTATGCTACCTAGTATTAAATGTAATGGCATTTTACATACCATATCGTAGAGGTGGGTAGTGAGAGGAATTTCAGAGATGACAGTTGATAGCAAGTGACAAATTAATTTTACAGCCCTTGATGATGACACAGTAGAAGTGCAGAAGGTGATGTGGTATGCTGATGAGTTGGTTGCTTACAATGAATTTTCTTTTGACTGACTTTTACTGATTGCAGTAGCATTAATAATTGCTGATGATACTTATGGTAGCATAGAGTGCTTTAAAAAAAAGTTAAAATCCACAACATGTGTTTCGCACCCTTTGGGTGCATCATCAGGTGGCAAGTGAGCAGCTTAAGGCATTGCATTAGGAGCAGTGTTGATTGTTGAGTGCTAGGGAGGGATATGGAGTGCAATAAATTGCACTGTCAGTGGCTCAGCTCCGAGGTTCACCATAGACAGCATATGTCAGATGGCCGTAATGTGATCTGTGTGTGAAGGAGGTGAATAAAAGGGTGTGTTATAGGGTATATATGTATAGGGTTGTTATTATAGGTATATATATTAGGAAGTGTGTGTGTGGGGGGGGGGGGGTATTCTAATTCTTAATTCCTAGTGTGAATTTCTGATTGTGGGTGGGAACAGTGATCAGAGGTGAGTATGGGGAGCATTGTATTTCCGAGGGATAAGTTATATCTCCTAAGGATTTAGACACCTTCCACCAAGCTGGTGGAAGAGGGATGATGTCTGTGTTGCAGAGTTCAGTTAATTTTACGTTAATAAGTACGTTTTCTGTGATGGCAAGTTGGAATTTTGGTAGATGGGGATATTATGATTTTTGCTGAGTGAAAAACAGTGGGAAGATTGTTCTCAGTGATTACTTGAGATAGTGTGGTTTTTTGTAGTTTTATTTAAGATGTCATATTTATGTTCTTTAAATTGGGTGTTAAATGGGTGTGAGGTTTTTCCTATTATTTGTCTTTGCAGAAGATTTTACCTGTGGGATCTTTGAGTTGGATATAGTAGTTCTCCTCCAGATCTGCATATATGGTCACAATCGTTTCAAACAAGTTGAGATATTTGTGACATCTTAATGGGGACTTTATAGTGGAAAGGTTTTAGGTTTTCTTTAACAGAGTATGTGAAATTATTATTGATGTATGGTAGGGTTATTCTGTATTTTTGCATTTCCTTATTTTTTGGTGTTGGGGGATTTTTGGACTGTTTGCATTTGATTTGTTTATGAACTTTGTTAATGGTGTTTGATGTGTATTTGGCATGTTCAGCAAGTTCAAATATATATTTTATTTTGTTGTTTCACTTCTTGGGTATTGCAGTATGTGTAGGCTCTGGTAAAGTGCGAGTAGAAAGTTTATAATTTATAGTTGCCGTGGTGGGCAAAGGTACTAGTTTTTATGTTAGGAATAAATGTAGGTTTTCTTTATATGGATGTATATAGTTTAGTAGAGGTACGGTGTAAGTTAATATCTAAAAAAGCTAGGTATTCATTTTGTTCTTCGAGTGTAAATTTGATCATGGGGGGGGGGGGCTGCAATAAATTCAGAGAGTAATTGCTTTAATTCTTCTTCGAAGTGTTGCCCAGATAATTAGGATGTTATTGATACAGCAGGCATAAAGCAGTGGGTGGATTTGATGCTCATGGAGAACTGGGGATTCTACATGGCATAAAACAGCTCCTGCAGACAGTTCAGAAAGGGTAGAGCCCATTGGGACACCTTGATCCTGAACAAAGATCCTGCCGTTGGCATGAAACCAGTTACTCTTAGTGAAAAGATCGAGAGCCTTCTGTATACTGAAATAATCAGGTGCCATTGGTCTGGCAAATTCAAGCCATTTGGATTTAAGTTGCATGGTGACATCAAATACAGTTGTGTTGGGTTAGAGTGCAACAAGTCGACTGAGTGTAGAGTGCATTCAGGAGTAACAGTTCTTGTTTTAAGTGTATTAATTGGTTCCACCCATGAATAGATTGTACTGGGTGTTGAGGGAAAATGTGGGGTAAAATATTGAAAGTGTTTTCTCTAGGTTACATATGGAAGAATTTCGTTTGTAACTAATGGTCTAAAGAGTTTCAAAGGTTTGTGTAATTAAATTTTGATAAATAATTGGGGATTGTTCGGGTATAATTGGGATTTGCAGGCTTTGGCTAAGTTCGTCAGTAAACAAAGGTCAGTTTTCAAATGAGCAAGTTTAGTTAAATTTGTAGGGAATAGGTCATAAGTAATTTATGTAGCTATAATTACCCACTGCTTTATGCCTGCTGTATTGATGACATCATAATAATCTGGCAACACTTCGAAGAAGAATGAAAGCAATTACTCTCTGATTTTAGCCTTTCCGTGGCCGAGTGGTTAGTGTGCTTGGCTACTGATCTACGGGACCTGGGTTCGAGCCCCGGGTAAGGCATGGATGTTCGTGTTGTTTTCTGCTGAGGTCCTGCCATCCTCTCAGATCTTCTACTGTGGCATATAAACTGACAGGCTCCTGTCAGACCTCTGTGGCAAGCAGCTCCTTGAGGGGGTATTTATATTTTTTTATTTATAATTCATCAAGGATTACTTTCAATTTGCTGATGTAGTCACCTGCATCTAATACCATTAATTAATCAGTTTTATCAGTGAATATTATTTTATTACTATTATCTTCAAGTTTTTGAGAATTTTGATTTTGTTTAGCATCTTTGTATCAGGTCGGTTTGTGATGGTCCACCCATTCACTTTTACTTTTCCTTAATCAGTTTTACTTTATGTTATATGTATCATTTTGGGGCTTTTAAATTTCAGTTGGCACCATCATTTTTCCTCATCCAGACCACTAAAGGAGTTGCACATGCACAACTCTGACTTTTGATTGACAGCTGCTAATGCGTGCATTAAGGATAAAGTTAAGTTAAGGTTAAGATGCCCTCTTGCATCATAGCTACATGACCATGTGTCCTTTATTTAAGAGAACAGTCATTTATTTCACTGCTCTGTCCTTTAGATTTATTTTTTTTTTCTAAACTGGCCATTTTGTCCTTTATTTTGTGAATTAAAATAGTAAATTGAATATTGGTGCGCAGCTCACGACCCATAGAAACATGAAACTTTCATTTCATTTTCTTTCGGTAAATATTGAAGTGATATTAGTAAAGATTTATTCACATATTTACATCTACAAATCAGAGTGGAAAAATTGAAAGAATTTTGTGATGATGTAGATGTTCAATATAAAAATACTCATCATCATCATCATCCTCAAGCAGCCATGGGCTACGGAGGTCCAACCAGACCGTGCAATTTAGTTCTCCAAGCAAGTCTATCCTGAGTTACATCTACTGCATCTGGCCACTGCACACCAATTCTAACAAGGTCCTGTTTGACATTGTCTGCACGCCGCATCCTTGGTCTCCCCTTCTTTTGGAGGCCTTTAGGCACACTGTTCATAACCCTATTCGCCAATCTATAATTATTCATACGGGCAACATGGCCAAACCAACGGAATCTCTCTCTGCACAATATGCTGCTTAAAGGAGGTTGCAAACTCCTTTGCCTAACCTCATCATTAGTTACAAAGTTGAACCACCTAATGCCCAAGATACTGCGTAAGCATCTGGAATCAAAAGCATCTAGTTTCCTGTTATCTTGTTTACAAAGTGTCCAAGTTTCACTACCATAACTAACCCTAGAAACAACCAAACTATTATACAGCCTAATTTTAGTCTTTAGGTGTATATGCCTATTTCTCCACACTCTCCATAGATTCTTAAAAGTCCCGGCAGCAATCCCTATTCGTCTGTTAATTTCATGCCACAGATCACCATTATCTGTTACATAGCTCCCAAGATAATTAAACTGTGACACCTGCTCAAGACTGCAACCATTAAGATTAACTGAATCACAGCCTGCCTGACCAATTTTCATCACTTTAGTTTTCTCTCTGTTTATAACCAAACCTACTCTACTACAAGTCTCATCAACAGCTCAAATGAAAGAGTTCATCTCATCAACATCATTTGCCAAAAGGCCAAATCATCAGCATAATCTAAATCAGAAATTTTCGTATCTCCAGCCCATTTAAGGCCAAAATCTTTCCCTTGAAGTGAATTTCGCATAACATAATCAATAACCAAACTAAAGAGAAAAGGAGACAAAATGCACCCTTGTTGAATACCAGAAGTAATGCTAAACCAATTGCTACAAGCCTTACCAACTCTCACACACGACTCAGTGTTATTATAGAGAGCTTTCATTATGTTAATTAACTTGTCAGGTATACCATATGATCACACAATCAACCACAAATTATGACGATCAACAGAGTCGAAAGCCTTTTTGAAATCAACAAAGCTAGCAACCAAAGGTTTCTGAAACTCTAAACATTTCTCAAGAATCTGCCTAAGTGAAAATATCTCATCCACACATCCCCTACCACTTCTGAATCCACATTGCTCATCACGCAATTGACTGTCAACCAGATTCTTAATTCTATCAAGCATAATCATGCAAAGAACTTTCCCTGGAACAGAGAGTAGGCTGATACTCCTATAATTATCACAAGAACTTCGATCACCTTTTTTGAAAATAGGAATAATAATGGCTCTGGTAAAATACTTAGGAACCATGCCTTTATCATAAAAGATATTCAAAATTTCAGTCATCCAAGTGGTAACCGAAACATTCCCAGCTCTAAGCATTTCTGTAGTAATTTCATCAACCCCTGGGAGTTTATGAAGTTTAAGTTTAGAAATAGCCAAAATAACTTCAGATTGTGTTATAGGGCCAACAGTAAAGCCAATAATGCATCTATCATCATTGCACACAATGGGAGTAAAACTAACCACATTGTTTAGAACATCACTGAAATGTTCAGCCCACCTAGCCGTGACAGAATCCTCACCTTCTATAACCTTGCCATGTTTATCCTTTAATCCCTGTATACCTGTCCGTTTTCTACCACACAAAACATTAACTATCTGGTACAGCTCTCTGCTGTTGTGCTGTATAACTGCTTCTTCGGCTTTATCAACCAAACCATCAAGCCAAAGATTCTTATCAGCAGCTAACTGATCTTTTACATGTTTATTAAGTTCTCTGTAATGCTTTCTATTAGTACTAGTAGGGTATTGATTAAGGACATTCCTGCAGTTCTTTCTTTCCGAAATAAGCACAAGTGCCTTATCACTCAGATAATTCTGTCTCTTCTGCTCCTTTTTTCCTAAAAGAGTACTGTTAGTGTCCAAAAAAGCCTGTTTAAAATGATCCCATTCTTCCTCAACTTCAGTAGTAAGCATACCATGACTGTCATAATGACTAAGTAACCTATCATGGTAAGAGCTTTGACTATAACTGGATCTTTCAGAGCTTCAGTATTAGAAGTAAATTTTTTAACCCTAGCACAACACTTTTTAAGTTTAAGTTGCAAGACACTTTTAACAATGTAATGGTCAGATCCAATTTCAGCTGCCCTATATATGCCCTGGTATTCCTAACAGAACTAGCCCATTTGCTGTTAATTAATATATAATCAATCATATTCCTATGCAGCCCAGGTTGCAGCATATCATGATGGCTAACTCTTCTACCAGTTTTAGAGAGAATATTAAAACTATTTAAGCCACTAAAATCATACTTTACTGGAACTGGAAAAATGTCCCATGATTCTGAAAAACCTTTTTAATGATATGTTAGCAGAGGTATGGTTATTTTTTATTCACAGCCAATCTTCAACATTTCAACAATATATTTTGAAAATTGAATCACAAGAAATCTCAATGTGTGAAGCTTCCATGCATTTAAAAGAATTGAAGCTAAAGTTAATTGAACGAAAAATCAAGGGTATATATAAACCTATAAATACCAAAAAAAAAAATTTTGGATTTAGAAAAAAACCAAAACATTGATGCCAACATATTTAAAGATGCAATTCATAAATTTTACCAAACCTGCATTGATTATTTAAATAACTGGGACAGCTCTTTCGCGGAAATGGAAGTATTTGAATGGGTCCTACTACGAGAAATCCCTCTGTGGGCGAAGATCGATGAAAGTATTTTGTTAATTTTCAGTCACTGGAACTGAAATATCAATGACGGTGAACTATTTGATGAAGTTTCGTGTATTAAAAATGTCACCAGTGAAAAGATCGAAGAATAGTGACAAAATTACTAGTCCTGCCAACGTAGATGGTTTGAAAATTTTAAATATTTCACAGATAAATACATATCGTTTAAAAACATTTAAAAAATCATTGATTTTTGCTTATGTCTACCTGGATTTAATGCCCCCACTGAACGAGTATTTTCATTAGCGACAATATGTGGACCAGTGAAAAAACCCAATTAAAAATCGAAACATTGAAAGCATGCATTTATACCAATGCAACTTTGACATGAATTGTATACAGTTTTATGAATTTTTAAAACACAAACCTGATTTATTAAAAAAAGTTCATTGTTGTGAAAAGTATCAAAATTAATTTTTAAGTAATAATATGATTGTTTAAAATGTTCTGTATATGCTTATATTTTATAATAAATGTTATAAAGCATTTTAGTTTTAATGAAACAAATAAATGCAACCTGCTTTTTTTTATTATGAAACAATTTCTGATTTCTCCTTTATTTTCTCCAAAAAAATATGGTTACTGTAATCATAGCTAGTGTGATTGTAAGTTTATGCAAATGTATTTCCCAGCATGCAACACACATGTCAGTTGCATGCCACATGTATAGTGAATGATGTTAGGTCACGGAGCTAGTAAGAGAAGTAGTTGTGAGTGGAGATGTAGTTAATAGTGAGTAGGAATGAAGCTAAGAGAGAGTTGCTGGGGTAGTAGAGATGGAGTAGTTGAGATGTTTTGATGTGAGCTTTTAGTTGCTCAGAATATTGTATTCATCAGTTTATTTGGTGAGTCTTGATTTTTTGGAAATAAACTTTGTTTATTTTATTAAATATTTTGACTTTTCTATTTTTTCTTTTGAGCAGGATAAATTGATTTTGACTTTAATAATTTGAAAATCTTTCAAATTCTTTATAACTAACACAATAATATACTTAGTGAACTCTTATTTATCTTTTTTGACAAAATTAATTGCCTACCACCCGATGCTATCCGAAAAATTAATTTAATTTGGATCAGTTACAAGGTTCAAGAAGTTTAACATACTTTTGGAGCGTTATAGGTTATTGTTGTATGCCTGAAATACCACATCACCTTCTTCACTTCTACTACGACTCATCATGTGTCACAAAAAGCTGTAAAATGAACTTATCACTCGATATCAATTGTCATCTCTGAAGTTCCTCTCACTACCCACCTCTATGGTACTAGGGATGGTACTCTATGGTACTTTTGATAATAGGTAGCGTAAAATCTCATTCATTGCTTTTGATACTAGGTAGCATAGAATTTTTTGTTCAAGTGCTTTAAAACGTCATAGAGCCATCCCAAGACAGACCAATATGATACCCCTGTGCCACCAAGGCAGCAAGAGTTTCTTAAGGTTTCCTTCAGGATGGATGGAGATGGACCAGCTCACTGAGGTGTCTCCAAGTTTGTGAGCAACCATTTCAGGTCATACCCTCACCACCAACACCATTCTGGGGGCAGTAGCCATATGTCTCTTCATGGAATTTTCATTGACTGTCTGCTTTATCTACCTTCTATCTGGAAGTGTCATTTTCTGGGAAGACCTTGATGACCTCATCTCACATCTGCTATCCCCCTTCCTTATCACAGGGCACTTCAATGGGCACAGTCCTCTTTGGGGTAGTGCTGAAAGCAATGGGAGTGATGCAGTTTCAAGCAATGGCTTGTGAAAACTTCAGTCTCCCTGTTGAACACCAGTGTCAGTACCTACTTACACTCTCTGACCTGTACATTCACTGCCATTGGTCTCACCATCTGTTCTTCCTCAATCTTTCCACTTTTTACGTGGGAGATCAAGGACAACCCCTATGGAAGTGAGCATTTCCCCATGGTGTATACCATCTTGCTTGGGGGGTCTTGTGATACTTCACATGTATCACAGTGGAGGCTTAATCGACTGGAGTGGCTTTGAACTCCTGTATGATATTGATGGACACTCGGTCTGCCTGGAACCAATCAATGTCGCAGTGGTGGAGATTAAGAACTGTATCATCCATGCAGCTTCCTCCACCATTCCACAAACCTCAACTCAGTTTCCGAAACTGATGGACATTGCCTTACCCAGCGACAGATGCATGAAAGGAGTGCAGAACAAGGCGCACGAATTGAGCAATGAATTCTGGACTTTATCCCACACGACCTTTTAACTGGTTGTGCAGGTGAAAATGTATATTTGACCCAACATTCCTTCTGGCTCTGGCATCAGATGAAACAGGCATCTTTTATTTGATGACTCATTTTTAATCTCTGTTTTTCATGTGCCTTGTTCTGCACTCCTTTCATGCATTAATGTTGAATGCATGCTCAAATCATGGATTCCACATTGAGTGGTGGAATCCCAATTTTACCACAGCTCGTAAGGCTCAGAATAATTCTTGGGGAGTGTTTTGGAGATATCCAACATCATCCAAACTTGAAACTTTCAAGTATGTTAAGTCAAAAGCCTGTTTCATCTGATGCCAGAGCCAGAAGGAATGTTGGGTCAAATATACATTTTCACAACCAGTTCTAAGGTCGTGTGGGATAAAGTCCAGAAGAAGGGTGGGAACTACATGTCCTACTCATTTTCAGTTCTGGAGTACAATGGACAACAATTGCCAACACTGAGGGAAACATTTTCTTCCATGTCTTCTTCTTATTCCCATTTTCCTGAGTTTCTGGCCCTGAAGAACAAAGTTGAACACTCCCCACTGCCTTTCTACTCGAATAGCCTGGAGCCTTACAACAGGCCATTTACAGTGGAAGAGCTGTGCCTTGTTTTGCACTCCTTTCATGCTTCTGTCGCTGGGTAAGGCAATGTCCATTATGCCATATTCCAAAATCTCTGACCATCGAGTAAAGATCGACTACTCCGACTCTTCAACCATATTTTTATCTAGGAGTAGTTTCTGGACTCCTGATGGCAGGCCATTGTCTTGTCTTCCTGAAGCTAGGAAAGGATCCCAAGATTCTTTCCAATTATCATCCCATCGCATTAAGGAGCTGTGTGTGCAAGGTATTGGAAAGAATAATAAATACCAGACTCATCTGATATTTGGAGCACCACAACCTTCTTTCCAACACCCAGTGTGGCTTTTGCAGGAATGGTCTACTTACTACATTAGACCACCTGATCTGCCTCAAATTGCGAGTTTTGTGACATCATTTTAGCCATCAAACATATTTTAATGAAATGACTTCCTTTTAACTGTGTACATCATATTTGCTTTGGTTCTTGTAACTTACTGTCTGATCTCCTTACACTCAGATATCTTTTATTTGATGACTCGTTTTTAAATCTCTGTTTTTGTCTTCTTGTGTTTTGCTACTTATTTTACTTGTTTATAGTATTTTTACTTCGATTTTTGGTGTTTCAATGTGAAAGGCCACATGCCGATCTTCATCTCCAACTTTGTATCTTCACAAACTTTTTTGTCCATGTCGATAATACTCTTATGGGTTTCAGTTTACCCCACAGAAGACCGTTTATGTGCACTTTTGCAACAACTGTAATCTTCATCTGTACCCCAAGCAGTGGCTTGAGGATACCATCATTCTAGTTATGGTGGAAACCAAGTTCCTCAGTCTCAAACCGATGTTCTTAGCTTTGGCTATACCGTGCACTTGTCCAATCAAAACTGGACTATGGATCCCAGGTGTAGGACTCTGCCCAGGATTCGGTGTTGAAATTGCTGGACCACCATCAGGGCCTTCCACACCTCACCAGCCCAGAGTCTTTACATTGAGAAGCAACGAACCATTATTATCTGTTCACCGTTAGCAGTTGTTCCTATAATATGCGTCAAAATTGTGATCCCAGCTGGTCCATCCCACTTGGGACTGTGTTTCAGTCCTCAGTGAGAAATGTTTTACACGAATCACTGAGTAATTCATCCTTTTGGTTTGCATGTCCAAGGCTACCTCAGAGACATCAGCATCTGTCTTGATAGCATTGCCCAGTCGATTGCCAAGCCACTTCCACTGTAGCTCACTATTTCCCCATCCTGCAACTTTTTCCTTTGCAGGATGAGAAAGACCTTTACATCCGACTGCATTTACCAGAAATTCTTTGCCAGTCATCATGCTGAGCATCCAGACTTCTTGCCCATTTTCACAGGTTTGCTCAAAGTCTGGCACCTTTATTGGGGCAGTTGAGTTATTAAAATTTCGGAGCATTTCAATTGATATGAAATTGTCTCTTTCCCTTTCCTCTATGGTGTACATTAATTTCCCATTGTTCCATCTGAAGAAAAGAACTATAGAAATTAAATTTTGTTGAGTATTGAATTGGTGAGAATAATGATTGTCCTGTTCAGTTTAGTCTCATGAAGTGTATTACTTTGAATTCCAATTGTTACATTTAGTAGGAACAGAAATATATAGGGTATAAAATTCCAGTTTAATAGAATAATGATAGTCCTATGAGGGTTTGTTCCCTGACACAGATTTCTTTGATTTCCAATTGTTCCTTTTGGAAGGAACAGAGAGGGATAAAAAATATTAAATGCAGCATCCTCAGATTAGAGGGAATAGATTTACTAAACATCTGCTGCTTTGATTTCCTATACCCTTTCTTGCATTTGGTTGCTTTTGGTTGCCAGGAAAAAAAAATTAGAACTTTTATTGATGGTTGGATTAAAGAGAATATTGACAGTCCCTTGCAGTTTGTAATTAGTTCTTTTGGCTTTTTATTGCTTCATTAGAAGAAACAGACTTCAATAAAAAAACAATTATAGTGAAATGTCTGATTATAGAGAATAGATATAAACACTTTATTGAAGGTTGGATTAGAAGGAATATATACAATTATTGACTATTTTGGGTTCTAAACAACTTTGTTGTATGAAGTGCCAGATTGCAGAGACTTCTGAGGGGGGGGGGCTCAGTCGGTAGCGCGCCAGGCTCGTAATCTGCAGTTCCCAGGTTCGAGTCCCAGCTGGGTCAGCGTTGAGATTTATCTCCGCAAAATTCCCCGCCCTGCCCACGGTCAGTAGGGGACACCGATGGGCTTGAAAAGGCCGCCGTCTGTCGGATGGGACGTTAAGCCATGGCCCCGTGTGTGGGAGAGCCATACCCTGTGCACGTTAAAGAACACGCTGGATGGCCTAGATGGGAGGCTACCATCTGTCTCCCAACAGCTGTTCCAGTGGGTCCCCTCCCCCAACCTTCTCTGAGCCTTCGGGGTCCATGTGACCTGGCCATTTAGCCCATGGTGTGCAAAAAAGTGCCGCTCAGAGGTAAAGCAACCCAACCCAGAGACTTCTGAGAAGTGTTGAACCTAACAGGAAATATTTTATAATTAGGTGTAATAATTTAAAATTATCTATAACCATTTCCTGTTTCCTTTGAATTATCGTACCCTATAAATTGTTATCCACTTAGTTGTCGTCCAATGAAGTGTCTTATCCACCGAATTGCTACCCTCCAAGTTGTTGACCACTAAATTGCCTTTCACTGAATTGTTGCACTTCCATAACCAGAATCGTAACTCTGTGTGGGTGGGTGGGAGCTTTCAGAATGTAAGTAAGGGTAAAAGAGCAAAAAATTATTAAATTTGTTTATTTGATGCATTTTTCAAGAAATTTTTAAACTTTTAAAATGGAGGGGGGAAATGTTATACTGCATTGGAAATACAGTCCTTGCTCCCCGCCCTCTACATTTTTTTTTAGCTTTTATTGCTCGACAGAGAATTTTAAGTTATTTTTAATTAATTTCTGAGCAAGAAGGTCCTTTTAATTGTGTACTTGATTGTATTCCCCCCCCCCCCCATTTTTCACCTTCTAGTCTGAGCCTGACCATAACACAGCTTGAAGATTGACATTCTTCATATCCTCCACGTCTTTGGCCAATCTTCATCTCTGACTAATTATCACCACATTCTTTTCTTGTCCATGTTGGCCACACTCTGCCACAGCCTTTCCCTCAAAAAGAAGTAGGTCCCTCTAGGCTGTCTTGGTTGTTGCACTTTTCATTGCCAAGATTAATTCTATCACTAGACAACTTCCAAATGTAGACAGTGCCTTCTCTATTGATTTTAGAATTTTTTTTCCTTCCACAATGATAGTCACTGAATGATAACTGTAAACCTGCCCTAAGCACTCTCTTGATTTGGATAATAGCTAATGGATTTTTGTTCTTCCCACAGAAGACCTTTTTACATGACAAACAAGACCATAACAAAGTGAATGAAGCCCCAAGCTTTAGCTTGGGTATTCATTCACTTTTGTTTTGGTCTTACTGGACTACAGATCCCAAGTATAGAATTTTGTATGCTCTATGCTGTGCTGTCAGACCTTCTCTGTATGCATTGAGGCCTCATGCACTTCACCAGTTCAGAGCCTTTTTATGTTGAGGTTGACAAACTTTCTTTATCAATCCACTGTCAGCAATTTTCCCTGTAGCATGCTAGCAAGGCCACATGCCAATCTTCATCTCTAACTTGTTATCACCACATACTTTTCATGTCTGTATTGGCAACACTTTGCCATAGCTGTTCCTTTAGAAGGAGGTGGGTCCCTGTGGGCTGTGTCATAGTTGTTCAATTTTACACTGTCAGAAATAATTCTATCACTAGACCACTTCCAACTTAGCATTTTTTTATTTTCTTTCAGGCACAAATATCATTGAATAATAACTGCCCTAAACACTCTCGATTTTGGGTGATAGCAAACAGGTTTCGGTTCTTCCCACAGAAGCTGCTTGTGTGCACTTTTGACACAAGTATATTCTTCATCTAGAACACAAGCTGCAGCTTGAGAATTCCATCATTCTAGTAACAGCAGAGAAAAAGTTTCTTGTTCTCATCTTTGACCAGAAATTAACCCTTTTATACTATGTACATCATTTCAGGTGCCAGTGCATACAAGCATTGAACATCCTCAAGGTCCTCTCATGGGGAGCAGATTGATGTTCTTTCCTCTGCCAGCACCATGTCTGGTCAAAACTGGACACAGATCCCAGGTGTACGATTATGCCTAGGTTTCTGTGGTGAAAGTATTGGATCCTTTCCACCATCAGATCTCCACACCTCACCAGTACAGAGGCTTTATGTTGAGACCGACAAACCATCTTTATTTATTTGCTGTCAGCAGCCATCTTTACACTATGCATGTAAATAGTGATCCCTGCCAGGCAATTCCACTTGGGACTGCATTTTAGTCATAGTTGGGAGATGCTTTGCACAAATTGCCCAACTGCCATTCGTTCTTTTGATTTGTGTGTCCAAAGCTACCATAGACTTAACATCAGTCTCACTTGCATTGCATAGGTGCTAGTGAGACTAACCACCTCCACTGTGCAATTTTTCCCTTTGCAAGATGGGGAAGGCCTTTACATTTAAATGTGTGTATGAGCAACTCTTTGCCAGGCATTACCTAGGCACTCAGACTTCTCTGTCTTCCTAAATGACTTGAATTCCAGCATGTCTGTGGTCTGCTATGATCAGCAGCCATGATCTGCTATGATATTATCAATGAACACCAGATCCCACCATAGTGTTCCATTTTCACTGCAGATTTACATGCTATCAGTCTTGCCTTGGTCCACATAGTGGCTAAGCATCATTGTTTGTGTGTATGCTTTATACGACTCGCTTAGCTCATTTCAGGCTTTGATCTCAGTACAGCCTTGGCCTCACCCTTTTCTTTCCAAGATCCATCAACAGCCACATTGACCATGTGTGTATAAACATTTTGTTGCACCTGCTTTTTCTTTAAGAATGTTTCTTGTCACAATGTGTGGAGTTTCTATTTTCCATACCTGTCATAGACCTTAACACTGCTGACATCTAGTGGCAGTATGGAAAAAAACTTTAGGGATGTATCCATTAAATAAAATAAGTTGCACGTTATTTCTGGAAGCTTTTAACTTGAATTTTAAAATTGGTCAAAGACTTTTTGCCACCTTTTATAAGGATCAAGGATCTCATTTTGATATCTTACACCTGTATATCTGTAAATGTCCCTGTGGTGAAAGTACAGGTTCACATGAAGTGCATATAACATGGAGTTCTGAGCAGGTATTGAAATGATGCCTGATAACACCATCAGACAACCATCTCCATAACTGTCTCTTTCCTGCTATACTACTGGAGAAGAATCTGATTCCCTGCATTCTCCAGATGAATGTTCATTGAGAACATGTTTGAAAAATGAATCACAAATCAATCCTTAGGAACATGCCACCCCATTGCTACATATCCAGTTAAAATGTTAATGATTCAAACTGGTTCCTCCCTATAAGGAAATCAAGGGAACATGCACAGCAGGTGTTAAAGCATGCATTTCGACTCTTCTCACTGAGCCTCTTATTGAGAGAGTGCCTTGATACAGCCCTTCCTATGGATGCAGCAAGCTCTAAAGTATGTGGGTCGACTTGTGAAGCTTTTATAGCACTTCACAGCTAGTGTCACACAATCATCTTTTGTTGAAGTGACTTTAGGATGATCTTGAACAGGTGTTCAAGAGAGATTTTGACTATCTTGCAAATGGTTCCACATTCAGCTTACAATACTGTGGTTTACAATTAGCCATTTCCACCAGACTGACCTACTTATATTCTCTCTATTGTTCTCCACCAAATGGTTTCTTTGTGGCATTATCAGAATGATGGCATTCTGAGATTCAACAGTTCAAACACCAAATGCAAAACAGTGAGAATTCCCAAGACCAGTTTTTTTTTTTTTTTTTTTTTTTATTCCTTGAGTTGATTAATGTACTTTTACGTAAATTTTGAGCATCAGATAGAATTTGTTTTATATCATATGTGCCAAATTTTGTTTAATTATTTTAATTCTTTAAAATATTATTCAAGTTTTTATTTGGCTAAAACTTTTAAACACCAGTATAGTTCAAACAAAATAGCGAGAAAATACAATGTTTTTGTTTTTCCTTTTTCAGTCATCGCTGTTCTCTTACTGGTCAAGATCTCAACAGGCAGTGGATCACTCCAAATCCAAATCTTCACCCTACCATATACCATGCTAAGGCCTTGCTTCATTATCTAAATGCTCAGGGAAGAAAGCCTCTGGTATGTAAAGTTCTGGTATATGATGTTATGTGAAATACTTTGTGCTGATTGTTATGTTTTCTGCTGTATTATTTTCATAATTTAAAAAAAGTCAAAAAAATTTGCCACAAAGATCAGAGAAGAGTTTGCCAGTTTAATACACCATAGAGAAGGTCTGCAAGGAAGGCAAGACCCCAGCAGAAAGACAACACAGAAAAATCCATACCTTATTCAGAGCTGAAACCCAGATCCTTTTGATCAGTAGCCAAGTATGCTAAATACTCAGCACCTTATGCAAAAGATTCGTCCTAATTTTTTTATCAGCTTGCTATCACAATAAAAAAAGTTACAGTAATGCTTCACAGTGCAGTAATTAAAATTAAATTAATATCATTAATTCTCTATGACACTGTTAAATGTTTAACAGCACTTCAATAAGATATCTATGATACCTAGTATCAAAAGTAATGAATACGATTTAACATACCATAGAAGTGACAAGTGAGAGGATCTTCATAGATGAAAATTGATAGCAAGTGTCAAGTTCATTTTATAAAGTCCTTCCTTGCCAGTAAAGTAATGAATCATAGCAAATTCAAAGTGGAGAAGGTGGTGAGGGATGCTGATGAGTTGGAGTCAGTTGCTTTTACAGTGAATTTTTATTCTGCTGATCCAAGTTTCATGACTGTTATGGGGTCAGTAATAACTTTTGATATGTATGGTAGCATAGTGTGCATATAATTATTAAATTCTATGACAAGTGTTTCACACACTTACTGTTGGCCCAAAAGAAGAGCAAGAATGGAGAATAAGAGAGCTTAAAGTAACCCTTTGAGATTTGAGAATTTTCAGAAAATCTTCATTGTGTGAATAAATTAAAATTTGCATTTTTGTCTATTGCTTGGGATTTTAATAAGTAGGATAATTGTGTGACTAATAAAAAAAAGATTTAATGTGCATAATAAGCATTATGAGATGCTATTATTTATAACTAGGGGTATGTTTTTATTTTTGCGAGAAATGCAAAATTGTTAAAAGAAACTATTTTCCAGTTTTTCAACATCCAAATCTGTTGTAATAAATTGAAAGTGTATTTTAATTTGTGAATCAGTCGATATTTATAATAAGCTCCATTTCTGGCAATAAAATGCAATTTCATTGATTTTCCAGAAAAAAACAAGTTATTAGCAAAATGTCTCTTAACATTTTTCATTTATATTTTATGCACACACTAGGCTAGGTAGTTTCAGAAAATTTTAGGGTGAATGAATGAATAATATTGATGTGTATCTTTGAAATCAATATAGAATATTTCATAACCCCTTTCCCATGGAAGAAGAAAAAAATGATTGTCATATATTTATTATTAAAGGAAGACTGCTTGCATTTTTAGTGAAAATGCACTGTCATTGATTTTTGGATTTTTTATGCTGCATTTGGAGATGTGGTATCTAATTTCAAAGGGTTAAGGTATGCTGATTGGATATGTGGCATCTAATTTTATGGGTTAAGGTATGCTGATCCAAACAAAGTTCTGTCATACTGAATGATATAAGGAGAGAGGAGAGCATTTCACAAATAATATTATCAGAAGCAAACTTCTTTAATGAAGTTTGCTTCATGGAAGCATGTAAGAATATTTTAGGAAAACTGACCAAACATGTTAGAAAAACTTCATTAATCATAATTATAAAGAAAGTCAAAACTTATTTGACCCCTTTATTTTGATGGTAAACAAATTGCCTGCTCATAATTCTATATACTTATTGAGAAGTAAAAATAGTAGTACTGTATTTCATCCTTCACCACTTGTAACAAAAGTGGCATAGTAGACGATTTCACAAAAAAGAAATAAATCTTTTGACCACCAATTGCAGCAATTCTGATTTTGGTAGATTCTGATTACCTTCAATAGCTGTGAACCTTAGTATTGATTCAGACTAGCACTTTAATTTACCAAATGCAGTGACAGATCATCTAAGGTAAATGTTTAGAAACATCTGAAACACGCAAAATGCTTGCTTTTGATTGATGCATATGTATTTTATAGGCAAATTTTCTTAGGAGTCTGATGGAAAATGCACAAAAAATTTTAAACATAAAATTAACACTTTTCTGAGAAATTTTTGTGTAGTTTTTAATCATACTTTTAAATGCAAAATGTTGGGAGAAAAATGTAACATAAATGGGAAATTCTAAGATCAAAATGAGAGAAAGCATTATATTTATTTGCAACAAAGTGTGCCCTTATTTATAACTACTAATGTGTTTAAATTGAATGATAGTTTAGAACCTAGTAAACAAGATACAGAATAGCAAACTAAATTATTTAGATTTTACTCATTGTGTGAAAAACCTATGATTTTCATATATTGGGCAACAAGTATTTTAATGTTTCTTTATAAATTTAAATTGCTTCTAATTTTGTTTTAGGTATTTTGTGATTACCATGGTCATTCCAGGAGGAAGAACGTTTTTATTTATGGCTGCAACCCAGAAGAGTCGTGGTGGTCAGGTGACCGGAACAAAAAAGATTGTAATGGTTTTGAGGTGTATACATTATCCTTGTTTAGCTTGCCCTTTTTTGTTGTATCTTTCATGAGAAGTATCAGGTAACCTAATAAATTTGTGTGAACTTTCAACAAAAAGTATGTAAGCACAATTGCAAGTGGTACGCATGTGCCAATACACGGTGAAAAGCTGAATCAGTTGATGTGTAGCAAGCATGAAAAACGGTTCGTTGAAATTTGGAATGGTGATGAAAACAAGTCTGCATCGAATACAGTTATTTGAGTGTGCTTACTCTCCAAGTTTAAACTGGGAACTAAAGTGGCTCAAACAACCCACAAGGTAAGTATGGCATTTGGAGAGACAGTCCAAAAATGGTTCTGAAAATTTGTGTCGGGCGATGAGATATGAAGATGCACCCCATGAGGGAAGACTTACCGTCATTGATGACAATGAACTGAAGGCCAACATTGAATGAATCCATGTCAAACATGCCAAGAGCTTGCAGAAAAGTTCCATGTAAGTGACAAAACAATTTGTTTGCATTTACACCACCTAGGAAAAGTCTGCAAGCTGAGCAAATGTGTTCCACGTGAACTGACTGCCAACAACAGATTTCAGCAGCTTACGATCTACTCATCACTACTTTCATGCCACAAGAACCAGCCATTTTTGAAATGTAATAAAAAATGGATTGTGTATAGCAGCGTCTCCCAAACCATGTTCTGTGGAAAGTGAATAAGTGTTCCATGAAAAATTATCAAAATTAACCTTTTACAACGACATATTTGTGTGAGGCCGGATTTTCATATTATGCTGCACCAAAGTCCAGGAACAGACTCGACACTACACCAGATACGAGAATTCAACTTTCTAATATTGTGCCTGATATCAAAAGAATTTGTAATTCAAAGACCCAAAAACATCGAAGTCATTAAGAATGTAATTTTACAATATATATATGCGCTAGTTCATTTTACTATTTTTATGTGTGTATTTTTTTAATAATTACCATTGGAGAATAAATGTTTGTTTTTTTTTCTTAATGCTTAGATTTACTCTTTTATTTATTATTTATATCTACCTACCCTACAAAATAACCAAGTAGTTCCATTAAAATTTCAGGATTTGTTAAGTGTTTTGTCGTAGGAAAAGTTTGGGAAACGCTGGTCTATAGGAACACCAAATGTTCGCATCATTGGTTGTCATTCAGTGAACTTGTACCACACACACCAAAGCCCATGATCCACCAACAGAAAATTTTGTTGTGTTATGGTGGATTATGGCTGCTATCTTCCATTATGAGCTTCTGGTCATGCAATTACTGTGGACTCCTACTTGGCACAACTACAGCAGGTTGCAGAGGACTGTTCCAAAAAATAACATTGACTTGTTTCTCACAAAGGCTTTGTGGTCCTTCAGAACAATGCTCACCCTCACACAGAGCAAGTGACCCAAGACAAACCCGACAGCCTTGGTTGGGAAATTCTACACCACCTTCCATAAATTCCCCAGATGTGCCATCCGACATCATCTTTTCTTGGCGTTAGACAATCGTATGTGCAGCCAACAATTTCAAAACCGAGAAGCACTGGAAACAGAGTTGGCTGCTTTCTTCGCTTCTAAAGATTAGCAGTTCTACTGGAGTGGCATTTACAAATTTGTATCTTGTTGGGAAAAGATAACAGATTGTGCTGGTACTTACTTTCCTGAATAAAATATCTTTTTTCACTTTTTACATATGGTTTCATTTTACTGTCAAAAAACTGCACAAACTTTTTTGGTTACCTGGTATTTTGAAAAACTTAATGTTTCATAACAATTTGTTTTAATAATTATATAACCCCTGAAGCTATATAATTATTATATAGCTTCGGGGTATATTTAAAATCTTTAGATAACTAAAGTAACTTATATGGCTGTTAAATTCCAGTAATTTCATTAAAAAAATTCCATTGAAGTAAAATTTTAATTGCATCTGTAAAAACTTACCGAACTTGATTTTAACAGTTGTATAATAGCATGATTGGTTTTTGTCAGCCACAAACAAATATGCCATTTTATAGTGTGTGTAGTGTATCCTTTTTATTTTGTAGTCGGGGTTCACTCAGTCATTAGTGCACTAGGCTCATAATCTGAAGATTCCAGGTTCAAATTTGAACAGTATCGGCATTGAGATTTATCTCTGCCAGCATACACCCTCCTCAGTGAATTAAGGGGACACCAGTGGGTTTGGAAAAACCACCATCTCTTAGATGGAACATTAAGTAGTGGCCCCATGTGCAGGAGAGCCATACCCTGTGCATGCTAAAGAACATGCTGGATGGCCCTTAAGATGCCTTCTATCTGTCTCGTAACAGCTGTCCAGTGGATCCCTTCCCCAACCTTCTATGAGCCTTTTGGTGTTTGGGACCCGACAGTTAGTCTACTGTGTATGCACAAAAACCATTCAGAGATAAAACAACTCAACTTTTTCTAATTTTAACTAACCTGCACCAGTGGTTTCCAAACTTTATATTTGGTTATGGGGCCCTCTGATCTAAGCAAGATTTCACCATACTCCTCTTTTAACCCTTCCAGTTTCTATGTCATTTGTATACTTTCACAGATAAATTTGTATAATTTCACAGACTTTCACAGATTTAGGCTGAGGATGTATGCATACATTTTTATCACAATTAAAATTCGTCTGACCATGCGACCCTCTTCCAGTCTTCTATGGTCTAATGTCGATGATTACGTGCCCACTGCAAGCATTGATGACATTGAATGGCTGTGAGCATAGGCATACGAGTGGGTCTGCAACTGCAGAGACCCATATCCAAGAGCTTATGATGAACTGTATGTTCGAACACATTGGGCCCTTTACCACAATTAAAATTATGGGTAATCAACCACAGTAGCCCTCCTGTTGCGCTGACCTCTGGCATCAATGAGGCGTGGCCAGTCCACACCTTGTCAACGGCTCAAATTGTCACCTGTTTCGGACCATTTTTGATAAGTACTAACTACTGCCTTAGTGTGAGCAGCCTACCAAGTGTCGCTGTTTCAGAGATGCTCTTACCAAGGTGTCTTGCCATAATGATCTCGCCTCTGTCGAAATCAGATAAATCCTTTGCTTTTCCCATGTTGAGATGAAACGAAATACTGCCTGCAAGAGATCTGACTCAGGTATTATATATATATATCATTTGCGATCTTGGCACATGACACTGATAGGCTGCATGCGCACTTCTTTGCATAACACAGAGGTGGTTTTAATGTATTGGCTGATCAGTGTATATATTTAGTATGGTATTTAGATATATATTTAGAATGACATTACATATACAGGCACTCCTCAACTTACTTAGTTTGTTTTTTTCATGTACGAAAGTCCATTTTGTACGCAAGTCCAACTTTGGTCTTATAGATACTAAATATGTGTACAGTACTGCACAACTTGCCAAGATTATAACCCCCAACAAACTTCACCAGGCTGTATGTACAGTATTGTTAACAGCATTATACGATTTGTAACGAGTTAAATGAGGTGGAAAACACACACAATAAATAATTATGTAGAGTACAGTATTGATTCAAAAGTAATTTATTCTAATACTTGTAAATAGTACTTATAGTGTATAAACAAGATAAAATATCATCATCATCATCATCATCATCATCCTCAAGCAGCCATGGGCTATGGAGGTCCAACCACACCGTGCAATTTAGTTCTCCAAGCAAGTCTATCCTGAGCTACATCTACTGCATCTGGCCACTGCACACCAATTCTAACAAGGTCCTGTTTGACATTGTCTGCCCACCGCATCCTAGGTCTCCCCTTCTTTCTGAGGCCTTTAGGCACTGTTCATAACCCTATTTGCCAATCTATAATTATTCATACAGGCAACATGGCCAAACCAACGGAGTCTCTCTCTGCACAATATGCTGCTTAAAGGAGGTTGCAAACTCCTTTGCCTAACCTCATCATTAGTTACAAAGTTGAACCACCTAATGCCCAAGATACTGCGTAAACATCTGGAATCAAAAGCATCTAGTTTCCAGTTATCTTGTTTACAAAGTGTCCAAGTTTCACTACCATAACTAACCCTAGAAAGAACCAAACTATTATACAGTCTAATTTTAGTCTTTAGGTGTATACACCTATTTCTCCACACTCTCCATAGATTCTTAAAAGTCCCGGCAGCAATCCCTATTCGTCTGTTAATCTCATGCCGCACATCACCATTATCTGTTACATAGCTCCCAAGATAATTAAACTGTGACACCTGCTCAAGACTGCAACCATTCAGATTAACTGAATCATAGCCTGCCTGACCAATTTTCATCACTTTAGTTTTCTCTCTGTTTATAACCAAACCTACTCTACTACAAGTCTCATCAACAGCTCGAATGAAAGAGTTCATCTCATCAACATCATTTGCTAAAAGGCCCAAATCATCAGCATAATCTAAATCAGAAATTTTCGTATCTCCAGCCCATTTAAGGCCAAAATCTTTCCCTTGAAGTGAATTTCGCATAACATAATCAATAACCAAACTAAAGAGAAAAGGAGACAAAATGCACCCTTGTCGAACACCAGAAGTAATGCTAAACCAATTGCTACAAGCCTTACCAACTCTCACACACGACTCAGTGTTATTATAGAGAGCTTTCATTATGTTAACTAACTTGTCTGGTATACCATATGATTTCACAATCAACTACAAATTATGACGATCAACAGAGTTAAAAGCCTTTTTGAAATCAACAAAGCTAGCAACCAAAGGTTTCTGAAACTCTAAACATTTCTCAAGAATCTGCCTAAGTGAAAATATTTGATCCACACATCCCCTACCACTTCTGAATCCACATTGCTCATCACGCAATTGACTGTCAACCAGATTCTTAATTCTATTAAGCACAATCATGGAAAGAACTTTACCTGGAACAGAGAGTAGGCTGATACCCCTATAGTTGAAGAAGAACTGCGATCACCTTTTTTTGAAAAAGCGATCACCTTTTTTTGAAAAAGCGATCACCTTTTTTTGAAAACTGCGACCTTTTTTTCCCAAACTGCGATCACCTTTTTTTGAAAAGGTGATCGCACAAGAACTGCGATCACCTTTTTTGAAAATAGGGATAACAATAGCTCTGGTAAAATCCTTAGGAACCACGCCTTTATCATAAAAGAGATTCAGAATTTCAGTCATCCAAGTGGTAACCGAAACATTTCCAGCTCTAAGCATTTCTGTAGTAATTTCATCTACCCCTGGGGATTTATGTAGTTTAAGTTTAGAAACAGCCAAAATAACTTCGGATTGTGTTATAGGGCCAACATTAAAGCCACCAATGCATCTATCATCATTGCAAACAATGGGAATAGAACTAACCGCATTGTTTAGAACATCACTGAAATACTCAGCCCACCTAGCCATGACAGAATCCTCACCTTCTATAACCTTACCTTGTTTATCCTTCAATCCCTGTATACCTGTCCGTTTTCTACCACACAAAACATTAACTATCTGGTACAGCTCTCTGCTGTTGTGCTGTCTAACTGCTTCCTCGGCTTTGTCAGCCAAACCATCAAGCCAAAGATTCAGCAGCTAACTGATCTTTTACACGTTTATTAAGTTCTCTGTAATGCTTTCTATTAGGACTAGTAGGGTATTGATTAAGGACATTCCTGCAGTTCTTTCTTTCCGAAATAAGCTCAAGTGCCTTATCACTCAGATAATTCTGTCTCTTCTGCTCCTTTTTTCCTAAAAGAGTACTGTTAGTGTCCAAAAAAGCCTGTTTAAAATGATCTCATTCTTCCTCAACTTCAGTGGTAAGCATACCATGACTGTCATAATGACTAAGTAACCTATCATGGTAAGCTTTGGCTATAACTGGGTCTTTCAGAGCTTCAGTATTAAAAGCAAATTTTTTAACCCTAGCACAACACTTTTTAAGTTTAAGTTGCAAGACACTTTTAACTAGGTAATGGTCAGATCCAATTTCAGCTCCCCTATATGCCCTGGTATTTCTAACAGAACTAGCCCATTTGCTGTTAATTAATATATAATCATTCATATTCCTATGCAGCCCATCAGGTGAAACCCATGTGTACTTATGTATGTTGCGGTGTTTGTAATATATGTTAGTTATTCTGAAACCATTGAGTTTACTTACCTGTAGGAGACGTTGCCCATTGCCATTACAGCTACCAATACCAAAAGGGCCAATCACCCCTCCCCAAAGGTCAGAGTCAGTACCAACTTTGGCATTGAAGTCACCAAGAACAAGGGTAATATCTCCTTTCTTGACAGAATTCAAAATATCCTGAAGTTGTTCATAAAACCTATCCTTCTTATCCTCATCGGCATCCTCAGTGGGGGCATAACAGCAGATAACATTCAGGTCTTTAACGCTTGTCTGAAATTTTGCTGTAAGAAACCTTTCATTAATGCACTCATATCCTAGAAGAGCATCACTAGCGTGTCTGCTGAGAAGCAGACCCACGCCTTGGTGATGCTTATTGTCGTCCCTCCCTGAAAAGAGAAATTTAAGATTATTTTTAAGAATCTGACCTTTATCTGTCCATCTGGTCTCTTGCAAGCCGAGAATATCTAAATTATAATGGTGGAATTCTTGTGTGGGAGGACATCAAGAGAAAACGCTGTGTGCAGAGTTCTCACATTCCAACTACCTATGGAGAGAAAATAGTTAGTAGGATGTTTAAAGAAACTATGTTTATTGAGAGAGGGAATGCCGACAATATCAAACAGCCCCCTAATCACAGACATGGGGCAAAGACCCGTTCCCCCACCACTAAAGGCTGAAGCCATCTACACTGGAAGACTTCCTCCAATGTAGAATTTGATAATGCCAATAGAAGCAAAGAGTTCAGGTGCCTGCGATGACATCTGCTCAGGATTATCCACCAGCTGATAAACATATCCTGCGAATCTATTCACTTGGGGCTGTCAACCCACAAACAAACAGAAAACACAGCGGAAGATTTTCCCTCCGCAGAAGCCCACCAGTGCAGCAAAATCAGGATCCATAATCAAGCTCAGAGCCATATATCTGTCCAGTCCAGTGGGTTTATATGGTCAGCACCAGGACCCTGTGTGGTTGACCACTCCTCAGCAGGGTAGAAAGAAAAAGAAAAGTAGCCATAGTTGTCCAGATCAGTAGGCCACACTAATCTGGCAGCCCTCCCCTTCCGTTCACTTCCACAAGAAATTATCTCTTTTGAAAGGTACTAACGGTCTGCACCACGAGAAGGAGGGGTCGGACATTAGGTGCTAGGCCTGGCCGGTTCTATGCATCATCACAGGGGATTGGTGCATAGCTCTCCTTCCAGTGACTACCTAGCTACCATTTACATAAAATATACAACAACAAAAAATAAACAAAAGTTTAATTTGATCATATTATTGTCAGTGTTGTGGAGATGGAGTATCATAAACTTTTTATGACACCAATTCTGTTGATCTTGGAGCAGATTGACTGGTTGTGGTACCACCTGTGATGTGGATGCCATATGTTCATGTCCACTTTCCACTTTCTTGAAAAACTGATGGATTTTAATCTGCATTTTTCTTCTTATATTCATAGATCAATTTGTAGCAGGCAGTAGCATTGTTTATACCTGCTGCCACTTTGGTGAACCTGTTGGTGTTGGGATCTTGAACCTCAAATGATTATAGTGCTTTATTTATTAAAGACAAAGCTTCAGCTAGCTGCTTGCAGGTGAAATTGTTTTAACAACTTCTTCCTCTTCGGTAGCCTCCTGCTGTGTCTGCATTTCAAGTTCAAAGAGATCATTGGTCAGCTCTTGAAAGTGGTTTCCCAACAATTGGTAAACACACTCTTCCTCCACCTCCAATTTGTTTCCAGATCTAATTGTTTTCCAAGATCCACCACATTTTTTGTGACTGACTCTACCAAGGAAGGATAAGAAGAACAGGGGGTGCCCTTTGAACAAATTTTGCACATGGTTAACAGCCATTTGTTTGTGCCTGTCACCAGAGACTCGCCAACAAGTTTCTATGGAATTATGCAATAAAGAAATTAGATTTTATGAAAATAGTTAATTATATGTCTAACAAATCCATCTGCAGATCATGCAGAAAGATACAAAGAATATCGTGCAGTACGTGAATAAACGTGTAATTTGTTTCATTTAAAATAATAGGTCATTTATACAAGTTAACACATAACTGTGAAATCAGTCTCAGAAATTTAAAGGCGATTTTCAGTGTTGCTAAGTTTTACTTTTTAAAACTCTGAAAAGTAAGGAATTATGTAGTTACATTTGTTCACATTTCATCTAACATGATGTTTCATTAAACGAACTTAGACAATTCTAAGTATGAATTATCAATGTCCGTATCACTGTAAGAAATTCAGCCCTCCAAGTGGCAAAATATTGTATTTAAGCAGCACAGTAGGCTTGGGTTTTGGGCACTCTTTGGCTGTAGTAAGTTGTGTTTCATGCATGGCACCGTGAAACGATGGGTACCGCAAGGGTACCGGTTACCCGAAATAAAAGACTGCATCAAACAGTTATAAAGGTATATATATATTATTTTTTAAATAACTTTTTATTGTAGTTATGATGAGAATTTGTAAGAGTAATATAATTTTATATGCTACTCAAATATAAATAGCCTATTTCATTTTTTACATTTAATAACATTCAAGTCTAATGTACACTTTGGCACAGGGAACCCAATTTTGGCTCCTGTTAACTCTGTGATCGATACTCACATTCACCAGTAGTAGGAGTCGGTAGTATTCATCATGCACACAGCGAGAGTTGTGACAGCATAACTAAAGGCTATTGTTCTATTTATCTAATATTATATGCTGTACAATTTTTTTAAATCATTTTCTGCTTTAGCTTTCAAAAGCTGCTTTTTCTCTGCATTGAAATATTTTATGCTTTCTAAGTGTATTTTATATATCTATATCATTTTTACATATTATTTAATTTGATAATAATCAGTTAATATTTCAACAAGAGCATTTTTTCATCATGTAAAGTGAATAAACTAATATAAATTCTAACACATACTTGGCACAGTGTTTATGGGCATAAATATAGGACTGTCATTACAGCGAAACTCATTTAGGGCTTTTCTCCCAGTCGCCCACCTCAATTCGGTTGCCCAAACTCAAAGACTGCGTCAAACAGTTATAAAAGCATATACACCCAATTCTGTTTTTACACTGTAGATAGGTTCCTGAAAAACCATGCAAAAAAAAAAGTGTAAAAAAAAATACAGTCATATGAAAAAATAGAAGATTGGTTCCAGACGTGAAAACCCAGTGCAAAATAATAAGTTGTTTTCAAGCAAATCATAACAAAATCTTTAATTAAATCTTTATTTGATTTTTATTCATTTAAACATATTTTTTATTTTATAAACATATAAAGATAATTATATGTACAAATATAAAGAAAATAATATGTCACTAATCCAAGAATACAAAAGTTCAAAAAAAAATATGACTTCCATATGCTTATTAACTAGATTTTATTCATTGTCACTTTCTGACAATAGATGCATTCGTTTGCATAAGACTGGAATTAAATCACTTTCATCGCTTGAAACATTTTGGCCGTCGTGTTCATACTCCAATGGTGAAATGCTCTCATGTTCATACTCCAATGGTGAAATGCTCTTGTGTTCATACTACAATGGTGTATCTATAGTATATTTTCAAAGTTACTACTTCGAAAAATGTGACCATAAAAGCAGCATCTTTGTTATAAATGTAAATTCTGGGAATTTTTTCTTGAATAGGAATATTGTTTAAGAATTAAATTCAAATGGAGATTTTTAAAAAGGCACCATTTAAACCCTGTTGGATCAAAAGAAATGTAAGAAGAGAATTGGAATTTTTTTCTAAACCGTGTTAAATCAAACTCGTGTAGAAAAATATCCATGTAAAAACAGAAATGGGTATATATTTTTTTCAGTAAAATAGCTTTCTTTTTTTTTTTGAAGTTGTGACGAGAATTTGTGAAAGTAATGTTAGAACTTTAGATTCTACTCCAATATAAATAGTCTATTTTATTTTTATATTTAAAATCATTCAAGTCTATATGCACTTTGGGTGCAGGGAGACCGATTTTGGTTCCTGTGAACTCTGTGATCGATATTTGCATTCAGCAGTAGTAGAAGCTGGCAGCATTTGGCACTCGCAGCGAGAGTTGTGGCAGTATAACTGAAGGCTACGGGATATTTCATATCTGGTCAAGCAGTAAGCATGGAATCATTGTAAAATAGCATAAATTAAATAAGAAAATAGCTTTGTTAATTAAGTTCTTGCCGATTTATATATTTTTCCTACATTTTATGTGGTAGAATTTTTTTAAATCCTTTTCCTCTATAACTTTCAAAAGTTTCGTTTTTCTTTGCAATAAAATATTTTATGCTTTCTAAGCTTATTTTATATATCTATACCATTTTTACCTATTATTTAATTTGACCATAGTCATAATCAGTTAATAATATTTAAACTAGAATATATTTTATCATGTAAAGTGAATAAATAAACTAACTTGATATCTGACATATAATCGCCACAGTGTTTATAGGCACAAACATATGGCCATCCTTGGCTTCCGCTGTTGTTACAGGGGGCGGGGTGGCTCAGTTAGTAGTGCGCCAGGCTCATAATCTGTAGTTCCCAGGTTCGAGTCCCAGCTGGGTCAGTGTTGAGATTTATCTCCGCAAAATTTCCCGCCCTGCCCACAGTCAGTAGGGGACACCGATGGGCTTGGAAAGGCCGCCGTCCGTCGGATGGGACGTTAAGCCGTGGCCCCATGTGTGGGAGAGCCATACCCTGTGCATGTTAAAGAACACGCTGGATGGCCTTGACGGGAGGCTACCATCTGTCTCTCATCAGCTGTTCCAGTGGGTCCCCTCCCCCAACCTTCTCTGAGCCTTCGGGGTCCATGTGACCTGGTCATTTAGCCCATGGTGTGCAAAAAAGTGCCGCTCAGAGGTAAAACAACCCAACCTGTTGTTACAGTGAACTCGTTTAGGGCCTCTCCCCTCTTTTCTATACTCCTTGGACTCTAACTCTTCAAATGTATGGCAATCATGAGCAAATTGTGGGATAAGTTTCTTCCAGATCCCATTTATATTTCATGATGTTATCACATGCCAGGCAGCATTTATATTCTTGACTATCGTAGATGTTATATTCCTTCCAAAACTGCTTTAAGGTCACTCCAGCCTTTCCTTCTGTTTCTGTTAAGGCTTCCTTAAAAGTTCTTCATATGTAATAAGCTTTGAACGTAGCAATAACCCCCTGATCCATTGTCTGCAAGAGGGAGATAGTATTGGGAAGCAGGTGCACCTCTTTAACATTAAAATGAAAATCATCCAGGTGAGATGGATGGCCATCAGCATTGTCCAGTACTAACAGGATCTTGAATGGAAGGTTGTTTCCAGCACAGTACTTTTCTACTTGTGGTATGAAATGTTTGTGGAACCACTCCTTGAAGATTTTGAGAATAACCCAGGCCATAGAATTAGACATCCAGATTACAAAGTGAAACCTTGATAATACCTTTGCGTGTGAAAATCTTTGGATTTTCTGCATGGTGCATCAAGAGTGGTTTGAGTTTCCATTCGCCTGCTTCTCACCTTCTCACCCATTTATAATGTCTAGTTTCATTTCCATTATGATAGAGTGCTGTTTATCACTGCTGCCCTCCTTTTTTTTTGCTTTGGGGCCATGTTAGGGAAAGAACAATATTTTTTGTAACAGGAAAAACACTGATCCTACTCTGAATAAGATCAACAAAAACTGAGGGATCAAGAATAGATAATGTAGTAAATAGAAGTGTGATGGTCCATCCATTCACTTTTACTTTTCCTTAACCAGTTTTACTTTATTTACATTATATTTATCATTTTGGGGATTATTTCATTTGGACTGATTGCAATTCTTGTTTCCGAGCTGTAGGAGTTACACATGCGCAACTCTGACTTTTGTTTATCAGCCATTAATGTGTGCATGTAGGACACGACCCCTCTTGCATCATAACTAGCATGATTGTCAGATTATCCAAATGTTTTCGCAGCATGCAACAGACACGTGCCTTATTTGTATGCAGCATGTTATAACTAAGTGATGTTAGATCACAGAGTCAGAATTGACAGTTAGTGGAGAGAGTGCTGTTAGTGGAAGTTGAGATGAAGAATTGGAATTGTTAGTAGTATGTGTTGTGTAGATAGAAGGAGTTGTTAGTACTCCAACTTTTGTATTGAATTTGGTGAGTCTTTGAATTTTTTGGAAATAAACTTCGTTTGTTTTAGAAACTTTTGAATTTTTGCTATTTTTCTCTTGAGCAACGTAAATTGATTTTTTGATTAGATTTAAACTTTAATTAAATTTGACAATCCTTTTGGAATTCTTACTCAATAAATAATGCTAGACAAATACCTAATGAACCCTATTTCAACTTTAATTGGCAAGTTAATATTGCCTGGTGCCCGACGAAGCTATCCGGAGTTTTGAATAAATTTGGATCAGACAAATGTCCAACTTGAAAAGTTAATCATCTTTGTAGTGTTACAGAAGCAGCAGGGGCACCCAGGTAGCTGACACAGTGTTACCATAAACACGACAGCTGATTTTGGTACTTTGCACATGTGGTTCAAAACTGTCATATATTTTTGATATACAGTATTTTTCTTAATTTTGAGAAACTTTGTGCTTTATACATATCTATGAGTTGTATGTAAGTAGAGGAGTGCCTGTATACAAGAAACTTATGGTGAATTTTAATTTAATAAATAATTCATAACACAGTTAATAATTCATAATTTAATATATGATAAAGCTGTAGTTACACTTAAAGTATTCATATACTCTATCAAAATAGATGTAAGCAGAATAGGGATAGGCCACTAAGCGACTAATTTAGCCCTTTTGGCCAATATATGACATAGATTCTATCCAAGGTGGTGAACATATATTCTGTATAACTCACATTATTAAACCTTTGTTAGTATTCAAAGGAAATTGAGTTAAATAAAATATTTACCATTCTTGTTTTGCTGGTACAATGGCAAGAGGAATGTGCTACCAATGGTTAAAGTCCATTATAAAAGACGGTTATAGTACTTTCACTATGCATTACCAGTCCTTCATTGATAGCATATTTTTCTTTGACGTTATCCTCACAACACAACCAGAATGTTCATTCGTGATGATTATTGAAGAAAACAACGATGTTAAGCTCTCTTCACTTGATTTTATATTGAAGTATTCAGCCAGTAGAATAATATATGCCAATGGCTATATATGCCAATAAATCAAATGCACCAATGGAGTATTATAATGACTTTCAACTAAAGTTTGAAGGATAACTTGTACCATCTACTGGCTGAATACTTCAATATAAAATCAAGTGAAGAGAGCTTAACATCGTTGTTTTCTTCAATAATCATCATGAATGAACATTCTGGCTGTGTTGTGAGGATAACATCAAAGAAAAATATGCAATCAATGAAGTACTTGTAATGCATAGTGAAAGTACTATAACCGTCTTTTATAATGGACTTTAACAACTGGTAGCACATTCCTATTGCCATTTTACCAGCAAAACAAGAATGGTAAATATTTTATGTAACTCACTTTCCTTTGAATACTGACAAAGGTTTAATAATGTGAGTTATACAGAATATATGTTCACCACCTTGGATAGAATCTGTGTCATATATTGGCCAAAAGGGCTAAATTAGTGGCTTAGTGGCTTATCCCTATTCTGCTTATAGCTACTTTTGTATATGAATATTTTAAGTGTAACTACAGCTTTATCATGTATTAAATTATGAATTTTAATTTTTTTAATTAGTCATTAGTCATTCTCTGTGCTGGAATTATTTGAGTGTCTGTGTTTAAAATTAATATGCCTATAAATTTTACCAGTTATATTTTTCTCATACTTGGAAGACAGTTTGATGCCAAATAATATTTTAATTCTTGTCTTAACAGGTAGGAGGGGAGCAATAATACTAAATTCTTTAAAAAATAAATGTTAAAGGCTAATTTTATACACTGTTGGAAATTGTGTTTTATGTTCAAGATTTAGATGGAATTATTTGTTTAATTAATTTTTGACGTAAAGTGTTATGACTAGTAGTAATAGTAGCACTTCTATTTTCAGCTTCAAAAAAGTTTTAAATATTAAACAAATAGCTACAAATAGTTACAAATATAGATTAAAAGAGATTTGAATGTTTTCAATTTATCTCTACTGATACTTCTTTGTAAAAAGCTTATTTTCAAAGTTAGGGAGCTTTGAATGTGGCTTCCATTCATATAAAATGGAAATCTCCAGTTTATATAGATTAATATAGTGTATGTTGAATAAAAAAAAGGAGAGATAATACTTTTTTCTGCTGCTCTTCTGTTTCAGCCACCCAGTTCAAAGTTCTAAAATTCCCTGGGAATCATTAAGTTGGCAGTGTCTACCATACAGTAATTTATAAAACTTTGATCAGCTGATGACATCATTTACTTTGACCAGAAGTAAATATTATGAAATTTCAGAATAGGGAACAAGCCTTGATATATAAGCAAGTACTACAGTAAAACACTATCTTATATGTAACTACTAAGGGGAGATGAGGTTTATTGCCACACTAAGGGTGCAGTGGCAAATTCAATTATAAAATACCATGCAAACGACATTTTTCTCATCACTCATGAACAAATTTTTGACTGGTTCTGTCAGTTGGTCATTTTTTTCTGACTGGTTCCATCATTGTGTAATTTTTTTCCAACTGGTTCTGCCATTTGGTCATTTCATGGCTGGCTACAATGCCCTGGTGCAAACACTGTGCAGAATTTAATTAAGATTAAAGTTTCTCTATAAACAATGTAGGTGTTATACTAGTCACGTGGTATCAGGGGGGGGGGGGGGAACAGTCAGCTCATTGACAACTAAAGGAGCAATTGATAAGTCATATCAGTGCAGTGAAGTTCAAGTTAATTAATCATACCTGTCAACTCCTACAGCTCGGAAACAAGAATTGCGATTAGTCCAAATGAAATAATCCCCAAAATGATAAATATAACGTAAATAAAGTAAAACTGGTTAAGGAAACGTAAAAGGAATGGGTGGACCATCACACTTCTATTAACACAAGTATATAATATGTCTTTGTTACTCCATTCTTCTTGAAACAGCTTTTTCAGTTGTTCAACAAGGAAAAGTCTGGAATGTGTGCTCTTCCTCGTAGGAGCTGATGCTTTCACAGGTCCAATGTTGATGCTTCTCACTTGTTGAGGACTTAGAGTTCTTTTGTTCTGTGGTGTTATTAATAAGCACTCTGCTGCATCAGTGGTGGTTGCTGTGGCATCAGTCACTCCATATGAGAGGATTCTGAACTTCTTACTCATACTAATGTACTGAGCCTGTGGTAGGTGGTTATATTATTTTGATACAACACTGTATGTGAGATGCATGGGATCACCTAAATCAAGATGCAGACCAGGCATGCCTCTGAGCTAACATGAAGAGAGGGATGACTCAAAAGTGTATTAGGGAATGTATTGGGCAATCCTCTTCCCTTCCCATCCCTGTGCAATTTAGTTACTTTTGAAGCATCCCCCTTTTCATATCACCTCAGGGGAATGCCTGATCCACATGACACTTGGCCTTGGACATGGCTACATGACCCTATGCATCTACTGATCATCTTTTCCAATACAACCACTACCCCATATAGTGCTTGCTAGTATGCATATAGTGCTTGCACCATAGTGCTTATTAATAACAACACAGCACAAAGAACTCTTAAGTCCCCAATGAACAAGAAGCATCAACATTGGACCTGTGAAAGCATCAGCTTCCATGAGAGGGTGAACAACCGAAGAAGCTGTTTCATGAAGAATGTAATAACTAACCAATACAGGTATGACTAATTAACCTTAACTTCATTGCACCAATATACTACAACTATCAATTACTCCATTAGTTGTTAATGAGCTGATTGATTTTTTCTGATACCACATACTAGTAGCACCTAGAGTGTTTAAAGAGTAATTTTAATCTTAATTTAAAATTAGCATTAGTTTGGAACTCTAAAATATCAAATTTGAATATATTTTTTTTTTATTTTTTTTTACTAATGACATATTGTAGTGTTCATAACCATACATGTAGGCTTCATAAACTGAATTAGATCAGACAATAGGTCCAACTTGAGAAAGTTAATAATCTTTGGAGCATTGCAACATTTACAATTTTGTATTGTAAGACTTTTTGAGTTTTGCTTTTATTCAAAAATCATCTAAACATTTTCCATTTCTTTGTAAGATACAAAACTGTCTAGCCAATGCTTTATTACTCTATCTTATTTTCAATAAAGATATTGAAAAATTAGCTATGTCTATATTTTAATATTCTAGGTATCAGTAGTAAAAGTTTTAAAGGATATTTCATGAAATAAAGGTGAAAAGATTAAATGTGTTTCAATTAATGAGATTTCAATCAAAACTTCATGAGAGGCAACTTTTCCAATTGTTGCTAATGATTTAGATGTTAATGAGCAGGTCAATCACACTTAAGCATTTATTATTAAAAATCCAACCATTGTAAATACACAGATTACCTGTAGAAATAAACTTCAACAATAGCTGAAGTATAGATGGCGCAAGGTCCGCCACATCTCAGTGAAAAATTTATAGGTCTTATTCTGGAAGATTTTGGTATCTGTTGCATGTTTTAATGATTAGAGCACTCTGGCATGTATCTAGAGAGTTGCAGGTTCGATTCCCGCCACATCAGAGATAATTTTTTTCATATGTTTTAACTATTGTTGAAGTCTATTTATTATGGACGAGATCATAGTTTCACTTTCTCATCTATTTCTCTGTCTGTCCATCTGTACACATCAAACTTTTTGTTTACAGAGACAATTAAAAATTCTTTTTGTGCTGAATAGGTATTGATGAAATATTGTGACATGCACTTTAAGATTATCTATAAAGCTATAATTACACCTCTAGTTGTGGAAAAAGTTGAAAATTTTAAAATTTCAAATACATATTGCAAACGATGTATTTATGCTAGTATTTTGAAATTTTGGTGGTAGAGTATGAAGGTCACGAAATTTCCACTGTCAACAATGAGTTGGTGCTTTAGACCCAGGGGAATGGAAAAACATAACTTTTTTGTTTTAACAGATAATTGTTTATTTTCAGAGATAAATGAAAAAAATCTTTTTTGGGTTAGATAGGAATTGATCAAATATTATTCTAATGGTGGAAAATTTTGAAAATTCCAAAATTTCAACGAATATTGCAAATGATGTATTTATGCTAGAAATTTGATATTTTGGTGGTGGAATGTGAAAGTCACAGAATTTTCATTTCCAATAATGAGTTGTTGTTGTGGTTTTTTTTTTTTGCCATTTTTTCATTTTAGCAGATAATTATTTGTATTTAGAAATAAATGAAAAATTGTTTTTTGGGTTAGATAAGAATTGAAAAATATTATGATTCACATTTGTGGAATCTTTCAAATATTATAATTGTGCACTCTACAGTGAAAAAATTTGAAATTTTGGTGGCGGAATGTGAAAGTCATGAAGTTTCCATTGGAAACAATGAAAATACTATTTTAATTGTATTTGTACTAATGAAATATAAATCAATTTTTTAAATGCTTAGGTAGTTTTAATATATCTTTACATATCACTAAATATGGAAACAGCAGAGTTGTCATTGAGTTTTACAGATAATATGTATATGATAGAAATGTTAAATTCCAGTGGTAGTTTTTAAGAGTTAATTACACTAATAGCAATAATTTACCAACTTTTCTGAGAGAAATGTTGGAAATGCAAATTTTTAAACTTATGAATTGAAAGACTAATGCTTTTATGTTGTTTAATTACTAATTAAATACTATTTGCATTTTTCTTATCAGTCACTAGCTCAAATTAAAATTTTAAAGGAGTGAAAGAATAAAGTTGATTGGGTTGTTTTACCTCTGAGCGGCACTTTTTTTGCACACCATGGGCTAAATGGCCAGGTCACAAGGACCCCGAAGGCTCAGAGAAGGTTGAGGGAGGGAACCCACTGGAACAGCTGTTGGGAGACAGATGGTAGCCTCTGGTCAAGGCCTTCCAGCATGTTCTTTAACGCGAGCAAAGTGTGGCTCTCCTACACATGGGAGTGATGGCTTAGCATCCCATCTGATGAACGACAGCCTTTACAAGCCCATCGGTGTCCCCTACTGACCGTGGGCAAGGTGGCGAGTTTTGCGGAGATAAATCTCAGTGCTTACCCAGTTGAGACTCAAACCTGGGAACTGCAGATTACAAGCCTGACCCACTACTGACTGAGCCACCCCCACCCCTGAAAGAGTAGGTAAAAGAAAATTTCATTCTCTTTGAAAATGAGATTCTCATATGCACCAGAGGCGATATACATTCTTCTAGTTATAATTATTAATTTTGCATATTTTGTTAATTACCATATATGTTTAATCTTAATTTATTTTTTCCAGGTGGTACCTTTATTGATGCATCACATGGCACCAACATTCAGTCTTGACCACTGTTGTTTTAGTATTGAAAGAAACAGAGAGTCCACTGCAAGAATTACTGTATGGCGTCAATTTGGTGTTTCTCTTAGCTATACAATGGAATGTACATATGGAGGATGTGATCAGGGTTTATATGTGGTATGTATTTCAGAAATGAAATTTTGAAATATTAAAATACTACACTTTTTTCAGTAAAATGCCAATTTGTTTTTCAGGGGGACTAGAACAAAAAAAAAATGTAAGACAAGAACAGATATAGTCTTGATTTTTTTTTTTAAATGTATTTCATAATTATGTTCCTTGTTATTTAAGCATAACCTACATTGGCATTAGGAAATTTAATGCATGTAATATCAGTTTCAAATATTCAGTGTGTGAAATTGAAAAAAGATTTAATGAGATATATAGCAAGCAAGGAAAACGTGGTGTAGTTTGTAAAGAATGTGACCAGTACTTTGATACTAACTACAGATGCTATAATGCTCTCAAATATTAGTATCTCATCTACTGGATACTCAAGATTTTGGGTGCCAGGCAATTATTCACTTGCCAAAATATTAGGGTTCTTTTGTTCTGGAACACAAATGGCAAAATTTCACCTAAACTTGTAAACTGTCCAATATAAAGTACAACTAACTTAAACTACTCTCTGCTCAAGAGAAAATTTTTAAGTAGAAAGCAATATCAAAAATAAAATTTATTGAGTTTAACTCGCCAAATATACAGGTCAAATTGCAAAATCTTCAAAATTCTCACCTCACAACAATTCAACCCTTCCAACTCCCAACTTCTCTATCAACTCTACTCCACAACTAATACACTACAACTTCTCTTAGCCTCAAGACAAATGCTGGCATATGTCTACAGACATGTTCATGACATTTGTACAAGTAGTCCTGCATTGGTGATGATGCAGACAATTGTATGGCCTAGTTGCCCTGGTGCCATAAAACTCCAAACAACCAACCAATGCAAGCAATTCATATCTTTATACCAGCGTGTAACTGCCATCAATCCAAATGAGTTGCTGATCTGTAACTTGAGCTAACAGAAAGGAGAATTGCTGATGGTTCGAAGAAAGAAAAGGTACCCAAATAACAGCTTATAACATAAGTAAATTAACTGGTAAGGGAAAATAAAAGTGAATGGTGAACCAACACAACTCTCCTGCCCCCCACCAAGGGATTCAAAATTTGACCTAAAGATTTTGATGAGCAAAATTTGGTAATAAGGTCACAAGCTCATGCCATTTACAAATCTGCAGACATAAAAAATAGTATTGAGTATGATGAGTGATAAAAACTCAATTTAAACATATGGACTAACTCACTTCAATGCAATCTACAATCTTCTAGCACAACCAAAGGTAGCTCCTCCCATAATCTCTAGCAATGCATCATCATCATCCTTAAGCGACCACAGGATACAGAGGCCCAACCAGACCGTGAAATTTAGTTCTCCAAGTATATCTGTCCTTAGTTATAAGCTACATCTGCTGCATCTGTCCACTGCACACCAGATCTAACAAGGTCCTTTTTGACATTGTATGTCCACCGCATCCTAGGTCTCCTCCTCATTCCGAGGCCTTTAGGCACACTGTTCATAACCGTATTTGCTAATCTGTAATTATGCATACATGCAACATGGCGAAACTAACAGAGTCTCTCTCTGCACAATATGCTATTCAAAGGAGGTTGCTAACTCCTTTGCCTAACCTCATCATTACTTACAAAGTTGAACCTTCGAATGCCCAAGATACTGCACAAGTATTAGAATCAAAACATCAAGTTTCCTACCATCTTATTTACAAAGCATCCAAGTTTCACTATCATAATTAACTGTAGGAAAACTAAACTCTTACGCAGTCTAATTTTATTAGTCTTTAGGGGAATATATGCCTATTTCTCCACACTATCCATTGATTCTTAAAAGTCGTGGCAACAATCCCAATTCATCTGGTTAATCTCATGCTGCACATCACCAGTATTGTTACATAGCTCCCAAGATAATTAAACTACGACACTGCTCAAGACTGCAACCATTCAGATTAACTGGACCACACTCTACTACCACTCTCATCAACAGCTTGAATGAAATAGTTCATTTTATCAACATCATTTGCCAAAAGGGCTAAATCATCAGCATAATCTAAATCAGAAATTTTCGTATCTCCAGCCCATTTAAGGCCAAAATCTTTCCCTTGCAATGAATTTCCCATGACGTAATCAATAACCAAACTAAAGAGAAAAGGAGACAAAATGCACACTTATTGAACACCAGAAGTAAAGCTAAACCAATTGCTACAAGACTTACCAACTCTCACACATGACTCAGTGTTATTATAGAGAGCTTTCGTTATATTAACTAACTTGTCTGGTATACCATATGATCTCACAATGAACCACAAATTATGACGTTCAACAGAGTCGAAAGCCTTTTTGAAATCAACAAAACTAGCAACCAAAGGTTTCTGAAACTCTAAACATTTCTCAAGAATCTGCCTAAGTGAAAATATTTGATCAATAAATCAACTACCACTTCTGAATCCACACTGTTCATGTTCATGAACAGTGTGGATGAGTATATGCTACACATGAACAGTGTAGCAAGTAGTACATGAACCAGATTCTTAATTCTATTAAGCACAATCATAAAAAGAACTTTACCTGGAACAAAAAGTAGGCTGATACGCTTCTAGTTATCACAAGAACTGCAATCATATTTTTTAAAAATAGGGATAATAATAGCTCTAGTAAAATCCTTAGGAACCATGCCTTTATCATAAAAGATATTCAAAATTTCAGTCATCCATGTGGTAACCAAAACATTCCCAGCTGTAAGCATTTCCATAGTAATTTCATCTACCCCTGAGGATTTATATAGTTCAAGTTTAGAAACAGCTAAAATAACCAGATTCTGTTATAGGGCCAACATTAACCCATCCAGTGTCTAGCCTGAAAAAGAGATTTCCATCCAGAGGCCAAGCTATTTTCTCCCTATGCTCGGCCGAAAAAGCTTTAACTTTAGAACTTTTTTGCCAAGTAACTAATGAAAGGAATTATGGCATGTTGTATGCCAAATTAATTAGCATTTAATTCTGGATTTTCTAAAAGTAAAGTTTTTAACAAAAATGACAATATGTTTTATTTTAATAGGACTTTTTTTAGAGTCATGTAGTAAAAAAATGCATCTGGCAATGAAAATAAAAGTTTATTTAAAAAAACTAATAGACAGAAATGAGTACAATGCACATGAATTGAATGGCTATATATTTCTGAATAACAAAAAAAGAATTTTTGTTGTTGTTCAGAATAAACTACCATACTTTGAGAAAATTCCAGGCTTCTACCCAATTGTGCTGAGTCAGATAAACAAGTCAACTTTAGAATTTTTTTTAAAAAATAACTAATCAATGGAAATAGGTCAATGTTATATGCCAAATTAAACAGAATTTAATTACGAATTTTATGAAAATAAACAGTATAAACAAATTTGCAAGCATATTGATTTTAATTATGTTTTTCAATGAGATATGGTGAAAAAAAAGATCACACTATGCAATTAAGGCTTCATTTTGGAAAACCTGATGAATAAAAATATTTAAATTATATATTTATCGAAAGGAAATTTCCTCCTGAATAATATAATATTTAACCTGAAATATGATTTTTATTTCTTTTAACGATTCTTTTCAATGTCATATATTCTAAACAAGGCCAGTGTTGTACAACGTGACTTGGACTTCTCACATTCATGGGATTTTCTGAACTGGTTATGAAATAGAAAAAAACTTCCTTGGTCGCTTTTTTTGCTAAACATTATGAGTTTTTTCTTTGAGTGTTGAAGTTTGAAAATCTTGACTAAATTCTGAAAGGTTTGTGAACCAAAGCAAAAAAAAAAGAGCATTATATCGCCTGTGTGGCACGGCCAAGGTACTTAGGGGGGGGGGGGGGGTGCCTTTAAAATCATTCAATATAAACATAAAAACTCGTAATTTTAAAAAAATTATATTTTTCTAGAAGGGGGGTGAAACTTTCTATATGAGTTCAGTGGAGGGGACACTTTCCGGAAATTGCCCTCCCACATGAGGGCTGATTTCCATAGCAAGTAAGTCTATTTTATTTTTGTATCCAAGACATTTTCAGAAAATGGTAAAAGCTCAAAGTATTTTTACAAAAAAAAAAACAAGAAATAATAAAAGAAAAATCGCATATAACCTAATGGGATGTTAAATAAAATATGTGCAACAATTAATAGATTCTGAAAAAAATTCATCGCCGCCACGGCGGGAATCGAACCCGCATCTCTCCAGATTCATGCCAGAGCGCGCTACCATTTCACCACGCGTCGGACTTTGGATTTCAATTATATATTTAACGCGGTAGCGTTAGTGACCTTCTCATTAACATCTGATAATCAAATGCAACGACTGTAAAACGTTGCATCTCCTTGAGTATAGATGGCGCTGTCTCAGTCACGTCTCAAGATGAAAAACTTAAAAGGTCATATTCTGAAAATATTCGTTGTCCGACGCGTGGTGCAATGGTAGCGCGCTCTGGCATGAATCTGGAGAGATGCGGGTTCGATTCCCGCCGTGGTGGCGATGAATTTTTTTCAGAATCTATTAATTATTGTTTCTTAACAGGGAATACTGTGCATTCACTTTGGATTTCAATTATATATTTAACGCGGTAGCGTTAGCGACCTTCTCATTAACATCTGATAATCAAATGCAACGACTGTAAAACGTTGCATCTCCTTGAGTATAGATGGCGCTGTCTCAGTCATGTCTCAAGATGAAAATCTTAAAAGGTCATATTCTGAAAATATTCGTTGTCCGACGCGTGGTGCAATGGTAGCGCGCTCTGGCATGAATCTGGAGAGATGCGGGTTCGATTCCCGCCGTGGCGGCGATGAATTTTTTTCAGAATCTATTAATTATTGTTTCTTAACAGGGAATACTGTGCATTCACTTTGGATTTCAATTATATATTTAACGCGGTAGCGTTAGCGACCTTCTCATTAACATCTGATAATCAAATGCAACGACTGTAAAACGTTGCATCTCCTTGAGTATAGATGGCGCTGTCTCAGTCACGTCTCAAGATGAAAAACTTAAAAGGTCATATTCTGAAAATATTCGTTGTCCAACGCGTGGTGCAATGGTAGCGCGCTCTGGCATGAATCTGGAGAGATGCGGGTTCGATTTCCGCCGTGGTGGCGATGAATTTTTTTCAGAATCTATTAATTATTGTTTCTTAACAGGGAATACTGTGCATTCACTTTGGATTTCAATTATATATTTAGCGCGGTAGCGTTAGCGACCTTCTCATTAACATCTGATAATCAAATGCAACGACTGTAAAACGTTGCATCTCCTTGAGTATAGATGGCGCTGTCTGTCACGTCTCAAGATGAAAAACTTAAAAGGTCATATTCTGAAAATATTCGTTGTCCAACTCGTGGTGCAATGGTAGCGCGCTCTGGCATGAATCTGGAGAGATGCGGGTTCGATTCCCGCCATGGCGGTGATGAATTTTTTTCAGAATCTATTAATTATTGTTTCTTAACAGGGAATACTGTGCATTCACTTTGGATTTCAATGTGCAACAACTTTTAAGCCAGTCTCGATCTAGCATAACTCGGAAAGATCGCTAACTAATGGAAGTAAATCTACAGAAATTAATTTGCTTTCATATCCAAGATCTCATTTATTTTCAGAAAGCCTAATGCAATGTTAAAATATCCACAGCAACAAGTTGTAGGCCAGCCATATGATATAACATAACTATGATAAAAAAATCAATACTTATCAATCGGCCAAAAGATCGCTAATTTCCAAAAATAAACTACTGAAATGAAAACTAAGGTTTAAATATAAAAAAGTAAATACTTACTTTAGAAAGTGTATCCATTATGCTGGACCAAAACTGTAAACAACAATTATAGCACACACAAATGAAATTGCATGTTTTAGCCATCTGTGTCTTGTTTATCTCAGTGAAGCATAACTAATTAAATGCAGCTGCAACCAGAATTTCTAAGATGGATGTGTTTACTTCCAGTTTAGATTTTAAGGTGGGAAAGATGCATAAAATGCTGGGGAAAATGATAAAAATAACTTGGAAATACTGAAATAGGTTTATGACAGAAAAGAGTGTGAAACGGAAAAAAAAATGGTGATACTATTTTGTAAATACTTTCAAAATCTATCGTTTTTAAAAATAACAATTTTTTTATTAATTTTTAGGAGATTTTCGAAAATTTAAAGAAAAATTTTTTGATAATAGTTCAAATCAAACTTGTGAGCTTAAATCAGAAGGTTGCTTCAGCAAATAGGAACGTTAACAAGCAAACGGCAATACTGTTTGGTGCTTTTAAGAAATGGCATTCAGATGGCTTTATAAAATTATTTATACAGGTGTCCCTTGCTTTATGCGATTAATTGGTTCTATGAAATAATCGTGTAAAGTGAGTTGAATGTAGCATGAGTGAGAGATGTAGGGGTGTCTGCAGAAGGATAAAAAAAAAATGAAAACTTTACAACTGTGAGCAAAAGAAATTTTAGTGAATGAATTGCTGAATGAATGAATGAATGTAACAATTACAATGTCATAAACACCTAAATACTACATACTTCTGACAGTCTTCAATTGGATGATGAATGGACTGGGTCTGGTGAGTCTGGATCATCACTATGTTGCTCTCTTGAAGTCCCTGGGATGATAGGCTGATGATCTTCAGCTTTTTTAATGAAACAGTCGAGACTCAGCTGATGGAAGCATTTGTCTTCTCTCTATAAAGTTCTTTGTAGCAAGCCAAAGAATTCTGAATTTCTCTTGCAACTTTGGCGCTTCTAGTCTCATTAGGATCATTTTCTTCAGTTATTTGCCATGGCACTGTCAATGTGTTTAAAAAAATTCAGTCATTTGTTTTGTTGAAAGCTGTTCGATGGGCGAAGCAATAAAGGGCTCCTGACTTTCATTATTCATGTTGTTTTCCATTTCCAAAAGCTCTTCATTAGTGAGCTCTGATGTGTGGGACTCGAGCAGTTCATCTACATTTGTCTCATCTACATCCTCAAATCCAACAAATTTTGCCATTTTAACTATGTCATGTCTTGAGTTGGCAAGCTCACTTTCATTATCAAAATTAGAATCAGAGAAACTCCAGGCCAAATTTTCTTCTAAACTCCCTTCATGCAAGACTGCTTAACTTCTGCCCATGCCTCTCCAATGTTGTAAATTGCCATTTTTATGTCATATTTCTTCCAAAATTCTTTCAATGAAATCTTCACTGTCGGTAGCTTGAACTAGCTGTGAAAATGTTTTATGGAGATAATAACTCTTGAAAGTTGCAATAACACCCTGATCCATGGGTTGAATGAGAGATGTGTTTTGGTGACAGAAAAATAACTTTGATATTCTCATCAATTTCAGTGATGCTTGGAGGATGTCCTGGTGCATTGTCCAGAAGCAGAAGAATTTTGAAGGGTACCTTTATTCTGTCACAATAAGCCTTCAATTCACGACACAATTCATTGCAAAAGTAGGACTCAAACACAGCTCCTGTAATCCATGCTCTTTTTATTTGACCACCATACAACAGGCAAATCCTCCTTTGAGTAGCCCTTGAGTGCCTGAGGGTTTTCAGAGTGATAAACCATCAGTGGTTTAGTTTTATGATCACCAGATACATTTTCTCCCAACAGCAAAGTGAGACGGTCCTTGGAAACTTTGAAACCTGGGGGTCCTCTTTTCTTGCACTGATATATATGTTCTACTAGGCATATGCTTCCAGAACAACCCCATTTCGTCGAGATTGAACACTTGCTGAGGCAAAGAACCATGTTCTTGAAATAAACTTATAAATTTTGCTGGAAAGTTCTCAGCAGCAACAACATCAGCTCCCACAGCCTCGCCAGTCAGCTTGAGATTATGGAATCCATGTCACACTTTGAAACTTTCAAACCACCCACCACTTGCAGAAAAAGATTGCATTTTAGGATCAGGATCTATAACATTCAAATCATCAAACAAACTTTTCGTTTTAGACTGAATAATCAAGGTGGATAACGGAACAGCACGTTGATTTTCATGTTCAATCCATTAGGCCAACATCCTTTCCAATTTCTCCATAATTAGTGCCCTTATCTATGTTATCTTAGTTGTCGACATTCTTATCGCACTTTTACAACTTCTTTTATTTTCTCTGCTTGATTTCTTATTGTTCTTAAAGTTGATTCTGAAATTCCTGTAGCTCTGACTATGTCGACTGTGTGCTCATTGCGTTTATACCTCTTTAAAACTTCTAATTTTTCCTCCAGTGTTATAGCTTTTCTCTGTTTTTTAGTCTTGGAAGTATTTTGATCACAATTACCTCTTTTACCCATAACGTTTGGGTTGCAGAAGACTCTAACAATGGAGCTTACTAGTTCTAGACTTGTTTGACTGACATGCAGCACAATACCACCTTTTCAAAGTGGTGCGCACACAAAGTCATGTGCCCACACACATGACTGCAAAATTGCTACTGGTTGCGTTTTTTTAAATTAACTTTTTAAAATCGCGTTATAGCAAAGATGCATAAAGCGAGTGACACCTGTATTGTAATTTAATAAAATATGCATCAAATTAAAAAACAAAATGTTATTTTTGAAGCCTGAATTAAATATTTTTATAAGATGTATGTGAAAAAGAATTACAAACAGCATTTTTTATTTTAAAAAAAATTGATTTTTTTTTATTGTACTGAAAATGAATATATACGTCCTAGGCCTCTCAATTCAGATTCTACGAACATATACAGATGACGTGGACACTGGAAAGGTTAAGACACATTACTCCAGTTTAGGAGTGGCAATGCGTAACTAGCTATGTGAGGGTTCAGGTACCTGAGATAGCCTCTAATCAGGATTATCCATCAGCTGATATAAGGTATCCCGTTCGCTTTGGGCTGACAACCCACAAACAGACAGAAAGCACAGCAGCAGATTCTTCAACAGTCCAGTCTAGTAGGTATAAATGGTCAGCACCAGAACCCTGTGAAGTTGACCACTCCTCAGCAGAGCAGAAAAAAAGAAAAAGGTTGCCATATATGACCAGATCAGTAGGCTACACTGATCTGGCAGCCCTCCCCTTCCATTCCCTTCCAAAAGAGATATTTTGAAAGGTACTAATGGTTTGCACCACAATAAGGAAGGGTCAGACATTAGGTAGGTGCTAGACACCCGTTCTGTGCATTATCACTCAGGATTGGTACATAGCTCTCCTTCCAGTTTATGCCTAGCTACAATATACAGACCCATTTGATTTACGATTCATAAATATCAACCACATCCCTCCCCCTTTTTTTTTGAGTCAGCCTGTGGCATTGGACACATCACAGGTTTTAATTTGAAATATAGCTCGTAAAGGTCAGTTCTCTCGAAAATTCGCCCCCCTTTTATCAGGGGAGAATAGTGGAGGGAAAAGTTGAAAATAGGTTATGACGATGGTCATCAAATAAGCTTTCATTTGATAGTAACTCATAATTTTAGTCCTTTGCATTCAGAATATATAGTAGAAGAAAGACTGACATTTTCGATTGTTTAGGGGGGAAGAAAGCAAGCAGAGTATATTTTTATTATCCCTAACACTCCCCACATCACAAGCTTTCATTTAATATACAACTTGTTACTTTCAGCACTTGCATTTTGGAGATATAGTGGAACAATCGTTTTTATATTTTCCCTTTTTTTGGGGAGGGGAGAAAGCATGGGAGTCAATTTTTTTATAGCCTGTGGCACTCCCCATGTCACAAGCTTTCATTTGACACAAATCATTAAGTTTCTCCATCGCATTAGAAAGATATGGTGGAATAACTGTTTTGACAAACACAAATAAAAACCGACAAATGACGAGCGAAAAGCAATATGAATATAGTAAAAAGAAATCAACTTTTGACTGTTTGAGGTCCTCATGAATGTCGAGGCCCCAGTACAATGCCTTTGTGTTAATCTGCTACTGGATCAAACACTTAATGTCAGTGAATAATTTTTCCAAGATTTTGAAAACTTCACTTGATTTAGTTTATTATGTCATCCATAATTTCATTAAAAAAAACTTACCTGGAAATGTTCTATCATATTATGCAATGCATGGTCGCTGGTTATTTCACCAATCATTAGTATTCATTTTTGGATTCTCTCGTCATGGAGATTTTTCTTGTTCAGTTCTTTTACTTAGTTCAGTATTAATGTCTGAACAATCCATAAAAACCATAGAATTTTTAACCATTTATTATATTAAACAAAGATTTAATAAATGTGGAGTGTTTGTTCAAAATTTATTTTAAAACTGTTAAAACAAGCATTAAACTACAGATTGTTTCTGCTACCAGAATTCTTTAAACATTCAATAAATATTGCTGAAAATTCAGATTCTCGAAGATTTCATTTATATACTTAACTCATCTGTCACATTTTGTCACAGAAAAAAATTGTAAGAGGTTACAGAACTTCGATCTTGCCTTCTAATTGACAAGTAACTTTAGACCTCCTGTGTACTGTAAAATATAGACATTTTTCTATTAGCAACTAATTTTTTGAAGATTACAAAAGTTACAATCTGATGATTAGCCCAATAGGAACTGTAGCTTGGAAAAAGTGTGAATTGAATTTTTACCCCCCCCCCCCCCCAAAAAAAAACAACCCCTCTTTCACACAATTTTATTTTAAGCCATCACAAAGAGCTAAATAATATATTTTTGAAATCTTTTCGAACAATTTTGCCTAGTTGGAAATAAAGCTATTAAAATTAATCTTGAAGAATCATTGTTTTTAGTTGGAAAAACTGCATTTCTCAATACTGAACTTTACAACACAACACAACGAAATCTTCATGCAGCCATGGGCTACAGAGGTCCAACCAGACTGTGTAATTTTCCTCTACATACGTGTCTCTTTAGAGCTACAGCTGCTGTACTACAGATTGTAGCTACTCTAAACGCCACTCTAAACGAATTCTAGCAAGGTACTGTTTGGCATTATCTGCCCATCGCATCCTAGGTCTCCGCCTTTTTCTGATACCCTTAGGTACACTGTTCATAACCCTCTTTGGCAATCTGCAGCTATGCATATGGGCAACATGGCCAAACCAATGCAGTCTCTCTCTGCACAATATGCTGCTCAAAGGAGGTTGATGACTCCTTCTTCTAACCTCATCATTACTTACAAAGTCAAACCAGCTAATGCCCAAGATACTGCGTAAACATCTACAATCAAAGGCATCAAGTTTCTTGTTATCCTGCTTACAAAGGATCCATGTTTCACTACCGTAATTAATCTTAGAAAGAACCAAACTGTTATACAGCCTAATTTTAGTCTTTAGGTGTATACACCTATTTTTTCACACTCTCCGTAGATTCTTAAAAGTTCCAGTGGCAAACCCTATTCTTCTATTTATCTAATACCTCACATCACCAGTATCTATTGCATAGCTCCCAAGACGATTAAACTGAGACACTTGTTCAAGAGTGCAGCCATTCAAAGTAACTGAAGCACCACCTGCCTGACCAATTTTCATCACTTTGTTTTTTTCTCTGTTTATCACCAAACCTACTCTATTACCAGTCTCATCAACAGCCCTAATGAACGAATACATTTCATCAACATCATTAGCCAACAGGGCCAAATCATCTGCATAATCTAAATCAGAAATTTTGAAATCTCTAGCCCATTTAAGGCCAAAAAATTTCACATTTCTCCCCATATTTGGTGTGCAGCTTTATGTTGCGGTACAACTGGAACTTGCCTTTATTTAATGTAATGTAATAACATATTCAATAACCAAACTAAAGAGAAAAGGTGACAAAATGCACCCTTGTCGAACACCAGAAGTAATGCTAAACCAATTGCTACAAGCCTTACCAACTCTCAGACACGACTCAGTGTTATCATAGAGAGCTTTCATTACACTAACTTATCAAGTATTCCATATGATCTAACAATCAACCACAAATTATATCAATCAACAGAGTCAAAAGCCATTTTTGAAATCTATAAAGCTAGTAACCATAGGTTTCTGAAATTCTAAACATTACTCAAGAATCTGCCTAAGTGAAAATATTTTATCGATACATCTCCTACCACTTCTGAATCCACACTGTTCATCACGCTGTTGTCCATCAACCAAATTCTTAATTCTATTGAGTAAAATCATGCAAAGAACTTTACCTGGAACAGAAAGTAAACTAATTCCCCTATAATTATCAGAAGAACTGCGATCACCTTTTTTAAAAATCAGGACAATGATAGCTGTAGTAAAATCCTTAGGAACAACACCTTTATCATAAAAAAATATTAAATTTCAGTCAGCCATGTGACAATACAAATGTTCCCAGCTCTAAGCAATTCAATGGTGATTTCATCCATCCCAGGGAATTTATGCAGTTTTAATTTAGAGATAGCCAATGCGACTTTAAATGTGATAAGGGCCATCATTAAAGCCAGTAATGCATCTATCCTCAGTACAATGGGAGTAGAACTAAACATATTATTTAGAACATCTCTGAAATACTCAACTCACCTAGCCATCACAGAATCCCCATCTTCAATCACCTTGCAATGTTTATCCTTCAATCCCTGTTTATCTTTCTGTTTCTTCCCACATAAAACATTAACATTAACATAAAACATTAACAACCCCCTGCTATTGTGTTGTCTAACTGCTTCCTCAGCTTTGTCAGCCAAGCTATCAAGCCAAAGATTCTTATCAGCTGTTAAGTGATCCTTTACACATTTATTAAGCTCACTGTAATGCCTTCTGTTAGGACTAGTAGGGTGTTGATTCACATTAATCTTGCACTTCCTTCTTTCAGAAATAAGTTCCATAGCCTTATAACTCAAATAATTTTGTTTCCTCTGTACCCTTTTACCCAAAAGAGTACTGTTGGTTTCAATAAAAGCCTGTGTAAACTGATCCCATTCTTTCTAAACTTCAGCAGTAAGCAAACCACGATTGTCATAATGACTAAGTAGCCTATCATGGAATGCTTTTGCTATGTCTGAATCTTTCAGACCTTCAGTGTTGAAGGTAATTTTCTTAACCTTAACACAACATTTATTAAGCTTCAGCTCCAAGACACTTTTGACCAGGTAATGGTCAGACCCAATTTCTGTTTCCCTGTATAATCTGGTATTTCTAACTGAATTAACCCATTTGCTGTTAATTAAAATATAATCTATCATATTCCTGTGCAACCGATCAGGTGAAACCCGTGTATATTTATAAATGTCTCAATGTTTGTAGTATGTAGTAGTTATTCGTAAACCATTAAGTTTACTTACCTGTAGGAGATGTTCCCCATTGCCATTGGAACTACCAATGCCAAAGGGACCTAAAACTCCTGCCCAAAAGTCAGAGTCAGTGTGAACTTTAGCATTGAAATCACCTAGCACAAGTGAAATATCTCCTTTCTTCACAGAATTCAAAATATCCTGAAGCTGGCTGTAAAATATATCCTTCTCATTCTCATCAGAGTCCTCTGTGGGGGTATAAGAACAGATGACATTCAAGTCTTTAATTTTTGCTTTAAATTTTGCTCTAAGAAATCTTTCATTAATGCAGTCATATCCTAGAAGAGCATCACTGGCATGTCTCTGAGAAGCAAACCTACACCTTGGAGATGCTTTCCATTCTCCCTCCTTAAAAAGAGAACTTTAAAGTTATTTTTAAGTATCTGAGTTCTATCTGTCCATCTGGTCTGTTGCAAGCCTAGAATATCTAGGTTATAGCACTGGAATTCCTGCATGAGGACATCAAGAGAATAATCTCTATGTAATGTCCTCATGTTCCACATTCCTGCAGAGAGAAAATGATTAGTAGGATTTTTAAAGAAACTAGGTTTATTGAGATAGGTAGGGCAACAATGTCAAACAGCCCCCTGATCGCAGGCATGGAGCAAAGATCTGTTCCTCCTCTACTAAAGGCTGAAGTCATCGATGCTGATAGGAACTTCAGGCATCACCTTTTCAAGTGGGCTTTTTCAAACGCCATTTGGCCTGCCTGAGACATATTACTCCAGTTTAGGATTGACGATGCCCAACTAGCTAAGTGAGGTTCAGGTACCTGTAATGGCCTCTGATCAGGATTATCCACCAGCTGATATAAGGTATCCCATGCCTCTATTCACTTAGGACTCGCAACCCAGAAGCAAACAGAAAACTCAGCGGCAAATTCTCCCTCAACAGAAGCCCACCAGAGAGGCCATCCATGATCCATAATCAAGCTCAAATCCATAAACCAGTCCAGTCTAGTGGGTATAAATGGTCAGCACTAGGACACTGTGAAGTTGACTTCTCCTCAGCAGAGTTGAGAAAAATAAAATATTGATCATAGATGACCAGATCAGTAGGCCACACTGAGCTGGCAGCTCTCCCTTTCCGTTTCCTTCAAAAAGAGAATATCTCTTTCGAAAGGTACTAACGACCTGCAACGTGAGAAGGTAGAGTCAGATATTAGGCTCTAGACCTCTCTGTTTCTGCATATCATCACTGGGGATTGGTACACAGCTCTCCTTCCAGTTTATACCTAGCTACCTTTAGGAATAACAAAAAATGGTTTATATTATTTAAAAGTAAAAAAAAATAGCAATTACAGATGTGCTGAAAAATTGGCTTCAATATGATAAATAATTTTTGTGTTTTGCAAAAAATTTGATTTTTGAACCAATAACTTTTTATTTTGCATCACTACAAAGTTATGACCTCTTCCTTCCTGTCTGCCTACTGTCTATGTTATGCAACTCCAGCTGAAACCCTGAGATTTTAATTCTGTTATATTCTCTACTAACCAAATCACAACAATTGGCCATGGTCTTCAGTCCATTATTTTTTTAATTATTAAGAATCAACTGCAGACTGCCTCGATGTAAGATTTTGTGATAGCCCTACTGGAAAATCTCCCAGTGCCCTGATAGCACACTTCACCACTAACTGGAATGGTGGTGATTTCTCTAAAAGAACTTCAGCATTTTGGGTTCTGTGCTGTAAAGCAGTGCATGGGTAATTCGACATCAGTTATTGCTCAATCACAGGGCTGGGAGCGGTACACTGTTCACATGTTTTCACAATTTGTGGCTTTAACAAACTTAAATATGGTTTTCGAAACATTTTTTACTTTTACCATTTTTATTCCTTTGAAGCAAAATCTGGCTACCATTAGGACTTGCACACTGAGGCTGATTGGATATTTAGTTTCATCATCATCATCATCCTCAAGCAGCCATGGGCTACGGAGGTCCAACCAGACCGTGCAATTTAGTTCTCCAAGCAAGTCTATCCTGAGCTACATCTATTGCATCTGGCCACTGCACACCAATTCTAACAAGGTCCTGTTTGACATTGTCTGCCCACCACATCCTAGGTCTCCCCTTCTTTCTGAAGCCTTTAGGCACACTGTTCATAACCCTATTCGCCAATCTATAATTATTCATACGGGCAACATGGCCAAACCAACGGAGTCTCTCTCTGCACAATATGCTGTTTAAAGGAGGTTGCAAACTCCTTTGCCTAACCTCATCATTAGTTACAAAGTTGAACCACCTAATGCACAAGATACTGCGTAAGCATCTGGAATCAAAAGCATCTAGTTTCCTGTTATCTTCTTTACAAAGTGACCAAGTTTCACTACCATAACTAACCCTAGAAAGAACCAAACTATTATACAGTCTAATTTTAGTTTTTAGGTGTATACGCCTATTTCTCCACACTCTCCATAGATTCTTAAAAGTCCCGGCAGCAATCCCTATTCGTCTGTTAATCTCATGCCGCACATCACCATTATCGGTTACATAGCTCCCAAGATAATTAAACTGTGACACCTGCTCAAGATTGCAACCATTCAGATTAACTGAATCACAACCTGCCTGACCAATTTTCATCACTTTAGTTTTCTCTCTGTTTATAACCAAACCTACTCTACTACCAGTCTCATCAACAGCTCGAATGAAAGAGTTCATCTCATCAACATCATTTGCCAAAAGGGCTAAATCATCAGCATAATCTAAATCAGAAATTTTCGTATCTCCAGCCCATTTAAGGCCAAAATCTTTCCCTTGAAGTGAATTTCGCATAACATAATCAATAACCAAGCTAAAGAGAAAAGGAGGCAAAATGCACCCTTGTCGAACACCAGAAGTAATGCTAAACCAATTGCTACAAGCCTTACCAACTCTCACACACGACTCAGTGTTATTATAGAGAGCTTTCATTATGTTAACTAACTTGTCTGGTATACCATATGATTTCACAATCAACCACAAATTATGACGATCAGCAGAGTCGAAAGCCTTTTTGAAATTGACAAAGCTAGCAACCAAAGATTTCTGAAACTCTAAACATTTCTCGAGAATCTGCCTAAGTGAAAATATCTGATCCACACATCCCCTACCACTTCTGAATCCACATTGCTCATCACGCAATTGACTGTCAACCAGATTCTTAATTCTATTAAGCACAATCATGGAAAGAACTTTACCTGGAACAGAGAGTAGGCTGATACCCCTATAGTTATCACAAGAACTGTGATCACCTTTTTTGAAAATAGGGATAACAATAGCTCTGGTAAAATCCTTAGGAACCATGCCTTTATCATAAAAGATATTCAGAATTTCAGTCATCCAAGTGGTAACCGAAACATTCCCAGCTCTAAGCATTTCGGTAGTAATTTCATCTACCCCTGGGGATTTATGTAGTTTAAGTTTAGAAACAGCCAAAATAACTTCCGATTGTGTTATAGGGCCAACATTAAAGCCACCAATGCATCTATCATCATTGCAAACAATGGGAGTAGAACTAACTACGTTGTTTAGAACATCACTGAAATGCTCAGCCCACCTAGCCACGACAGAATCCTCCCCTTCTATAACCTTACTTTGTTTATCCTTCAATCCTTGTATGCCTGTCCATTTTCTACCACACAAAACATTAACTATCTGGTACAGCTCTCTGCTGTTGTTCTGTCTAATTGCTTCCTCGACTTTGTCAGCCAAACCATCAAGCCAAAGATTCTTATCAGCAGCTAACTGATCTTTTACACGTTTATTAAGTTCTCTGTAATGCTTTCTATTAGGACTAGTAGGGTATTGATTAAGGACATTCCTGCAGTTCTTTCTTTCCGAAATAAGCTCAAGTGCCTTAGCACTCAGATAATTCTGCCTCTTCTGCTCCTTTTTTCCTAAAAGAGTACTGTTAGTGTCCAAAAAAGCCTGTTTAAAATGATCCCATTCTTCCTCAACTTCAGTAGTAAGCAAACCATGACTGTCATAATGACTAAGTAACCTATCATGGTAAGCTTTGGCTATAACTGCATCTTTCAGAGCTTCAGTATTAAAAGTAAATTTTTTAACCCTAGCACAACAGTTTTTAAGTTTAAATTGCAACACACTTTTAACAAGGTAATGGTCAGATCCAATTTCAGCTCCCCTATATGCCCTGGTATTCCTAACAGAACTAGCCCATTTGCTGTTAATTAATATGTAATCAATCATATTCTTATGCAGCCCATCAGGTGAAACCCATGTGTACTTATGTATGTCGCGGTGTTTGTAATAAGTGTTAGTTATTCTGAATCCATTGAGTTTACTTACCTGTAGGAGACGTTGCCCATTGCCATTGCAGCTACCAATACCAAAAGGGCCTATTACTCCTCCCCAAAGGTCATAGTCAGTACCAACTTTGGCATTGAAGTCACCAAGAACAAGGGTAATATTTCCTTTCTTGACAGAATTCAAAATATCCTGAAGTTGTTCATAAAACCTATCCTTCTCATCCTCATCGGCATCCTCAGTGGGGGCATAACAGCAGATAACATTCAAGTCTTTAACGCTTGTCTGAAATTTTGCTGTAAGAAACCTTTCATTAATGCACTCGTATCTAGAAGAGCATCACTAGTGTGTCCATGCCTTGGTGATGCATATTGTCGTTCCTTCCTGAAAAGAGAAATTTAAGATTATTTTTAAGAATCTGACCTTTATCTGTCCATCTGGTCTCTTGAAGCCGAGAATATCTAAATTATAATGGTGGAATTCTTGTGTGAGGACATCAAGAGAAAAAGCTCTGTGCAGAGTCCTCACATTCCAACTACATATGGAGAGAAAATGGTTAGTGGGACGTTTAAAGAAACTATGTTTATTGAGAGAGGGAATGCCGACAATATCAAACAGCCCCCTAATCGCAGACATGGGGCAAAGACCCGTTCCCCCACTACTAAAGGCTGAAGCCATCTACACTGGAAGATTTCCTCCAATGTAGAATTTGACGATGCCAGTAGAAGCAAAGAGTTCAGGTGCCTGCGATGACTTCTGCTCAGGATTATCCACCAGCTGATAAACATATCCTGTGAATCTATTCACTTGGGGCTGTCAACCCACAAACAAACAGAAAACACAGCGGAAGATTTTCCATCCACAGAAGCCCACCAGTGCAGCAAAATCAGGATCCATAATCAAGCTCAGAGCCATATATCTGTCCAGTCCAGTAGGTTTATATGGTCAGCACCAGGACCCTGTGTGGTTGACCACTCCTCAGCAGGGTAGAAAAAAAAAGGAAAAGTAGCCATAGTTGTCCAGATCAGTAGGCCACACTAATCTGGCAGCCATCCCCTTCCGTTCACTTCTACAAGAGAGTATCTCTTTTGAAAGTTAATAACGGTCAGCACCACGAGAAGGTGGGGTCGGACATTAGGTGCTAGGCCTGGCCGGATCTATGCATCATCTCAGGGGATTGGTGCATAGCTCTCCTTCCAGTGACTACCTCTGCAAAAAAGGAGAAATATATAGTGGTAATAGTGATATATTCTCTAATTGTCAAGATAAATTTGTTCAAATTGCTTTTTTCATAGAGACTTTTTAAATTAGGAATATTGGTTGTGTATAAGCTATGTGCCTGATTCATTGGTTTTTATGCCCCTTTAATTATGCTTTAGTTAACCATATAATTCTGAAGAAAATGTTCATCTTTTTGTGATATTTTTTGTTCTTATTACCTTACCTGGACAAAGAAATTTTGTATTGGTTTTTTTTTTATCAAATTTTCTCTAACAATAGGCTTAATCCTTCCACAATTCAGCCTAAAATACTGGTTTACATCCAGAGACCAAGCTCAGCCAAAAAAAAATTAATTTAGAACTTTTTTGCTAAATAACTAATGAAAGTAATTATGACATGTTATATGCCAAATTAATCAGCATTTAATTCTGGATTTTCTGAAAATAAAATATTTAACAAAAAAAGATAACTAGTTTCATTTTAATAGGACTTTTTTTAGAGTCATATAGTAAAAAAAAAGTGCATCTGGTAATGCAAATAAAATTTTTTTTTTAAACTAATAGATGGAAATAATTATAATGCATATGAATGGAAAGGCTATTTATTTCTGAATAATAGAAAACTAAAGTTTTAAAATTCGAAAGTATAAACACTGTGGGCTGAATTAAATAAAGACTAAAATAACTCTATAAACACTGTAGATTCTTGACTAGTCATGTGGTAATGGGAAAAATAATCAGCTCATTTGCAAATAATGGGGTGACTGATAGTCTTATATTGTTGGGGTGAAGTTCAGGTTAATTAGCACACCTGTATTAGCTTGGTTACTGTGTTCTTCTGGAGACAGCCTCCTCAGTTATACAAGGAAGAAAGGTCTGTATTGTGTACTGTTCTTCACGGGAGCTGGTGCTTTCACATATCCAATGTTGTTGCTTCTTTTGTGCTCTGGTATTATTAATCAGCACTTTGCTGCCTCTGTGGTATGAGTCACTGGGTGTCAGTGGAATCTAAACTTTGCACCCCTGTTAATGCACTGAGCCTGTTGCTTACGTAGTATATAAAGAAGAAAATTTGTGTGTCTGTCCACTTATGTGCTCAGCCACGAGAAGAGCTAGAGACACCAAACTTTGCATGAATGTTCCTTTCACCCAGGGGAAGAATATAAGCTATGTGCAAACTCACTGGGGTTAATCAAAATTGGAGTGGGAAGTTTGAATTTCTCAAAATCCCCATAGACTTAACATTGATGGTTGAAAGTTATTCAAAATAACTGTTGCCACTACTAAATTTGAAAAAATAATACATCAAACTAAACTAATATCTATTTTACGTGATTAAAGATTAACAACTGAAAGTTATTCAAAATAACTTGCCACCATTAAATTTAGAATAATGAATGCATCAAACTATTTTTTTTTTTCTGATTTCTTGTGATAAACTCATTGTTCAATTTTCTGGATCAAGAGCATGAGCATCCATTGTGATGCCCCATCGTTCACTTTTGCTTTACCGTAACCAGTTTTTGTTTAATTTACGTTATATTTATCATTTTGGGGATTTTTTATTTCCTTTTCGGCATCACAGCACTCGTTTTCAAGTTTCTAGGAGTTGCGTACGCGCAACTCCGAACTTCCGACCGTAACCGTTAAAGCGCGTGCCAAGGACACGCCCCCTCTTGCGTCATAGCTTGCGTCCGTCATTGTATGCAAATGTCTTTCCCGGCATGCGCCGGCCCATTGTCAAAACCGTGCCCTGCGAGGCACTTGAAGGATTTAGGATTTAGCACTTGAGGATTAGTCACTTGAGAGTTGTAGAGAGAGCAGAGAGATGTAGTAAGGTGCGTAGCACAGATTTTAGTTTCTTCATTGATGTCTTGGTGAGTTACTTATTTTTGGAAATAAATCTATTTTGTTATGTTACAAACTTTTGAGTCTATAGTTTTTATCTTGAGCAACGCTGATTTAGAACCTTTTTTACATTAACTATTATTTGTTAAGAATCATTTTGACTCTCACTTATGAACGCTCACTGGCACTGGAACCCTAAATCAACTTATTCTACATTTTTGGCAATTTGTTAATGATTGCCTGGCGCCCGTCAAAGCTATCCGGAGCATAAAACTTTAATTATTTTGCATTGTTTGGAGCGTTACAGAGTCACATAAAAGAAGTGGCGCCCAAACAGGGACTCGCCAGTATTTAAAGACAGTAATTTTTTTTTGAGCTCAATAGTGGTATATACTAGTTGTAGATTTAACGGCAGCTTAAGCCGAGAATTTTTGTTGAGCAAGTAGCTTAACGTTTGTGTATATTATTCAAAGGTACTGAAGTTTCAGCTTTGATATTGCGGAATATTTAAGATAATTGTATGTAATGATTAGAAGTGTCCGGACACACAAGTACGTAGGACGATAAGAAATTTTTTTTACAAGCAAATTTATATTTTTGTAAAGCTTAGTTATAGCTTTATTATTGTTGTATAGCAGTACCTTTTGAGCGCTGCTCAAGATAAAAAAAGTTTTCAAAATTTCCAAAATTCCAAATTTCAGCAGACCGCTAAACATGTCTGCTAAAAATATGGCCGATTCCGCCATAATGACTCCCGACATAGAAAGAGTAAAGGGTAGATTGCAAGAGGTAATGATGGAAGCAGAAGTGCTAATGAATCTGCTTGATGATAATCGGGAGAAAAGGGGAACGACAACAACCCCTAAATTTGCTGACAATGCTACGTCAGTTCACCAACGAAGAAACTTTGAACGTAAGGTTCCATTTTCTGTTCCGCCAGAAGCAAGCGATAGAACAGAGTATTTTCAACCGCCACAACGACAATTTGCCAACCCATCCATTAACTATAGTCCTTATGTTAATTGGCCTTTACCTGAGATAAGGTTCGACGGTTCGAAACGTCCGTCATCGTGGACATTTGTCAAGTCCATGGAGGAGCACTTCCGTTTACATGAAGTGCCAAGCAATAAAAAAGTTGTTTTAGCAGTATCTTGCCTAATTGGATGCGCTAAGCAATGGTGAAATAACGTAGGATGTCGTCATGGCATAGAACTTTGGGAAGAATTTAAAAACGAAATCATGGACATATATCCGGCTTATAATGATTTTACAGAACTAGCTACAGAGTTGTTTTCACGAAGACAAAGGGAAAGAGATGACATAGAAAAATTCATATGGGGTACAGTAGAATTATACCAGCTGTACGATGCTGATGCCGCTGAAATTGATATTGTAAATTGCATATTGTCTCCATTACTTTTGCCCATCCGAGAATTCCTGGAAATACGAAACGTGAATTCCGTTTCCGAGCTGATAAAATTGGCTCGGCAATACACTGCAAGAAGAGAATCTGCAGCAAATACACATAACCAACAATGGATGCCATTCCCGCCAAAGCAGCGATATCAGGTTGAGTCGCGTAGAATGACTCCCGCACGACCGCAATTTACACGGTCCCGACAATTTGCGCCGAACGCGCCAAGAACTATAGAATATGAACGAAGTAGAGACTTTTTGCCACGTCAAGCTTCAAACCATAACACTAGACCTAAAACTTTGGTTAAACAACCTCAATCTTTCACTTGTAACTTTTGTGGCCGACTGGGACATACTGAAAATTTTTGCTACCGAAGGAATGAAAATTCGGGAAACTTTCATCGGGATCTTTGAAGCGAGAGGCCAAAGTTCCTCAAGAAAAGCCCTCTCAGGAGTTATACCTTGCCACTATGGCTTTACCTTTTGTTACTGATTGCCACGAAGTAACTAAAATAACAGATCGAAACGATACAGAAGTCGATCTTCAGTTTGCTAAGGAACAAGTTTGCGACGATAATAATGACGAATGTCAATTGACAGTGCAGCCGCGGTCCAGTGGACTTTTTGACTTACCTTGTGGTCCAGAACATATTATTTCAGAAGCACCTATAAAATGTCCCGTTAGTGCAAATAATGAGTGTTTAAATAACGAAGTTTGTGAAGTAGAAGAATCGTATGAGGAAGCCGTTTTTGAAAAGGTTTTTAAAGTAGAAGTTTTAAAAGAAAGTAATAATAATGAATATAATTTTGAGTCTGATTTAAGTGAAGAAAAAACCAACCAAGAAGTTGTGCCGACCGCAAGTATTCCTGACAAGTCTGGAGGTCCTCAAATATTAAAGCGTCATTTGGAGGCGGACACCAATAAGCCTAGAAAGTACGAGAAAAGGTTCTTCAAAAATCCGCACGGAGCAACGGAAAGCCGACGAAACGACCAGAGCCTGCAGAGCGACAACCGGCAGCGAAGCAGCGAACATCGGGAAGATGACGTCACGAGAGAGATCTACAGCGACGACTTGACTTGAACGAGATCTTCAGTAACAACTTTACGTGAAGCCACCCAACGACGACGGAAGGATGTTATCGGAAACGGACTAGATGATTTATCGCCACGGAGTGCCAACAATGAAATTTAAGTATATTTTTCTTTCACTTGGCACTTGATTGAGTTATAAAATGTTTTTTTTTTCTGGAATAGACGAAGAAGAAGCCTTATTGTGAATTATATAGTTAGCGATGTTTAATTTCTTGTTGAAACTTTAGAGTTCGATATTTATTTTTGAAAAGTGAAATTATTGTAGTTCGAGTTTATACTTGTGTGAATAGAATTTTTTTTGCATTCTTGTTCATCGAGGTTCTAGTTATTGTATTTACGTGAGTTAAAATGTATTTTTGTAGATTTTTTTCAGCTGACTGATAGCTGAAAATTTTGTAAGTCGATATTGGAAAGTTTAGAAATTGTAAAATGTTTCTGGATATGAATGAGAAGAGTGAAAGAGAATTAGTGATTTAAGAATTTGTATTGTAAAATAACGTGCATTCCAAAGTGAATTTATGTGAAAAAAAAAAGGAGATTCATGTAAAAGTTATTGGATGAAATGTGATCATCGTATATTATAAATTATTTACTCTTTTTTCTTTATTCTTAGATACGATTTATGTATGTGTTTAAATCTGTTCAGTGTCATCAGTGATATTTATGTGTCAATGATACGTAATTTTTGTGGATGACATTGGCAGTATTTATTGGTATATATAGATGATGACCATGATGATGACTGCAGAATTTTGTTTTTTTTTTGTGTGTACCTTTTTGGAGCTGTCCCCAAATGGCCTAGTCTGATAACAGAGTTGTTACCAGCATAACTCCTTTGGGAGGGGGACGTTAGCTCTGAAGGGGGAGGTAACTAATGATTTTTTATTTCAGCTAGATCGCGATTTCTGTGAATAGAAGAATTAGCGGATGATTACAATCCCGCTTGTTTGTAAATTTTGAATTTTCTTAGCTTTGCGTATTTGAATGTAATTAGGAGGAGATAACGGTGTTCGAATACCCGTTTTTTTTTATGTGATTTAGGAGAAGAATTAGCTTTCACGAATTTTTATTGTGGTTAGGGGAAAAGCGGAAGTTATTACCCCGCTAACAACAAATGTAATGAATCATTTTTCTTTTCATCTTTTTAACAGTTATTAACCTGTTTTTCTGTACAGTTCAAGATATGCCAATTTCGAGTTTGTATCAGAATGTGATACTAGTTAGACCGATGATGTTACAGTTAACTGTCACAGCCACTGGTACGTAAGTACACTAGGGTAGCTGTTAAACACATATTTTGTTAGGAGGAAAAGGGAGGAGGTACCTTTGGTTGTGCTGGAAAATTGTGTCAAAGTAAGAATAGTTCATCATATCCAAATTTGCGTTAGCATACTTCTACTTATTTATGTTTAGCCATGTGTAAATGACGTAAGATGTGTCCTTTATTCAAAATTTGCTCGTCAAAATTTGTTAGGTCAATCATTTTGACTCCCTTTGGAAGGGGGAGTTGTGATGCCCCATCGTTCACTTTTGCTTTACCGTAACCAGTTTTTGTTTAATTTACGTTATATTTATCATTTTGGGGATTTTTTATTTCCTTTTCGGCATCACAGCACTCGTTTTCAAGTTTCTAGGAGTTGCGTACGCGCAACTCCGAACTTCCGACCGTAACCGTTAAAGCGCGTGCCAAGGACACGCCCCCTCTTGCGTCATAGCTTGCGTCCGTCATTGTATGCAAATGTCTTTCCCGGCATGCGCCGGCCCATTGTCAAAACCGTGCCCTGCGAGGCACTTGAAGGATTTAGGATTTAGCACTTGAGGATTAGTCACTTGAGAGTTGTAGAGAGAGCAGAGAGATGTAGTAAGGTGCGTAGCACAGATTTTAGTTTCTTCATTGATGTCTTGGTGAGTTACTTATTTTTGGAAATAAATCTATTTTGTTATGTTACAAACTTTTGAGTCTATAGTTTTTATCTTGAGCAACGCTGATTTAGAACCTTTTTTACATTAACTATTATTTGTTAAGAATCATTTTGACTCTCACTTATGAACGCTCACTGGCACTGGAACCCTAAATCAACTTATTCTACATTTTTGGCAATTTGTTAATGATTGCCTGGCGCCCGTCAAAGCTATCCGGAGCATAAAACTTTAATTATTTTGCATTGTTTGGAGCGTTACACCATGGATATTAAAGTTAAGAAATTGAAAGATATTGCAGTCATTCTAATTAAGCATGAGCAGAACACAAGGTTCAAAAACTGAATTCATATCAGAAGTTAAAATCGTTAACTTAATTTGGAAAATATGCAAAAGCTAATAAAAGTATATACAAATAATTAATAAATGTTTTAAATATTATGTTAGGTAATAAATAATTTTGTTCAATAAGAATATATTTTTTTTGTACCTTTTACATTTTTTATGCACCTCAGACCATAATTAATTTTCTTTTGCTATAAAGTTACATATGCCTGGCAAATTATATCCAAGGAACTCTGGTTGGTACGAAGTGATTTGAAAAGTTCGATTATCTGAGTGAGGAAATTTTGGTTTTTGGTTTAAAAACTTCTGATGGGGAGGATAATGGGTACCTCGAAATATGTCCATTTCTTTTCTCCTCTAAACGAGGAGAAAATTTTAACCGGAGGTGGAGGTTGGGTTGTTTTACCTCTGAGTGGCACTTTTTTTTGCACGTAATGGACTAAATGGTGGGTCACAAGGACCCCGAAGGTTGGGGGAGGGGACCCATTAGAACAGCTGTTATGGGACATGGTAGTCTCCCATCAAGCCATCCAGTGTATTCTTTAACGTGCATAGGGTATGGCTCTCCCACACACAGAACTATGGCTTAACTTCCCATCTGATGGACAGCAGCCTATTCAAGCCCATTGGTGTTCCCTACTAACTGTAGGCAGGGTGGGGAGTTTTGTGGAGATAAATTTCAATGCTGACCCAGCTGGGACTCTAACCTGGGAGCTACAGATTATGTGTCTGGTGTGCTACTGACTGAGCCACCCCTGCCCCCTGGAGGGGAGGAGATCTAGTGTAATGATATTTATGCCAAATGAAAGCTTGCGACTTGCGGAGTGCCATCTACTTTGCAGTTTAGAAAGTTTCAGACCCGACCAATGCCAGGTAAATCTGCTAGTATGAGATATTTGTAACTAGTCATTGCTATGCATTTTATGCTATCAGGCAAGCACTGTCCTGGCAGCAGGATGTGTTGGAAATGTAATTGTGCTCAATCAATGGATGCACATGTGGGCTGCATGTGGTCACCAAGGTCAAGGTACGGACTGGAGATCTCGGGTATGCCTGGTCCACATCTTGACCTTGACGACCCAATGCAGCCCACATGTGCACCCACTGATCAAGCACCTCACATTTTCAACATATCCCACTGCCATAACAATGCTTGCCTGATGACATGCCAAAGCGGATGGCATGAAATGTGTAGCAATGCTTAGTCACAAAAATCTCGTATAAGCAACTGGCTCAGTGCACTAATAGGAGTACAAATTTTAGAATCCACTAACACTCAGTGACTCATATCATAGAGGCAGCAAAGTGCTGATTAATAACACCACAGCTCCAATAACTCTTAACCCCCAACAAGTGAGAAGTGACAATACCAGACCTGTGAAAAAGCACCAGCTCCCTGAAGAACAGCACACAATATGGACTTTTTTCCCTTTTGCAACTGAAGTGACTGTCTCAAGAACAACACAGTAACCAAGCTAATGCAGATATGACTAATTAACCTAAAATTTACTGCACTATCAGTCACTCCATTAGTTGTCAGTGAGCTCGTTGTTTTTCCCAATACTACATAACTAGTCCAGCACCTACAGTGTTTATAGAGTTATTTTAATCTGTTTAAATAAAGTTTTGCTTGAAAAAACAAAATTACTCTCTTTTTATATATATTTTTTTTCTCGATACCATTTTTTGTGTAAAGTTTAAGCCTTTTACCAACTGTGCTGAGGTTGGTTGGCGTTTTACGACACAACAGCAGCTAAGGCCATGTTGCATCCTGTGCTGAGGCCTATCACCAAGTCAACTTTTTAATTTCATTAAAAAAGTAGCCAATCAACCGAATAGGCCATGTTATATACAAAATTAAACAGAATTTTACGAAAAAAAAATGAACAAATTTGAAAGCATATTGATTTTAATACAACTTTTTCAATGTGATATGGTGAAAAAATTGATTATACAGTTAAGGCTTAATTTTGGAAAACCTAATGAATAAAAATAGTTAAATTATGTATTAACTGAAAGGAAATTTCTTCCTGAATCATATTTACATGAAACATGATTTGTACTTCTTTTAATCCTTAGCATGCCAGGTTTATAGAACAGAACTCATTTTATTGGCCAGGTTAATTTTGAAATGCTTCCAATAGAAAAAAACAAATTTCATGCTGAAGTAACTAATAGACAGAAGTAGGTCCTGTTATATACCAATATAAAGAGAATTTAATTGTGAATTTTTAGAAAATAAAATATTTGAGAAAGACATCAATATCATTCTCAAGCAACCATTGCCAGGGAGGGCCAATAAGATTGTGCAATTTAATTCTCCAAACCTAGCTGTCCTAAGCTACATCTGCTGCATCTGGCCACTGCACACCAATTCTAACAAGGTCTTGTTTGACATTGTCTGCCCACTGCATCCTAGGCCTCCCCCTCTTTCTGAGGCCTTTAGGCACACTGTTCATAACCCTATTCACCAATCTATAATTATCCATACGGGCAACATGGCCAAACCAGCAGAGTCTCTCTCTGCACAATACGCTGCTTAAAAGAGGTTGCTGCTCCTTTACCTAACCTCATCATTAGTTACAAAGTTGAACCACCTAATGCCCAAGATGTTGCATAAGCATCTAGTTTCCTGTTATCTTTTTACAAAGTGTCCAAGTTTCACTACCATAACTAACCCTAGAAAGAACCAAACTATTATACAGTCTAATTTTAGTCTTTAGGTGTATGTGCCTATTTCTTCACACTCTCCATAGATTCTTAAAATTCCCAGCAGCAATCCCTATTTGTCTGTTAATCTCGTGCCGCACATCACCAGTATCTGTTACATAGCTCCCAAGATAATTAAACTGTGACACCTGCTGAAGATTGCAACCAATCAGATTAACAGAATCACAGCCTGCCTGACCAATTTTCATAACTTTAGTTTTCTCTCTATTTATAACCAAAACTGCTCTACTACCAGTCTTGTCAACAACTCAAAGGAAAGAGTTCATCAACATCATTTGCAAAAAGGGCAAAATCATCAGCATAATTTAAATGAGAAATCTTCAGATCTGTAGACTATTTAAGGCCAATATCTTTCCCTTGCAGTGAATTTCACATTACATAATCAATAACCAAACTAAAGAGAAAAGGAGACAAAATACACCCTTGTCCAACACCAGAAGCATTTCTAAACCAATTGCTATAAGCCTTACCAACTCTCACACTTCTATTCAAATACATACCACTGAATAACGAAATGCTGTTGCCCAGTACAGAATTATCGGAGATAACCATTTTAACCTAAACATACTGCTAAACAATGCACAACTACTCCGCCCTTTTAACTGACCAAACCCTAAAAAATCAAATTGTAAACAATTCACCACCAATCCGCAGTAATAAAACACAATCATAAACAATGCACAGTCATTTGCATTATTAAAAATTACCCAGAACAATATAGTCTCATGAGAGACAGCATTTTAAAAGGAGTTTTTTTAAAACATGCTTTTAAACATAGAATTTAAAACATTGCTAAAGATTAATTAAATATCCTAAATCGATTGCAACTTTCAGTACTTACCTGAGGCAAAATTTATACCTTTATGCTACATATGTAGGAATTAAATCCAAATTGCATTTAAAAAATACAATTATATGTTAGTTAAATGCATTTATTAGGGAAGTTTATTCCTTTTATTCTCTTTATAAGGTTAGGCCTGCAAGAAAAAAATAAAGAATCAGAGGCTGCACAAAACATACTAACAGGGAATCAAATAAATTGTTTGATATGATGAAAAGCTATCATACTATATAAATTCACTTACATTTTTTTTTAATCCTACTAAAAACAAAGTTAGGACTTTTAACCTTTACAGAATTTAAGAAGGTTAGCCACTCGTGGCGCCATCTAGTGAGCTGAGTGCCATAAACTGCAGGGTTCTGCCAAAACAGCCATCTAGTGAGCTGAGTGCCATAAACTGCAGGGTTACTGCCAAAACAGACCTGTACAAGACCCATTCAGGTTGCAATGTCAATCATGACCAACAGATAAGGAAGTTTTCAAATCTGCATTATTTCTTTCACTCTGAAGTTTCTGATTCTAAGTAATCAATTAGCGTTTAGTTAGCCAGAGCTGAGAGAGTTTGGTATAGGTTCAATAAACACACATTTAGACACTCTATGACTTTCAGCTCTGTACAAGAATTTAAGTGTGAACTTTTCCATATGTTCTGTCTAGAAATGATCATCTGCAGTCCTATAGATTTCCTGTGGTTGGTACACAGGTGTGGCCACAAGCAAGCACAGATTAAGAAGTGGAGACACATACCTATTAGGAAAAGAGCAAAAATACTGTACATTTTGGAGGCAGTTTTTCGTAAGTGTAAAACTAAAAAAAAAACTTAAAAATCGGATTTTCAGTTCAAGATTCAAGGTGTTATAAGATCATGGTGAAATTAGCCTCCAATTAGGGGCTCCTTACGCCAGTCACAATAGGAGACAAGACAAGATATCAGAGGCAGAAGGAGCTACCTCTCAGCTATCTCCCGAAACTATTAACTATACTAATCTCATTAAAGTGAAAGAGACATTAGACCTTGCAGAAAAGGCCAATGTTCTGGAAGAAATCAGTGACCAGTCAGAAATGTGTTCGCTGCAGCTTCGTGTTATGGTGGTTACCAAATAGGGAGGTGATAGTGTAATCAGTGGTTCCAATGGCATGTAGCTCCCGAAACAAAGATTCTCTTTCAGTATTGTAGCGGGAGCAGTATGTGAGATACAGTCTCAGGTGTGCTGCATGTGGCACACCTGAAACCAATTAGGACTGTATGCTCTGATGAGAGTGTGAAGCGTAGAGTTGCTGTAGATGACACCAACACGGAGACGATGAAGGAGGGTCTCCTAAGACTTGTGGGGGTTACCGAGATTAGGAGCAGTGAGAGAAGGGTCCTGATAACACGATCTGAATAAGGAACAACTGGAGACCCTCTGCCACTAGGCAAGATGATACTGGGTCATCAGTTGTGAAACAAATGTCTTGCAGTCACTGAGAGAGAGGGGTAATTAGATACATACCTCTGATTCTCAAGCGCCTCCTTTCATTGCGATCAGCAAGCTCATTGCCAAGTATCCCTAAATGGGAGGGAATCCACTGGAAATGAACCGTGATTCTGGCAGAAGTGACCTTGGAGCATGTCTCCATGATCTTCTGGATAAGGAAGGGGTTGCATCTCTGTCTCACTTTTGGAGAGCTTCCAAGGCTGACTTGGAGTGCAGAGGATGACAAAATTGACACTCTCGAGGCTGAGGATGTAGAGTACAGCTTCAAAGATAGCATGAAGCTCCACACAGGGTGAAGGAAGTGAGATGCAGGGGATGGCAAAGACAGAGGCAGCACTTGCCTCTCAAGGTCAACAGATCCATCAGTGTGCATCTCTCATATATCCTCAGTACATCTCTCATATTGTGCAGTGACATAGGAAGTGGAGAGAAGCCTGGTGACCACTGGACAAGTCGCTCTTTTGACCTAGAGAAGGGTCAAATAGGAAAAAATTCGATAACATCAGATTGTTGGCAGCTCTGGATATCACGATCAACAACAAATTATGATCAACAGAATCAAAATCCTTTTTGAAATCCACAAAGCTAGTAAACCAAATGTTTCTGAAACGCGAAAAATCTCTCAAGAATCTGCCTAAGTGAAAAAAACTGCTCTACACATCCCCTACCACTTAAAAATCAACACTGCTCATCACGCAATTGTTCCTCAACCAGATTCTTAATTCTATTAATCCTTACAGTGTTGGGTTTCTGAAACTGAACTCATTGTGGTGGCCGGATTTATTTTAAAGTGTTTTCAGAAAATAAAATAAACAACTTTAGAACCTCATCCTGAAGTAAATAATGAATGGAAATTTGTGTGTTATATACCAAAAGAAAGGGCATTTAATTGTGCTTAATACATGGCAAATATTCAAAGAAAAAAGAGTAAGTGAAGTTTATAAACGTTTTTTAAAACATTGCAAAATTTTAGTGTATTTTTCACTTTATCTTTAGTAAAATTTCAAATTATATATATTTTCCATTTTTTATATATTATTTTATTATTCTAATATAAATAGTTCATAATATTTTGATTATTGCATAAATCTTTCATTTTTTCGTTTTTTATTTCGTTTTATCTAAAATATTTAGTTATTTATGCATATAGTGCATATTCTTAAACTTTTGATGATCAGCAAACTCAAAGCCTAAGTAAAGCAGTGTCATAAAAAATAATTTTGCTTTAAAAACGATAATTTAAATAAGAAACGAAAAATATATCAGAAAAGTAGAGCTGGACTTTGACTTTCTGAGGCTCTAAGCTATGACAAGTTTAAAAGGCCCTAAGCCAGAATTAAGGCTCTAAGCTTGATTATGGATCCTGAATTTGCTGCACTGGTGGGCTTCTGTGGAGGGAAAATCTTCCACTGTGTTTTCTGTATGTTTGTGGGTTGACAGCCCCAAGTGAATAGATTCACAGGATATGTTTATCAGCTGGTGGATAATTCTGAGAGAGGTCATCGCAGGCACCTGAACACTTTGCTACTACTGGCATAATCAAATTCTACATTGGAGAAAATCTTCCGGTGTAGATGGCTTCAACCTTTATAGTGGTGGGGAAATGGGTCTGTGCTCCATGCCTGCGATTTGGAGGTTGTTTGATATTGTCGGCATTCCTGACAATTCACGACTTCCTGATTCACAACCTCCTGATAACATGTCAGGTGCTCTGGCATTTTATCAGTTAAAATTAGAATCGACGTCAAAGTACTGATTTATTAGTGGATGTTGAACAGTCAAGTTTATCTCATTATTTATCATCATTAGCATACTTCTAAGACATGCTTTCCATCTATATGGCAAATAGTAAAGTCATTTGGGGCTAAAATTGCCTGAATAGCACCTCTATGTGATATAAAAGGAATGTTCATAGCATTAATTAGAGGAGATCTTGATCGGTGGCCGGTCAAGAGCACCTGACATGTTATCAGGAGGTCATGGGTTTGTATCCCACCCAGCTCAAGAAATTTTTCCTCTAAAATTAGAATCGACATCAAAGTGCTGATTTATTAGTGGATATTGAACAGTGGAGTTTATCTCATTATTTATCATTATAACCATTTTCTCTCCATAGGTAGTTGGAATGTGAGGACTCTGCACAGAGCTTTTTCTCTTGATGTCCTCACAGAAAAATTCCACCATTTTAATTTAGATATTCTCGGCTTGCAAGAGACCAGATGAACAGATAAAGGTCAGATTCTTAAAAATAATCTTAAATTTCTCTTTTCAGGTAGGGATGACAATAAGCATCACCAAGGCGTGGACACCCTAGTGATGCTCTTCTAGGATATGAGTGCATTAATGAAAGGTTTCTTACAGCAAAATTTCAGACAAGCGTTAAAGACCTGAATGTTATCTGCTGTTATGCCCCCACTGAGGATGCCGATGAGGATGAGAAGGATAGGTTTTACGGACAACTTTAGGATATTTTGAATTCTGTCAAGAAAGGAGATATTACCCTTGTTCTAAGTGACTTCAATGCCAAAGTTGGTACTGACTCTGACCTATGGAGAGGAGTAATAGGCCCTTTCGGTATTGGTAGCTGCAATGGGCAATGTCTCCTACAGGTAAGTAAACTCAATGGTTTCAGAATAACTAACACTTATTACAAACACCATGATATACATAGGTACACATGGGTTTCACCTGATGGACTGCATAAAAATATGATTGATTATATATTAATTAACAGCAAATGGGCTAGTTCTGTTAGTAATACCAGGGCATATAGGGGAGCTGAAATTGGATCTGACCATTACCTTATAAAAAGTGTTGTGCTAGGGTAAAAAAAATTACCTTTAATATTGAAACTCTGAAAGACCCAGTTATAGCTAAAGCTTACCATGATAAGTTACTTAGTCATTATGACAGTCATGGTTTGCTTACTACTGAAGTTGAGGAAGAATGGGAACATTTTAAACAGGCTTTTTTGGAAACTAACAGTACTCATTTAGAAAAAAAGGAGCAGAGGAAGCAGATTATTTGATTGATAATGCACTTGAGCTTGTTTCAGAAAGAAATAACTGTAGGAATGTCCTTAATCTACTAGTCCTGATAGAAATGTCCTTAATCAATACTCTACTAGTCCTAATACATTACAGAGAGCTTAATAAACGTGTAAAGGATCAGTTAGCTGCTGATAAGAATCTTTGGCTTGATGGATTAGCTGACAAAGCCGAGGAAGCAGTTATACATCACAACAGCAGAGAGCTGTACCAGATAGTTAATGTTTTGTGTGGTAGAAAACGGACAGGTATACAGGGATTGAAGGATAAACATGGTAAGGTTATAGAAGGTGAGGATTCTGTCATGGCTAGGTGGGCTGAACATTTCAGTGATGTTCTAAACAATGTGGTTAGTTTTACTCCCATTGTGTGCATAAGTACACATGGGTTTCACCTGATGGGCTGCATAAGAATATGAATGATTACATATTAATTAACAGCAAATGGGCTAGTTCTGTTAGAAATACCAGGGCATATAGGGGAGCTGAAATTGGATCTGACCATTACCTAGTTAAAAGTGTCTTGCAACTTAAACTTAAAAAGTGTTGTGCTAGGGTTAAAAAATTTACTTTTAATACTGAAGCTCTGAAAGACCCAGTTATAGCCAAAGCTTACCATGATAAGTTACTTAGTCATTATGACAGTCATGGTTTGCTTACTACTGAAGTTGAGGAAGAATGGGATCATTTTAAACAGACTTTTTTGGATACTAACAGTACTCTTTTAGGAAAAAAGGAGCAGAAGAGGCAGAATTATCTGAGTGATAAGGCACTTGAGCTTATTTCAGAAAGAAAGAACTACAGGAATGTCTTCAATCAATACCCTACTAGTCCTAATAGAAAGCATTACAGAGAACTTAATAAACGTGTAAAAGATCAGTTAGCTGCTGATAAGAATCTTTGGCTTGATGGTTTGGCTGACAAAGCCGAGGAAGCAGTTAGACAGCACAACAGCAGAGAGCTGTACCAGATAGTTAATGTTTTATGTGGTAGAAAACGGACAGGCATACAAGGATTGAAGGATAAACAAGGTAAGGATATAGAAGGGGAGGATTCTGTCATGGCTAGGTGGGCTGAGCATTTCAGTGATGTTCTAAACAATGTAGTTGGTTCTGCTCCCATTGTTTGCAGTGATGATGGATGCATTGGCCCTATAACACAATCTGAAGTTATTTTGGCTGTTTCTAAACTTAAACTACATAAATCCCCAGGGGTAGATGAAATTACTACCGAAATGCTTAGAGCTGGGAATGTTTCGGTTACCACTTGGATGACTGAAATTCTGAATCTCTTTTATGATAAAGGCATGGTTCCTAAGGATTTTACCAGAGCTATTGTTATCCCTATTTTCAAAAAAGGTGATCGCAGTTCTTGTGATAACTATAGGGGTATCAGCCTACTCTCTGTTCCAGGTAAAGTTCTTTCCATGATTGTGCTTAAAAGAATTAAGAATCTGGTTGACAGTCAATTGCGTGATGAGCAATGTGGATTCAGAAGTGGTAGGGGATGTGTGGATCAGATATTTTCACTTAGGCAGATTCTTGAGAAATGTTTAGAGTTTCAGAAACCTTTGGTTGCTAGCTTTGTTGATTTCAAAAAGGCTTTTGACTCTGTTGATTGTCATAATTTGTGGTTGATTGTGAAATCATATGGTATACCAGACAAGTTAGTTAACATAATGAAAGCTCTCTATAATAACACTGAGTCGTGTGTGAGTTGGTAAGGCTTGTAGCAATTGGTTTAGCATTACTTCTGGTGTTCAACACGGGTGCATTTTGTCTCCTTTTCTCTTTAGCTTGGTTATTGATTATGTTATGCGAAATTCACTTCAAGGGAAAGATTTTGGCCTTAAATGGGCTGGAGATATGAAAATTTCTGATTTAGATTATGCTGATGATTTAGCCCTTTTGGCAAATGATGTTGATGAGATGAACTCTTTCATTCGAGCCGTTGATGAGACTGGTAGTAGAGTAGGTTTGGTTATAAACAGAGGGAAAACTAAAGTGATGAAAATTGGTCAGGCAGGCTGTGATTCAGTTAATCTGAATGGTTGCAGTCTTGAGCAGGTGTCGCAGTTTAATTATCTTGGGAGCTATGTAACAGATAATGGTGATGTGCGGCATGAGATTAACAGACGAATAGGGATTGCTGCCGGAACTTTTAAGAATCTATGGAGAGTGTGGAGAAATAGGTGTATAAACCTAAAGACTAAAATTAGACTGTATAATAGTTTGGTTCTTTCTAGGGTTAGTTATGGAAGTGAAACTTGGCCACTTTGTAAACAAGATAACAGGAAACTAGATGCTTTTGATTCCAGATGCTTACGCAGTATCTTGGTCATTAGGTGGTTCAACTTTGTAACTAATGATGAGGTTAGGCAAAGGAGTTTGCAACCTCCTTTAAGCAGCATATTGTGCAGAGAGAGACTCCGTTGGTTTGGCCATGTTGCCCGTATGAATAATTATAGATTGGCGAATAGGGTTATGAACAGTGTGCCTAAAGGCCTCAGAAAGAAGGGGAGACCTAGGTTGCGGTGGGCAGACAATGTCAAACAGGACCTTGTTAGAATTGGTGTGCAGTGGCCAGATGCAGTAGATGTAGCTCAGGATAGACTTGCTTGGAGAACTAAATTGCACGGTCTGGTTGGACCTCCATAGCCCATGGCTGCTTGAGGATGATGATGATGTATTCAATAATGATAGATGCATTATTGGCTTTACTGTTGGCCCTATAACACAATCTGAAGTTATTTTTGCTATTTCTAAACTTAAACTTCATAAACTCCCAGGGGTTGATGAAATTACTACAGAAATGCTTAGAGCTGGGAATGTTTCAGTTACCACTTGGATGACTGAAATTTTGAATATCTTTTATGATAAAGGCATGGTTCCTAAGTATTTTACCAGAGCCATTATTATCCCTATTTTCAAAAAAAGGTGATCGAAGTTCTTGTGATAATTATAGGGGTATCAGCCTACTTTCTGTTCCAGGGAAAGTTCTTTGCATGATTATGCTTGATAGAATTAAGAATCTGGTTGACAGTCAATTGCGTGATGAGCAATGTGGATTCAGAAGTGGTAGGGGATGTGTGGATGAGATATTTTCACTTAGGCAGATTCTTGAGAAATGTTTAGAGTTTCAGAAACCTTTCGTTGCTAGCTTTGTTGATTTCAAAAAGGCTTTCGACTCTGTTGATCGTCATAATTTGGGGTTGATTGTGAGATCATATGGTATACCAGACAAATTAGTTAACATAATGGAAGCTCTCTATAATAACACTGAGTCGTGTGTGAGAGTTGGTAAGTCTTGTATTTTTGGTTTAGCATTGCTTCTGATGTTCTTGATATTGGTTTAGCATTACTTCTGATGTTCGACAAGGGTGCATTTTGTCTCCTTTTCTTTTTAGTTTGGTTATTGATTATGTTATGTGAAATTCACTTCAAGGGAAAGATTTTGGCCTCAAATGGGCTGGAGATACGAAAATTTCTGATTTAGAATATGCTGATGATTTTGCCCTTTTGGCAAATGATGTTGATGAGATGAACTCTTTCATTCGAGCTGTCGATGAGTCTGGTATTAGAGTAGGTTTGGTCATAAACAGAGAGAAAACTTAAAGATATGAAAATTGGTCAAGTAAGCTATGATTCAGATAATCTGAATGGTTGCAGTCTTGAGCAGGTGTCACAGTTTAATTGTCTTGGGAGCTATGTAACAGATAATGGTGATATGTGGCATGAGATTAACAGATGAATTGGGATTGCTGCTGGGATTTTTAAGAATCTATAGAGAGTGTGGAGAAATAGGTGCATACACCTAAAGACTAAAATTAGACTGTATAATAGTTGGTTCTTTCTAGGGTTAGTTATGGTAGTGAAACTTGGACACTTTGTAAACAAGATAACAGGAAACTACATGCTTTTGATTCTAGATGCTTACGCTTCTAGATGTTTGGGCATTAGGTGGTTCAACTTTGTAACTAATGATGAGGTTAGGCAAAGGAGTCGACAACCTCCTTTAAGCAGCATAATGTGCAGAGAGAGACTCCATTGGTTTGGTCATGTTGCCCGTATGGATAATTATAGATTGGTGAATAGGGTTATGAACAATGTGCCTAAAGGCTTCAGAAGGAAGGGGAGACCAAGGATGCGGTGGACAGACAATGTCAAACAGGACCTTATTAGAATTGGTGTAAAGTGGCCAGATACAGCATATGTAGCTCAGGAAAGACTTGCTTGGAGAACTAAATTGCACAATCTGGTTGAACCTCTATATCCCATGGCTGCTTATCGATGATGATGAATCCAGAATAAGCCGCTTAGTGTACTCTAAAGTCGAACTAAGTTATATAGTTATTATTCTGATGAAGGGAATATTAAAAAATAAATATGAAATTGATGTGGTGAAAACATTGTAAACTTCAAATTTTTGAGGCCCAAAGCTGTAGTATAGTTAGTTTATGCATAAGTGTGGCCCTGAAGAAAAGTGATAGACTATAAAAAAAAATTTAAAAAAATGTTTCCAAAGCCTTTGACTTTTAATTGATGCACTGAATTTGAGAACGAGTCACATTATTATGAAGCTGCATAACTGCTAAGGAAAAGTTTAATTCTAAAATTACGGCAGATATTTTGGTTAAAATTTGCAATTTCCTGACCTTAATTTGTTTACATGCTTTAAATATAATTATTGATAAATAAATTCCTACCATTTAAAAATTGCACTGTGAATAATCCTAATACCTGTTCTGATTGCTGCCATTATAGATTGCTAGCAGTTTCACTTTCAATCGTTTCTAATTAATTATTGTGTATAATTGCAGTATCCATTTGAGAAGCAATAAAAATAATTTTAGAAGCATTAAAGTAAATAAAAAGTCTTTAAAATCGAAAGTCTGCTAAAATATTGATCAAAAGCCGATGTGCATAGTTCCCAGATGATGCAATTTTTGGTAGTAAAGAAATCAATATCCATACATTAAAAGTTTAGTAAGCATTATTTCTCTAGTAGAGTATTAATAGCAAAAAAGAGTGGGAAACACAACTGATTCATAATCTAAGCATGGTATGGCAGAATAAAAGCATAAACTAAATCAGCCTACTTGATGCTGTTTACAGTGACTGAACATGCTCATACGTTCACTGCAGACTCAAATAGATTTGTTTTTAAATTTTATCATAATTGTTTCAGGCGGAATCAATAGGTAAAAAATATATATCACAGATGACTGAACATGCTCATACGTTCACTGCAGACTCAAATAGATTTGTTTTTAAATTTTATCATAATTGTTTCAGGCGGAATCAATAGGTAAAAAATATATATCACAGATTTAAATGTTACTTTTGATATTTAATTAAAAACAGTTGAAAAATTCAGATTTCTCTTAGACAATTTTTTTTTACAACCTTCTACAACAGGTGCAAAACTTTGCTCTCCACTCACTAGAATGGAAATGATGAAAGCGATTCTTCTTGCTGCAACATGGTAAGGGTTATGCACAATCATGCAAAGAACTTGACCTTGAACAGATAATAATATCTCTAATAAAATCTCTAGGAGCAATGCTTTTATCATTAAAGATATTCAAAATTTTAGTCGTCCATGTGGTAACCAAAACATTCCCAGCTCTAAGCATTTCAGTAGTAATTCTATCTCCCCCTGAGGATTTATGTAGTTTAAGTTTAGAAATAGGCAAAATAACTTGACTATGATATAGGTCCAACATTAAAGCCAATAATGCTTCTATCATTGTTACAATGGGAGTAGAACTAACCACATTGTTTAGAATATCACTGAAATGCTCAGCCACCTAGCCATGACAGAATCCTCACCTTACCTTATTTTTCCTTCAATCCCTTTATACCTGTTAATTTTTTACCACACAAAGCCTTAACTATGTGATATAGTTCTCTGCTGTTGTGCTGTCTAACTGCTTCCTTGGCTTTGTCAGCCAAGCTTCATATCAACTGCTAACTGATCCTTTACATGTTTATTAAGTTATAATTAATGTTATAATGCTTTCTATTAGGACTAACAGAAGATTGATTAAGACATTCCTGCACATATTTCGTTCCAAAATAAGCGCAAGTGCCTTATCACTCAAATAATTTTGTCTCCTCTGTTCCTTTTTACCTAAAAGAGTACTGTTAGTTTCAAGAAAAGCCTGTTTAAAATGGTCCCATTCTTCCTCAACTTCAGTAGTAAGCAAACCATGACTATTATAATGACTAAGTAACCTGTCATGATAAGCTTTGGCTGTAACTGGACTGTTCAGAGGTTTAGTGTTAAAGGTAACTTTTTTTTTAACCTTAGCTCAACCTTTCTTAAGTTTAAGTTGGAACACATTTTTAACAAGGTATGTAAATTGATTTTGCTAGTGCTTATTTAAAACGATATATATATATAAAAAAGAGTAATTTCAATGGATATTTCCTTCGTTCTGAAATAACTAATGAATAAAATATGGTATATTTTATCATAAAAGAAAGATTATTTAATTCTTCATAATAATATATAAACAGATTTACCTGAAACAGTATAATTATATAGTTCCATATTTTTCCATGTACAGTAATGCTGAAAGTTTCATCAGAGTCACTATATTGTGTACTGTCACTGTAGGTATCAACATTTAGTAGTAACTCGTTATACAAGTTATTTTTAAGGGAATTTCAAAAGACAAAGAAAGAGTTTAATGACAGGAGTTCAAAGAACACTCTCTATGAAATTTTAGTTTGGGAATATTAAAAGGAGGAAGAAAATAACCCAAACACTCAGGTGTTTGGTTGTTTTCTCCACAGTTGTCAAAGTCACAATACTGGCTGCCACAGCAAATGTAATTGTTCCTTTTTTTTATTTTTGGGAACTTTATTGAATATACACTGATATGCCAGTTTTTTTAGATACACCACCCCTCATCACATAAGTGGTTCATTTCAACATGTAATATGTCACATGACTGTGATGTGGTGTGCAGTATAATCAAGCAGACCAGCTCTTCGAGCATCAGGTAGAGTTTGATTGAGCATCAGAATAGGAAAAATGAGCAACCTGAGCGACTTTCAACGTGGCATGATAGTTGGTTCTAGCATCTCCCAAATAGCCATCTTCCTGGACTTTTTACGAACAGCCTTTTCTATGGTTTACCAAGAATGGTGTGAAAAGCAAAAAACTACCAGTTATCAGCAATCCCATGGACAAAAACAGCAGATCAGAAGAGTTAAAGGAGAGTAGCAAGAATCATGCAAGTGAATAGATGGGCCACAACCAGGCACATCACAGCAGAATTTAACATTGATGTGCAAAGTCATCTCTGAATGTACCACATATCCTGACCTTGTCATGAATGGGCTACAACATGAAAGCAATCTCCAGTGGGTGTTGGAGCTTCAACACTGAACCATTGAGGACTAGGAAAAGGCAACCTGGTCAGATGAATCAAGGGTCCTTTTTGCATCATGGTGAAGGAAGGACAGAATTTGGCACAAGGAACATGAGACCATGTAGCCATCTTGTCTGGTGGCAATGTGATAGTCACCAGACAAGGGGAATGTTTTTCCAGCATACATTAGACCCCTGTTACTCATCAAAGGACATCTGAATGCCACTGTGTATTTGAACATCGTTGCTTACCAAGTTCATCCCTTCATGGTTTACAGTTTAATCCTAACTCAGATGGGTGCATTCAACATGATAATGCACCTGCTTACAAGGCATATATCACCACCAAGTGGTTCCAGGAACATGCCAACAAGTTTTCATTGGTTCGCACAGTCCCCAGATCTAAACTCTATCAATCATCTTTGTGATGGTGAGGGCTGTTCACAGTGAGACTGCTGTCCAATTTGCAGCAGCTGTGATCACGATCATTTCTGCATAGTACATACAACATTCTTCACGATGCTTTCAGCATCTTATAAGTTCCACTTCCTGATGAATTTGGACTGTTCTGAAGGCTAAAAGAGGCACAACAACCTAGAGCATGTTGTGCTACTAGGTAGATGTACCTAATGAACTGGCAGTTCAATGTATAAATCATCAGATTTATATGATTTTTGAAATTCAGTTCATAAATTTTCAGGATTGATTTTAAAATAAAATAAAATCATAGAGCCTGTTATCTTGAGAACTATAGTTCCCAATAGATATGAGGACTGCAATGTCTTCCGGCACTCTAATTCTTTTCAATAGAGTATATACACTGCTGGCCATTAAAAGTGCAATACCAGGAAGAACTCGTCAGATTATCCCAAAATATACAAGATGGGTAGCCCATGGGAGAACATGTAAATGATTCAAAGCGCAGCATATATGCACATCAGGTGTGACAGTAATGCCCTTTGGAAGTGGTATAAGAGGAGATTGATTACAAAGAGTCAGTGTAAATCGCTGGAATTATGTTTGCTCATAATTCTTGCACATTAAAGGATCAAGTAGGCCTTGTCGAAGAACACAACATCCATACGACCAGGTTTCCACCTTTGATCAAGGGAGAATCGTGAGGTTACAGGAAGGCGGATTATCGTGCCGAGACATTGGTGCTTGTGTTGGACGAATGCTGCCACAGTGATGAAAATATGGTGTCAGTGGGTAGAGGAGGAACGAACTCACTGATGTGAGGAATCTCAACGGCCCTGAACACAAACCAACGAGAGGACAGACATCTCATGCGCATGGCTTTGAATGATCGTACAGCCACAACAAACACCTTAGCTCAACAGTTAGGGTGTGTTGCACATCAACCAGTGTCCACACATATGGTTCAACATCGTCTGCAGCATTGGGGGGGGGGGGGCATCTTTGCTAGGTGTCCATTGCTTTGGCTACCATTGACTCTACAACACAGGCATATGTGACTGCAATGGTGCCAAGAACGTCACACATGGATGTGTGAATGGCATCACATCATCTTTTCAGATGAATCCCACTTCAGTATGCAGCACCATGATGGACGAATCCATATCTGGCAGTACTGCGGCCACAGGCTCAGTGAGACATGCATGATGCAGTGCTATATAGGTCCAGCCCCTGGTGTTATGGTATGGGTGTCATTGGACTCCACTCGCCCCTTGTAGGAATTACCGGTACTTTGAACAGCCAGTGTTGCATCACTGAGGTGTTGGATCCTGTGGTCATACCTTATCTTCAGGGGCTCTCTGATGCCACTTACCAACAGGACAATGCCCGATCATATGTGGTATGCATCGTCCAACAATTCCTGGATAACCACCATGTGTGACACTTCTGCCTTGGCCTGAGCATTCACCGGATCTGTCTCCAATTGAACATGTCTGGTCCATGATCTCACTATGACTAGCACACCAGATACCAGCAGCTGCTACAACAGATGAACTTTGGTTATGTATCAAAACTGCATGGACTGACATTCCCCAAACACACATCCGATGTCTCATCCTCTTAATGCCGGACTGTGTAGCAGCGGTTATTGCTACTTGTGGTGGCTACACAAGATACTAATATCTTTGTATTCCACAAGTCTAACCTAGTTGCATTTGTAATCATTTGATCCTTGTAACATAAGCTATGTATCCACTAAATATGGCTTTGATATCTCTTGTCTTTCCTGGTGTTGTGGTTTTAATGGCCAGCAGTTTGTTTTAAAACACGGCCAGTGTTATCCTAGGTGGCTTGGGCTTGTCACAAGATTCACAAGATTTTATGAATTGGTTATGAAATACTTCCTTGGCTGCGTTTTTACTAAATATAATGCATTTTTTGTTTGGGTGTGAATTTTAAGAATCTTGTCAAAGTTGCAAAAAGTTGCTGCACCAAGGCAAAAAATTATCAGTATCATCAGAATGACAGAGCCAAGATAATGAGGGGAGGGGGGTAAACTGTTTTAAAACTATTCAATATATACTCAGAAACTAATAATTCCTTAAAATATAAATATTTTCAATGGTAGGGAAAGTTTAAACACCCTCAGCATATCTGTAGAAAGGGGGAGGTGTAACACCCTTGATGTAATTGCCTTTCCAACTGTAGGACCAATTTCCTTCCAAGACTTTTTGCTTCTATATCCAAGACTTCATTTTCTGGAAACCATACAAGATTAAAGCTTTTTCACTTGAAATTGAAGAAATAATGAAAGTAAAATTAGCATGTAAATAAAGATAAACACAGCTAACTTATTACAATTTAATCATACACAAATAGTGCTGTTACATTTAAAATCATCTAAAACTTATCCCAAGCTATGAGGAGTGCAACAGGTTGTATAACATGAGTGCATTTATCATTAGTTACTAACCACTAATTATCTAATTTCAGTTCATATTTAGATCGTTATAATTATCACATAATCTAAGATATATCTTTGAGAAGTAATTCAAAAGTATAATAGACTAATTAATAATGTAAAACTAATTACCAGTATTTGGTAGCTGGTACATCTGCTTTGGAATTCTCATCAAGATGTTGAATGTCTTCGGTAGATGTTACATTGCATAGCAGTTGTTATTTGCTAGTCCTTAGCTACCGGTCCTTTGGAGAAGCACATAAGTATATCCATGTTATAGTAGACACAAACTCGAAGTTGTTTTCATATGCATGTTGATGAAAGTTCATTATGATGATTTGCTGGTGATATCTCTTTTGACTAGATGTTGTAGCATATTGTTTGAAGTTTCGATCTGGCGCTTTTACTCTACATGGTTGACTGTTTGTCCTTTGTTGTAGTTTACTGCATGGCTGCCTACAACCACTTTTACCGATGTTTGGTTATTACAGCTTTTTCATGGAGCTGTAATAACCAAACATTGGTAAAAGTGGATGTACCAGCCACCAAATACTGGTAATTAGTTTTACATTATTAATTAGTCTATTATACTTTTGAATTACTTCTCAAAGATATATCTTAGACTATGTGATAATTATAATGATCTAAATATGAGTTGAAATTAGATAATTAGTGATTAGTAACTAATGATATATACACTCACGCTATACAACCTGTTGTACTCCTCATGGCTTGGGATAAGTTTTAAATGATTTTAAATGTAACAGCGCTATTCATGTATGACTAAATTGTAAAATTAACATATAACTTAATGCGAAGATAAAAAAATTTCCAAAGCAACAAGTTGAAAGCCAGCAATATATAATGACTCCGAACAATCACTAACAACATATATGGAGTTTTTCCAAAAGGGACTTTAGGATATTGTTTTGTAATAAAAAGGAAAACACATGGAATATATCTGATTTATTTATTGTAAATTAAAGTTTCATCGATTACAATTAAACTTGAAAGATGATGTCATTTAAATATCCACCATGGCTAGGTTTACAGGCATCAATACGAACATCATAATTTTGCAAGATATTCTCATTCATTAAGACATCTCTCTTATGATGGCTCGGATGTTATCTTTTAAGTCTGGTATGTTATCTGGTTTGTTGACATAAATTTTACTTTTCAAATAGCCCCAAAGAAAAAATTCCAATGGTGTTAAGTCGCAAGATCTTTGCAGCCAATTCACATCTACATTTTGTGAAATTATACGTCCAGGGAATTTCATGCATAATAACTTTATGTTCACTCATGTTGTATGGCTCGTAGCACCATCTTGTTGAAAATAAACATCAAAAATGTCAATTCCATCATTTTGAAGCCACAGAAATTCTGTAATCATCGCATTGTAATGCTCTGCATTCACCGTAACAGCATTGCCACGATCATTTTCAAAGAAAAATGGGCCAATGATTCCTCCAGACCACACCAAACTGTACATTTTTGTACATGAAGTGATTGTTCGTGAATAATTCGAGGATTTTCTTCCCCCCAAAGTCAACAATTTTGTTTATTGACACTTCCACTTAACATGAAATGGGCCTCATCACTGAAGTTGATTTTACATGAAAACTGAGGATCCGTTGCACTTTGTTCTAACATCCAAGTAACAAAATTTCTGCATTGCAAATGGTCCGTTTCCTTCAGTTCCTGCATTAACTGAATCTTATAAGCGCGCAAATGCAAATCTTTATGCAAAATTCGCTATAAACTGGCTTGAGCAATGCCTAATTCTTCAGAACGTCGTAGAATTGATATTGATGGGTCATTTGCAATACTTTCACGTACAGCAGTAATGGTGTACGTAGCAGAGCTTGCAGTTTTTGGTCTCCCTGAAGGTGGTTTATTATGAACAGGTCCAGTTTCTTCAAATTTTTTCACTAAATTTCGAATTGCTTGTTCAGTAGGACGATTGAATGCACCAAAAAAATCACGAATTTTGCGATGTGTTTCTTTTACTGAACATCTATTTCCATAATAAGTTTTAATGATGTCAATATGTTGTTCTTGTGAGAGTGACGCCATAGTTAAACTTGTATATGACTGAAGTTAGGGTATATGAAATTCCACCTGAAAAAAAAATTAAGTTATCGGCATTCAAAATTCTAAAGCCCCTTTTGGAAACCCTGTATGTATATATACATGAATAAAACCAATAAATTGATAGAAGTAAAAATGAGCAAGCTATAAGCCAGCCATTATTACAATCAGCGATGTACCATAACTGTGAAAGATTTACAGGAATAAAAATCAATAAATTGATAGAAGTAAAAACGACAAGTTGTAAGGCAGCCATTTTCATACCTAGCCATGTAGTATAATGAAAGATCGATACAAATCTACAGAAATAAAGTCATTATAGAGCTATAGAAATAAAAGCAAAGTTTTAATTATAAAAGTATAAATAAAATAATACCAAAATGTGAAGTTACACATTTTATATGACACTATTATAAAGCATACACTTCACATAGCCACAGGGCAGACCCTTTGCTACTATCATCTGGTATTGCTGGGTTGTGATGTATTTACCAGGACTTTTGCATAAACAAGTTGTTTTTAGTTGTGGTTTGGTTTCAGTAGCCAGAGAGCACTGTTGTTGCTGGGATCAATGATAAAAATAATTCTAGTCGTATTGAAATGGCAGTGTTGAAAGAAGATTTTATTTCTTACCGGTATGCTTCAAGGCATAGCTATGTGTGGAAAATCACAGTCAGGTGGTCACACCACTGAAGTCATCTTACAGGGGTAGTAAAGTGAAGTGTATGGTGATCAAAGTACATTGCCCCAGTGTTTTCTCTTCTTATATTTTCCACAAATAGTGAATGATTCAGGAGGTTTTAAATCAAATTTTAATATTAATATACCTAATTTTGTGCAGATTCTATTGTATTCATGGATTACAGCCTATTTTTAAAAACTTATAAAAGATATATTTAAAAAAGGGTTGTTATCTGGCATAATGTTTTTAAACTGATTTTAGTTGTTGAAATTAAAAGCAAATTTTGTAGAAAGAAAGAAATATTCAATTATATTTCAATTTTCATCACTCTCATATTCTACACCCAGATCCATGTTTAAGCATTTTTTTATAATAACATATATCAGAGATTCAGAACAACTTTTAAATTCATCAAGAGTAATTAAATATTCCATGAGGTACGGCAATTTTGCCTTGGCGATATCCATGATAATAGATGCAAAATTGCATCCAAAATGCACTGGGAAATTAATGAGTTTTACCAGTCACAGAATAAAGATTTTCTTCTCCTGCAAGTTGCGTTGTTTACCCCCCTCTTTTTCTCCCCTTCTGTCGATTGTTGAAGTTGTGGTGTGTGCAATCAGAGGAATAGTGTACTCTTTCAGCTTGAGTCAAAATTTGATCTTACCATGCATATAGCTATACATGATGTAAAACACTTTCACTTAAATATAAGAAATTTTTTTAAGTTGTTTTGGTCATTGATTTAGTCAAATTTTTTAAGTAATTAATGCTTTTCTTATCTACTATGAAAATATTGTTACTTATTCTTTCTACTGCCCATATAACACCACCACACGATCTATTCAATAGTATTAATTTTTTGCAGCATTATAGCAATTAACAAGAGATGCAGTGGTTTCACATTGACTAGAGGTACACTGCAGCAGCTGGGACCCAGGTTCAAATGGTAACATGGCTGTTCTTGGACTCTCATTGATAAATTGCATCATCACAAAAACAAATAAGAATGTATGAGAACTTTTGTGGAACAATGAAAGAAACGTGTATTAGACTCAGCATTATTAATTTATACTAACAGAACAATTACCAAATTTTAGTTCCCTCTCCCTTTCAAACTCATTACTTAAATTTGTGGAGGCCTATGCCCAATCACCCACATTAAATTGCCTTCTGCAATTCACAGAACTGTTATAATTTTCAATTCAGCAGAATATAAAATTATTTACAAAAATATATTTAGAAGACGAAAGCAGAAAATGTGAATATATATATATATGCATCTCACAGCAAATAGAGTAAGAGTTAAAATGAGAATTTGAAACCCACAAATCCATTTTCCCAATTCTGCCTCTGGTGGTGATTAAGATTGGACCCAGACAGCTATGGCAGATGTGAACATATATTGTCCATGACTCCCCAAGAGACTGCTTTGGTTGGAGACAGAATCCTCTTTGGCACTCCTTGGAAGTGCCAAGATTGCGACAATTGTTGCCCTTGGAAAGACGACAATTGTTGCCCTTAGAATGGAACCTCAAGTATGTGGTTTTCAAATAGTTTGATATCTGAAGGGTTAAACATAGTACTGTAATTTAAAAAATTATGAAATTTTCTTAAAAGGAAGAATCCACTGTTTTTTTTTAATAAAATGCACAGTTGTAAGAACATTAAAGTGTAAAAGAAATCGTTAACCTGCACCATTGCTGAAAAATGTCTTACAGGTACACTGTACCTGCAAATAATCTTTTGCTAAGTATGTCATACCAGCCTACTTTCACCACTGGTTTTAAAGCAGAAAAGGCAGCATAAAAAACGAAAAAGAGAAGAAAAAACCTGCATTTTGCACAAATCTCCTGCATTTTGCCAACTAGCCATAATTTCACAAAGATAATTCCAATGCAATATTTACATCTTGTCTGCATTGTAGCATGTCAGTGTGAATTTTTCCTTGATTTGGCCAACTCTCCTTAATTTCACGAAACTAATCCCAATCTTTACATCTCTCCTAAATTTGCCAAATCACTTCAAATTTTCAAACTCCCCAAGATTTTGCAAGTTTTCTCGATTTTGTCAACTCTCCTTAATTTCACAAACCCACTCCCAATTATCACAACTTGCCCGTATTTTCCAAGTGTATTCGAATTTTGCCAACTGCCCAACATTTTGTTAAGTTTCCTTAATAATTTGTACAACACTCCTTAATTTACAAAACAAATCTCGTTTTTAACAACTCGCCTATATTTTACCAAGTGGATTCGAATTTTGCCAACTACAAATCTCAATTTTCACAACTCGCCTTTATTTTACGAAGTAGATTCAAATTTTGCCAACTCGCCGTAATTTTACAGAAAAAATTGCAATTTTTACATCTTCCCTGAATTTTCCAAGTCACTTATAATTTTATCAACTCTCCTTAATTCCACAAGAAAGGCACAATTTTCCCAACTCTCCTGTGTTTTATGAAGTGGCTTTGAATTTTGCCAACTCCCCTAGATTTTGCCAAGAGTTCTTGGTTTTTCCAACTCTCCTTAATTTCACAAAACCAATCCCAATTTTTACAACTCACCTGTACTTTACCAACTGGTTTCCAGTTTTGCCAACTTCCCTAGATTTTGCCAAGTTTTCTCGATTTTGTCAACTCTCCTTAATTTCACAAAACAATCCCAATTTTCACAACTCGCCCGTAATTTACCAAGTGGATTCGAATTTTGCCAACTGCCCTAGACTTTGCCAAGTTTCCTCGATTTTGCCAACTCGCAACAATTTTACAGAAAAAAATCCTAATTTTTAAATCTCACCTGATTTTTGCAAAGTCACTCTGAATTTTGCCAACTCCCCCAAAATTTGCCAACTTTCCTAGATATTGCAAGGTGCCTCGATTTTGCCAACACGCCATAATTTTACAGAAAAAAGATTGCAATTTTTACATCTCACCTGAATTTTGTCAACTCTCCACGATTTTGCCAAGTCAGTCCTAATTTCGCCAACTGCCCCTAGAATTTGCCAACTCTCTTAGTTTTGCCAACTCCTAGATTTTGCTAACTCGCCATAATTTTACAGAAAAAAATTCAAATTTTCACATCTCGCCTGAATTTTGCCAACTCCCCACGATTTTGCCAAGTCACTCCAAATTTTGCCAACTGTCCTTAGATTTTGCCAATTCCCAGAGTTTTGCTAACTTGCCATAATTTTACAGAAATTACCCAATTTTTACATCTCACCTGAATTTTGCCAAGTCGCCCCGAATTTTGTCAACTCCCCAAGATTTTGTCAAGTCACTCCGAATTTTGCCAACTCCCCAAGAGTTTACCAAGTCATTCCCAATTTTGCCAACTCCCCAAGAGTTTACCAAGTCATTCCCAATTTTGCCAACTCCCCAAGATTTTACCAAGTCACTCCGAATTTTGCCAAGTTTTCCCGATTTTGCCAACTGACCTGTATTTTAACTAAGTGGCTTCGAATTTTGCCAACTGCTCTAAATTTTGCTGTCTCTCCATTTTCCAAACTGCCTTAGATTTGTCAAGTTGCCTCGATTTTGACGACAACTCTTAATTTTCCAAAATAAAAATTACAAATTTTCACAACTCACCTAGATTTTATGGTTGCTTCGAATTTTGCCAACTCCGAGTTTGGTAACTAACCAACTACTTTGGGGGAGAGCCACCCCCCCCCCCTCTTGGCTACGACCCTGACTGATTGTTGATTGCCTTGGTCAGAGTTTTTTTTCTCAGTATCCATGCACAATAACAGGTACTCATGGCTTGCCACTCCACACCTTTGAGGCTATTTTTTCTGTTACCAAAGTCCCAGAGGCAAATTTACTTCAAAATTTATAATATGTAGTTTTCAACAATGGATCAACCTACAGAATTATTAATAGAATGTAGAAAAAAAATATTGCAGGATGGAGCAAAGCTTCTCCCCTTCCCTGCTGATGCCCACAATCATCATCATCATCATCCTCAAGCAGCCATGGGGTACAGAGGTCCAACCAGACCGTGCAATTTAGATCTCCAAGCAAGTCTATCCTGAGCTACATCTGCTGCATCAGGCCACTGAACACCAATTCTAATAAGGTCCTGTTTGACATTGTCTGCCCACTACATCCTTGGTCTCCCCCTCTTTCTGAACCCTTTAGGCACACTGTTCATAACCCTATTCGCCAATCTATAATTATCCATACGGGCAACATAGCCAAACCAACGGAGTCTCTCTCTGCACAATATGCTGCTTAAAGGAGGTTGCCAACTCCTTTGCCTAACCTCATCATTAGTTACAAAGTTGAACCACCTAATGCCCAAGATACTAGGTAAGCATCTAGTTTCCTGTTATCTTATTTACACAGTGTCCAAGTTTCACTACCATAACTAATACTAGAAAGAACCAAACTATTATACAATCTAATTTTAGTCATTAGGTGTATATGTCTATTTCTCCACAATCTCCATAGATACTTAAAAATCCCAGCAGCAATCCCTATTCGTCTGTTAATCTCATGCCGCACATCACCATTATCTGTTACATAGCTCTCAAGGTAATTAAACTGTGACACCTGCTCAAGATTGCAACCATTCAGATTAACTGAATCACAGCTTGCCTGACCAATTTTCATCATTTTAGTTTTCTCTCTGTTTATAACCAAACCTATTCTACTATCAGTCTCATCAACAGTTTGAATGAAGGAGTTCATCTCATCAACATCATTTGCAAAAGGGCTAAATCATCTGCATAATCTAAATCAGAAATCTTCAGATCTGTAGACCATTTAAGGCCAATGTCTTTCCCTTGAAGTGAATTTCACACAACATAATCAATAACTGAACAAAAGAGAAAAGGAGACAAAATGCACTCTTGTCGGACACCAGAACTAGGCTGCAGCTAAACCAATTGCTACAAGCCTTACCAACTCTCACCAACTCTCACACACAGTGTTTTTATAGAGAGCTTTCATTATGTTAACTAACTTGTCTGGTATACCATATGATCTCAAAATCAACCACAAATTATGACGATCAACAGAGTCGAAAGCCTTTTTGAAATCAACAAAGCTAGCAACGAAAGGTTTCTGAAACTCTAAACATTTCTCAAGAATCTGCCTAAGTGAAAATATCTGATCTACACATCCTCTACCACTTCTGAATCCACATTGCTCATCACGCAATTGACTGTCAACCAGATTCTTAATTCTATTAAGCACAATTATGCAAAGAACTTTCCCTGGAACAGAGAGTAGGCTGATACCCCTATAGTTACCACAAGAACTGCGATCACCTTTTTTGAAAATAGGGATAATAATAGCTCTGGTAAAATCCTTAGGAACCATGCCTTTATCATAAAAGATATTCAAAATTTCAGTCATCCAGGTGGTGACTGAAACATTCCCAGCTCTAAGCATTTCCGTAGTAATTTCATCTACCCCTGGGGATTTATTAAATTTAAGTTTAGAAACAGCCAAAATAACTTCAGATTGTGTTATAGGGCCAACATTAAAGCCACCAATGCATCTATCATCATTGCAAACAATGGGAGTAGAACTAACCACATTGTTTAGAACATCACTAAAATGCTCAGCCCACCTAGCCATGATACAATCCTCACATTCTATAACCTTACCATGTTTATCCTTCAAACCCTGTATACCTGTCCGTTTTCTACTACACAAAACATTAACTATCTGGTACAGCTCTCTGCTGTTGTGCTGCCTAACTACTTCCTCGACTTTGTAAGCCAAGTCATCAATCCAAAGATTCTTATCAGCAGCTAACTGATCCTTTACACGCTTATTAAGCTCTCTGTAATGCTTTCTATTAGGACTAGTAGATTAAGGACATTCCTACAGTTCTTTCTTTCTGAAATAAGCTCAAGTGCCTTATCAATCAAATAATCTGCCTCCTCTGCTCCTTTTTCCCTAAAAGAGTACTGTTAATTTCCAAAAAAGCCTGTTTAAAATGGCCCCATTTTTCCTCAACTTCAGTAGTAAGCAAACCATGACTGTCATAATGACTAAGTAACTTATCATGGTATGCTTTAGCTATAACTGGGTCTTTCAGAGCTGCAATATTAAAGGTAAATTTTTTAACCCTAGCACAACACTTTTTAAGTTTAAGTTGCAAGACACTCTTAACAAGGTAATGGTCAGATCCAATTTCAGCTCCCCTATATGCCCTGATATTCCTAACTGAACTAGCTCATTTGCTGTTAATTAATATATAATCAATGATATTTTTATGCAGTCCATCAGGTGAAACCCATATGTACTTATGTTTTTCACGATGTTTGTAATAAGTGTTAGTTATTCTGAAACCATTGAGTTTACTTACCTGTAGGAGATGTTGCCCATTGCAGCTACCAATACCAAAAGGGCCAATCACTCCTCCCCAAAGGTCAGAGTCATTACCAACTTTGGCATTGAAGTCACCTAGAACAAGGGTAATATCTCCTCTCTTGACAGAGTTCAAAATATCCTGAAGTTGTTCGTAAAATCTATCCTTCTCATCCTCATCGGCATCCTCAGTGGGGGCATAACAGCAGATAACATTCAGGTCTTTAACGCTTGTCTGAAATTTAGCTGTAAGAAACCTTTCGTTAATGCACTCATATCCTAGAAGAGCATCACTAGCATGTCTGCTGAGAAGCAGACCCATGCCTTGGTGATGTTTATTGTCTTCCCACCCTGAAAAGATAAATTTAATATTATTTTTAAGAATCTGAACTTTATCTGTCCATCTGGTCTCTTGCAAGCCGAGAATATCTAGATTATAACTGTGGAATTATTGTGTGAGGACATCAAGAGAAAAAGCTCAATGCAGAGTCCTCACATTCCAACTAGCTATGGAGAGAAAATGGTTAGTGGGATGTTTAAAGAAACTATGTTTATTGAGAGAGGGAATGCTGACAATATCAAACAGCCCCCTAATCGCAGACATGGGGTAAAGACCCGTTCCCCCACCACTAAAGGCTGAAGCCATCTACACTGGAAGGCTTCCCCCAATGTAGAATTTGACAATGCCAGTAGAAGCAAAGAGTTCAGGTGCCTGCGATGACCTCTGCTCAGGATTATCCACCAGCTGATAAACATATCCTGTGAATCTGCACAATAACAATATACAAAGAACCTGAGTATAACAAGTTTGCTAATTTTCTATAAAATTTGCAATATTTATTTTAATTATTCTGCTTCTATAAACAGCTTTATACAGTGAAGTGCCATTGAATTAGGAGTAGGAGACATTATCCAAATTCAGTACCGCAAGTTACTCATTTGCTAGCATGCATGGCTGAAACTCTAGTTATATATAGCTGTCAGCTTTGGCTTCCCCAAGCATTCGTCATGAGTAGCATAATGGAAAAGGCACTGGATTTAGATGCATATGATAGAGGGCAGATCGTAGGTGCCCGACAGATGGGACACTTGATCTCTGAAATTGTCAACGAACTTGGATTTTCTTGTACAACAGTTTCAAGAGTGTTCCAGGAATATGAAAATTCTGGCAAAAAAGCAAGCACCTGGACAACCAGCCTTGAATCATCATGGTCTTCACCATCTGACCCACATCCTACAGACCGATAACAGTCATTATCTGAAATCACCTCCCATCTGAATGCAGGTTCCAGCCAGGAATTCAGTGCACAGACTGTGCAATGCTCACTTCATCATCTCAGCTTCAGGAGCCGCTGACCTATGAGAGTCTCACTTCTAACGGCACGACACCGGGCTCAGTGCCTTGCCTGGGCTAAAGTACATCGAAACCAGACCATCAAAAATTGGCAACGAATAGCCTAGAGTGATGAATCCCGATTTAAACTTCATCACCCCAATGGGAGACTGAGGGTATGGTGCCAATTGGCCCCATGAAGTCATGGATCTTGCATATCAGGTCGGCACAGTACAAGCTGGTGGTGGCTCAGTGATGGCCTTGGGTGTCTTCAGTTAGATGTCTGTGAGACCTATGGTGTGTGTGCCAATGATTCTTAATGTATCCCAGTATGTAGAACTCGTGGCTGACCATTTACACCCATTTATGGCCATCATGCATCCCAATGGAGATGGCTTCTACCAACAAGACAACTGTTCATCTCACAGGTCCAGGTTGGCTACTGCATGGTTGCAGGAGCATTCTGCTGACTGTGAAATAATGACTTGGCCACCTGGAAGCCCAGATTTAAATCCCATCAAAAATCTTTGGAATACCATTGTGCAGAGTGTTTAGGCCCGTGTCTCATCAGCGATGATCTTGGGAGAATTGTGGACAGCTCTGGAGGATGCATGGGTCACCATAGCTGTGGAACATTTACACAAGCTTGTGGAGTCCTTGCCTCGTCGTGTGGTGGCCATTATCAGGGCCAGAGTGGGTCCAACATGTTACTAGGTTGCTATCCCTAATTCAATGGCACTTCAGTGTATAAGCTAACCTGACAAAAAAATGAGTCATTTCCTGCCATAAGAGGGTTACATCCGTTCGACAGCAACAGAAGGTGCACCAGTAATAAATGCATCTTACAAATAGCTGTGCACTATGAGGTTCATACAGTGACAAGAAGTGGTGTGCCACATGTGTGTTAGTTGCTCCAAAGATGCACCAAAGATGTGAATGAGTGGCTAAAAGGTCTTATTGCATTTGGTTGAGCTAAAGGGCATAATGAAGAAGCTGCTTTTGCAGATGTGTCGAAACGTACTGTCCAAAGTGTCTTCCAGCAGTGGCATACATCGCAATCTACCACTAATCTTCACCAGAACTGCGGCAGACTGTGCTCACCAATAGGGACTGCCGCAGTCTGTCACGCACTGTTAGGGTAAACTGCTTTACAATGAGGCAGGAATTGCTCCAGTCAGTCAATGCAGGCCTGCAACAAGCTGTTTCTGAATGAACACCTGAAGGGAACTGCATGCCATGGATACCTGGAGCAGAGTACCGCGGAAGAGACCCATGTTAACAGCTCTGCACAAGGCTGCATGGCTACAGTGGGTGCAGTGCCACAAAGACTGGACTGTCGACTCTTGGAAGCATGGGATCTGGTCAGATGAGTCCCGTTTTCGCTTGTACTCGAATGATGCAAGGCAATGGATACATCATAAGCCGCCTGAAGCCTTCCATGCAGACAGGATTTCAGCTGTTCTTCAGTCGCACAGAGTTGTTACGCGCTATTAGGTGACATTCAGCTAGGGGTGACTAATTTTTTGTGTGGTGAGTTTATATACAGTGTTAGAATGATGTACGCAACTTAGAAAATTCCAAACCTTACAATGAATACTATAATATGAATGGCTCAGAGCACAAATGATAGCTGAAATCAAAAACATTTATGTACGATTTATATTTTCAATGTAGATCCCATGCAAATTGGTACACACAGTGGGGCCAATTATCAAGTTTTTCCCACACACTTTGCACAGTATTGTCATTCATCAGTTACACAGAAGCTTTACCAGATGGACAGGTAAAGGTGAGATACTTAAAAATAATTTTAAATTTCTCTTTTCAGGGAGGGAGGATGGAAAGCATCTCCAAGGTGTAGGTTTGCTTTTCAGCAGACATGACAGTGATGTTCTTCTAGGATATGACTGCATTAATGATAGGTTTCTTACAGCAAAATTTAAAATAAAAATTAAAGACTTGAATTCAAGAGTGTTCCAGGAATATGAAAATTCTGGCAAAAAAGCAAGCACCTGGACAACCAGCCTTGAATCATCACGGTCTTCACCATCTGACCCACATCCTACAGACCGATAACAGTCATTATCTGAAATCACCTCCCATCTGAATGCAGGTTCCAGCCTTGAATGTCATCTGTTGTTATGCCCCCACAGAGGACTCTATTGAGAACGAGAAGGATACATTTTACAGCCTGCTTCAGGATATCTTGAATTCTGTGAAGAAAGGAGATATTGCTCTTGTGCTAGGTAACTTCAATGCTAAAGTTGGTACTGACTCTGACCTTTGGGCAGGAGTTTTAGATCCCTTTGGCATTGGTAGTTCCAATGGCAATGGGAAACGTCTCCTACAGGTTAATGGTTTGCAAATAACTAACACATACTAACAAACACTGGGACATTTATAAATATACATGGGTTTTGCCTGATGGGTTGCACAGGAATATGACAGATTATATTTTAATTAACAGCAAATGGGCTAGTTCATTTAGGAATACCAGATCATACAGGGTTTTTCAGGAAAAGGGAAGCCAAAATTGGGTTTGATCATTACCTGGTCAATAGTGTCTTTCAGCTAAAGCTTAAGAAATGTTGTGCCTAAGGTTAAGAAAATTGGCATAGTACTGAATGTCTGAAAGATCCAGATATAGTTAAAGCATACCATGATATGCTACATAGTCATTATGACAATCGTGGTTTGCTTGCTGTTGAAGTGGAGAAAGAATGGGATCATTTTAAACAGGCTTTTCTTGAAACCAACAGTACTCATTTGGGTAAAAGGGAACAGAGACTTTGACCTTTTGAGGCCTAAAGTTATGGCAAATTTAAGAGGCCCCAAAAATTCGAAATATATATATTATTATGATTGAAGGGAACATTAAAAAATAAACAGGAAATTGATGTTGTGAAAACATTATTATACCAATGGTAAGTTCAGATGATGAATGTTTGCACAATAGACTGAATATAAAATTTTTTTCTTAACACTAAAACTTGAAATGCATTTCTTTGAGGCCCCTCATATTACTAGGCCCTAAGCTGTAGCTTAGTTAGCTTATGCGTAAGTCTGACCCTGGGTGTGCATACATGGTATTACACTCCACATTTTTCTGGCAGTTTTTGGATGTTTGAGAGTTTGCAATGTTAAAGTCAAAACGTTTTCATTTGTGTTTTAAATTTTATGAAAAGAATGATTCATTCTTTAATATGTATTGAAATTTTTTCAAAATATGAAAGTCAGTTTGAGTGCATTGTGATCTACTGGGTATTAGCCACTATTAATGGGATACGTGTACATTTTGGGATAAATAAAGTTCACCACTTTATATGTAACAAAAAAAAAATACATTGCTACATTTCTTTTCATTGTTGAATATTGTTAATGTAGGGTTATCATATTGGAATTACTCAACTGGAAGATACTGGAATGAAATTGTGCCAGGCCATAGGAAAATTAATACCAGGCTCCGAGAAATCTGACTTAAGCTGTACAATTGCAATAGATCGTTCTCTTATTGGAGGAATGAGGTAAGAGAAACAATGGCAATATAGAAAATATTCATTTTGTGTCATAAAATTATATTAAATTTTTAAAAATATAATTCAATTAAACTTTTGAAAATTTTATCATTTATTCTTTCCTCAAAACTTTCTTTTCTCCCTTAAGATAATATTTTACACTTTAAAGCTTAAGATATCAGAACTGTGAAAATGGTGTTTACGAAGCCTACATATATTATAGTTAGGAACACTAAACTGCACACTTACACTAGAACTGACAATACAAGTGTATATAATATATGTAGTTAGGAACACTAAACTGCACACTTAGTACAGAAAAAGAAATTGAAATTTTTTAAAAATATAGAATTTTGAGCATTTATATAGATATTAACACTTTGAGGAGAAACATCACAATTTTAATTATGCCCAGTAGCTTCCCATTGTTTATGAAGGCAAATTATTCCAGCCGTGAACATTATGATTACAGAAATATGTCGATTCACATCTAGAGTCTGCAATGTGTTAAAAATAGACATTTCATAGACCCTAAATACTATTTTTTTTTTCTCTTTTTTCCCCCTCAGCATGATGCATCAGAAACTAGCCTTTGTACTTCTTCAAACTGACATTAGCAAAGTCCAAATTACAGCATTACCATAGCTAATATCCTAGCTAGTGCAGGAATGTGCTATAAATTACTGTCAGCTCTTGCAGGTTGATTGACTTGATTACATTAGATTATTCCATTGGTGTTTTGAACTAAGCACCCAGAAATGCTCCAAGTTGCATTGTTTTTATTGAAGGTTCTGGGTCATTTTTACAGAAATGCCGCCATATATTTGTTTTTGTTTTTTCATTTTGGTATATTTTATTGTTTATTGGATAAATCCTACAAAAGGAAAAAATCCATATCTTTTAATATGGGATCGAAACATAATGTCTACAGAAGATTTTGTTTCAGTTTGCAACTTAGTGCATAGTTGACTGTGGTGCTTGATTGTGCACTGAACAAACTGTAGACATGACTGTGCAAATGCAAAAAAAAGTATTGACTTCGTTTTGCATTTTTCATTAGTTTCTTATTTGTTCATGAGATCTAGTGATGGATATTTTGAATAAAGTTGATCCAGAAAACCCAAGTCTTCTCCAGGAAATATTTTGTTGCATTCAATAAGTGAATTTGGAAAATTTTTAGGCTTCCCAGATTCAGAAACGAGATTCCAAGTAGAGCCCTATTTTGAAACTGTGATGGTAATTCTTGTGATAATTATAGAGGAATCTGTCTGCTTCCTGTTCTTTAGGGTAGGTAAAGTACTTTGCAGTATTGTACTTTACCCTTATTGAATTAAGAATTTGGTTAATGGACAACTGCAGGACGAACAATGTAGATTGAGAAATGGTAAGAGATGTATGGATCAAATATTTTTACTTAAGCACAATTACTGTAGAATGTTTAATTTTAAAATCGTGGCAAAAATTTTGGTTAAAAATTTCACTTTTAATCATACAATTCTTCCCAATATTCACCATTAGAGATCATAAGCAATTTAATTTTCGATCATTTCAAATTATATTTTATAATAACAATATATTTGAGAAGCAATAAAAAATAAATCCAGAAGCACCAGAGTAAAAAAAACTGCCTTTAGAATTGAAAGTCTGGTCAAGTATTGACTGAAAGCAATGGGCATAATTCTTTGATGATGGAACTTCTGATTGCAATAAAGTTAATATCTTGCATTAAAAGTTTAGAAAACATTACAACTCTGCAAGAGCAATAAGTAGGTCAGAATACCAGAAATCAAAACCAATTGGTAATCTGCATATGGTATAGTAGAATAAAGGCATAAACAAAATTGTTGCTACTTGATGCTATTTACGGTGACTTGTGAGTACACCAATGCAGGTTTAACAGATATACACTGTTCAACATAGAAAATGCCACACCATGGAGGAATGCACGAAATGAGACTAAACTTACCACACATGTAGACAAGTAGGTGGGAAAGAAATGATTTAATTTCTGAGGAATCACATGAATGCAGTGGGTGAGGAGACAGTATAATGTGGCCTGAGGCAGTAGGTCATATGACTGCCATGCTGGGCTATACATTCAGCAACACAACATGACATCAAGTGAAAAAGTTACTGAATGGTGTGATTTCCATGCATACCATCCGGTATTGCAGACCATGCATTGTTAACCTGTGCCCATAATTCATCGACATTGCGAGGTGGTTATGCAAAGCATGAATTGTCTGCCAATGATGCCCCAAACATTCTCTATTGGGGAGAAGACTAGGGATTGAGCTGACCAAGGCAGCACCTGTACACCTTGTAGACACTGTCTGCAGATGTTGGCAGTGTGTGTGTGTTTGGGGGGGTGGGTGTTATCATGTTGAAACTGGGCATCAAGGATACCACAGAGATACAGCAATAAAATGGACTGCAGCACCTCATTGATATATTGTTATGCTGTCATTGTGTGTATGAGCAATGAACAGTTGTTGAAACTAATAGTGCCCCAAACCATGACACCAGGCTGAGGAGCTGTACGATGCTCATGGATGGCAGCAAGGTCAGCCCGGTGACCATGTTGTCTCCAGACTCTCAATCGGTGATCATCGGTGCTGAAACAGAAACAGTCTGTCTCCAGACTATCAATTGGTGATCATCGGTGTAGAAGCCAGACTCGTCACTAAATATGACATTTTTGGCTGAGCATAGGGAGAAAATAGCTTGGCCTCTGAATGGAAAAATGTTTTTCAGGCCAGACACTGAAAGAGTTAATGGGATTTTCTCTCCAGTTTATGAAATTTAGGAATTCTTCTTGGCTGCTTATTTTACTAAACATTATGAATTTTTTTTTATTTGGGTGTTGAATTTTACCTAAGTGCTGAAAAGTTAGTGCATCAAAGCAAAAAAACAAACACTGTATTGTCAGAGTGGCACAGCCAAGACACTGAGGGAAGTGCTTTTAAAACCATTCAATATAAACATAAAAACTCCTTTTTTTTAAGGAAATTTTGTGGGGGGGGAGTAAACTGTACTTAGTGAGTTTAGTGGTAGAGTAGGTAAAATCTCTTCCCGAAATTGCTGTACCACATGAGGACCGACTTCCATGCTAAGCCATTAAAAGTTTAGAAAGCATTACAACTCTGCAAGAGCAATGAGTAGGTCAGAATACCAGAAATCAAAATCAATTGGTAATCTGCATATGGTATAGTAGAATAAAGGCATAAACAAAATTGTTGCTACTTGATGCTATTTATGGTGACTTGTGAGTAAACCAATGCAGGTTTAACAGATATACACTGTTCAACATAGAAAATGTCACACCATGGAGGAATGCACGAAATGAGACTAAACTTACCACACATGTAGACAAGTAGGTGGGAAAGAAATGATTTAATTTCTGAGGAATCACATGAATGCAATGGGTGAGGAGACAGTATAATGTGGCCTGAGGCAGTAGGTCGTATGACTGCCATGCTGGGCTATACATTCAGCAACACAACATGACATCAAGTGGAAAAGTTACTGAATGGTGTGATTTTCATGCACACCATCCGGTATTGCAGACCATGCATTGTTAACCTGTGCCCATACTTCATCGACATTGCGAGGTGGTTATGCAAAGCATGAATTGTCTGCCAATGATGCCCCAAACATTCTCTATTGGGGAAAAGGCTAGGGATTGAGCTGGCCAAGGCAGCACCTGTACACCTTGTAGACACTGTCTGCAGATGTTGGCAGTGTGTGTGTGGGGGGCGGGGGGTTATCATGTTGAAACTGGGCATCAAGGATCAAGGATACCACAGAGAGACAGCAATAAAATTGATGGAATACCATATCCATAATCTCATTCATTTTCATAAAACGGTATAAAATAAAAGTTTGTTTTATTAGAAAACAAAGAAATAATAAAAGAAAAAATAACCTAATGTTATGTTAAATAAAATATTCGCAGCAATAAGTTGTAAGCCTACCATCTGATGTTGCATAATTCTGAAAAATCAATAATTATCAAACAACTGAAAGAGTGATAATTGATGGAAATAAAGTAAATCCACAGAAGTGAAAACATAGATTTAATGATAAAAGGAAACTAAATACTAACTTGACGAAGGGAGTTTATATCTTGCTTGACTTAAATTATCCATGTAAACAACTTACTGTGCAGTGACTTAGCAGATGGCTCTCCCAACTCTTAAACGTGTATGTGAGTGAGCAATTAGAACACCTGTGACTTGCTCCATCTACCCTGATGCTGTGCATTATTTCATAGCAAGATTATTGAAGACTAGCTGCAAACTTTTTTTTAGTTATAATTTCGATCTGAAGAGCTGGGGTAAATGAGAAACATAATTGTAGTAATAGTAAAATAGGTTTAAGGCAGAAAAGAGTGTAAAACGAGAAAAAACTACAGAGGTACTACTCCGCAATTACTTCCAGAATCCTCTGTTTTCAAAAATAGCAGTTTTTTTCTTAATATTCAGGATATTTTCGAAACTTTAAAGAAAAATTTGTTGATAATAGTTCAAATCAAACTTGTGAGCTTTAATCAGGTGGTTGCTTCAGCTTAGAGTAATGTTAACAAATAAATCGGCAATACCTTATGCATTCTAAGAAATGGCAATCAAATTTTTTATGATGTAGTTTAATAAATAAACATACATCAAATGAAAAAAGAAAGTATTATTCACAAACTTAAATTACATATTTTTAAAAGATATATGTAAGAAAATTTTCAAATGGCAATTTCTATTTTTTTTAATCAATTTTTTTTTTTGTTTGTTTTACAAAAAGACGTCTATATTCATTTGGGCCTCTCATTTCGGATTCTGCCAACATCTGTGTTCTTCGTTGATCTTGGAAGGGTTAAGTATTGACATATTTTCATAAGAGCCTTATATATATATACGTTTTGATGTATTCTATATATGGTATTGCTGTATTATATATGAACCGTATTTTCATAGGAGCCATTCCTGATTGCAGCTACCAACATCAAAGGGACCTATCACCCTTCCCCAAAGGTCAGAGTCAGCACCAACATTAGTATTGAAGTCATCTAAAACAAGAGTAATATCACCTTTTTTGACAGAATTCAAAATATCCTGAAGTTGTCTTCATCCGAGTCATCAGTGGAAGCATAACAACAGATAACATTCATCTTTGATTATTGTCCTAGATTTAGCTGTAAGAAACCTTCCATTAATGTAGTCATATCTTAGAAGAGCATCACTAGCATGTTTTGCTGAGACGCAAACCTATGTCTTGAATATGCTTTTTAAATTCCTTCCCTGAAAGAGGAATTTAAGATTGTTTTTAAGTATCTGACCTTTACCTGTCAATCTGGTCTCTTGCAAGCCAAGAATACGTAGGTTATAACATTAGAATTCTTGTGTGAGAACATCAAGAGAATAATCTCTATGCTGGTAGAGCTGTCTCCAATGCATGTTTGATGATGCACATAGAAAGCAAGATTTCAAATACCTGTGACGGCCTCTGGTCAGGATTATCCACCAGCTGATATAAGGAATCTTGTGCATTTATTCACTCAGGACTGTCAAAAAAAAAAAACAGTGGAGGATTTTCCTTCAGCAGGAACCCACCAATGCAAGAAGTTTAGGATTCATGATCAAATTCAGAGCCATTATTCAATTGGGGTTGGTATATATGTCAGCACCGAAACCCTGTGTGGTAACCACTCCTCAGGTGGGTAGAGAAAAAAAAATTAAAAAATAGTGATAATAAGTCCAAATCACTAGGCCACACTGATCTGGCAGCCGTCTCCTTTCATTACAATAATTCTCAACTGTTGTCTTGATGATCATGAAATTTAGTACACTGATTCTTTGTATAAAAGTATGCATTATATTCAAAGATAAAGTAATCTGCTGATTAAAATAGAAATCTCAGTGACAAGCATCTAAGCAGTAAATAAAATTCATAATTCTTCTAATTCTCTATGCTAAACCAGTCAAGATATTTTAAAATGGTTTCTCCTATCATATATTTCACTCTTTTCTGATTATTTCATCCACTTACAGTATAAAGCTAGCTTATCAAATACACAACTTAGTAACAGGTCAAACATTTTGTGTTCTAACTGACATACATTTTGAGTTGCATTCTTGCACCATCAGTTTACATTTATTGTTCAATGTTAAAGGATCACATATAAATAATATACTGCTTTGCGTTAGCATTTGTATGAAAATTCTAGGGGAGCTGGTGATTTAAAATAACCTATAAAATTAATAGCATGACAGGGCAATGCATATAAAACTTGAAATGTATATGCAGTTCGAATATAAAATTTTCAATCTGTTGCTAAGTTGTGTATTCGAAAATATTTTATACTCAATAAATGTTTTCGTGGAAAAATTTTTTGCCAACATACGGGATTCAAACCCGCATTTCTTCATGCCTAATCTTATTGTTTAAATCATTGATAATGCTAAATAACGTGATATGACTTCATTATTTATTACCATCTTACTCAGAGCACTAAGAAGAAATAGTTGTTACCCAAGATCATAGATGGTGCCAAAAGGAGGCACCCAAAATTCACAGGAAGAGTGATAGTCATTATTAGTGGAAAAAAGACTGAGCCGGCATTAGTTCAACAGGTTAGAATACTCTGGCATGTTTCTGGAGAGATGCTGGTTTGTATCCCATTTGTTATAATAAAAAGATACTTGATTATTTTAATGTAAATATTTTGCGGAAAATTTTTTTGCCGACATTTGAGATATGAACCCGCATCTCTCCAGAAACATGCCAGAGTATTCTTCCAGTTGAACTAACTGCCAGCTCTGTCTTTTTTCCGCTAATTTTAAGACTAAACTCATATGTCGGAAAAAAAAATTTCCGCAAAATATTTATTGATTTATCAACACCAAAAGAGCAGCAGATAACACCGTGATTATCATCTATATTATTTTAATGTTCTATAAAGTTTGAAAAAAAAAGGATAATATTATTCTGCTGTAGCAGTTATTTTTGTGACCTCATTTTGTATCAGAGTGTTTCAGTAGTTTTCTTCTTTCGAGTAATCTTTACAAACTAAAGTTTTATGCAGAATATTCTTTGAACTGTTTCCTTTAGACTTTTTCTTAATCTTTTGGAATTGCCTCAAAGAAAACTAGTAAAATGAATGTTTTTAAATGGAAGATATATATATATACACTTTATTTCATAAGAATGCAATTATCCAAGTGTTGCAATTTTTTCTTATATTTCTGGTTTTTAAATTGTTTTGCTGTTTGTTAAAATGTTTCATGAAAATCTATTATTATGTAGATTTAAATGAACCTTCATTTAAGCTATTTTTTGTTCTATTCTGTTCATTATTTATTTCAGAATGAGGTTCAAATTCAATGAAATTACTCTTACTATATTGTTTCAAAAAAGTTCTATAACATTAGTAATATGTTTGCTGTTTTTCCTCAAATATTTTATTTTCTAAACATTCGCAATTAAATGCTCCTTATTTTGGTATTGGACACAGCCAATTACACTGCTTGATATTGAAAGTACCCCACCCAGAAGAACATGTCATGCAAATAGAAAGGTTGGTGTGCACAATTGAGATATGCAAATGATGATAATCTGGAGCCAATGACGTGTGTGACTCAAGAGATAAAAGGTGCAAAAAGGAACAGGGATGGTATTGTGTTTATACAGGTGGAAGTCATGCAAACTGTTGAGATTAGGTGGCTCCATTTGGAAATCGTTCAGCAAAGGCCGAAAATGCCTGGTACATGCTGTTGGCAGGTTTATCGCCATTTGGATGCTTTTGAGAGAGGAAGAATTATAGACCTATGTAAAGCTGGATGGACTACATGTCATGTCACTTCCCATGTTCGTCGGGATGATGCATGAACTGTTTGCAACAGTGGTGAAATTTAGGTTCTAGCATGCGTCGCAGAGGGAGTGGTGCCATCCAACAGACATCAGCATGACTTGATAGGCGCATTGTTTGACATACTCATTCGTTACCACAGAGTACTGCAGACGATATTGGATGGGCTGTGTCAGCAGCCATGGACATCCCCATGGTGACAACCTGGTGAGAGGATGGATCCAGCTTTCGTTCACGACCGGCACACCACCCATCAGCCAGGTATAATGGTATGGGGTGCTATTGGATATGACAGCAGGTCACCTCTTGTCTGCATCACGGGAATACTGACAGCTGCACGATACATTAGCATGGTTCTGCAGCCTGTTTTGTTATCATTTCTGGGAGGCATGCAGGAACCCATTTTTTAGCATGACAACGCCCATGTACACACTGCTAGGGTCTCCAGACAATGCTTGCAACATGTTCAAGTATTGCCATGATCAACACGATCTCCAGATTTATCCCTAATAGAAAATCTGTGGGACCACATTAGACAATGTGTGCAATCCTTTCACCAGCCAGCGCAGAATCTCGATGAATTATGGAAGCAAGTCATTGCTGCTCAGTGTAAAATTCCTCAGGACCATATCCATCGACTGTATGACTCCATGCCACACCGTATTGCTGCCTGTATTGCCGTTCCAACCACCTACTGAGGCAGTCAGATTGTGCTGCATTATCTCATCTTCTGATCGCTGTAAGTGATTGCAAATTAAATCATGGTATGCCAATATGTATTGCTATGTGTGTGCTACATTTCACCCCTATCCCTCACTCCTTCTGAGTGGAGCAATTTCAATGTCATGCAGTGTTTGTCTGTTAGTTATTCCAGAATAAGGTTTCAAAGTTATTTTTTTCTCCTGAAAACACCTCAGAATTAACTTCGCCAGTAGAATGAATTCTGCTCTACAAAGCTGGCATGTTAAGGGTTAAGAATCAGCGTACCAGATATCAAGATGATCAAAACAACCATTCGTTTTGTGTGCAAAATAAATGCACACAAGCTAATGTTGGAAATAGCTTTTGTGGAAACAAGGAGGTGTGTCCCAAGAAAACTTACCACAAATCTTCCAGCTTAAGGCATCTCTATTCTATTCTTGCCTCCATGATTACAATACATAGACGTTGAAATGTGCTATGGGAAGGGAGGGGAGGGGGCAGAGAGTGGTACAGAAACTAACTTTTAGTGCAGTGAAAATCAGAATACACAGATTGCATCTTAAAAGTGGAACCCAGGCAGCACCAGATGCAGCTCAGCTAGTATAAAATAAAGAAAATTAACTTAAAAAATGGAACTTGAGGAAATTTGGTAGGAGGGTTGCATTCTCATTGATAATAGTTGGGTTGTTTTACCTCTTGGCACTCTTACACACAGTTGTCTAAGTGGCCAGGATACAAGGACTCACAGAAGGGGACTTACTGTACAGTTGCCAGGAGACAATTGGTAGTCTCCTATCAAGTCCATCCAGTTTGTTCTTTAACCCTTACAATGTCTGGTTTCAGAAACTTAACTCACTGTGGTGGCTGGATTTTAAAATGTTTTCAGAAAATACGGTGACAGACTTTGGAACTTTATCCTGAAGTAACTAATGAATGGAAATATGTCATGTTACATACAAGAGAAAGGGCATTTAATTATTATTAAGAAAATACCAAAAATTCAAAAAAAACAAACATGGATAATTAATTTTGTTAAGCATTTTTTAAACTGTTGCAAAATTTTACTCTATTTTTTTCAATTATTTTATTATTTTATTATTCTAATGTAAATGGTTTATAATATTTCTGTTAATGCTTAAATATTTCATTTATTTAGTTGTTTTCTAATTTTTTTAGTCATTTATGCATATAATGCATATGTTTAGACTTTTGATGATCGGGAAATTCTAAGCTTAAGGAAAGCAGTTATAAAAAAAAAACATTTTTCTTCAAAAACAAAATAATTTTAATAAAAATGAAAAATGTATGTGAAATATAATAAAGAACTATGAAAAAAAAATTCAGTAAAAAATGTTCCAAAACATTTAAAGTTTAACTGAAATTGAGAATGAATTATTTTAGTATGAAGCTGCATAACTACTATGGAAAAGTTTAATTTTTAAATTGCAGCAGAAATTTTAATTCAAAATTGAAATTTCGTAATTTAGCTTAGTAATAAACCTTGAAATGAGGAACCTCCAACTGCACATCTGGGAACAATTCTGCTCTAAAGAACTGGATTTTGGCAATATTCTGGGACCAGTGTCTAAAGGTATTTATAGCCATATATTTAGCCAATGCAGGTGTTTACCTTTAAACTGTCCTACAGCTTTAACCTTTACCATGACAGGCCTGAATTGTAAAGCAAGTCAACTTTAGAATTTTTTTTAAATAACCAATAAACAGAAATAGGTCATGTTATATACCAAAAGAATGAACATTTAATTTGGGATTATGAGAAAATTGTAAGAAATGATAGGTAAGTAAAATTTTATAAGCATTTGTTAAAGAAAATTGCAAGGTTTTACTCTATTTTTTGCATTTTAAATTCAGTAGAAATTTTTAAAAAATTGCTGTATTTTCTGAAGTATTTCATTACTTTATTGTATATAATTCATAATATTTCTCTAGTTACTTAAATCTTCCATTTATTTAATTTTTTCGGAATTATTTGATCATTTATGCAAACAACATACAATGCCAATTGGCAATAAGATTAAGATAAAAGTGTTGCAAAAATTTATTTTGCTATAAATATTATTATATATTTTGCTATATATATTATTATTTTGCTATAACTATTATTATTTTACTTAAATAACTAAAAAGGGATGAAGAATTTAAACAAAAATATTTCAAAGCAAATGTAATTTATTTTAACCTCTGAAATTTGAGATCAAACCTTTCCAGATCAATTTGCATTAGATACTGATTGCCACAAAAAAAGTTTAACTTTATGACATTGTCAAGAACTTGACCTAAAAATTATAAATTCTGAATGCTAGTTATGAAATGCCATTCTGAGGAGTGGTCAACTTCACAGGACCCTGATTCTGACCATTTATACTCTCTGGACTGGATTATGGCTTTGCGGCTTGATTACAGATCCTGGATCTCTTTTGAGGGAAAATCTGCTGTATTTTCTGTTTCCCTTTGGGTTGCCAGTCATAAGTGAACAGAATAGTTTATATCAGCTGGTGGATAATCCTAGTCAGAAGCCATAGCAGGTACCTGAACCTTACTTACAGGCTCAGCCTTAGCAAATGCAGGGCCCAGTAAGGATCATTAGGGTGGGGCCCCAGAATTTAAGGTAATTAGTAACTAGGTATCAGGTAATATATGCTATTAAAAATTAAATAGTATATTTATTGATTATACTTTTGCAAAATAGAAGCTAATTATGAAGACATTTTTCTTACCTTTTGTTCAGCAAAATCTTCCAAAATTTTATTAAATTGTAAATTTTTTGCTTCATCACATTCTATTGATAATATTGCAAGACCATTTAGTCTGTCTTAGAGCATAGCAGACCTTAGATATGATTTGATTAATTTTAATTTGGAAAAGCTCTTTTCTTCTTATGCTACTGTGACTGAAATAAGTCAAAAATATGTGTAGAGTAACAAATTAATTCAGAAATCCAGTAGCTCTCTCATTCGAGGCAATCAGTTCTAGGATTTCCAAAGGTTTCTCAAAAAAATAAGATGGAAGAATTGGCTTCCGTGCTTCCATTTCTTCCACCAGCATATGACCATTTAAATATGCCAACTTTACAGTCTAGACAAGTTCATTTTCCTTAATAAGTTTGACATCAGTTAGTGCAATTTCCAAATCTGCAGCATGTTTTTGTAATCCCTCCATTGGAATTTGTTGGAATTTGCTTAAAAAGCCAAATAAATTGTTAAATCTTTTTAATTGTTCAAACCTCTGCTCTAAAAGTGCAGAGTCTTATCTAAGTTATCTAGTTGGTTGGTTGTTTGGGGCCTTTATGGTTCAAGAGCAACTAAGGCCATGATACACCCATTATATTAGTACCAGCACCTTTTATTTACAAATTCAGTTGAATACTTTTATATGATCAGTGGTTCCCAAACTTGTCAGTGAACTTTGTGTGAATGCAATTTTAATTAATTCATTAACCCTTCCAGGGCCCAGCCTACAAAGCTGGTTTTCATCCAGAGGCCAAGCATATTTTTTCATATGCTCGGCCAAAAAAATTGCTTTAGAACTTTTCTGCCAAATAACGAATGAAAGGAATTATGGCCTGTTATATCCTAAATTAACCAGCATTTACCAATAAATTACCCCTTTGAAGTCAATTCAAATTTTTAGAGGAAAAACTGTCTTGAGCCGAGTAGGATACAAACACACAACCTCCTGATGTCAGGTGCTCTGAGCCACTGAGCTAACGGTTGCTGATCAAGATCTCCTCTAATTGATGATATGAACATTTTCAATCTACATTACATCATATGTAGGGACTGCGCAAAGCACCTGACATGTTATCAGGAGGTAGTGGGTTTGTATCCCACCTGACTCGAGACAATTTTTCTTCTAAAAATTTGAATCAACTTCAAAGTGGTAATTTATTGGTAGATAACAAATATGTCGAATTTATTCATTATTTAACCAGCATTTTATTCTGGTATTTCTGAAAATAAAATATTTATCAAAAAAGACTAAAAAAGCCTTATTAAAATGAAACTAGAGTAGTAGAAATGTATTAAAAATGCATCTGGCAATGCAAATAAAAATTTATTTAAAGAAACCTAATAGATGGAAATATTTATAATGCATATGAGTAGAAAAGCTATTTATTTCTGAATAGCAAAAAAATAAAGCTTTACCTGAAACTACAAAATTACTCTCTTTTTATTACCTTTCACCAACTGTGCTTAGCTATATCAACAAATCAACTTTAGAATTTTGTGAAAAAAACAACTAATCAATAGAGTAGGTCATATTAAGTATCAAATTAAACAGATTTTAATTCTGAATTTTATGAAAATAAATATTTTAAACAAATTTACAAACATTTTGATTTTAATAAGTCTTTTTCAATGTGATATGGTGAAAAAACAAATCACACTATACAATTAAGTCTTAATTTTGGAAAGCCTGATGAATAAAAATAATTCAATTATACATTAATCAAAAGAACATTTCCTCCTGAATAATATTTAATCTGAAACATGATTTTTATTTCTTTTAATGATTCTTTTCAGTATGGTATATTTTAAACATGGCCAGGTATTATGCAAAGTGACTTGGACTTCTCACATTCACGCATTTTCTGAACTGGTTATGAAATGGAAAAACACTTTCTTTGCTGCCTTGACAAATGATAGTGCTGCTTACACAAGAAACAGTTGAAACCAGAGCCGAGCCCAGATGTTTTGGCACCTGAGGCAAGATGGAATGGAGCCTCTTTCATGGGTTCCCCCTTATAGCCAAAAGTACTTAGGTCAGAGTAACATATAAAGAATTAGGACCTTTTTAAATCCCATAATTTTAATACATCACAAATCATCAGGTATATACACCTTTAATAAGGTATAGAAAAATGTATATAAAAAAGTTTGGTTTCATCCAACAAATGGCAAAATTCGAAACCACTTTGTGAAATACAGTTGGGATATCAATACAGTGAATATCAGTTGTGGAAATTGGAGTTGTTTTTGTGAAATTAAGGAGAGATGGCAAAATCTAGGAAAGTTGGCCAATTCAAGAAAACTTGACAAAATTGGAAGTGACTTGGTAAAATTCAGCTGAGATGTCAAAATTGGGATTTTTTTGTAAAATTATGGCAAGTTGACAAAATCTTGGGGAGCTGCAAACACCCTCCCCCCTCCAAACTAAATCCTGAGTATGTCGATGACAAGAGACAATAATTAAATTTATGTAAAGTGGTTATTTTCTCAGTTGGCAAAAGTTGATCTCCAAGGTGGAAAATTGTCAACCATAGTCTCCTTGCTACATCCCTGAGTGTATTGAAAGCATGAAAATAACCTAAATAATTTCCGATTTCACTTTTAATTGTCAGCATTGCTAATTTTGTTGTTCTGTCTTAAATCATGGTAGTCTGAAGTAGTGTTTAATAAAAAATTAAAAATAACCTAAAATTCTCTGTCATTGAGCAATAGGGGCGGGGGTGGCTCAGTCGGTAGCGCGCCAGGCTCGTAATCTGTAGTTCCCAGGTTCGAGTCCCAGCTGGGTCAGCGTTGAGATTTATCTCCGCAAAATTCCCCGCCCTGCCCACGGTCAGTAGGGGACACCGATGGACTTGGAAAGGCCGCCGTCCGTCGGATGGGACATTAAGCCGTGGCCCCGTGTGCGGGAGAGACATACCCTGTGCACGTTAAAGAACACGCTGGATGGCCTTGACGGGAGGCTACCATCTGTCTCCCAACAGCTGTTCCAGTGGGTCCCCTCCCCCAACCTTCTCTGAGCCTTCGGGGTCCATGTGACCTGGCCATTTAGCCCATGGTGTGCAAAAAAGTGCCGCTCAGAGGTAAAACAACACAACCCAACCCATTGAGCAATAAAATTTTAAAGTTTATCCTTCAAACTATTTGCATGTTGAAAGTTTTTAGGAGAAAACTTAGCTTTTTGGAGCAATGACAGCGCTCAGTCTTCAGTGAAGTGACACTATATGTTGACGTTAGGGCTGTTTAGATAAAGCTTCTTTCCACACATTGTGAAGGTAAACAATGGAATTATCCTGCGAAAGTAGGGAAAATCGGTATACGCCTGATTTTTGATGTAGACTAAATTTGTCCCTTTTGATTAATTTCTTCAGATTTGGAGTTAGCTGAAAATAATTTTGATATTTTGGGCTCTGAGTAATTTGCAGACTGATTCACATAGGACAGGAACGTAAGGAATAGGTCCAGCAAAGTTTGTAAGTTCGGGGTCGGTGATTGGGAGGAGAGGCTGTTTTTTTTTCCTATATTTACTGATTAATTTGTCTGTTATTGTTGAGTTTTAGCCATGGGAAGCAGCAATGGAATGGATGTTTTGAATTTCTTTTTCAAGCAACTGCTCATTTGAAGATAGGCGAAAGCTCTGTGTGAGGAAATGGAAGTCTGCAATCTTGTACGCCCATGGGGTGCATGAGTCCGCACAAATGATGGAGGGGATGTAGATAGGCTTTTGGTATACTGACGTCGTCAAGGCTCCTGCATCATCTTTTTCAATGAAAACCTTTAAATAGGGGATGGCACTGCTATTTTTCTCCTTTTTCGTAAAATGTATGTTATATATTGTTGGCAGAGTCAATAGGCTGTTTAATTATTCATTGCTGCCATTCCAAATTAAAAATATATCTTCAATATAGTAAGGTTTTCTTCAGACAAGAAAGGTAAAATTGCTGCTAAGTTGAATAATTTTGTTTCAAGATCTTGAAGGACAATCTCGGATAGGATGCCAGAAAAAGGTGAGTCCATGGGGGCCCCCGAGTCCTGCCTGTAGATTTGATTGCTGAACTGAAAATGGTTGTTTTTGGTGAAGAGTTTTAGAACCTCATGAATGGTGTTGATTTTGGGAAGAGAAATTTTTTGTGTTTCAATAATTTTTGTCTGAAACAACATGACTGCATCAAAAACTGGTGTGGATGGGAATAATGAGACTGCGTCAAGTGTGACTAATTTGCTATAGGCAGAAATGGACAGATTCTTGAGTCTGTTGAGAAATTCTGCTGTTTACTTTATAGAAAATGGATAATCACAAATGAAGTTGGACAAAAATTTCGGCAAATTGTTTTCAAGAATCAAAAATTGGGATGATCTTTTGCACACTAACAACCAGATGGGGTAATTTGTGATGGTCCACCCATTCACTTTTACTTTTCCTTAACCAGTTTTCCTTTTTTTATATTATGTTTATCAATTTGGGGATTTTAATTCATTTTGTGGACTGTCTCAATCCTCGTCCGAGCTACAGCAATTTGCGCATGTGCAACTCTAACCTTTTGATTGACAACTGCTAAAGCGCCCATGTTCAGGATACGACCTCTCTTGTGTCATAGCTTGCGCGATCATCAGTTTATGCAAATGTCTTTCCCGGCATGCTATAGACACGTGCCGACTTTGTACGCCACTTGTTATAACTTGGTGACATTAGGTCACAGAGTTACTGAAGTGATGAAGTAGTATTGAGATTGAGGAGAGTAGTAGTGAAGTGATGAAGTAGCATTGAGATTGTGTTGTAGTGAGAAGAAGTGATGAGATAGAGATGTAGTAGCAGAGTTTTTGTGAATTAGTGTAGACAGAATTTTTGTTTGAGATGTAGTCGAGATTTTCATTTTGAGTTTGGTGAGTTGAATTTTTGGAAATAAACTTTGTTTGTTTTAGAAACTTTTGAATCTTTGCTATTTTTTCTCTTGAGCAACGTAAATTGATTTTTTGATTAGATTGTATTTAAACTTGACAATCAGTTTTGAATTCTTACTCGATAAGTAACGCTTGACAAATATATTAACGAACTCTATTTCAACTTTATTTGGCAAGTTATTATTGCCTGGTGCCTGATAGAGCTATCCGGAATTTGAATAAATTGGATTAGATAAAAGGTCCAAACTTTAAAAAGTTAATAATCTTTGGAGCATTACAAATTATCTTTGTGCACTTTGCACAGGGTGAACAAACATTCGTGGTGCCTGGCAGTTGGATGGCACTGTACTCTTCTTAAGGTCCTTGGGGAGCCACCTATTGTTTTTTAGCCTGCAAACCCTGCTTTTGATGCTACTGGTGGGGTCAGCATTTAGACTGGTACTGTGGGAGCTATTTATGAAGTCCCAAACTTTGACATCATAGTCATTCTTGTCATTATGACAAACTGACATGTTTCATCGGCTAAAGTAATAACAATGTCAGGGGTGTTTTAAACGTTTTGTAAGCCAGAAAATATTCAGATGAAAATTTTTTTTCTGAGTACGTGGAGACTTTTGTTGGGAGTTCGTGAAGACTTTCTGTCTTACAGTAGCATCAAAATGCTGACCCCACCAGTAACATCAAAAACAAGGTTTGCAGGCTAAAAAACAACCATGTTTCTGTAACCTTGCATTTCTGCCTTATAGCATTAATTTTATATTCTTCCAGATGTCCGCACGCATTCATCATCATCCTCCTCATCTCAAGCAGCCATGGGCTACAGAGGTCCAACCAGACCATGCAATTTAGTTCTCCAAGCATATCTGTCCTGAGCTACATCTGCTGCATTTCACCACTGCACACCAATTCTAACAAGGTCCTGTTTGACATTGTCTGCCCACCGCATCTTTAAGTCTCTCCCTCTTTCTGAGTCCTTTAGGCACACTGTTCATAACCCTACTTGCCAATCTATAATTAACCATATGGGCAACTTGACCAAACCAATGGAGTCACTCTCTGCACAATATGTTGCTTAAAGGAGGTTGCAGACTCCTTTGCCTAACCTCATCATTAGTTACAAACTTGAACCATCTAATGCCCAAGATACTGCGTAAGCACCTAGAATCAAAAGCTTCTAGTTTCTGTTACCTTGTTTATAAAGCATCCACGTTTCACTACCATAACTAACCCTAAAAAGAACCAAACTATTGTAAGACTAATTTTAGGTGTATATGCCTGTTTATCCACACTCTCCATAGATTCTTAAATGTCGTGGCAGCAATCCCTATTCTTCTGTTAATCTCATGCTGCACATCACCAGTATCTGTAACATAGCTCCCAAGATAATTAATCTGACATCTGCTCAAGACTGTATCCATTCAGATTAACTGAATCACAGCCTGCTTAACCAATTTTCATCATTTAGTTTTCTCTCTGTTTATAACCACACCTACTTTAGTACCAGTTTCATCAACAGCTCGAATGAAAGAGTTCATCTCATCAACATCATATGCCAAAATGACTAAATCATCAGCATAATCTAAATCAGAAATTTTCGTATCTCCAGTCCATTTAATGCCAAAATCTTTCCCTTGAAGTGAATTTTGCATAACATAACCAATAACCAAACTAAAGAGAAAAGGAGACAAAATGCACCCTTGTCAAACACCAGAAGTAATGCTAAACCAATTGTTACAAGCTTTACCAACTCTCACACACGACTCAGTGTTATTATAGAGACCTTTCATTATGTTAACTAATTTGTCTGGTATACCATATGATCTCACAATCAACCACAAATTATGATAATCAACAGAGTCGAAAGCATTTTTTAAATCAACAAAGCTAGCAACCAAAGGTTTCTGAAACTCTAAACATTTCTCAAGAATCTGCCTAAGTGAAAATATCTGATCCACACATCCCCTACCACTTCTGAATCCACATTGCTCATCACGCAATTGCCTGTCAACCAGATTCTTAATTCTATTAAGCACAATCATGCAAAGAACTTTCCCTGGAACAGAGTATGCTGATACTCCTATTGTTATCACAAGAACTGCAATCATCTTTTTTGAAAATAGGGATAATAATACCTCTGGTACCACATGGTTTAAAACATCACTGAAATGCTCAGCCCACTTAGCCATGACAGAATCCTCACCTGTATAACTTTACCTTGTTTATCCTTCAATCCTTGTGTACCTGTCCGTTTTCTACCACACAAAACATTAACTATCTGGTACAGCTCTCTGTTGTGCTGTCTAACTGCTTCCTTGGCTTTGTCAGCCAAGCCATCAAGCAAAAGATTCTTATCAGCAGCCAACTGATCTTTACACGTTTATTAAGCTCTCTGTAATGCTTTCTATTAGGACTAGTAGGGTATTGATTATGGACATTCTTACAATTCTGTCTTTCTGAAATAAGCTCAAGTGCCTTACCCTCAAATAATTCTACCTCCTCTGCTCCTTTTTTCTTAAAAGAGTACTGTTAGTTTCCAAAAAAGCCTCTTTAAAATGTTCCCATTCTTCCTCAACTTCAGTAGTAAGCAAACCACGATTGTCATAATGACTAAGTAACCTATCATGGTAAGCTTTAGCTATAACTAGATCTTTCAGAGCTTCAGTATTAAAGGTATTTTTTTTAATCTTAGCACAATACTTCTTAAGTTTAAGTTGCAAGACACTCTTAACAAGGTAATGGTCAGATCCAATTTCAGCTCCCCTATATGCCCTGGTATTCATAACAGAACTAGCCCATTTGCTGTTAATTAATATATAATCAATCATATTCTTATGCAGCCCATCATGTGAAATCCTTGTGTACTTATGTATGTCACGGTGTTTGCAATAAGTGTTAGTTATTCTGAAACCATTGAGTTTACTTACCTGTAGGAGATGTTGCCCATTGCCATTGCAGCTACCAATACCAAAAGGGCCTATTACTCCTCCCCACAGGTCAGAGTCAGTACCAACTTTGGTATTGAAGTCACCTAGAACAAGGGTAATATATCCTTTCTTGACAGAATTCAAAATATCCTGAAGTTGTCCATAAAACCTATCTTTCTCATCCTCATCGGCATCCTCAGTGGGGGCATAACAGCAGATAACATTCAAGTCTTTAACACTTGTCTGAAATTTTGCTGTAAGAAACCTTTCATTAATGCACTCGTATCCTAGAAGAGCATCACTAGCGTGTCTGCTGAGAAGCAGACCCACACTTTGATGATGCTTATTGTTGTCCCTCCCTGAAAAGAGAAATTTAAGATTATTTTTAAGAATCTGACCTTTATCTGTCCATTTGGTCTTTTGTAAGCCAAGAATATCTAAATTATAGTGGTGGAATTCTTGTGTGAGGACATCAGTAGAATAAGCTCTGTGCAGAGTCCTCACATTCCAACTACATATGGGAGGAAATGGTTAGTGGGATGTTTAAAGAAACTATCTTTATTGAGAGAGGGAATGCCAACAATATCAAACAGTCCCCTAATCTCAGGCATGGGGAAAAGACCCATTCCTCTACCACTAATGGCTGAAGCCATCTACACTGGAAGACTTCCTCCAATGTAGAATTTAATGATAGTAAAGAGTTCAGGTGCCTGCAATGACCTCTGCTCAGGATTATCCAGCAGCTGGATGAACATATCCTGTGAATCTATTCACTTGGGGCTGTCAGCCCACAAACAAACAGAAAACACAGCAGAAGATTTTCCCTCCACAGAAGCCCATCAGTGCAGTAAATTCAGGATACATAATCAAGCTCAGAGCCTTATTTTAGTCCAGTGGGTTTATATGGTCAGCACTAGGACCCTGTGTGGTTGACCACTCCTTAGCAGGGTAGGAAAAAAAGAAAAGTAGCCATATTTGTTCAGATGAGTAGGCCACACTAATCTGGCAGCCCTCCCCTTCCATTCACTTCCACAAGAGAGTATCTCTTTTGAAAGGTACTAATGGCCTGCACCACGAGGAGGTAGGGTCAGACATTAGGTGCTAGGCCTGGCTGGTTCTATGCATCATCACAGGATTGGTGCATAGCTCTCCTTCCAGTGACTACCTAGTACCATTTACACACTCCACACGCATTATTAATAATATTTTTATTTTGGCAACAATTTCTTCTTTGTTCAATTTTCTAAGGAAAGGGCTGAATTTAGGGCCATGTTCCAGAGCAGCCCGTTCATTAAGAGGAAAATTTCTGTTGGACATATTCATGACAGGAAGGGGTTTAAAAATAGGGCAAAAAGGCTTATCTGAGGTTTGAGTGAGCCACTGGATCTTTTTAAGATGTTTCCATCTGGTGTCGCTTTTGCATTTTTCTTCTGTGTAGTGGAGCCTTTTCAGTAGATCAGTAAGATCCTTCAAACTATTTGCATGTTGAAAGGTTTTAGGAGAAAACTCGGAAGCTTTTCGGAACAACGACAGCTCTCCGTCTTCAGTGAAGTGACACTATATGGTGATGTTAACAGCCTCATTGACTCTGCCAACAATATATATCCTATGATACATTTTACGAAGGAGGAGGAAAATAACAGTGCCATTCCCTATTTGGATGTTTTCATCCAAAAAGATGACGTAGGAACCTTGATGACCCCATGGTGTATAAGATTGCAGCCTTCTGTTTCCTCACACATAGGGTTTTCGCCGTATCTTTAAATGAGCAGCTGCATGAAAAAGAAATTCAAAACATCCATTCCATTGCTGCTTCCCATTGCTATAATTCAACAACAATAGACAAATTAATCAGTAAATATAGAAACAAAAGCAGAAGAGATTCGGCTCTTCTCTGAATCATTGACCCAAACATACAACCTTTGTCGGACCTATTTCTTACGTTGTTGTCCTATGTGAATCAGTCTGCAAATTATTCAGAGTCCAAAATATCAAAATTGTTTTCAGCCTATCTCCAAATCTGAAGAAATTAATTAAATGGGACAGAGACAAATTTAGCCTACTTCAAAAATCGAGTGTATATCAATTTTCCCTCATTTGCCAGATAATTCTATTGTTTACTACATCGGCAAAACCATACGTTATTTACAAGAGAGGTTCACAGAGCATCAAACTGATGTCAGCCAAAACAAGCTTACGACAGCTGCTGCCGAGCTTGCAGTACAACACACTGCAACAATGGACTGGGAGCATGCCACACTGCTTTCACGTGCATTCATTTTCTACGGAACCATAGTTCGCAAGTCTATTGAAATATAATGACCTGGTCTGTCCCCACCTGCAACCGAGACACTGGAATCGCCCATCATGACGTGTGGAAAGAAACTCTTTGTCTAAACAACCCTAATGTCACCACATAGTGTCTTCATTGAAGACTGAGTGCTGTCATTGTTCCAAAAAGCATCTGAGTTTTTTCCTGAAAAGATTTAACAAGCAAATATTTTGAAGGATAAACTTTAAAATTTTATTGCTCAATGACAGAGAATTTTAAGTTATTTTTAATTAATTTCTGAGCAAGAAGGTCCTTTTAATTGTGTACTTAGGTTTAATAAATTTCAGTTTTGGAAAACTTTCACTACTCACGACAGCTATTAGTAGTGTTAATAGAATTCACAGCAATTGTTGTTCATGAGCAATTGTGGTGTTCAGGAAGGTATAAATCTGAAAAATAGAGTTTAGAACATCTATTAATGATTTTTGTGGGGGACAAAAATAAAGCTAAATTTTTATGTTTTGGTTTTTAAGTCATTTCCATCTACAATACATTGGCATTTTCTCCATCAGAGGGTGCAATATGAATATCTCTGCAGTGATTTAGAACCATTTTAATTTTAACCATATAATATTTTGGCTTATGCTGTATGAGTTTCCCTGTAAATCTTTATGTTCAGAAGCAACTTTTTTTTTTTCATTTAGTATATACACAATGTATTAATATACATATTTATTTTATAATTTCTGACACTTATTGTATCCAAAATTCGGATTTATTGAAATATTATATTTCTTCCAAATATTTCAATTTTCTAACATATATTTAGTGTTGTGTTAAAAATTCAAGTCTCTACCTGAAACAAAACCAGTTCAAATTCAAAACCATTTTTATTTTTATATGTGTTTAAGGTGGGAAAAGATTATTCATGGGAACCACTGAATTTCAAAGGGAACTTTGCCACTGATATTAAGTTAGTGGGAATCTACACAAGGGAGGAGGGAGGTCAGAAAACCTGGACTGGTCAATCTGTGCGGTATTTGGTGCTACTACCACCTTTTTTTTTTTCATCGAAATCATTCTTGTTCTGAAAATTAACTGGTTTCAAATATAATGCTTAAATTAAAAAAAATGAAACATCCTTTACTCATTGTTACAGTTTATTCCCAAAAATCGTTAATAAGGAGATTAGATTATTTAGACTTGGTAAATTTAGGTGCTGAACACAGCTGCCTTGTGACATCATCATATCAATATAATCCAAATAGAGACAGCTGGTTCAAACAATGCAAATTCACGAGCAAGACACTTCCATTATACAGTTAAGGAATTACGAGTTAAGCTTCATTTAATTTTTTTCCCAGATTCAAAAATCTAATCATTTTATTAACCTGATTAACGATTTTCTGGAATAAACTGGTTTAAAAAATTAATGTTCTTGTCATTACAGATAATGAACAGAAATTTATAGAATACCAATAGCAACATTATAACTCCAGCAACTCTATCAGTGCACAATTCTGATAATATAATATCCATGCACCTTCATCAGCTTTTAAATAGCATACAGATTCATAGATTGCACTAACATTTTCCTAAATACATAAACTCTTGTATGGGTTATCATTAATAATGATTACCATACAAGAGTTTATGTATTTAGGAAATATCATTAATAATGATAACCCATACAAAAGCTTATTTATCAATGTTTACCTCTCTGAAATACACCTATTTACCACAATTCAAACTAACTACAAACTTTCAACTTCTATGAAAACATCAGTAAGCTATTCTAAACAATTATCAAATTGCTTTAATTACAATATTTCAATTAAGCGAGTTTCAATAGTATAATAGAAGCTGAAATGTAACTTAAATATTGATCTATATTATGTTGCTTTTTGTCCCTACTGCAATTACTGATACTTTAGATGGTTGAATTCTTATGCCTGAATGAGAAGAAAAATTGCTTTCCATAAGAAAATGAAGATGAAAATACCTTTCATAAGAAAATGAAGATGATCTATTCAACATAAATTTTTATATATCAGTAACAAAATATATGAAGAAATTTGACCCAATAATATTTTTTCAGTTACAAAAATTTATTTTGTTATAAATAATCGAGATAATAATGAGATGTATACATACATTCCACAGTTAATGCTGGATCCATCTTATAGCATATACTATTGCACATTCCTTATATGGGGTCGATGCAATGATGCCAATGTAGCAAATTTGGTGCCAAAATGGGGGAGTGGTGCACACAGTACTTCCCCATTTTAACAGAACCATTTGTGTGGACATCTTATTGGAGCTGCAAATGGAGAGTGAGGATAACTCCTTTCCCACTGATGTTATTATATGCTAGTGACTCTCCAAACCCTTAACAGTTTGTTAAATAATTCTTATAAGCTAAAATAAAATACTTGCAAATATGGAAATAGAAGCCAACTCTCTTCCTTGGGAAAGATTCCAAAAATCCTCAGGTGCTGTTTTCAAAATAACTGGTGTAACACTCCAAAGATAAATAACTTTTTAAAGTTTGGACCTTTTGTCTGATCCACTTTATTCAAACTCCAGATAGCTCTTTCGGACAGCAGGCAATAATAACTTGCCAAATAAAGGTGAAATAGGGTTCGGTAAAGAATTGCCAAGGGTTACTTATCGAGTAAGAATTCAAAAATGATTGTAAAGTTTAAATATTAAATACAATCAAAAATTAACTCACGTTGCTCAAGAAAAAAAGTAGCAAGGATTCAAAAGTTTCTAAAACAAACCAAGTTTATTTCCAAAAATTCAACTCACCAAATGAAAATGTCGACTGCATCTCAACTCATCACTATCTCACTACTCCAACTAACTTCTACTCACTACTGCTCAATTTTCTCTTCTCTTTCCTCTGTGAACTAACGTCATTATTATATCATTCATGCCTTGTACAAAGCCCGCACATGTCATGTTGCATGCTGGGAAAGACATGTACATAAACTGACGATCGCGCAAGCTATGACGCAAGAGAGGGCGTTTCCTTGAACATGCTCTTTAGCGGTTGACAATCAAAAGGTTGGAGTTGCACATGTGCAACTCCTGCCACTCAGAGGAAGATCAGGGCAATCCACCAAAAATAAATTAAAAATCCCCAAATTGATAAATATAACGTAAATAAAGCAAAACTGGTTAAGGTAAAGTAAAAGTGAATGGGTGGACCATCACAACTCCCCCTCCTAAAGGGAGTCAAAATTTGACCTAACAGATTTTGATGAGCAAATTTTGAATAATAGGACACTTCTCACGTCATTTACACATAGTTGAACATAAAATAAAGTAAAAGTATGCTTACGCAAATTTTGATAAGACGATCTACTCTCACTTCGACACAATTTTCCAACACAACCAAAGGTACCTCCTCCCAAATCTCCTATCAAGTGTGTACAGCTAACCTAGTGTAAATATATACCAATGGCTATGGCAGTTAACTACATACTAGTGTTAACGGACTACCTAGTATCACATTCTGATACAAATTTCTAAATGGCATACATTAGCCTGTACCTAAAGCTGGTTAATATTATTCCTGTCTACTTAGCTTCTAAAAAGGTTAAAATTCAATTACATGCATAGCAAGCGGGGTACAGAGCTTCCGCTTATCCCCTAACCACAATCAAAATATGTGAAAGCTAAGTCTTCTCTTAAAACACACAAAAAAAAAACAGGTATTGGAACACCGTTAAATCCTCCTAACTACATCAAACATGCGAATCTAAGAAATTTCAAATTTTACCAACAAATGGGAGTGTAATCATCCGCTAAATTCTTCACCTAGACACAACAATCACGAGCTAGCTGAAATAAAAAAATCATTAGTTACCTCCCCTTTCAGAGCTCTACATCCCTCTCCCAAAGGTTGGTGATTACTCGGTCACAAGGCTAGGCAGTTGGGGACAGCTCCAAACAGGTATAAAAAGAAGTCTGCAGTCATCATCATGGTCAGCTCATATATATATACACAAATAAATGCTGCCAATGTCATCCCAAAAATTAGGCATCATTGACACAAAAATATCACTGATGACACTGAACAGATTTAAACACATATAGGGACGGGGGTGGCTCAGTCGGTAGCGCGCCAGGCTCGTAATCTGTAGTTCCCAGGTTCGAGTCCCAGCTGGGTCAGCGTTGAGATTTATCTCCGCAAAATTCCCCGCCCTGCCCACGGTCAGTAGGGGACACCGATGGGCTTGGAAAGGCCGCCGTCCGTCGGATGGGACATTAAGCTGTGGCCCCGTGTGCGGGAGTTAAAGAACACGCTGGATGGCCTTGACGGGAGGCTACCATCTGTCTCCCAACAGCTGTTCCAGTGGGTCTCCTCCCCCAACCTTCTCTGAGCCTTCGGGGTCCATGTGACCTGGCCATTTAGCCCATGGTGTGCAAAAAAGTGCCGCCCAGAGGTAAAACAACCCAACCTAAACACATATACATACATCGTATCTAAGAATAAAGAAAAAGATGTGTAAATAATTTATAACATACGACGATAACATTTCATCCAATACAAATTTCACTTTTTACATGAATCTCATTTTTGCATACATAAATTCCCCTTGGAATTAACATTATTTTACAATACAAAATATTTTTGAAAAGTGCAAAATATTAAATCACTATACTAATTCTCTTTCATTCTCAGCATTCATATCCATAAACATTTTACAATTTCTTAACTTCCTAATGTTGACTGACAATTTTCAGCTTTCAGTCAGCTGAAATGAAAAAAATCTACAAAAATACACTTTAAATCACGTTAATACAATATGACAACTAGAACTTCAGATGAACAAGAATACATAAAAAAAAATTCTATTCACACAGTATAAACTCAAACTATAGTAAATTCACTTTCAAAAATAAATATCGAAACTCCAAAGTTTCAACAAGAAATTAAACATTTCAAAATCTCTAAGTATATCAATCACAATAAAGTAACTTCATTCTTCTTTGTCTTCATCTATCCCAGAGAAAAGAAAACATTTATGAATCATTAAGTGCCACAGTGGAAAAATAATAATATACTTAAATTTTCATTCTTGACACTCCATTGCGATAAATCATCATCCAGGTCAGTTTCTGATGACATCCTTTCTTCATCGATCGATACGTCAGGTGAAAGCACTGCTGAAGATCTCATTGGCGATGTCATCTCTGCAATTGTTGCCAGTTGTCAACAACTGTCGGTTGTCGCTCTACAGGCTCTTGGTCATTTTGTTGACATCTCGTTGCTATGTGCTGGTCTTTGAAGAACCTGGCTTTGTACTCTCCATGTTTATTGCAATCCACCTCTAAATGATGCTTCAACAGTTGAAAACTTCCAAACTTATCAGATTCATCAGGATTATTTGCAGTCGGAACAGTTTCTGAATTGCTTTTCTTATTAACTAACTGTTCTTCATTAAAGTTATTTTCTTTTAAAACAAACTCAAAACTTTTCTCATTAACAATTACAGCACTATTTTCATTAAAACTTCATCAACTAATTTTGTACTATTTTCCTCTATAACAGATTTCTCATTATCAATTTGCTTTACATCATAAACTTGTTTCTCTAAATTTGCATTAATTAGACTAATGGGACATTTGATAGGTTCTTCTTGAACATTCTGCTTTGGACTACATCATCATCATCATCCTCAAGCAGCCATGGGCTACGGAGGTCCAACCAGACTGTGCAATTTAGTTCTCCAAGCAAGTCTATCCTGAGCTACATCTACTGCATCTGGCCACTGCACACCAATTCTAACAAGGTCCTGTTTGACATTGTCTGCCCACCGCATCCTAGGTCTCCCCTTCTTTCTGAGGCCTTTAGGAACACTGTTCATAATCCTATTCGCCAATCTATAATTATTCATACGGGCAACATGGCCAAACCAACGGAGTCTCTCTCTGCACAATATGCTGCTTAACGGAGGTTGCAAACTCCTTTGCCTAACCTTATCATTAGTTACAAAGTTGAACCACCTAATGCCCAATATACTGCGTAAGCATCTGGAATCAAAAGCATCTAGTTTCCTGTTATCTTGTTTACAAAGTGTCCAAGTTTCACTACCATAACTAACCCTAGAAAGAACCAAACTATTATACAGATTAATTTTAGTCTTTAGGTGTATACGCCTATTTCTCCACACTCTCCATAGATTCTTAAAAGTCCCGGCAGCAATCCCTATTCGTCTGTTAATCTCATGCCGCACATCACCATTATCTGTTACATAGCTCCCAAGATAATTAAACTGTGACACCTGCTCAAGACTGCAACCATTCATATTAACCGAATCACAGCCTGTCTGACCAATTTTCATCACTTTAGTTTTCTCTCTGTTTATAACCAAACCTACTCTACTACCAGTCTCATCAACAGCTTGAATGAAAGAGTTCATCTCATCAACATCATTTCCCAAAAGGCCTAAATCATCAGCATAATCTAAATCAGAAATTTTCGTATCTCCAGCCCATTTGAGGCCAAAATCTTTCCTTTGAAGTGAATTTCGCATAACATAATCAATAACCAAACTAAAGAGAAAAGGAGACAAAATGCACCCTTGTCGAACACCAGAAGTAAAGCTAAACCAATTGTTACAAGCTTTACCAACTCTCACACACGACTCAGTGTTATTATAGAGAGCTTTCATTATGTTAACTAACTTGTCTGGTATACCTTATGATTTCACAATCAACCACAAATTATGACGATCAACAGAGTCAAAAGCCTTTTTGAAATCAACAAAGCTAGCAACCAAAGGTTTCTGAAACTAAACATTTCTCAAGAATCTGCCTAAGTGAAAATATCTGATCCACACATCCCCTACCACTTCTGAATCCACATTGCTCATCACGCAATTGACTGTCAACCAGATTCTTAATTCTATTAAGCACAATCATGGAAAGAACTTTACCTGGAACAGAGAGTAGGCTAGTACCCCTATAGTTATCACAAGAACTGCAATCACCTTTTTTGAAGATAGGGATAACAATAGCTCTGGTAAAATCCTTAGGAACCATGCCTTTATCATAAAAGATATTCAGAATTTCAGTCATCCAAGTGGTAACCGAAACATTTCCAGCTCTAAGCATTTCCGTAGTAATTTCATCTACCCCTGGGGATTTATGAAGTTTAAGTTTAGAAACAGCCAAAATAATTTCAGATTGTGTTATAGGGCCAACATTAAAGCCACCAATGCATCTATCATCATTGCAAACAATGGGAATAGAACTAACTACATTGTTTAGAATATCACTGAAATGCTCAGCCCACCTAGCCATGACAGAATCCTCACCTTCTATAACCTTACCTAGTTTATCCTTCAATACCTGTCCGTTTCTACCACACAAAACATTAACTATCTGGTACAGCTCTCTGCTGTTGTGCTGTCTAACTGCTTCCTCAGCTTTGTCAGCCAAACCATCAAGCCAAAGATTCTTATCAGCAGCTAACTGATCTTTTTCACGTTTATTAAGTTCTCTGTAATGCTTTCTATTAGGACTAGTAGGGTATTGATTAAGGACATTCCTGCAGTTCTTTCTTTCCAAAATAAGGATCTTATCACTCAAATAATTCTGCCTCCTCTGCTCCTTTTTTCCTAAAAGAGCGCTGTTAGTTTCCAAAAAAGCCTGTTTAAAATGATCCCATTCTTTCTCAACTTCAGTAGTAAGCATACCATGACTGTCATAATGACTAAGTAACCTATCATGGTAAGCTTTGGCTATAACTGGGTCTTTCAGAGCTTCAGTATTAAAAGCAAATTTTTTAACCCTAGCACAACACTTTTTAAGTTTAAGTTGCAAGACACTTTTAACAAGGTAATGGTCAGATCCAATTTCAGCTCCCCTATATGCCCTGGTATTTCTAACAGAACTAGCCCATTTACTGTTAATTAATGTATAATCAATCATATTCATATGCAGCCCATCAGGTGAAACCCATGTGTACTTATGTATGTCACGGTGTTTGTAATATGTGTTAGTTATTCTGAAACCATTGAGTTTACTTACCTGTAGGAGACGTTGCCCATTGCAGCTACCAGTACCAAAAGGGCCAATCACCCCTCCCCAAAGGTCAGAGTCAGTACCAACTTTGGCATTGAAGTCACCAAGAACAAGGGTGATATCTCCTTTCTTGACAGAATTCAAAATATCCTGAAGTTCTTCATAAAACCTATCCTTCTCATCCTCATCAGCATCCTCAGTGGGGGCATAACAGCAGATAACATTCAGGTCTTTAACGCTTGTCTGAAATTTTGCTGTAAGAAACCTTTCATTAATGCACTCATATCCTAGAAGAGCATCACTAGCGTGTCTGCTGAGAAGCAGACCCACGCCTTGGTAAAGCTTATTGTTGTCCCTCCCTGAAAAGAGAAATTTAAGATTATTTTTAAGAAAATAATGTGAAAATAATCTGTCCATCTGGTCTCTTGCAAGCCGAGAATATCTAAATTATAATGGTGGAATTCTTGTATGAGGACATCAAGAGAAAAAGCTCTGTGCAGAGTCCTCACATTCCAACTACCTATGGAGAGAAAATGATTAGTAGGATGTTTAAAGAAACTATGTTTATTGAGAGAGGGAATGCCGACAATACCAAACAGCCCCCTAATCGCAGACATGGGGCAAAGACCCGTGCCCCCACCACTAAAGGCTGAAGCCATCTACACTGGAAGGCTTCCCCCAATGTAGAATTTGACGATGCCAGTAGAAGCAAAGAGTTCAGCAAAGAGTTCAGGTGCCTGCGATGACCTCTGCTCAGGATTATCCACCAGCTGATAAACATATCCTGTGAATCTATTCACTTGGGCTGTCAACCCACAAACAAACAGAAAACACAGCGGAAGATTTTCCCTCCACAGAAGCCCACCAGTGCAGCAAAATCAGGATCCATAATCAAGCTCAGAGCGATATATCTGTCCAGTCCAGTGGGTTTATATGGTCAGCACCAGGACCCTGTGTGGTTGACCACTCCTCAGCAGGGTAGAAAAAAAAGAAAAGTACCAATAGTTGTCCAGATCAGTAGGCCACACTAATCTGGCAGCCCTCCCCTTCCGTTCACTTCCACAAGAGAGTATCTCTTTTGAAAGGTACTAACAGTCTGCACCACAAGAAGGCAGGGTCGGACATTAGGTGCTAGGCCTGGCCGGTTCTAAACATCATCACAGGGGATTGGTGCATAGCTCTCCTTCCAGTGACTACCTAGCTGCCATTTACAGACCTTGGACTACAAGGTAATTTAAAAAGTCCACTGGACCGCAGCTGCACTTTCAATTGACAATTGTCATAAATGTCATCTAAAACTTGCTCATTTGAACACGGAAGATCGGCTTCTGTTCTATTAATTCAGTTTCTTCGTGACAAGCCTTAACGAAAGGTAAAGCAACAGTGGCAAGACATAACTCATGAGAGGGCTTTTCGTGAGGAACTATGGCCTCTTGCTTCAAAGATCCTAATTCAAGTTTCCCGAATTGTCATTCCTTCTATAGCAATATTGCTCCGTGTTCCCTAGTCGGCCACAAAAATTACATCTGATAGTTTCTCTATTATTCTCAGCATACATTTTAAATCTAGTGTCATTGTTCGAAGCTTGACGTAGAACAAATTCTCTGCTTCGTTCGTTCTGCATAGTTGTAGGTGCATTCAGTGCAAATTGTCGGGACTGTGTAACTTCCGGTCGTATGGGAGTCATTTTACGAGACTCAACCTGATAGCGCTTGCTTTGACAAGGATTGCATCCATTGTTGGTTTAATGCACTTGCTGCAGATTCTCTTCTTGCAGTATATTGTCGAGCCAATTTGACTCAAGTTGAAACTGAATGTACGTTTCGTACTTCTAAGAATTTTATAATGGGCAAAAGCAATTGGGACAATCATCATCCTCCTCAAGCAGCCATGGGCTATGTAGGTCCAACCAGACCATGCAATTTAGTTCCCCAAACAAGTCTGTCCTGAGTTACATCTACTGCATCTGGCCACTGCACACCAATTCTAACAAGGTCCTGTTTGACATTGTCTGCTCACCATATCCTAGGTTTCCCCCTCTTTCTGAGGCCTTTACGCACACTGTTCATAACCCTATTCGCCAATCTATAATTATTCATATGGGCAACATGGCCAAACCAACGGAGTCTCTCTCTGCAAAATATGCTGCTTAAAGGAGGTTGCAAACTCCTTTGCCTAACCTCATCATTAGTTACAAAGTTGAACCACCTAATGCCTAAGATACTGCGTAAGCAACTAGAATCAAAAGCATGTAGTTTCCTGTTATCTTGTTTACAAAGTCTCCAAGTTTCACTACCATAACTAACCCTAGAAAGAACCAACTATTATACAGTCTGATTTTAGTCTTTAGGTGTATGCACCTATTTCTCCACACTCTCCATAGACTCTTAAAAGTCCCGGCAGCAATCCTTATTCGTCTGTTAATCTCATGCAGCACATCACCATTATCTGTTACATAGCTCCCAAGATAATTAAACTGTGACAACTGCTCAAGACTGCAACCATTCAGATTAACTGAATCGCAGCCTGCCTGACCAATTTTCATCATTTTAGTTTTCTCTCTGTTTTAACCAAACCTACTCTACTACCAGTTTCATCAACAGCTCGAATAAAAGAGTTCATCTCATCAACATCATTTGCCAAAAGGCCTAAATCATCAGCATAATCTGAATCAGAAATTTTCGTATCTCCAGCCCATTTAAGGCCAAAATCTTTCCCTTGAAGTGAAGTTCGCATAACATAATCAATAACCAAACTAAAGAGAAAAGGAGACAAAATGCACCCTTGTCGAACACCAGAAGTAATGCTAAACCAATTGCTACAAGCCTTACCAACTCTCACACACGACTCAGTGTTATTATAGAGAGCTTTCATTATGTTAACTAACTTGTCTGGTATACCATATGATTTCACAATCAGCCACAAATTATGACGATCAACAGAGTCGAAAACCTTTTTGAAATCAACAAAGCTAGCAACCAAAGGTTTCTGAAACTCTAAACATTTCTCAAGAATCTGCCTAAGTGAAAATATCTGATCCACACATCCCCTACCACTTCTGAATCCACATTGCTCATCACTGTCAACCAGATTCTTAATTCTATTAAGCACAATCATGGGAAGAACTTTACCTGGAACAGAGAGTAGGCTGCGATCACCTTTTTCGAAAATAGCAATAACAATAGCTCTGGTAAAATCCTTAGGAACCATGCCTTTATCATAAAAAAAATAATAATAATACCCCCTCAAGCAGCTACTTGCCACAGAGGTCTGATAGCAACCTGTCAGTTTATGTGCCAGTAGAAGGTCTGAGAGGTGGCAGGACCTCAGCAGAAAAACAACACATACATCCATGCCTTATCCGGGGTTCGAACCCAGGTCCCTTAGATCAGTAGCCAAGTGAAAGATATTCAGAATTTTAGTCACCCAAGTGGTAACCGAAACTTCCCAGCTCTAAGCATTTCCATAGTAGTTTCATCTACCCCTGGCGATTTATGTAATTTAAGTTTAGAAACAGCCAAAATAACTTCAGATTGTGTTATAGGGCCAACATTAAAGCCACCAATGCATCTATCATCATTGCAAACGATGGGAGTAGAACTAACCACAATGTTTAGAACATCACTGAAATGCTCAGCCCACCTAGCCATGACAGAATCCTCACCTTCTATAACCTTACCTTGTTTATCCTTCAATCCCTGTATACCTGTCAGTTTTCTACCACATGAAACATTAACTATCTGGTACAGCTCTCTGCTGTTGTGCTGTCTAACTGCTTCCTCGGCTTTGTAAGCCAAGCCATCAAGCCAAAGATTCTTATCAGCAGCTAACTGATCTTTTACACGTTTATTATGTTCTCTGTAATGCTTTCTATTAGGACTAGTATGGTATTGATTAAGGACATTCCTGCAGTTCTTTCTTTCTGAAATAAGCTCAAGTGCCTTATCACTCAGATAATTCTACCTCCTCTGCTCCTTTTTTCCTAAAATAGTACTGTTAGTGCCCAAAAAAGTCTGTTTAAAATGATCCCATTCTTCCTCAACTTCAGTAGTAAGCATACCATGACTGTCATAATGACTAAGTAACCTATCATGATAAGCTTTGGCTATAACTGGGTCTTTCAGAGCTTCAGTATTAAAAGTAAATTTTTTAACCCAGCACAACACTTTTTAAGTGTAAGTTGCAAGACACTTTTAACAAGGTAATGGTCAGATCCAATTTCAGCTCCCCTATATGACCTGGTATTTCTAACAGAACTAGCCCATTTGCTGTTAATTAATATATAATCAATCGTATTCTTATGCCGCCTATCAGGTGAAACCCATGTGTATTTATGTATGTCATGGTGTTTATAATATGTGTTAGTTATTCTGAAACCATTGAGTTTACCTACCTGTAGGAGACGTTGCCCATTGCAGCTACCAATACCAAAAGGGCCAATCACCCCTCCCCAAAGGTCAGAGTCAGTACCAACTTTGGCATTGAAGTCACCAAGAACAAGGGTGATATCTCCTTTCTTGACAGAATTCAAAATATCCTGAAGTTGTTCATAAAACCTATCCTTCTCATCGGCATCCTCAGTGGGGGCATAACAGCAGATAACATTCAAGTCTTTAACGCTTGTCTGAAATTTTGCTGTAAGAAACCTTTCATTAATGCACTCGTATCCTAGAAGAGCATCACTAGCGTGTCCATGCCTTGGTGATGCATATTGTCGTTCCTCCCTGAAAAGAGAAATTTAAGATTATTTTTAAGAATCTGACCTTTATCTGTCCATCTGGTCTCTTGCAAGCCGAGAATATCTAAATTATAATGGTGGAATTCTTGTGTGAGGACATCAAGAGAAAAAGCTCTGTGCAGAGTCCTCACATTCCAACTACCTATGGAGAGAAAATGATTAGTAGGATGTTTAAAGAAACTATGTTTATTGAGAGAGGGAATGCCGACAATATCAAACAGCCCCCTAATCTCAGACATGGGCAAAGACCTTTTTCCCCACCACTAAAGGCTGAAGCTATCTACACTGGAAGACAATATCCAAATTCTACATTGGAGGAAGATAGTCAAATTCAATTTTTACATTGGAGGAATCCAATGTAGAATTTGACTATGGCAATAGAAGCAAAGAGGTCAGGTGCCTGCGATGACCTCTGCTCAGGATTATCCACCAGCTGATAAACATGTCCTGTGAATCTATTCACTTGGGGCTGTCAGCCCACAAACAGAAAACACAGCGGAAGATTTTCCCTTCATAGAAGCCCACCAGTGCAGTAAAATCAGGATCCATAATCAAGCTCAGAGCCATAATTCCATTCAGGTTGGTATATATGGTCAGCACCAGGACCCTGTGTGGTTGACCACTCCTCAGCAGGTATAAAAAAAAGAAAAGTAGCCATAGTTGTCCAGATTAGTAGGCCACACTAATTTGGCAGCCCTCTCCTTCCATTCACTTTCACAAGAGAGTATCTCTTTTGAAAGGTACTAACAGTACCTAAGACACTTTTAACAAGGTAATGGTCAGATCCAATTTCAGCTCCCCTATATGACATGGTGTTCCTAACAGAACTAGCCCATTTGCTGTTAATTAATATATATTCAATCATATTCTTATGCAGCCCATCAGGTGAAACCCATGTGTACTTATGTATGTCGCGGTGTTTGTGATAAGTGCTAGTTACTCTGAAACCATTAAGTTTACTTACCTGTAGAGAGACAGAAGGTTAAACAAGGTAAGACGGGGTCGGACATTAGGTACTAGGCCTTGCCGGTTCTATGTATCATCACAGGGGATTGGTGCATAGCTCTCCTTTCAGTGACTACCTAGCTACCATTTACACCATTGGGACAATGTGCAGTTTATAATGTCAATTTCAGCGGCATTAGCATCGTACATCTGGTATAACTCTACTGTACACCAGATAAATTTTTCTATATCATATCCTTCCCTTTGTCTTCGTGAAAACAGTTTCGAAGCTAATTCTGTCTAATCATTATAAGCTGGATAGATCTCCATGAATTCGCTTTTAAAATCTTCCCAAAACTCTATTTCATGACGACATCCTACATTATTCCACCATTGCTTATCAGCACATCCAGTTAGACAAGATACTGCTAAAATCACCTTTTAGTTGCCGGGTACTTCACGTAAATGGAAATGCTCTTCTATGGACTTGACAAATGTCCACAATGACGGGCGTTTCTAACCGTCGAACCTTATCTCAGATAAAGGCCAATTAACTAAGGACTATAGTTAATAAATGGATTGGCAACTCTTCGTTGTGGCTGTTGATAATACTCTGTTCTATCACTTGCTTCTGATGGAACAGAAAATGGAACCTTACGTTCAAAGTTTTTACGTTGGTGAACTGACGGCGTTGGTGAACTGTCAGCAAATTTAGGGGTTGTTGTCGTTCCCCTTTTCTCCCAAGGTTCATTAAGCAGATTCATTAACACTTCTGCTTCTTTCATCACATCCTGCAACCTATCTTTTACTTTTTCTAAGTCGGGAGTCATTATGGCAGAATCAGCCATATTACCAGCAGACATGTATAGCGGTCTGCAAAAATTTTGAATTTTGAAACTTTTTTAATCTTGAACAGCGCTCAAAGGTACTGCTATACAACAATACAATACTAAAGCTATACTAAGCTCAATAAACTTAGTTTCTTTAAAAATCCTACTAATCAGTCTAGTTTCTCTCTGTAGGAATGTGGAATATGAGAAAGTTCCATAGAGATTATTCTCTAGACATCTTCGCACAATAATTTTAGTGTTATAACCTAGATATTCTGGGCTTGCAAGAGACTAGATGGACAGATAGAGGTCAGATACCTAAAAATAATTTTAAATTTCTCTTTTTCAGGAGAGAGGATGGAAAGCATCTCCAAGGTGTAGGTTTGCTTCTCAGCAGACACGCCAGTGATGCTCTTCTACGATATGACTGCATTAATAAAAGATTTCTTAGAGCAAAATTTAAAGCAAAAATTAAAGCAAAAATTGAATGTCATCTGTTGTTATGCCCCCACAGAGTACTCTGATGAGAATGAGAAGGATATGTTTTACAGCCAGCTTCAGGATATTTTGAATTCTGTGAAGAAGATAATTATCTTGTGCTAGGTGACTTCAATGCTAAAGTTGGTACTGACTCTGACCTTTTGGGCAGGAGTTTTGGGTCCCTTTGGCATTGGTAGTTCCAATGGCAATGGGGAACGTCTCCTACAGGTAAGTAAACTTAAGGGTTTACTAATAACTAATACATACTACAAACACCTGGACATTTATAAATACACGAGTTTCACTTGATGGGTTGCACAGGTATATCATATATTATATTTTAATTAATAGCAAATGGGCTAGTACAGTTAGAAATACCAGATTATACAGGGAAAGAGAAATTGGGTCTGACCATTTGCTATTAATTAACCTGAACAAAGGTGTCTTACAACTGAAGCTTTAGGAATGTGCTAAAGTTAAAAGAAATTACTTTTAACACTGAAGCTTTGAAAGATCCAGATATAGCCAAAGCATTACCATGATAAACTACTTAGTCATTATGGCTATTGTGGTTTGATTCTTACTGCTGAAGTTGAGAAAGAATGTGATTAGTTTAAACAGGCTTTTCATGAAACCAATAGTACTCTTTTGGGTAAAAGGGAACAGAAGAAACAAAATTATTTGAGTGATAAAGCTATGGAACTTATTTCTGGAAGTAGGAAGTGCAGGAATAATATGAATCAACATCCCTACCAGTCTTATGGATAGCATTACAAAGAGCTTAATAAATGTGTAAAGGATCAGTTAACAGCTAATAAGAATCTTTGGCTTGACAAAGCAGAGGAAGCAGACAGAAAAACAGGTACACAGCGATTGAGAGATCAACATGGTAAGGTGGTTGAAGGTGAGGATTCTGCAATGGCTAGATGGGCTGAGCATTTCAGAGATGTTTTAAACCATGTGGTTATTTCTACTTTCATTGCTTGTAATTATGATATATGGATTACTGGCTTTAATGTTGGCCTTGTATCACATTCTGAAGTTGATTTGGCTTTTATATAAATTAAAACTGACTGGATAAATCCCCAGGGGTGGATGAAGTAAAAACTGCTGGGAACATTTATGTTATCATATAGCTGATTGAAATTTTGAATTTTTTATGATGCAGGTGTTGTTTCCTACGGATTTTGCTAGAGCTATTATTGTTATTTTTTAAAAGAAGGTGATCATAGTTCTTGGGATAATTATATAAGAGAACTTTTTTACTTTCTGTTCCAGATATGATTTTACTTAATATTTCCTTGTTTTACATGATTTTTACTTAATAAAATTAAGAATTTGGTTGATGGACAAACTGCGTGATGAACAGTGCAGATTTAGAAGTGGTAAGTAATGTGTAGATCAAATATTTTCACTTAAGCAAATTCTTGAGAATTATTTAGAGTTTCAGAAACGTGTGGTTATTAGCTTTATATATTTCAAAAAGGCTTTTGACTCTGTTGATTGTCATAATTTGTGGTTGATCGCAAGGTCATGTGGCATATAGACAAGTTAGTTAACATAATGAAGACTATCTATAATAACCTGAATCGTGTGTGAGAGTTGATAAGGCTCATAGTGATTTGTTTAGCTTTGTTAGTAGAATTAGACAAGGGTGTACTTTGTCTCCTTTTCTCTTTCGTATGGTTATTGATTATGTTATACCTAATTCTATACAAGGGGAAGATTTTGGCCTCAAATAGTCTAGAGATTTAAAAATTTCTAACTTAGATTATGCAGATGATTTGGTCTTGTTGGCTAATGATGTTGAGAAGTTGAATTCTTTTATTTCGTCTTTGACAAGACTGGTAATAGAGTAGGTTTTGTGATAGAGATAAAATTAAAGTGATGAAAATTTCAAGCAGATGGAGCTTCAGTTGCTTTGAATAGTTGCTCCCTTGAGCAAGTGTCTCAGTTTATAATTATCTCGGGAGGAGTGTAACAAATATTGGTGATGTGTGGCATGATAAACAGAAGAATGGGGATTGCTGCTGGGACTTTTAGGAATCTGTGAAGAGTAAACAAAAATAGCCATACACACCTAAAGACTAAAATTAGGCTCGTTAATAGTTTGGTTCTTTCTATGGTTAGTTTTGGTAGTGGAACATGGACCCTTTTTAAACAGGATAATAGGAAACTTCATGCCTTTAATTTTAAATACTTATGCAGTATCTTGGACATCAGGTGGTTTGATTTGATAAATAATTATGAGGATAGGAGTCAGCAACCTCCTTTGAGCAGCATATTGTGTAAAGAGAGACTATGTTGGTTTGACCATGTTGCCCATATGCTTAGCGGCAGATAGGCAAATTATGAACAGTTGTGCCTTAACCTTTCCAATATCCAGCCTGAAAAACAGGTTTCCATCCAGGGACCAATCTATTTTCTGCCTATGCCCAGCCAAAAAAAACTAACTAGACCTTTTTTTTGCCAAATAACTAATGAAAGGAGTTATGGCATGTTATATGCCAAATTAATCAGCATTTGGTCTGTAAATGGTAATTAGGCATAAACTGGAAGGAGAGCTGTGTACCAATACCCAGTGATGATGCACAGAACTGGCCAGGTCTAACACCTAATGTCCGACCCCGCCTTTCTCGTGGTGCAGGCCGTTAGTACCTTTCAAAAGAGATATCCTCTTTCGGAAGGGAACGGAAGGGGAGGGCTGCCAGTTCAGTATGGCCTACTGATCTGGTCATCTATGGCCACTTTATTTTTTTTCCAACCCTGCTGAGGAGTGGTCAACTTCACAGGGTTCTGGTGCTGACTATTTATACCATAGATTCCCAACGAGGGCGGTACCGCCCCCCAGTGGGCGCTGGAGCCTTCCATGGGGGCGGTAGCGGATCCAGAGGCAAATGGGGGGCGTTGAAGCAAGAGGGGCGGTCAAATAAATAAATAAATTTAATGGAATTTTCTGTGACAACCCTTTTATCTCTTCTATTCTGTGGTGTCTTCCTGGTGATTCTGGTCATCCACTACCTCATCCGTCATGTACAGCTTTTCACCTGCAGCTTGGACAATAAGTTCCCTGCTACCGACTACTAGCGTACTTTTACGTCTGAAGTCGACTGAGATGCTCTCAAAAGTTCTCTTCAAGATCACAGATTGGATATAAGCTTCAATATGTTTTCCCACTCCAAGTCGCTTTGAGTATGCTTTATGGTACGTAGTTACAATACCATCCCACGTCAGAACATAAGGTATAATATTAACATTACACTTGTGAATTAGGCTCAATTCATTAGCCAGCAGATCATACTTCCTCTTCTTTTCAATCTCTACTGCCTGCAGGTTATCCTGAGATGTTATTCCTACTTCAATAATTGTAATCTCATTCAATACCTTAGCATGCACTACTATATCAGGCTTATTATGTTGGACATGTGTGTCCGTTCTGATAGGCAAATCAACCTTGATGCAATAATAATATAATAATAATAAATTTATTATATTTACTATTTTTTTATAATTATTTTTTTAAATATATAAAATTCTTTGAAAATACCTGTTTTCATGAATAAATATTTTATCTAGCTATGTAAATTATTGTTATCGCGTTAATAAGCATTTTTAAATTAGCATTAGGTATGCCTATACCTAATTTGTTTTAGTTTAGAATAGATTGACGGTGACAAGTCCTTGCAAGTTGGTGGGCAAACACGCGGTTCATGCAATTTAACATGTTTCGACAAGAATATGGGAGCTTGAAATGACTTGTTTACGGAGCAAGTGCGCCGGCATCGCAAACATACAAGTTAATGCGTGCACAGAATCAAATCTATAAAAGCGATAGCTCTAGGAATGTTTTATTATTTTTATGTGCTTCGCCGTGATAAATAGTCGTGAGTGATAAGTGTTAGAAGTCATTATAAACATTAATTTTATAACTATCTATAAATCTGTTGAGAAGTTAATTTGTGTTTGAAAATGTCTGAATCTACATCTAAAAAGAAATGCCGGCAGTTACGTACTCTCCTACAAACCAATCATTACCTATCTGTTTAATTTGCCGAAAAGTTTTTTCAAATGAAGCTATGAAACCTTCTAGGCTACAAGAGCATTTAAATAAAATGCATGCTGATAAGAAGAACAAAGATTTATCCTATTTTCAAGAACTGGAAAAGCAATATTTAAAACAGCCAACTATGTCAAACCTTTTTGCGTCTTCTAAACAAGATGATGGTGGACTACGAGCCTCATATAACGTTTCATTGTTAATCGCAAAAGCAGGAAAACCACACACAATTGGCGAGGAATTAATTTTGCCGGCAGTCAAAGATATATTAAAAACTGTTCATCATAAGACACCGTCAGATATCATCAAAAAAATTCCTCTATAATAATTCAGTGCAAAGACGACGTTGAAATATCGTTATGTGATTACTTAAAGACTTGCAAATTTTCCATTCAACTCGATGAATCAACTCTACCAAATAACGAAACTGTACTCTTATCATACGTACGATTTATAAAAGAAGAAATAATTCAGGAAGAGTTATTATTTGCTAAAAATTTGGAATCTGATACAAAGGGAGAATTTATATTTAATACCATGCAAAAGTTTTTTCAAGAGAAAGAAATTCCTATTTGCAATATTTTGTCTGCTGCTACTGATGGTGCTCCAGCAATGACAGGGCGTCATAAGGGTTTCATAGCGCATTTGAAACAAGCAGTACCAAATGTACTCGCTGTACATTGTATTATTCATTTGGTTGCAAAAAAATTTGAATGAACGTCTGCATACATCACTCCATTACGTTATTAAAGCAATCAATAAGATTAGAAGCAATTCATTGAATGACCGATTATTTCGTAAGCTTTGTAATGAAAATGATGAAGATTACAATCGCTTGCTGCTGCACACAGAAGTACGTTGGAAGATTACTTACTTACTGCCGGAACTTGGAAGTCCATGTTGAGTTTACGGAGCGTTTCCAAGATATTTTAAACATGAATATACCGTGTTGGGTTTTAGATCCTTTCGCAAACACAGATACTGAAGAATCATCGAATTTGGAAGAGGAACTTTTAGAACTCACGACTAACGAAGTACTCAAAGTAAAATTCAAACATGGATACCAAGAGTTCTGGCTTCAAAAATCAATACCAGTTCTCTACCCTGGATTGTGGGCAATAGTACAGAAGTTTTTAATCGCATTTCCTTCGTCCTATATGGCTGAGCGTGGATTCAGTGCAGTAGCTAATTTACTGTGAAAGAAGAGGAACAGACTATACATCACTGAAAGTGGCGATCTGCGATTGATGTTAACGAAATTGGAACCCGACATTAACAAATTGTTAACACTCCACCAGCCTCAACCATCTCATTAATTTTTTTTATTTATTATTAATTTTGTGTTTATCTCATTATTTTTTATTTCTTATTGATTCTGTGTTTATTTTTAAAATTTTTTTAATAAACAATTTTATTGTACATTTGGTTGTCGATTTATTAATTTCTGCTTTATGATTTTTAATAGATAAATAAACAGATAAATTAGGTACAGATAATATGTAACAATATTTTAATATTTCATATAAAATTAACTGTTATGGACTAGGGGGCGTTGAAATTTTTGTTCTCTTCTAAAGGGGGCGATGGTCCAGAAAAGGGTGGGAATCACTGATTTATACCTACTAGACTGGACTTGTTTATGGATTTAAGCTTGATTATGGATCCTGGACTTGCTGCACTGGTGGGCTTCTGTTGAGGGAGAATTTGCCGCTGAGTTTTCTGTTTGCTTCTGGGTTGCGAGTCCTAAGTGAATAGAGGCATGGGATACCTTATATCAGCTGGTGGATAATCCTAATCAGAGGCCATCGCAGGTACCTGAACCTCACTTAGCAAGTTGGTCATCGTCAAGCCTAAACTGGAGTAATGTTTCTCAGGCAGACCATATGGCTCTTGAAAAAGTCCACTTGAAAAGGTGGTGCCTGATGTTCCTACCAGCATCGGTGACTTAAGCCTTTAGCGGAGGAGGAACAGGTCTTTGCCCGATGCCTGCAATCAGGGAGCTGTTTGATATTGTTGGCCCTACCTATCTCAATAAACCTAATTTCTTTAAAAATCCTACTAATCTTTTTCTCTTTGCAGGAAAGTGGAACGTGAGGACATCATATAGTGATTTTCTCTTGATGTCCTCATGCAGGAATTCCAGCGCTATAACCTAGATATTCTAGGCTTGCAAGAGACCAGATGGACAGGTAAAGGTGAGATACTTGAAAATAACTTTAAATTTCTCTTTACAGGGAGGAAGGATGGAAAGCATCACCAAGGTGTGGGTCTGCTTCTCAGCAGACATGCTAGTGATGCTCTTCTAGGATATGAGTGCATTAACGAAAGGTTTCTTACAGCTAAATTTCAGACAAGCGTTAAAGGGTTGGGTTGGGTTGTTTTACCTCTGAGCGGCACTTTTTTGCACACCATGGGCTAAATGGCCAGGTCACGTGGACCCCGAAGGCTCAGAGAAGGTTGGGGGAGGGGACCCACTGAAACAGCTGTTGGGAGACAGATGGTAGCCTCCCGTCAAGGCCATCCAGCGTGTTGTTTAACGTGCACAGGGTATGGCTCTCCCGCACACGGGACCACGGCTTAACGTCCCATCCGACAGTCGGCGGCCTTTCCAAGCCCATCGGTGTCCCCTACTGACCGTGGGCAGGACGGGGAATTTTGCGGAGATAAATCTCAACGCTGACCCAGCTGCGACTCGAACCTGGGAACTACAGATTGCGAGTCTGGCGCGCTACTGACTGAGCCACCCCCGCCCCCGAGCGTTAAAGACTTGAATGTTATCTGCTGTTATACCCCCACTGAGGATGGCGATGAGGATGAGAAGAATAGATTTTACGAACAACTTCAGGATATTTTGAACTCTGTCAAGAGAGGAGATATTACCCTTGTTCTAGGTGACTGCAATGCCAAAGTTGGTACTGACTCTGACCTTTGGGGAGGGGTGATAGGCCCTTTTGGTATTGGTAGCTGCAATGGCAATGGGCAACGTCTCCTACAGGTAAGTAAACTCAATGGTTTCAGAATAACTAACACTTATTACAAACACCGCAACATACATAAGTTGTCATGGGTTTCACCTGATGGGCTGCATAAGAATATGATTGATTATATATTAATTAACAGCAAATCGGCTAGTTCTGTTAGGTTGGGTTGGGTTGTTTTACCTCTGAGCGGCACTTTTTTGCATACCATGGGCTAAATGGCCAAGTAACATGGACCCCGAAGGCTCAGAGAAGGTTGGGGGAGGGGACCCACTGGAACAGTTGTTGGGAGACAGATGGTAGCCTCCCGTCAAGGTCATCCAGCATGTTCTCTAACGTGCACAGGGTATGGCTCTCCCTCACACGGGGCCACAGCTTAACGTCCCATCCGATGGACGGCGGCCTTTCCAAGCCCATCGGTGTCCCCTACTGACCGTGGGCAGGGGTTCTGTTAGGAATACCAGGGTATGTAGGAGAGCTGAAATTGGATCTGACCATTACCTTGTTAAAAGTGTCTTGCAACTTAAACTTAAAAAGTGTTGTGCTAGGGTTAAAAAATTTACCTTTAATATTGAAGCTCTGAAAGGCCCAATTATAGCTAAAGCTTACCATGATAAGTTACTTAGTCATTATGACAGTCATGGTTTGCTTACTGAAGTTGAGGAAGAATGGGAACATTTTAAACAGGCTATTTTGGGAACTAACAGTACTCTTTTAGGGAAAAAGGAGCAGAGGAGGCAGATTATTTGATTGATAAGGCACTTGAGCTTATTTCAGAAAGAAAGAAATCTAGGAATGTCCTTAATCTACTAGTCCTAATAGAAAGCATTACGGGGAGCTTAATAAGCGTGTAAAGGATCAGTTAGCTGCTGATAAGAATCTTTGGCCTACAAAGCCGAGGAAGTTGTTAGGCAGCACAACAGCAGAGAGCTGTACCAGATAGTTAATGTTTCATGTGGTAGAAAACTGACAGGTATACAAGGATTGAAGGATAAACAAGGTAAGGTTATAGAAGGTGAGGATTCTGTCATGGCTAGGCGGGCTGAGAATTTCAGTGATGTTCTAAACAATGTGGTTAGTTCTACTCAAATTGTTTGCAATGATGATAGATGCATTGGTGGCTTTAATATTGGCCCTATAACACAATTTGAAGTTATTTTGGCTATTTCTAAACTTAAACTTCATAAATCCCCAGGGGTAGATGAAATTACTACGGAAATGCTTAGAGCTGGAAATGTTTCGGTTACCACTTGGATGACTGAAATTCTGAATATCTTTTATGATAAAGGCATGGTTGCTAAGGATTTTACCAGAGCTATTGTTATCCCTATCTTCAAAAAAGGTGATTGCAGTTCTTGTGATAACTATAGGGGTATTAGCCTACTCTCTGTTCCAGGTAAAGTTCTTTCCATGATTGTGCTTAATAGAATTAAGAATCTGGTTGACAGGCAATTGCGTGATGAGCAATGTGGATTCAGAAGTGGTAGGGGATGTGTGGATCAGATATTTTCACTTAGGCAGATTCTTGAGAAATGTTTAGTTTCAGAAACCTTTGGTTGCTAGCTTTGTTGATTTCAAAAAGGGTTTTGACTCTTTTGATCGTCATAATTTGTGGTTGATTGTGAAATCATATGGTATACCAGACAAGTTAGTTAACATAATGAAAGCTCTCTATAATAACACTGAGTCGTGTGTGAGAGTTGGTAAGCCTTGTAGCAATTGGTTTAGCATTACTTCTGGTGTTCGACAAGGGTGCATTTTGTCTCCTTTTCTATTTAGTTTGGTTATTGATTATGTTATGCGAAATTCACTTCAAGGGAAAGATTTTGGCATTAAATGGGCTGGAGAAAATTTCTGATTTAGATTATGCTGATGATTTAGGCCTTTTGGCAAATGATGTTGATGAGATGAACTCTTTCATTCAAGCTGTTGATGAGACTGGTAGTAGAGTAGGTTTGGTTATAAACAGAGAGAAAACTAAAGTGATGAAAATTTGTCAGGCAGGCTGTGATTCAGTTAATCTGAATGGTTGCAGTCATGAGCAGCTGTCACAGTTTAATTATCTTGGGAGCTATGTAACAGATAATGGTGATGTGCGGCATGAGATTAACAGACGAATAGGGATTGCTGCCGGGACTTTTAAGAATCCATAGAGAGTGTGGAGAAATAGGCGTATACACCTTAAGACTAAAATTAGACTGTATAATAGTTTGGTTCTTTCTAGGGTTAGTTATGGAGGTGAATCTTGGACGCTGTGTAAACAAGATAACAGTAAACTAGATGCTTACGTAGTATCTTGGGTATTAGGTGGTTTAACTTTGTAACTAATGATGAGGTTAGGCAAAGGAGTTTGCAACCTCCTTTAAGCAGCATATTGTGCAGAGAGAGACTCCGTTGGTTTGGCCATTTTGCCCGTATGGATAATTATAGATTGGCGAATAGGGTTTTGAATAGTGTGCCTACAGGCATCAGAAAGAGGGAGAGACCTAGGATACGGTGGGCAGACAATGTCAAACAGGCCCTTGTTAGAATTGTTGTGCAGTGGCCGGATGCAGCAGATGTAACCCAGGACAGATATGCTTGTAGAATTAAACTGCACGGTCTGGTTGGACCTCTTTAGCCCATGGCTGCTTGAGGATGATGATGAATTCTGGATTTTCTGAAAATATAATATTTAACAAAAAAGACCATATGTTTTATTTTAATAGGACTTTTTTAGAGTCATGTAGTAAAAAAATGCATCTGGCAACAGAAAAATTTATTTAAAAAAATCTAATAGACAAAAATTATTACAATGCACATGAAAGTATATTTTTGAATAACAAAAAAAATATTTTTTGGTTTTAAATAAATATTTTTCTCGTTTTGTAATTTTTTTCTCGGTACCATACTTTGAGAAAATTCCAGGCTTTTAGGCAACTGTGCTGAGTCAGATAAACAAGTCAACTTTAGAATTAAAAAAAATAACCAGTCAAGGGAAATAGGTCATGTTATGTACCAAATTAAACAGAATTTATTTACGAATTTTGTGAAAATAAATAATAAACAAATTTGCAAGCATGTTGATTTTAATAAGCCATTTCAAATGTGGTATGGTGAAAAAAAGATCGCACTATACAATTAAGGCTTCACTTTGGAAAACCTGATAAATAAAAATAGTTAAATTATATATTTATCGAAAGGAAATTTCCTCCCGAATAATATAATATTCAACCTGAAATATTATTTTTATTTCTTTCAATGATTCTTTTCAGTATCGTATATTTCAAACGGCCAGTGTTATACAAAGTGACTTGGACTTCTCACATTCACGGAATTTTCTGAACTGGTTATGAAATAGAAAAAAACTTCCTTGGCTGCTTTTTACTAAACATTATGAATTATTTTCTTTGGGTGTTGAAGTTTGGCAATCTTGGTTAAGTGCAGAAAGGTTTGTGCACCAAGGAAATTGCCCTCCCAAATGAAGGTCGATTTCCGTAGCAAGGAAGTCTATTTTGCTTACGTATGTTTTTCTGCTGAGGTCGTGCCATCCTCACAGACCTTCTACTCTGGCATATAAACTGACAGGCCCCTGTCAGACCTCTGTGGCAAGAGCTGCCTTAGGGGGTATTTATTTTATTTGTTATATCCAAGACATTCAATTTCATAAAATGGTAGAAGCTCAAAGTTTTTTTATTAAAAAAAAAAGAAATAATAAAAAAAAAATTACATATAACGTAATGGGATGTTGAAATATCCGCAACAACTTTTAAGCCGGACTCCGATCTAGCATAACTCGGAATGATCGATAAATCAACCAATCAAAAGATCGCTAACTAACGGAAGTAAATCTACAGAAATTATTTGCTTCCATATCCAAGACCTCATTTATTTTCGGAAAATGATACTAGATCAAAGTTTTATTCGAAAACTAATAAATAATAAAATAACAATTAACGTATAGCCTAATGCAATGTTAAAATATCCACAGCAACAAGTTGTAGGCCTGCCATGCGATGTAGCATAACTATGAAAAAATCAATACTTATCGATCGGCCAAAAGATCGCTAATTTACGAAAATAAATCTACTGAAATGAAAACTAAGGTTTAAATATAAAAAAAATACGAACTTTACAAAGAGTATCCAATATACTGGACCAAAACTGTAAAAAACACTTATAGTACACGGAACACAGATAGCATTTGTCAGCCATCTGCGTCTTAGTTTGCGTCAATGAAGCATAACTAATCAAATGCAGCTGCAACCAGAATTTCTAAGAAGGATATGTTTACTTCCAGTTTCGATTTGAAGGCGGGAAAGATGCATAGAATGCTGGAAAAAATGATAAAAATAACTTGGAAATACTGAAATAAATTTATGACAGAAAAGAGTGTGAAACGGGGAAAAATGTTGGTATGTATTTTGTAAATATTTACAAAATCAATCGTTGTTAAAAATAGCAGTTTTTTTGTTAATTTTTAAGAGATTTTCAAAAATTTAAAGAAAAATTTGTTGATAATAGTTCAAATCAAACTTGTGAGCTTAAATCAGGTTGCTTCAGCAAATAGGAATGTTAACAAGCAAATGGCAATAACGTTTAGTGCTTTTAAGAAATGGCATTCAGATGGCTTTATAAAATTATTTGTATTGTAATTTAATAAAATATGCATCAAATTAAAAAACAAAATATATTTTTGAAACCCGAGTTATATATTTTTATAAGATATATTATTTTTATAATCGATATATTTTTGTTGTACTAAAAACGGATACAGGGGTCCTTGGCCTCTCAATTCAGATTCTCCGAACGAGTACAGACGACGTGGACACTAGAGGAGTTAAAGGATTCAGGAAAAGGGGGAGACCTTGAATGCAGTGAGCAGACAATGTCAAAAGGACCTTGTTAAAATTGGCATACAGTGGCCAAATGCAGCAGCTATAGCTCAGAACAGACTCAAACAGCAAAATTACACATTCTGATAGGACCTCCGTAGCTCATGGCTGCATGAAGATTTTGTATGCATGTATATATTTGGTTATTAAATTATTTCAAATTAGTTAAAATTAGTACTAAACAGCCGTAGCATTTAAAAATAAAATATTTCTATTATAATGCCCTAACAGATACTCTAATTTGAATAATCACCTAATTAAGTCACCTATGCTTGATGATTTCAGTTTTGGTCATCTCAAATAATTATTCTTTCTAATTGCAGTGTATATTTGAGAAGTAATATAAATAATTGTAGAAGTAGTGAAATCGATATACTCCTCCTGAATCTGAGAAAAGGCACACTTGATATGAATCAGTTGCAACTTTTCTCAGTCAAATGAGTCAATGGAATCAGAGTCAATGAAATATTTTTAAAAAACTCTTTCTCTGGATGATTTTCCAGTTCAACTTGGTAATATTGTGATGGTCCACCTATTCACTTATACTTTTCCTTAACCAATTTTACTTTATTTACATTATATTTATTATTTTAGGAATTATTCTTCAGGTGGACAGCATTTTTCTCACCCAATACCACTAAAGGAGTTGTACATGCGCAACTCTGACTAGATTGGTAGCCGCTAAATCATGTGGAAGGACACAACCCCCTCTTGCATCATAGCTAGCATCAGTGCGCGATCTTAAATTTATGGAAATGCTTTCCTATCGTGCAACACACGTGTCAGTTGCACATCACATATATAGGAAGTGGCATTAGGTCACAGAGTTAGTATAGAGTTTGTAGGAAGAAGGAAGGATGTTAGTTGAGATGTTGTTTTGAGTGAGCTTTTAGTTGCTCAGAGATTTGGATGTAAAAGTTTAACTCTGGTGAGTTACAATTTTTTGGAAATAAACTTTGTTTTATGAAATAGTTTGATTTTGCTAATTTTTTCTCTTGAGCAGGATAATTGATTTTGATTATCAAATTATTAAAGTTTAAATCTAATCTTTTGAGTTGTTTTCATATTGACTTAGTAACACATAATATACATAGTGAACTCTTATTTAACTTTATTTGACAAGATTAATTGCCTGGTGCCTGAAGCTATCCAGCAATTTAGTTTTTTTGGATCAGTTACAATGTCCAAAGAAGTTAACATACTTTTGGAGTGTTACAATATCCATTGGTTTTGTTACTCAAAAACCATATTCATCAGCAAAACACAAAAACACTTCAGTACTTTCTGAACACAGTAAAAATGTCCAATTTGTACATCCTAACATGAGCACAAAGTTTCTAATCAAAACCTGATGTTTGCTAATCAATATGCTCCTGTCATGTCACATAATGAAAGAAAGATCTATTTTTCTCTTCGTATTTATTTGATAAAATATATTTGATAACAGATAAAGATAATTTAGAAACACTAGTTTTTCATTGAAATCATCCAATAAAAATGTCCCCTTGGCATGCAACTTTGTTTTATTGAGAACGCATATGGTTGGATGTTTAGTATATAACTCAATTAGTGTGCTCAAGCTCTCTATCACTAGTGGGGGAGTGGTAGGAGAGTAAACTTAACCCATGGCAATCCAATCTCCTGCATTATGGTAATGGCAGTTTGAGCAAGAGAAAGGGGTTTTTATTTTCTGATACATCAAGTTGAGGAATAAATTGATAAAACTGGCATTATTTAGAAGCTTTGAAATGGCAATTTTAAATATATAAATAATTAAAAAAGTTAAAACTTTAATAATTTTGAAAACTATTAAATTTTTATGGTACCAAAGACGGAGTTTATGATTCATAGTCATATATGCAGCCTTCGTGAACCAGATTTTCAAGGTTGTGAAGACATAAGGTTAATAGTACATTATTACTAACTCGTCTAAATATTAATTTATTTGGTTGACATGTAATTAGAAGCATTGCTAAAGTACGTCCGACCTTTTAAAAATCTCACTTTGAGGCTAATTGCATAATCCTATGGTTTTCCTTATATCCACTTTTAGAGATCAGTAGTGGTTTTATTTTCGATCATTTGAAATTAATTATTGTTTAGAATCGCAGTACTGATTTGAGAAGCAATAAAAAATTATTTTAGAAGTATTAGAGTTAAAATAAAATTTTAAATCGGAAGTTTGCTAAAATATTGACCGAAAGCTGATGTATGTAGTTTGTAAATGGCACAATTTCTGGTAATAATAAGCTATTATCTTTATGTTAAAAATTTCGAAAGTATTACCCTTCTGCTAGAGTGGAAACTAGTTCAGAAGACCAGAAATTGCAATCGATCGATAAAATGCATATGGGACAGCAGAATAAAAGCATAAACCAAATCATCGCTACTTGATGCTCTTTATGGTGATTGCACATGAATTTACATTCACTGCAGACTCTAAAAAAATTATGATAAAAATAAATATATTTAACCGAATCAACAGTAAAAGATATATATATATCAAAGATTGAAATGTTATTTTCGTTATTTGATTAGGAACAGTTACAAAAAACTGCAGATTTCTATTTAGAAAAAAAAAATTTTGCAACTTAGTACTGTTGCTAAAGTACGTCCTACTGAGTTCTCTTCTCAGGTCACTAGAATTCAAATGATGATATGATTAGTACTGCTCTGACACAGAAAGGGTTAAGTGCACAAGGTATGGGTCTCTCAAACATGAGACCATGGCTTAACATCCCATCTAACCGATGGCAGCCTTTTCAAACCCATCAGTGTTCCCTCTCTCATCAAGGAATAATTGCTACAGATAAATATCGATGTTGACACAGTTAGAATTTGAACTGGGAACTGTAGATTACAAGCTTGGAGTTGCTAATGTCTGAGGCTCCCCAGTCCACTTTGATAATGATGCATAAATGATGCATAACAGTTATATCAACATTTTATATAAGTTTGTCATATGATAAATATAACTCCTAACTCTTTTTATTATGAGGAACAAGAATAATAAGGTTTGAATACAACGAAAGCTATAAATAAGTTTGAGGATATCAAACTAGTAATCTTAAATACAGCTAGATAATTAATATGAAAATAGATATTTTACAAATTTTAACCTAATATTTCTTAATAATAAGCATTAACAATTGTCTGGATTACAATTCTGAATTTTCGTTACTAAAAATGTTTGAAATAATTCATAACTTTTTTCAACATAATTTTGTACATCCTAATGTATAATTTTTATGCAAATATCATAACAGCTTTATTTCTTCTAACCTGTGAGCAAGAACAGCAGGCAAGAAATGTTCTTATTTATGGACACTCACATTCTTCTCTATTTGTCGACACTCATGTTTTTCCGTATTTATGGACCTACATATTCTTAGAAGTACAGGAACAGTATTAAAAAATTAAATATTTTCCTATTTATATTTTTTGTAAATGACTGAAATCATCACAATTTAATATTTTTGCTTGTGTATTTTCTTAGACCAGCTAAAGCAATAACTTGTAGACAGAAGGAACGTCATTCCACAAGTTCTAGTCAGTCTGAAGAAGAATTTGTTGATTTTGAAGAAACTGAACATAAGTGACAAAAATGTTGTAGTTAGCCTTATTACACTGTTCTGAAATATAGCTGTCATTTATTTTATGAAATTAGGTATTATTAGCATTAATGTAGCCATCACCATGACAGGCTTTTTGATAAATAGGCCAGTAGTAATATGAGCATAAACCATATTGTTCATTAAGTATGTACAGTTAAGTTGTGATTCTGTATTAATTTTAATTTGAAAGCTGAATAGCATATATTAGTTATAAAATGCACAGTCGTATCAGAATAATATGACCACCTACCTAATAATGGGAATAACCACCCTTGGCCCGGGTGACAGTGGCGAGATGGTGTGCCATGGATGCAATGAGGCCCTGGAAGGTTGCCAGAGGCAGAAGTGCCCATTCAGACTCAAGCAGAGCATGGAGGTTCCGGAGATGACATGGTTGTGGGTCCACACGCCGAACCTGTTGATCCAAATGGTTCCCCAAGTGTTCTATGGGATTGAGGTCGGGCGATTTCGCCAGCCAAGGGAGAACGGAGACATCACTGTCGTGTTCCTGGAACCAGTCACGCACTACCTTAGCGACATGGCAGGGCGCATTGTCATGTTGGTTGACACCATCACCACCAGGTTAAACGTCCAACATGAAGGGATGCATGTGGTCAGCGAGGATGGACAGGAAATAAAATTCCATGACGCCCCCAAATGCTCCACTATACTGGATAGTAGTACATTAAAAATAATTTAAAATTCTCTGTCATTGAGCAATAAAATTTTAGAGTTTATCCTTCAAACTATTTGCATGTTAAAAGTTCTTAGGAGAAAACTCAGAAACTTTTTGGAGCAAGGACAGCGCTCCGTCTTCAGTGAAGTGATGCTATGTAGTAACGTTAGGTCTGTTTAGACAAAGAAGCTCTTCCCACATGTCATGAAGGGCGATTCCAGTGTCTTGGTTGCAGGTGGGGACAGACGAGGTCATTATTTCAATAGCCTCGCAGACTATGGTTCCGTAGAAGGTGGACGTATGCGCCAGCAGTGTGGTGTGTTTCCAGTCTATTGTTGCCATGTGGACATTTTATTTATTGTATATATTTTTTGTATACAGCTGTAATTACTTGCCCATCCAGTGGTACCAGCGGTCCCAGGTCATACCAGGAAAACATCCCCCAGACATGCACACTGCCACCGCCAGCCTGTACTTGACCAACAAGCGTGTCAGGGTGTTGGTTCTCGTGTGTCTGACGCCGTATCCACCACTGCCCATCACTTCTGTGCAGTAAAAACCTTGATTTGTCGGAGAAGGCAACCCTTTTCCACTCTTCCACTGTCCAATAACAGTAGTCCCATGCGAACTGCAGGCATCATTGCCGATAGACCTTGGTTAACATGGGCACCTTTACGCAGTGTCAACTCCGGAGACCCATGTGTAAAAGGGTTCACTCTATTGTTATCGGGGACACATACCTGGATGCCCCAGTGTTCATTTGAGTGACCAATTGCTGCATTGTTGTGCATCAATTGCCCTTTACCAGTCGATGGAGGCGACATTCTCCTCTGAGGTCGATGGCTTTCAGTGATCCACAGTTATGACGTCTGGAGGTACTTGGTGTGCCAGCGGTCCATTCTTGGTACACCCTTCCTACAGCCCACGAAGTCTGCTGTTTCCAAGATGCTTCCACCCTTGACACAGTAGCCAAGGATCATTCCTTTTCGAACGTCCATCAAATCAATACCTCTGCCCATTGTGCTTACATTACGTACTATGGCTCATCTGTCCTGGCCAGCCACGTATATCTCTGTGTGGTCGACTTTGTCATGTGCACTCTGTGACGTGCCTGGGCGTGTACACTGTGATTCCGTAGGAGGTCATATTATTCTGACACAACTGTGTATGTATTTTAAATATTTTGTTGTTACTTTTTAAAAGTATATGTACAGATCTTAACTGTGCAGTTTTATATTTATGTCTTGATATACATCTTTACTCTTTATTGTAACATTTCATTCAGCTTGTATGCAGACGCTATAGTTATTTAATTCTGCAAAATGTCTGTCAAAGATGGCAATGCCAAATTCTCAATAACAATAAGTAATGCATTCTATTTGGACTGTAACCTACAACTCTTGCAATGGAATTCAAAATATTAATGCAACAATATGCATATTCACAGGCCAGATCTAAGGGGGATGTTATACTGCAATGGAAATATAGACTATTGATTACCACCCCCATACTAGATCCAGGCCTGTGTAGACATCTGTATGCAAATATTTCAACAAAGCTGAGCTTATGGAAAACATCCAGTTAGTTATTCTCTGCTGTGAACAAAGTCTTCTGTGTTTTATTTTCTTTTTGAATCTGAATATTTTTCTCTCTTGTTCCTTAACTATATTAATTAATAATTATTTTGTTCTACTCACACAAAGAAAGCAAAATACAGTTTTCCAGTCCACACCAGAAAGATCAATGTAGTGGCTACTCAGCAGAAAAATTCAATATTTATTGATCTAAATATGCACTTTTGGCAAATCAACACAATATATGCCTGCAGTTATTTTAATTAGCTATTATTTAGTTCCTCACTGACCCTAATCACATTTTAAGGATTTTTTTTTTTACTTTTCTGTTTTCCCATTAGCATTAATACACGTTTTTTAGTTCATTGCCATTATTGTACCTCATGTCGTCCAGAAATGTTTTTCCACAGCCAAACTAAAGTGACTATTTCTTTACCCATCACTTGTCATAATCTTGCACTGTTTATTTCATTGCATAAAGTTGAGCTTTTCAATTGTACACATAGTCAACTAAAAACGTTTTATATCAGCATCATCAACCACGTTATTATCTGTGGTATCCCTTTCAAATATACAAATTCGTTAATTCAATCTAAAATGTACTAATTCTTACTGAACTATACCTTTGTGTTTTAAATATTTAATTCTACTTGCATGTTTGAATGGTTGACTAGAAGAACCTGTCATACTTTTCTTTTTTTTTTTTGAGTAAATTGCGAAATCTATTGTTATGTATATTTTACGGATACAAATATATATCAAGAAGAGTGTTTGTCTGTCTGCCTGTCTGTCTGTGTATGCACTCAACCTGCTAAAGAGATAGATGCACCAATTTTTACATGAACTTGTCCTTCACCCTACAGAATATTTTCCCTTCAAAGAATTTTTTTTTTCTTCACTCAGGCTATGTGCATACTCTCTAAATTAACGAAAACTAGTGTGTGGACTTTGTTAAATTCCTTGAAATTCCTATAGGCTTAACATTAGCAGGGGGAAAACAAGTGGACCAGGTTTAATTTCTCTGCTCCCAAACAGTAAGAGTAGGGAGAACAAATGCAGTATACAGTGTAGCGCTCCCAAATATTAAGATCTTAACTGCCAGATACTCAGGATTTCAAGTGGCAGGCAATAATTAACTTGCCAAAAAATTAAGGTTCTTTGGTTCTGGAACATAAATGACAAAATTTCATATAAATTCGTGAACTTGTCTGACATACAACTAACAGAAATTAAGGAAGATATTACTCTGAATTTAATGTCGATCAATTTTAGTGGAAAAATTGTTTTGAGCCTAGTGGGATACGAACTCACAACCACCTGATAACATGTCAGGTGCTCTGGACCACTGAGCTACCGGCCACCGAGTGATATCTTCCTTAATATATGAATATGTCGGGGGGGGGGGAATCTCTTCAGTCTTAACTTAGAGTAAACTACTCTCTGCTCAGGAGAAAAAAAAATTAAAGTCAAAAGCAGTAGCAATAAAATATTTATTGATTTTATTTACCCAAATACACACAGGTCAGATTACAGATAGAGCAAGCTCCTAACTTGAGCTCCTCACCTCGTAAAAAGTCTACTCCTTTATAACTTCTACACCTCTCCATTACTAATTCCACAAACCAAACTCCACAGCTCAAACTAACTTCAACCAGTCTCATACTGGCTTAACGAAATTGGCACGTGGCTGCAATCATGTCTGTGATCCACATTTGAATAAACGTGTTGATGATAATGTAAGCATTTGTGACCTTGATAGCAACGTTTCATGGCCATCAATCAAACTGAATTGTTGATTGCAACTTATGCAAATGGAAAGGAGAATAGCTGATGATTCAAAGAAAAAAGTTCCCCATATAAATTATTATGTAAATAAATTAACTGGTTAAGGAACATAAAAGTGAATGGTCAACCATCCCAACAGCTTGCTCTCATAGCTTGGAGCAATGTAAGAGTTTTCTCAAAAATTAATTCCTCTCTCCACCACTACCAAAGTAACAAAAAACGTCAGAACTGCTTCTAAACAGTAAAAGGTAAGACCACTAAATTCGATATACAGATTCCTTTAACCTTAAAGAGGCAAGTTTTTGGCCCAAATATCCTTTCCTCCCTGGAAAAAAAATGGGGAGGGATGTCTTTAAATGGTAAGAAGTATAATCACCATGTTAGGTATAGCTTCCTCTTATAGTACGTTAGTGAGCCATAACAGTTTGACTTCCCAACCTTTCTTCGCTCCTACCCCATAAGAGTCGCACACATAAAACCAGGTGAAAAATTCCTCAGAAACAGTAAAATCTAAGTCATCAATTTCAGTTACAGCTTGTTCTCATCATAGCTTTAAACAACATAAGGATTTGGCTCTCCAACCCTTATGTTGGAAAACCTTGTAACATTCCCAATAGTCAAATAATCAAATTCCGGATAGCTTAGAAATTTGGGCACCAGGCAATAATCTACTTGCCAATAATTAGGATTCGAGTTTCTACTGAATGTTTAAGTGGCAAATTCGAAGACGAAAGTGAACCTCCAGTAATGATCTTAACACGAAACTGAATTCGAATTAACTTATTGATTTATTTAAGAAGAAAACAATTAGATCAAATCAATGAAATAAAAACTTTTTATTCAAATCTAACTCAACCAAAAAGAAATGCTGACACAAATCCTAGCAAAACATTCTAGACTTAATGCATCAGAGAGCTGAGCCTCCGAGTTTTAACACTCTAACCCTAACTACTTCTTAAGAGAAACACTGGCTGATACGTGACTTCCATTATGTATAAGCAAGCCATATTTGCTTAACTGATTTCAACATTGTGGATGACACAAGCATAGATATAGTAAAGGGTAACTAGATAGCGGACGACAAGCAATTTTCTGCTGGCAACTTGGGACCAAAATATTTATAACTGATCATCGCCAAAAAGGTCTGTCATGCTGATTTGACATTTACCATATATAAAATAATAAAATGAAAAAAAAAACTCAAGCTGCTGCTAGCCATAGAGACTTTACAGAACCATTAATCGAAAAAACAATATTTTCAAGTAATTAAGCACCTTATTTTTCGAAATTAATATGTCTGCAATTCACCACAACAGCTGTTCTATTCCCATATTACTTTTTTTTAAACTAGGACTTCTACATTATATAAAATACAAATAGAAATTGAAACAATATTAATAATAATGTTTATAGAATCTCTCCTTAGGGATAGTTGGAAAACAAATGCCTACATAAATATGTTCATAAAAATGTAAAAAAAAAAGTGCTAAAACTAATACCATTTATTTCAAACTGTTCTGTCAGGATTATTTTATTAAGAAAGTTTTGTATATGTTAATAGGAATAGTCAATAATAATTTTCATGTAATAAATTTCAGTTGATAAAAAATTGTATATTAATGACACTTTATGGTAACACATATGCATATTGTGAAAAAAGTATTTTTGGTGAGTTGTTTCATGCTATGTGTTATTTATAACATATATATTAAAACAAATGTTCATCTCACGTTATTGTTAAAAATATCATTAGTACTATTTTCTCTTTTCACCCAATAATGGCATACCAGGGATCACATATAAAAACTGATTTAGAGTTTCATTCATAGTCAAATTAACAATATTGTTTTACGGTGTTTTAAATTTGATTAACTAACTTAGAAATGAGTTTCGGCTGAATATTTTGAGCCCAAGCATTTTGACAGTTGTTGAACCAATTTGAGGAAACCCCTTTTCTGACATGAGACATATATTTAGAAATGCGCGTTACCAATCATTTATCAATTCATATATTATTTTAATCACTTTTATTAAAACAAATTATGGGCGGGGGTGGCTCAGTCGGTAGCGCGCCAGGCTCGTAATCTGTAATTCTCAGGTTCGAGTCCCAGCTGGGTCAGCATTGAGATTTATCTCCGCAAAATTCCCCGCCCTGTCTACGGTCAGTAGGGGACACCGATGGGCTTGGAAAGGCCGCCGTCCGTCGGATGGGATGTTAAGCCGTGGCTCCGTGTGCGGGAGAGCCATACCCTGTGCACGTTAAAGAACACGCTGGATGGTCTTGACGGGAGGCTACCATCTGTCTCCCAACAGCTGTTCCAGTGGATCCCATCCCACGACCTTCTCTGAGCCTTCGGGGTCCATGTGATCTGGCCATTTAGCCCATGGTGTGCAAAAAAAGTGCCGCTCAGAGGTAAAACAACCCAAATAAAACAAATGAAAATATTAATCCTATTTGATACAGGGGCGAGGGGGGGGGGGGGCTCTGTCGGTAGCGCGCCAGGCTCCTAATCTGCAGTTTACAGGTTCGAGTCCCAGCTGGGTCAGTGTTGAGATTTATCTCCGCCAAACTCCCTGTCCTGCCCACTTTTAGTAGGGGATACCGATAGGCTTGGAAATGCCACCGTCCATTGTATAGGACGTTAAGCCGTGGCGCCGCGTGCGAGAGAGCCACACACACTGCGCACATTAAAGAACACGCTGAATGGCTGACGGAAGGCTATTATCTGTCTGCCAACAGCTGTACCAGTGGATCCCCTTCCCAAACCTTCTCTGAACCTTTGGGGTTGGCCCCCAAAAAAAACTCCAACGCAAAACTATTTTGAATAAAAAATATTAGGACTACCAAAAACTAAAAGTTCCAGGGTAAGAACATAAATGCAAAGAGCCATTTATTTATTAAAGATAGAATACAAAGAAAAGAAAGCTCTGTGGTACTTGACTTTAATTACCAAAGACCAATTAAAAAGTTGAAATTATAATCAAACAATGTGTTATACTTTTATTTTTTTCACAGTTATGTGAAATACTTTGAAGGTGATAATCCCATTCTTTACGCTTTTGGGAATCTTACAAATTGCTTGCTCAAAAAACAATATTCTTGCACACTTTACCATGTTTTGAAAACTGTTTTAATTATGTTATTAGATAAACAGAGCTAAATTATGCAGTTTTTGAATTCTGATGTGCTTTTCATTCTCTTAAGCTTGAAATTATTAAACCTTTAACTTTGTGGAGTATTATGCACTGAATAGACAAATTATTATATACGCTCTGATAACAATATGCAAAGCAGACATATTGCGTCCGGACACGTGGGACGCTGAAACTGGCAATGCTTAAAAACGGAGCAGGTCTCTAGGCATTGGAAACCAGTCGCGCAGAAGTATCATGGGTAAAGGCAGCGACGTGAGCGAGTTTGACTGTGATGAGATAGTAGCTGTGAGGAAGGCTGGTAGTGTTAATAATTGCAACCACTGAACTGTTGTGATTTCCATGTCAGACCATCATACATGTATAACAAGACTACGTGAAATATGGCGAAACTTCCAACCAGTGGGAGAATGTGGGCAGAAACATGCAATTGACTCTTGAGATGAGCGCAGACCATCTCGCATCGTTACAAGGAATCGCACGGCTACCATGGAGAAGATAATATTGAAATTGAATGAGGGTGCGTCTACAAGACCACCATACCATGGAAAAAATAGGCTATGGCAGTCGACGGTCACATCATGTTCCCTTGTTGGCACTGAAATATTAGGCTGCAGTTTGCAAAGGCCTGTCGCAATTGCAATGTGGAGGATGAAACAAGTCATCTGGTCTGACAAATCATGATTTCAATTTTATCATGCCGATGGGAGGGTGCATGTGTGGCATAAACCAGACGAAGTGATGGACTCTGCTTTCCAAGGTGGATGATAGGCAGTGGAGGTAGTGTAACAGTTTGGGGTGCTTTTACATGGGCTTTCTTGGGGCACCTTGTACCTGTTAAGACCTCTGTCACCAGCATAAGGTATATCAACATCCTCGCCAACCATATATACCTATTCGTAACGATATTCTTTCCACACCATGATGCCATCTGTCAACAGGACAAAGTCACACTGCATACTCCCCAAGTGGTGACCAATTTGGCTCCAGGAGCATTCAAGTGAGTTTACCACACTCGAATGGCCCCTCGACCGCCAGACATCAGCCCCATTGAGAATTTGTGGGGTGAATTGGAAAAATCTGTTTGAACCCACCAGCAACTATGGATGCTTTATGACGGGCTCTCCTCATTGCATGGGTGGCAATATCCGTGTTTTCTACACCTCATTGAGCCATCAAAACGTCTGGCTCCTGTTGTGAGGGCAAAAGGTGGAGCAATGGGTTATTTGGTAGGTGTATATAATAATTTGACCATTCAGTGTATATACTCCCCAAGTGGCGACCAATTTGGCTCCAGGAGCATTCGAATTTACCACATTCAAATGGCCCCCTTTATCGCCAAACCTCAACCCCATTGAGAATTTGTGGGATGAATTGGAAAGATCTGTATGAGCCCACCTGCAACTGTGGATGCTTACATGATACTTTTCCCTTGTCTCGGAGAGATGAATTAGTTGCTGTGAGACTTGGTATATTTCTAATGAGTGAAGGACTGGGAATGCATTAGTTCAATACTTTTCCCTCGTCTCCAAGGGAGTTGAAGCATTCAGATTCACTTTTCTAGCAGAGTACTCAGAGAACATCTAAATTCAAATGTTCTTGCAGAATTATTTTATTGAGAAGTTTTTATATAGACACAGTCAATAGTAATTATCATGTAATAATATCTGTTGACGATAAGAAAAATGTATTAATAACACTTTATGATAAATATGCAAGGTATGAAAAAAGTAATTTGGGTTGGTGAGTTGTTTCATATTATGTGCCATTAATTGTTAATGCATCATAATACTATTTTCTATTCACTCATTAATGATATACCAAATCCCTTTTCTCAATGCAGGTACAGTGGAGTTTCAAATCTCAAAACATCAGAGTATAAGTTTCGGTTACTTTAATAGTGATAACTCCATGCTCTATATTTTGGGAGGATTTTACAAGCTTTTTTCTTAAAAACAGTACTCTTGCAGAATTTAAAATAATTTGAAAAATTTCTAAATTGTGTTATTAGATAAATTGAGCTAAATGCAGTTTTTAAATTCTTGTGTTCATTTGATTTGTCTAAGATTAAAATCATTGATCAGGTGAATTGTGGAGTGTTATGTATATGTGTAGAAGCAGCATTTGCTTCATACTTTTCCATACTCTTGGAGGGAACTAAAGCTTTGAAGCTTTAAGATTCACTTTTCTACATATAGTATGTTAAAAAGGGTGGCTAATTGATAACCATTGTGACTGATGTTATTGAGTAACATGGTAAATCCGAAGAAAAAGTAGTTTTTTTTACAGGATAAATTCAAAAACAAGCTTTTGGAATCTTAAAATAAAAAATTTTGGAACCTTTCACTTGATTTGGATTTTGTTTTACCAGTGAGCAGCATTTTTATGCACATAACCAGATAAATGGCCAGGCCATGCCTGCCCTAGGAGCTAAGAGTTCTGTAGGGGAAGGATATTCACTGGACACCTCATTAGCAAACAGATAAAGTACGTGGTGGATGGCCTTGATGGGAGACTTCCCATCAAGGCCATCCACCATGTACCATTAAATAAACAGAATTCAGAGTATGACCCACGGTGCCACAGTTTAACATTACGCCCTCAGGCTTTTGTTTCCAAGATTTTTTAGTTTGCTTAAAATGCAAAATTTCGAAACAATGATTTTAAATAATATGATTCACAAAGTACACTACTTATACTTGGTATTTAGCTAAAAAAATTAAATGTGTTGTTTTACATCTGAATAGTACATTTTTGCACACAATGGGTTAAATGCCCAGGTCACAAGGGCTCTGGGAAGTTTAAGGGAAGAGGACCACTGGGCAGCTGTTAAAAGATAGACGCCTGTCAAGGCCTTTCAGCATGTTCTTTAATGTGCACAGGGCAGGGGCGTACCGCCCCGCCCCAAAGAATCTGCGAATATAAATACGTATAACGTTTTTACGTAGTTAAGTAAAAAAAATACACAAATAAGTGCAGTTGTTAAAAAATAACCTTATGATAGTTGTTAAAAAAATACTGGATAAAATAATCTCTCTCAAATAAACTCTAATCCTGCAAGAACAGCTTGAATTTAGATGATCTCTGAATACTCTGCTAGAAAAGTGAATCTGAATACTCCCAAATAATAACTGTGTTACAAAAGTTTGCAAAGTAAAATAAGGCTAATTTTGGCGAACAACTTGGACTAATTCTAAAACAGTATCTAATTGCAACTGGCTTTCAATTATATCAAAACCGTCACAAAATCAATTAACTGGAAACCTTTTTGTGCCGGTGGTATTTAGGAATCGGACATACGGCTGAAATTACTTGAGTTTAAAGTATTAGATATATGCAAAAGGATAGACGAACAAAATTTTGTTTTCTCCCTTGCACTCGTTCCGGGACCATTGATAGTTATCGATTCTACCAACGAAGTCAGTGAATATTTTTTGAGCACCACGAAGTGAATTTGCAAAGATTTGGGGATAAAACGCTAATAGGAAGTGACAGGTACCTCAAAGACTACTCTTGTAGGCTTTGAGGTAGTATTCTTTTGTACCAAGTGGATTTTGCAGTGGTGCATCTCTACAGAAATGGGACTGTAAAAGGCTGAGACCATGTAGCTTTTCTTTGGTTATGCCAGTGATTCCCAACCTTTTCTGGACCTTCGCCCTCTTTAGAAGAGAAAAAAAATTTCAACGTCCCCCTAGTCCATAATAGTTAATTTTATATGAAATATTAAAATATTGTTGCATATTATCTGTACCTAATTTATCTGTTTATTTATCTATTAAAAATCATAAAGCAGAAATTAATAAAACGACAACCAAATGTACAATAAAATTGTTTATTAAAATTTTAAAAATAAACACAGAATCAATAAGAAATAAAAAATAATGAGATAAACACAAAATTAATAATAAAAAAAATTAATTAGATGGTTGAGGCTGGTGGAGTGCACAATTTGTTAATGTCGGGTTCCAATTTCATTAACATCAATCGCAGATCGCCACGTTCAGTGATGTATAGTCTGTTCCGCTTTCACAGTAAATTAGCTACTGCACTGAATCCACTCTCAGCCATATAGGACGAAGGAAATGCGATTAAAAACTTCTATTGCTCACAATCCAGGGTAGAGAACTGGTATTGATTTTTGAAGCCAGAACTCTTGGTATCCATGTTTGAATTTTACTTTGAGTACTTCGTTAGTCGTGAGTTCTAAGAGTTCCTCTTCCAAATTTGATGATTCTTCAGTATCTGTGTTTGCGAAAGGATCTAAAACCCAACACGGTATATTCATGTTTAAAATATCGGAAACGCTCCGTAAACTCAACATGAAGAACTTCCAAGTGTTGGCAGTAAGTAAGTAAATCTTCCGGTTTTGCAAAGACTACTGATAATGTGGGAAAGTGGTTATATTCACCTCTATCTAGATTTCGTTTGAATAGAAGAAGTTTTCCCGCAAAAGCAGCTATGACGTTTTTTGTTTTGTTTTTTGTTTTAATTAAATTCAACTCATCACCTTGCAATTGTAAATTAACTTGATTAAATATTTTAAACAGGTCTGTCAAATAAGCGATGTCATTTTTTGACGTAATCAGGTTTTCGCGCAATTTTTCGTCTCTGTCTTCAAGAAAGTCCAGTACTGAGTCAAATAGATTGAAAAAACGATTCAGACAAACACCTTTAGAGAGCCAACGTACTTCTGTGTGCAGCAGCAAGCGATTGTAATCTTCATTATTTTCATTACAAAGCTTACCAAATAATCAGTCATTCAATGAATTGCTTCTTATCTTATTGATTGCTTTAATAAGGTAATGGAGCGACGTATGCAGACGTTCATTCAAATTTTTTGCAACCAATTGAATAATGCAATGTACAGCGAGTACATTTGGTACTGCTTGTTTCAAATGCGCTATGAAACCCTTATGACGCCCTGTCATTGCTGGAGCACCATCAGTAGCAGCAGACAAAATATTGCAAATAGGAATTTCTTTCTCTTGAAAAAACTTTTGCATGGTATTAAATATAAATTCTCCCTTTGTATCAGATTCCAAATTTTTAGCAAATAATAACTCTTCCTGAATTATTTCTTCTTTTATAAATCGTACGTATGATAAGAGTACAGTTTCGTTATTTGGTAGAGTTGATTCATCGAGTTGAATGGAAAATTTGCAAGTCTTTAAGTAATCACATAACGATATTTCAACGTCGTCTTTGCACTGAATTATTACAGAGGAATTTTTTTGATGATATCTGACGGTGTCTTATGATGAACAGTTTTTAATATATCTTTGACTGCCGGCAAAATTAATTCCTCGCCAATTGTGTGTGGTTTTCCTGCTTTTGCGATTAACAATGAAACGTTATATGAGGCTCGTACTCCACCATCATCTTGTTTAGAAGACGCAAAAAGGTTTGACATAATTGGCTGTTTTAAATATTGCTTTTCCAGTTCTTGAAAATAGGATAAATCTTTGTTCTTCTTATCAGCATGCATTTTATTTAAATGCTCTTGTAGCCTAGAAGGTTTCATAGCTTCATTTGAAAAAACTTTTCGGCAAATTAAACAGATAGGTAATGATTGGTTTATAGGAGAGTACGTAACTGCCGGCATTTCTTTTTAGATGTAGATTCAGACATTTTCAAACACAAATTAACTTCTCAACAGATTTATAGATAGTTATAAAATTAATGTTTATAATGACTTCTAACACTTATCACTCATGACTATTTATCACGGCGAAGCACATAAAAATAAAACATTCCTAGAGCTATCGCTTTTATAGATTTGATTCTGTGCACGCATTAACTTGTATGTTTGCGATGCCGGCGGACATGCTCCGTAAACAAGTCATTTCAAGCTCCCATATTCTTGTCGAAACATGTTAAATTGCATGAACCGCGTGTTTGCTTGCCAACTTGCAAGGACTTGTCACCGTCAATCTATTCTAAACTAAAACAAATTAGGTATAGGCATACCTAATGCTAATTTAAAAATGCTTATTAACGCGATAACAATAAGATATTTACATAGCTAGATAAAATATTCATTCATGAAAACAGGTATTTTCAAAGTATTTTATATATTTAAAAAAATAATTATAAAAAAATAGTAAATATAATAAATTTATTATTATTATATTATTATTGCATCAAGGTTGATTTGCCTATCAGGACGGACACACATGTCCAACATAATAAGCCTGATATAGTAGTGCATGCTATGGTATTGAATGAGATTACAATTATTGAAGTAGGAATAACATCTCAGGATAACCTGCAGGCAGTAGAAATTGAAAAGAAGAGGAAGTATGATCTGCTGGCTAATGAATTGAGCCTAATTCACAAGTGTAATGTTAATATTATACCTTATGTTCTGACGTGGGATGGTATTGTAACTACGTACCATAAAGCATACTCAAAGCGACTTGGAGTGGGAAAACATATTGAAGCTTATATCCAATCTGTGATCTTGAAGAGAACTTTTGAGAGCATCTCAGTCGACTTCAGACGTAAAAGTACGCTAGTAGTCGGTAGCAGGGAACTTATTTTCCAAGCTGCAGTTGAAAAGCTGTACATGACGGATGAGGTAGTGGATGACCAGAATCACCAGGAAGACACCACAGAATAGAAGAGATAAAAGGGTTGTCACAGAAAATTCCATTAAATTTATTTATTTTTTTGACCGCCCCTCTTGACTGCCTCAACGCCCCCATTTGCCTCTGGATCCGCTACCGCCCCCATGGAAGGCTCCAGCGCCCACTGGGCGGGGGGCGGTATCGTCCCCTTTGGGAATCTATGGGTTATGCTAATCAAAGGGATCTGGGTTCGTGCACCGGGTAAGAAATGTATGTATTTTCTTTCTGCTAAGGTCCTGCCATCTTCGTGGACCTTCTGCTATGGTGTATAAACTGACAGACTCTTGTCAGATCTCTGGCAAGCAGCTGCTTGAGGGAGAATTATTTATGCAGCCGGGCTGTATTCAAGTACGTACCCATTGGGCCATATCTCCTCAAGAAACTTTAGTGCAAATTTATAATGGATAAGTAATCCGAAACATCACAGAACAGTTACCATTACAATGTGTTGTCAGCTTAGAGATTTTACCCATTAATCTGGGTTTTTTTCAAAAATGTGGAATTTAAGATTACATTTAAGGGGCGTTTGGTGCAGTTCTTGCAGCAAAGGAAAATAAAATGTGGTGCTAAAATTAGGTCGTAACTAAAGACCAGTGGTGTTTGTAAAACCACATAATTCCAACTCTCAATTAAATTGGTTCAAAATTAAACCATTTTGTGTCTGTGGTTCTCGGAAATCGGACGTACGGTTGAAATTGTTCAATGCGAGCACTTCTGACAATAAGGACCTTTCGAGAAGTGACCAGAAAGTTCATTTTGTCTGGCCTCAGACTCAAAAGAAAACCTTAAATTTAGATACTTGCCAATAGTTATTTTTTGATATTACAATTAGCTTGTTTTTTTTTTCTCAGTGGCACCTTTTGCACACAATGGACGAAATGGCCACGTCAGAAGAAACCAAATGCTGAGAGAAAGTTGGGGGAAGGAATCCACTGTACAGCTGTTAGGAGACAAATGGAAACTTCCCATCAAGCATGTTCTTCAGCATGCACAGGGTATGGCTCTAGGATCACGGTCTTACGTCCCATTCGACATACTGCAGCTTTTCAGAGCCCATCGGTGTTCTTTTTCCAACCGAGAGCACAGTATTGGTTTACTGGAGACAAATCTCCTCTGACTCGGGTGGGTCTCGAAAGTGTGAACTACAGATTACGAGCCTGATGCACTACAGATAGCCAATCACCTTCCCTTTGATATTAGATTCAACAGTATAAGATGCAATTTTTTACTGACGAATTGAATAAAGTATATATATATTTATTTTCTGCTGGTGTCTTTCTGCTGAGATCCCGGGTTATGCACAGACCTACTATCCAATCTCTGTTTAAGGGATAAATTTTTATATAGATTTTGTGAAATTAGAATAGAAACCATTGGTAAGTATTACCGACAATCAATTTTTACATTGGCTAGGGGCCTCAAAATTTGGAAGTGTCCCGGGCCTCTGTACCTATGAGAGGGTTTAACGGAAGTTTAACGATTCTGCAAAAGAAACAGAATGAAAATTTTTTGGGACCACGAACTGAATTTGGAAAATTTGGGAGTAAAAAGATTAGTAGGAAATTGAAAGAGCGGTAATTAGGAAGCTCTTATAGGTTGTGAATAGTAGTAGTCTTCTCTAGTGTTTTTGTTCATAGTTTTGAAAAACCACTGGCCTAGTGAGTGGTGTGCTTGGTTGACGATCAAAGGGACTTGCATTCGAGTCCCCAATAAGTAATGGATGTTTCTTTTCATACGTTCTCTTTCTTCTGAGGTCTTGCTTTCTTCACAGACCTTCTCTATGACATTATATTGATAGATACTTATGACACCTATGGCTTAATTAAGACTAAATAGCTACGTTTCCAAACAAGATATTTGCCGGATAAATTTTTTCCATTTAAAGAGAGGTAGAAAAATGTTTCGATTGAAAATCGTGTAAACAGATTTGATTAAATTTAGAAAGATCTGGCTTCATTTTATGTTGCATTGTTAACGCGTTTTTATTTCTGGATGGCAATGTAGCATAAAACAGGACAGGATTTTTGCATTCCTGAAATTTGATGCATTTACTTCTCAATTTACTATTAGGAAAATTAAGCACACATCTGACAACACTTGAACACAATAAAAAAAGTTCCTTGTTGCGAGGTTTTTAAACAGAATTGTTTTTATATTTCTTCAAAACTTACAAATATTTTTGGATATCAACTGTGTAGGGTCACTCCACACTGCCTGGAAGAGAATAACTGCTCTGGTGCGAAAACCGTAGAATATTTTTACATCTTTTTTTTTCTCTAAAAGGAAAAAGGGCTTTGAGTGATTTCTCGAGGCTTCAAAATGCCTTGCTGATGAGCAAATATTACCAGCAATGGATGAGAGCCATTATAAATAATATTTGTTACTACGTATGATGAAAGTGTGTGTTCTTCCCTAGAAAATGTTTAGGGAAAACATGTTACACAATATGTCCAAGGCATAAAAGCGTTAAAGCTACTTTTGAAAAGTTCAAAATTTCAAAATATTTTTCATAATTTGTTCACTAAATGCCCATTTAGCCCATTCATGAATAATGGTTAGCATACCTGACTATTAAACCAGCGGGCACATCCATGTGTAGGTGTTTTGTATGTTGTATGAGAACTAGGAGCCCAATAGAGGTTTTAGGTTTTCTCCGTCCTTTGTGTAGGGGAGTAACTTCTTCCCCTTTAAAGCAAAAAGAGATATCAATGCCAGAGCCACAATATCCTTCAGGTAGTCATTGATAATTTGGTATCCAAGTAAATGGACTCTTATGTTGCCAGATGTTTTGGCAACCAACGGCAATCCCCGGTTCCGCCTTCGACACTACCAAGTTAACGGAAAGCCGTGACTATCTATAGTCGGGGGCAAGTATACACCATATAGATGCATCTCATCCCCGACCTCCTATGGCGAGCAGTCCTATATAAGGAAAGCTCGACCATGGGAGAAACCTAAGATTTACTCTGTTCCCCGGTTAACATGAACAAGGATATGTAGATCCAAGTTTGCTCGTACCCGGGGTGGAGACTCTTAGTGGGGACCAGAATTTGAAAAGGGCTCGTGCCTACTAGGGGACCAAATAGGTTCAGCCGTGCCCTTGAACTGCTCCACAGAGCGCCTGATTTTGAGTTCTTGGCACCGTCCAACCTGGCCACTAAACCGGTCAGCAATGCCTTCGACCTCGGTTGGTCTTGGCTCTGTCCACCCGGGACCCAATCCGGTCAGCAGAGTCAACCGGTTGCTGGGCCATAAGCCCCCCCCCCCCCACTACGACAAGGTGGTCCCCTATCGGGGGGTGTATCCAAGTAAAGTGGAACTTCGATTAATCTGCCTGTATATGGTTCAGATACACCGAAATATCGGATATTTGATGGGAAATGTGAATAATTAAGAAAGGCTGGGGAAAATGAAAATACAGCTAATTATGAACAATAAAGTAAATGGAAACTTTTCGGAACATTGGAAACAAAAAACAATGTTAATAAGGCTGAAAATATATAAATAATATATATTAAAATATAAAAAACAAAAAAAAAATATATTGAGAGATTAATCCACATTGAATCGCTGTCAAAGAGAGTAAGCATAATGTTAATATTGTAGAGGAACATTGCTACAAAGAAGCGTAATACGCCTTATTTTAATCAAATATTCTTTTATAAAACTGTGATTTACCCTGTAAATATTCTGAAAATTTTTTAGTCGTGATGAAAGCTTTAAAGAAACATTTTGGTACATTAATTAGGAAAAAAGTAGGAGGGCTCCATTACGAACGTAAATACGTTATTTAAAATTTTATTGAAAACCTTAATCCTGAAATTGGAACATTTAGAGACTATAATCTGTTTTCCTGTAAGAAGTTTTTAACACATTCTGAAGGAGTGTGTGTGTGTGTGGGGGGGGGGGGTGCTAGGAAATGTAGGTTACTTACTAAATGGTACCTGTACAAAATTCTACACTCAACAGACTGACCGATTAAAATGATGATCGGATTATGGACGGTCAGTTAATCGATGTCACACTGTTTGTCAACAACTTGTGCTCCCTTAGAAACTTTTCTGGCTATGCCCCTGGCACAGGATATGGCTCTTCCACACAGGGGGCCCACAGCTTAACGTCCCATCTGACAGATGGTGGCCTATCCAAGCATATCAGTGTCCCCTACTGACCGAGGTCAGGTGGGGAGTTTTCCAGAGATAAAAATTAATGTTGGCCCAGGTAGGACTCTAATCTGGGAATTGCTGGTGTGCTACTGACGAGCCAACTTCACCCCAAAAAATGTAATCAAACTCTTAAAGATTAATGGTAACCATATTATGTTACTATATGAAAAACTGCTTTTGAAAACTTCAAATCTTGAGCTCTTCCTAATGAGAATAGGGAAGAATGTAAATCCATGGCTCAGAGAATAGCATATAATACTACCCAATTAAAGTTAAATATTCAATGACTTTAAACTTAGCAGAATCAAACACACTTAAAAATTGAAAAACTGCAGTGGCGAAGTGTCCATGATAGCAAAGAAAACAATGGTTCCCTTAAATTTCTCATTAAAAAAATAAGAAATATAGATTAAATATATTTAAATATTTGGGATTCAAAGTAAAAATGTTTTCCAGCCTGTGTCTTCTCTGCCTGGAGATCTACCGCCCCCCTCCCCCGGGGACAACGCCAGTCTGTGGCTCGACCCTTTCTTGCCCATACTGAGGAAGTACTAATGGGTTACAGTTATCCTGCGGCTTTCCCCAAAGGAAGTTTACCCGTAAAATGTTCAATGAAATAAGTTTTTTGTAACATAAATTATAAAATAAATAAATAATGAATAAATACCCCACATTTATATAATTCGAATTTTTCTGTTATGCAGTATAATTAACAGAAGCACCAATATACCAGGATACTGGAGCTAGGAGTGTACGAAGAATCTCGCTTCATCGCTATTGCATCGATTATCTTACAGTGGCAGTTACATCTTCCATATTCAGTGAGCAGAAATTTCTTTCGTTGTAAGCACTTTGTCGGTTACTTTGAGCACACAATATTTCACATCCTTCTTACTACCACTGTCAAAAAATGTTGCCGACTCATGAGGAGGAGTCGAAAGGTAAGTGTAATTATTTGATTTTTTTTTTTTTGAAAAGCGAGGTGGAATCCTCCTTTAGTTTCCTATATGTGACTTTCTCATTCCAAATTATATGAATTTCAGATTTATAGATAGTATTGCTTAGAGGTCCTGTATAGTTAGAGGCTGGCCATCTCGGTGATTCACTGCCATTGGTTGATTGGATCACGTGGTTTATGGACGCCATGTCTTGTCGTACCGTGAGACGTAATCCTATGAGTTAGTGTATGTACCAAGTTAAAACTTCTCAGTTGTTATAGTTTTATATATTTCTACCACTTTTTTTTTGTCTATAAAAGCTGTCATTTTATGAAAGCCTCATTGCGCTGCATTTGGGTGTAAAAATTTTACTGAAAGAAATAATGAATATTTTCTCCCGAGAAACTCCATCAGAAGATGGCAAACGGCTGCAAAAGTGAAACGAGCTAACTGAAAACCAACAAATAATTTCTTGTAAGGTTCGTTTGAAAAACGAGCTAATGTTTTCACTTTATCGTCTGCCTATGGTAGTATTTGTTCGTCTTTCTGTCCGTCTCGCTGTTAACGGTTGTCTGTCCATCTGTCTTTCCATCTGTCTGTCCGTCTATAGACAATATTTTTTTACTGTAGAGTTAAATGAAAAATTCTTTTTGGGTTGGATAGGTGTCGAATAAATATTGTGATTAGCAATTCTGAAAATTTTCAATTTTCAGCTTTAATAATTTTTTTAGCTTTAATAGCGCTCTCTAGCGGTGGGAAAAGATGGAAAAAAGAAGGAAAAAAAATTTCAAACGAATATTACAAGCAAACTATTTACACTGGAAATCTGAAATTTCGGTAGTAGTTATGGTCGGAAGGTTTACAACGGCAACAAGGTTTTGCCATCTTAGCCAAAAGGGGGGTGAGAAAATGAAACTTGTTTTAAGAGATAAACGAAACAATGTTTTTTTTTTGTTTTACAGACACTGACAAAATATTTATGATTTAAACGATATTTGATAATTTCAGCATTACCTGTAGACGTTTAAACGTCTATAAATCAATAAATGTTTTTTGTGAAAATAGCCGGCTTTAGTTCAACAAGTTAGAATGCTCTGGCATGTTTCTGGAGAGTTGCGGGTTCGAATCCCGTACGTCGGCGAATTTTTTTTCCACAAAAATATTAATATTTACGTTTTTCGAATCCCCCATCAGCTGCAATTTCCAATGTTAGAGAATGCTAAAGGCGGCAAATAAAAACTCGAAAGGTGACCTCTAGCTACGGAAGAAGCTAGAAAATACCGAATCTTGAAATAAATATTTCAAAAGATCTATTTTTGCTAGAAACTTAGGTTTTTGCTCATAGAGTGTAATGATCAAATGGTTTAACCTAATAGTAATGATTTGTCCCATTGGTAAAACTCAACTTTCTGCTTTAAGAGATGAATGAAAAACTTTTTTTGCACATTACAAGTACTAATAAAATATTAATAGTTTATTTTCTCAATTATACAGTAGTCCGAATTTCCATTCTCAGAGGTTACTGAAAGTGTGAAACAACTAGAAGCATGCATATCGCCTCTGGCGCATATGGGAATCTCATTTTCAAAGAGAATGAAGTTCTTTCTTTGCCTCTATTTCACTCCTTAAAAGTTTTAATTATGGATGTTCGTGTTGTTTTTCTGCTGAGGTCCCGCCATCCTCATGGACCTTCTACTATGGCGTATAAAACTGACAAGTTCCTGTCAGACCTCTGTACAAGCAGCTGCTTGAGGGGTTATTTATTTATTTTTTAATATATGATGGAGAAAATGGACACATTAGTATTTTATTAGTAATTATAAAACATAAAAAGTATTTGTCTTTTAGTTCTTAAATTTAGAAAGTTGCTTTTCTCTCGCTCCTCTGAAAATAGTGGGCAAATAAAAAAATAGTGAGTAAAATTTCTACCATAACAGAACTCTACACGCCAAAATTTCTACCATAAAGAGATCACTTGAAACATTCATTAAAAGTTTTGTAGTTTCGATATTTAGTGATCTCTAATGACATAAATTAAAACTACCTTTGAAAATGCGAATTACATTTCATTAGTAACCAACTAGAAAAAGAGATTTCCATTATCTCTTAAAACCGTTCCGTTTCTTACCTACCTTGAGCTTAAGGTCAACTCATTGTTGTCCATGGAATTTTCAAAACTGTCACATTCGATGACCAAAATTTTAAATTTCTAGCATAACTACATCGTTTGCAATATTCGTTTTAAATTTTTGGTGTTTTTCGATTTTTCCACCGTTAGAGGGCGCAGTTATAGCTTTTGGGAAATTCGCAAAATGGAAATTGTAATATTTCATCAATACCTGACCAACCCAAAAAGAATTTTTAATTTATCTCTAAAAAAATTCACTTTTCTGTTAAAACAAAAAAGAGTTGCATTCACCTCCCCCTGGGTCTAAAGGGTCAAGTGATTGTTATCTATGGTAACTTCGTAACATTCACATTTCAACATCGAAATTTTAAAGTTCTAACATAACTACATCGTTTGGAATATTCATTTGATATTTTGGAATTATCAACTTTTTCCACCGTTAGAGAGCGCAGTTATAACTTTTGGGAGATTCGAAAAATGCAACTCGTAATATATCATTAATTCCTATCTAACACAAAAAATAATTTTTTTATTTTTCCGTGTAAACGAAAAGGTTCGATGTCTACAGACGGACAAGACAACCAAATGAAATATCTTTTTTTTTTTAAAGAGAAAAAAAAAGCCGTAAAATTTACTTTTCCCTTTTTTAGCCGTTTTCTAAAGTCTTCCAATCATGAACACTGAAATCTGTATGAAATATTACCCTACCTTTTCATGAATCCATAGGTATTCGTGCAATACCATTCAGCTTGCAAGCTAAACAATCCGAGCGACGACAAAACATGGCGTCCAATTTTGAGATGGCCAACCTCTACCTATATAGGGCCTCTAGTATTGCTCTACTGTTGAACGATGCAAACTGTCCTATCGCCTTCCAATATCTGTCCTCCGATTCACATTACGTGTTACTGTTCTCATTACCGTAATAACTAAATATAATATTATTACTACTATAGGTATAATAGAAAAAAAATAATGAAAATATTTTGCAAATAAAGTAACCTACGGGTACTAATACTACAATTGATCAAAGCTACATTCAGTCATTCATTCGACGGTGAACCGAGGTTATTGCGAGTAATATATACATAGTATGAGTCAGTATACTATGAAAAATATGCAAGTAGTGACCTGCCATTATGGTACCCCCCCACTAGTGCTTTCCCCCCTATAACGTCACCGCTCGGACTTTGACCCTATGTCGCAACTGCCCACGTTGTCTTCTCAGATTGAACTTTGACCCCTATGTCGCAATCGACTGGGAATTGACCCCTATGTCGCAACTGCTCACGTTGTCTTCTCAGACTGAACTTTGACCCCTATGTCGCAATCGACCGGAAATTGACCCCTATGTCACAACTGCCCACGTTGCCTTCTGAGATTGAACTTTGACCCTTATGTCGCAACCGACCATATTTTAAGTCCTCCCCTCTTCCTCGATCCCCCCTGGTTGACCCACCTATATTTTAAGCTCTCCCCTCTTTAAAGCAAATCAGTTTTCTCTATACACGTTTAATCGGTGTCATCCAACGTCCGTACTATTTTTAATGCGTCTCCTGTATTTAAAAAAAATTTGCTTCCAACGCCGTGATTTGAACCTGCTACCTCGGTGTCGATAGCCGGACGTTATCGCACTCGACTATGTCTTGTACTTGATGATGTGGTTTAGATGTGTCTCGAACGGGTATAACCGTATAAATTACATATCTCTTTATTATAGCTCGAGTTTTATATTTCACGTATTAACCTGGTACGTTTTTACAACCTTCGTGTTTATAACTAGCTTTTTTCAGCATAACCTTCGTTTATAACCTACGTATTTCTTATAATGAACCCCCCCCCCCCCCCCCATAGTCCTTTCATATTAATATACGTATTTTTATAACCGTCGTGTTTTTCAGTCCGTTTCAGTAACGATTATTTCTTTTAACTCCATTACTGTTGGTTGTCGCATTTTTACTAGAAGAAGGACTATCCCGCAGTAATTGCTTTCCCACAGAAAATGCCATTGGATAAAAAATTTAATAAAAGGAATATTGATTTAAAAACTTATTCTTCATTACGTGTGATATGGTGATCTGTGTGGGTGTCATAAAAGTCCCACTTTAGAACAAATGTTTAGCACCGGATCACGTTTAATTAAATAAAAATAAAATAAATACCCCCTCAAGCAGCTGCTTGCCATTGACGGATGTTTAAGTCCTGCTTAATTAAAAAAATTTTAAGTACTACCATCATCTGAAATTTTTCCACTAAAACTTTTTTTTTTGAATGGCGACGAGGATGTTGCAATTCTTTTACCCGTAGTTCGACCTTTCATCATGCATTTCGCAACAAGCAGGATGTGACAAGGTCACTTTAATTTCCTTCATTAAAAATAGAATTCCGGTGTTTACATATCACGAGGGTGTTATCAGTTATTGGTGACCTTGATCATGTCGAAAGACGTATCAAAGGTCATTTATGAGATAACATTTCCTTGTATATAAGCTTGCACCCCGCTTTCTTCGTCATTCCTTTGCTGCTAGTCAGAAGTTTTACTGTTAGTCACAAGTTCTGCTCCTAGTTTGCTTAGTTTTTTGCGAGATGTCTACGATCCGTGAGTTTGATACAACCTGCTGAGATGGCCGCTGAGAGAAAGGATGTAACCCGTTCCTTTGAAGAGTTGCAGTCCCTCGTGAGACAGTTAGAGGGCAAGCGGTCATCATCAGCGCCTGTGGTCCCCTCACCCAAGCGTTTTTGTTTGCCAGCGTTCCAGAGAGGAGGGGAAGCTCTCAGCGCTCTGCGAAGAGTATCCTGTACTGCTGGCGGTACGAACCGTACCTACGTCCCGGCGCATCCACTGGATGGATCACGTGCTGGGCCTTCGCATTCTGAGGACGTCATCTCGCTGCCATGTGCTCCAGCTGTGAGTTCTGTTTCACCTCATTACACCGTGACGAATGTGAGGAACTTTAATTCGGTTAAATTTAAGATGCAATTCATCTCAGCGAGCGTCCGACTAGGTGGAATGTACGACATCGCTGCTCATAATTTTATGCCGACCTTCCGCAACCTACATCGTCAATTATTACGTGAGCGTGTACCCCAGGGACAATACAGTCACGTGCGATTAGTGTTTAGATCGGACTCGATTAAGAATCCCGTTAATCTTTCTCTGTGTAAGAGAAATGCACTGACGGAGGACAACGTAATGAACACGCGACATTCCTGGTGCACCACAACTCAAGGCTGTATATCACCATAAGGGAGATGTCACTGAAACCACTATGAACCAGAAAGCTCCTGTCAATTAAGCTTGCCTTACAATTTCCTGCCTACAGCGAGAGAAGACCTGTATGTGAAGAGAGAAGCACTGCTTGTTAATATTGCCTGCTTGAAGGTATAATCATTGAGGTGCAGTGAGAGTGGGATCTTTTGAATTTTGAGAGATGCCTAGGAATATGCCCATCACTCACTGAATTTTGCCAAGAAACTTGCCAATAAATAAATAAAAAGATCTTAGTCTTTTGAATTTTGAGCCAGAAAAATAAAGGAAGTCCTAACATTTAGGGTCCTCTGCAGCAGAGGCCCAAGGTACTTAGCGATTCATCACCTCCTTAGAACTAGTCATTCAATCTAATGAAGGAATCGGCCCCCATAGTCAAATGGAATTTGATTTTGTGTGTGCCGATCTGGAGCGTGTCGGTCGCGGAGGTAAATGTACTGCACCAGAAAACCGTAATCTCGCCGATATAGATACCTTTTTAAAAAATAAAAGAGCTATCGTAACGATCCAGAACAATGACAATACTTGTTTGGCCCGAGCTCTAGTGGTTGCTAGAGAATTGAATTGGCAAAAACGAGACTTGCCTAACCAATACAAACAAATCCGCCTATGCCACTGTAAGCTTCAACACATCGAAGCCCTTCAGCTACATGGAGAGGCAGGCGTTCCTCTCGGTCCGTGTGGGATACCGGAAGTCAAGATCTTCCAGCAATATTTGTCACCTGCTCTCCTCATTGTAGTTTATTCGGCTGAAGGCTGTTTCCTGCCTGTGTTTGTAGGCCCTGAGGCTCCCCAGAGTCTCTTTCTGCTTTACCGCAATCATCATTTCGACGTGATCGCTAACCCTGCAGGACTTTTGGGTACACATAATTTCTGCACTATCTGTATAAAGGCCTTCAACTATGAAGCTCACGTTTGCCAAGGCACCTGCAACCGGTGTCTGACACCGAACGTCGTCCACAGTGGAGACCCCCTTCTGTGCCCTAACTGTAGCATGTATTTGAGAGGCCCTGATTGTTTTCAGGCGCATCTACAGTTATCCTGCCAGCAACATCATCGCTGCACAAAGTGCCTGGACATTTACGATCCAAAGAAGAAACACATTTGCCGTGAAAACAAGCCTCAGTTTGTGGAGCCCTGAAATTAAAGCCGGTGGAACAAAATTATATTTACTTTGATGTGGAAACGGTTCAACTGACGGACGGCGTCTTAAAACCTATCCTATGTGTGGCCACTTATAAAGTAGAAGACGAGTGGCATGTAATATCGTTTCCCGGTGTGAATAAATTTATGGACTGGCTTCTCGGTGAAATATAACCAGGCAAACAACGCTTTTCTAACACGACCGTCATAGCTCACAATTTCCGCGGCTTCGACGGAATGTTTGTCGTCGATTATCTTTATCGGCATCTACTGAAACCCGACCTTGTGTTTCAAGGTTCCAAAATTTTAGGAATTTTCCTCAACGGACTGAAAATACATTTCATCGACAGTTTTTCATTTATCCAGGCACCGTTGAGGACATTTTCCAAAACCTTTAACGTAGAAACCGTGAAAGGTTTTTTCCCGTTCGACTTTGTCAGGGAAGAAAATTTGCAGCATGCAGGGTCGATTCCGGACGCCAGTTACTTTCGCCCTGAGAATATGAATGCTACTACAAGGGCCGAATTTGAGGCTTGGTATGCCTCTGCTTCCATCAAAGAATGGGACTTTAAGCGCGAACTTCTCTTTTATTGCGAAGCTGATACGGTGTTACTGCAAAAGAGTTGTGAAAAATTTCGGCTCAATTTCATAGCCCTTACAGAAGTCGACCCATTCGCCCAAGATCTCACCAGTGCCAGTGCCTGTCAACGGGTATTTCGGGGAAAATTTTTACAGAAGAATGTGCTGGGTGTGTGTCCCCCACGAGGCTACTCAGCGAGCAACGACCGGCAGTCGCTGAAAGCACTGGCTTGGCTGCAATACGAAGTGGAGAAAAACAACCTCCAAATTCAAATGGCTTGCTCGCCTCAGGGTGAATTTAAAATCTCCAAATTTAAATTAGATGGTATTTGCCATGACACCCTTACCATCTATGAAGCGATGGGTTGCTGGCATCATGGATGCGTTCAGTGTTTTCGCCCCGAGGCCATCCAGTCTGCGGAGAAGAAACCCTTGCAGCTCTGTACAACAGAACTCTGGATCGTCTTGGAGCTATAAAACTCTTGATGCCCCAGTATGACATCAAGGTCATGTGGGAATATGAGTTTGATCGTTTACTCTGTACGGATCCTGCAATGGCAACCTTCTATAAAAATATCGAGCCCATCAGAAGGATCGGCGCTAGGGATTTTCTTTTCGGCGGCAGGACCGAGTGTTTCACGTGCTACGCTTCCAAGGACCAGGGCATGGCCTTCGACTATTACGACTTGAATAGTTTATATCCTGCCATGTGCAAAAAATCACCCTACAGAAAAGGACACCCCCGAAGGATCATGCAGGACTTCATCTATGACGTGGACTTTTATTTCAGGTGATGCATGCCACCGTCCTTCCACCTGGCGATCTCTTCATCCCTGTGCTGCCGTTCAAGGCCAACGGGAAGCTACTGTTTCCACTCTGTAGGACCTGCGCTGAAGGACAACTGGCGCCATCGTGTACCCATACCCTGAATCATCGAGCCCTAACTGGATCGTGGTGCACCTTCGAAATTTACACTGCTGTGAGAGCAGGGTATAAACTTCAGAAGATACATGATGTGTGGCACTTCGATACCGTAGTGCAATACGATCCTGTGAGCAAAAAAGGGGGTATCTATGCTTGTTATATAGATACCTTCCTGGGTGTTAAACAGAAGTACACCGGTTTCCCTCCAGACGTAAAAACAGACGCAGAAAAAGAGGCGTTCTGTGAGGCTTTTTTTTCAGGCGGAAGGGGTACAAATCCTTCCGTCTGAAGTGAAGAACAACCCCATCTCGAGGCAAGTCTCCAAGATTTTTCTTAACTCCACTTGGGGGAAGAATGCGGAGAATCTCACCCGGACCCATACCACCATAGTGAGCTGCCTGGTCCAATATATGGAGCTCTTATCAGACGCATACAAAGTCATTATTGACAGAGCACCAATCAACATGGATGCCGTTCTGGTAACTCACCGACTCGTCGAGGAGGCAGCTCTGGTGAATTTGAAAGGTAGCCTTATTTTGGCTGCCATGGTGACAAGACATGGATGGCTAGAATTATATGCCCTGCTCTCCAAACTCGGCCGGCGTGCACTCTATTCCGACACAGACTCTGTGATCTTCAGCAAAAGCCCGTCCGACACCTTCGTCCCTCCAGAAGGACAGTTTCTGGGTTCATGGGGTGTCTGAAATCAGAGCGAAATATGGTGCCAGTGTGAGAATCACTGATTACGTGGGAATGGCAGCTAAGAGCTATGCGCTGAGACTTAGCAATGGAGACGAGATTCTTCGTGTGAAAGGGCTGAGTCTCATGCAGAAAAACCGGGAGAAATATAATTTTCAACTGCTGAAGTCTATGGTTCTAGATCAGTCTCCAGCCACTGAGTGCTTCACAGTACCCTTTAACGTAGTGAGAAACAAAGTGGATGCGACAGTCATTAACAGGCCTATGATCAAGAAATTCCAGGTGAACTTGGACAAACGATATCTCCCACCGAGAATTTCGTATGTTTCGCCTTTGAACAGCCTTCACTGAAATCATTTTTTCTAAATAAGGAGACCAGCAGGGGTGTGGCAGCAGTCAGCAGTGGAATGATAAACCCAGACCCACGCTGTAGGAGACGTTTCTTGTGATGGACAGATGAACGTTTGGACGCTAGGCTTCTTATGACCATCTTGTGACTTCGTAAATTCTTTAATACTCGATGGGAGACAGGTATATTCCCTTTTAAGAAATTAGTACACACTTCACATAGAGCGTACATCTGAGGGTCAGAGATGTGCTTCAACAGAACTGCACGTTGATTTCCCCCAAGTTTTGGTAAACACTGAAGGAATGTGCCTTGAGATTTAACTTTCATTTGGGACGTAGAGTATCTCGGGTTCTTCAGAAGGGTGGATCTTGGCACGGAGCCTTTCGGTATCTAACGTTCTGGGATGAAGGTCCATGCACAAATAGCCACAGGGAGGTTGTGTAGCTAGTCTATAAGTATCAGTCAGGAGTTTGGATTGATGTGGGAATACTTGTCTTGCCAGATGCGTTATTTGTGAAGCGTCCCGACAGTTGCGAAATAAAAACATATAGTGAGCATTGAGTGATATAGTCCTCGAATGTCTTCCCTTTAAAAACAGATTTTGCAAGATCAGCACAATCGTGATATTTTTATGATGCCCTCCACGAATAAACAATTGAGATATGCGTTCGCTGGCCACAGACTGTTCCATCAAGTCGTCCAACACCAGAAACGTAGGTCTGAGGGGTTCAAATTCCAGATCTACAGGTAGTCCTTCGTAAAATTCCACAGTTTTCTTAAAGGGTTCAAAGGCAGGTTGCCACTCCCTGTAGCAGTAAACGACACGTTGGGGCTGGGGTTCGAACACCTGAGCGGTTTCTTTGATGAGTTTCAGAGTGAAAGTCGTCTTTCCACACTGTGAAGGAGCATCAATTGTAATATTTGAAGGAGTTCGGATAGCCATCGTACCACCATACAGTCGTTAAAGTCTACTCGACACGTGTAATCGTACTGCGGGAAGAGTCGAACCGCTCGCTGTTTTAAACAGGAAATACAGACAGTGAGCACCGCAAGTATCACCCATGGGATCCTGCAGAGGTATCGAGGGATGTAACACGTGACGTATGCCTAGTCGACTGTAGTATTTTTGCACGGAGACATCGGGACTCGTCCCCAGGGGGTCAAAATTATCCACGTGCATTCCTTTCTTGTAAACTGCTATCCAGTGGGTCCCAGGCAAGGAGGACGGATCGGTATTGTAGATAAACAAGGCTTCTGACTGGTCGATTCTGCGTGGTAGTCTGTCACGTGGGAACACACCTAGACTTGTAGGTAACATCGAGAGGATGGATTCTAACTGATAGGTATTCATGAGCTATAGTCAAACAGGATTTTACGGTCCAGTGGGATTTCCAGCAGATTCTGGTATTCTGCATACAGAATCACAGTGACTGATGTGGGTAGTGGTCTGGCAAACTTTAATTCGACTCTCACACTACCACTCTTTATTAAAGAAAACACTTGATTACATTCACGTTGCTTGGGGGTCAATTGGAATCCAAATAGTGTAAAACCCTCGCCATAGGCTTTTCGCGATAAGTTAATACCACTATCGGATTTCCATGTGTCCACAGCTTCCAATAATCCTTGGTAACATCTGAGATAACGTCCATTCATAAAGTCTGGGGTGTAGGACTGCTGATCACTGTCAATGTGAAGGCTGATGTAGTTTAAGTCAAAATGTTGGAAGTTGAAGCGATTTTGTTCGTACGATCCATTCAGACTTGTACTTTCCACCATACCCAGTACCAGACGTACTGGAAGTTGGCCAAGAAATAAATTGTCACCGTTCACACACGTCAGGCCTGCAGCAATGGAGAACATACGTAAATCCGTTCTATGCAGGGGGTACACTCTCTGACCCCAGTATGCACGCATGTGCAAGGATGACACCAGAAGTGGGTTTGACTTTGTGCACGAAAAATTCAGCTTCGTGAATCTGTACTTTGTAAGAGGGGTCCACTTCACCTGTCACGAGACAGAATTCTAGCTTGGACCTTAATAAACGCAGTCTCGGATCGACCTGATTGAGTAGGTAACGTTCTTGGTTGAACAGGTCGGCATGGATCCATGAGATGACTTCGATACCTGTTGACTTGACTGATGTCAACCTTGCGCTGATGCCATCCCTCGTTCTCCCGACTGGTCAGTTCCATTTTACCAGGGGTGTCGAGGTACCAGAGTGATGTACCGAGCTGACTTCTCGTGACATCGGTACCGTAATTCAATAGAGTCTCCAGGTACACCCTGTAGGGATACAGGATGTGAGAAGCACTGACTAAGTGATTGTTGAGGAAGACGTCTACTTGATTGAAGAGGGCGTGGAAGAAATGAATGCAGGGGGCGATCACTTCCGACGGGGGTGTACCGTCGGGTTTCACAATTTTCAAGACAAGGCACAGGTGACAGCGGGACAGATCAATGTAATCGTCTGTCCCGTTCACGATGAATTCAAGTGGAGCATTACCTTCCAGTGAAGCCACAGGTAAATAATTGACATAGCAGCCTCTTTCCAGTTGAGAGACAGTGGGGGGAACCAGAAACAGGTCCAGTTCGGAATTGGTACAGTCACCAGAATCAGTGTGAATTTTCTGAATGCTCATGATGAAAACATGTCCTTCACAGTACAGAGTCTTTTCACTTTTTGAACACTAGAATGATGACAGCGGCGTTTTATCCCTTTTCCTCCCTGCAGCTTGGAACTGGCGCATTGCAATAAGTCTACACCGACTTCACGCAGCCCTGCTTTGGCGGCCATTTTGAAGTTTTGCCCCTGGGCCATGTCTGAAGCGAACCGTAGCCCACTCATACATAAGGTGAACAGCGCCGGTCGTACGAGAGGGCTGATGGTCCAATAGTGGCAAAGATGCTACCGAGCCCATCACCTCTCTGATAACGAGAGCCCCTGAACACACCCTGCCCTGTTTGGATCTTGTAGTAGCTCACATAGGTGTCTGCAGAAGGGGGGACGAATTTAACCCTCATGGCAGAAATGTAACTTGACTAAAACTTTACCGAATTTAAAATGCAGAGGTTCTCCTGTATCAGTACGAAGGAAGATTCTCACACTCTCGAAATTGTTTCTTGCCAGGGGGTAGTAATCAGGTTGTTGATACACTGCAATGATGGCTTCGTTATTACTGGTTCTGACGGCAGGATTCACAACACGCAACAGTTCACCATGAGTATCACCTAACAACTGAGGTGCAATCAGGTCTGAATACAAATAAATACCGTACATTCCTCAGTTCATATCGATGGGGTAGTCACCCGTGTCTTTATTCAGTGGAATATCTAATTTAGTGATTCCTAGCATGTCTCCTAATCCTGGATTCGAATGAGGAAATTTAATGAAATGTAGTTTGTCTGCATCCATCAACATTGTGTGATCGGTCTGTTGCTTGAAACGGAAAGCTTTTCTCAACGTGTAGGGCATCACCCGGTTCATCGCATCGAATAATGATTCAGCAGTTTCGTATCATCCGTGGGGTTCCTTTCGTTTGTGGAATCTACCTGGAGGAATCATGTAGAAATAAAAATCGTCATCTATATCGAATGTTGCACAGTTTGGTAGTAATTCGTTGGTGGAAGGGTTTGTCAACTTCTCCCTCGCCGACACACAGAACCCTGCAGAAATTCGTTTTAGGGAACATCAAACCATATCCCTCACTTGGTTTGAATACCCAGTAACCACTGTTATAGGACACTATTATTTCTTTGGGGAGCTGAGTGGAGAGGAGAGACAACAGTTCCATTCGAGTTATTTTGCCTGGTTTAAGCTTGATTTTCCAGTATTCTTCAGAGGGAGCAGGAGCATAATATTGAAACGTGCCATTAGAACCATCCACATTGTACCAGCTGACGGGTAAGTGAACTTCTGCTAGTTCCACTTTCCATTTTCCACTTAGTCTTAGGGGTTGTGCTAGACGAACTGTGAAATCACTCTGCGAATTGTTTGGGTAAATATTCTGACTAGCCGTGGAGGGTAGGGTCAGGTAGAAACTATCCATTTTTTAGGAATCCACGAAGGTTTGGGATAACCGCGAAATTTGGCCAGTGCCTTGTGACCTTTTCTCTCGATTAGTTTCTGAACAGTGTAAAGTTCGGGTTCGGTCACTTTTTGAAGTTCCGATTTATAGAATGTGCCTTTGAACACTTCTCCCTCGTAATCCCGTATGACGTATACAGGGGGATGACGTTGTAACACCTTGTCAACTATAAAAATTTCTTCGGTCCACAAATGCATATCTGCCTTCTTGAAGGGTACTTTTAGACTGGCTAGTCGAACCATGTCCCCCACTTTAAATGCCGGTTTTTCTTTTACTGTGGTAGGATTGCAGTAGAGTCGAACCCAGACAGTGTCCTCATTGTGTAAGGTCACGTCCTTGGGAGCCATATCGTGTGCACTATGAACTGTGGCATTGTATCCTTGTACAACACGTTGCAGCACATCCAAGTACTGGTAGGTGTTATTGCGTGTATAATATCTCCCCAGTCTCTCACATAGCGTGCGATTCCATCTCTCCACCAAAGCTGCTTTTTTGTCAGAGTAGGTGACAAAGAACCGAATACCTTTCATTTTTAGGACCCTGATCCGTTTTTAAATTCATGGGAGATCGCCCCTTGGAAAGGATTTTTTTGAAAGCCAACACCATTTCATTCCCTGTTTTTGCCTTCATAGGTACTGCCCACCCATACCTCGAGAACACATCGATGACCGTTAATATGTAGCGATAACCGTCATTGAAGCGAGTTAGATTTTTTACAACAATGAGATCGGCTTGCCATTGTTTGTATAAACCTGTGACGTAAACTTTGTTACAGGGGAACTTTCTGTGAACAGGTTTATGTATCGTGTAGGCAGGTTGCTTTTCTAACCACTCTCGGACGAGTTTGAGTGGCAGTCCCTATTCAGAGCTAACTTTTTTACACTACCGAATCCTCTTTCAGGGTCGAAATAATGGGATTCCAAAGTTTTGTTTTCTGCTTCACCCAGACGTCATACCCCACCAGGTTTTGCCATTGATGTAATGAAAGTGTAACACCTGTAACTGTAGGAATGTCTCCTATAAACTGTCTGATGTCCACTGTTAAGTTACACACGCAAATTTTCTATTCACTGTCTAAGGCTTTTGACTCTCCACACTGAATATTTTTGCTAAGGGCCACCAGTTCTAATACAAGCACCACTATCGTTAACACTGTTATGATTACGCTTCCGACACTCGCTAACACCTTCTTTCTCCTATCCGTAACAAGACTAAAATTAAACAGGATGAAAAGACAGACACATTATATAGGTTACAATTATTCATTTAATTTATACATTTAATTTTTTGCCTCGTCGACAATAGTATTATATTTTAGAGTACACACAAATCCAGAATCTACAAAATTCAACAGACCTCGTTTCCAGGCTGTATCCACAAACACTTGTGCTAAGGTATTAATGTCCAGGCCACCAGATCATTCAATGATGGCTGGTATTTTTTCTTTGGGTTGTAGTCCATCTAAAGGGATCAGACGTATAAGTTCTTGCTGAAAAATATTCACCAACAGCTGATGACACACTCGGGGCCACCGAAAACAGGTCCCAACAGGAAAGGTCGAATTGATTCGCAATGTTCCATAATGGCTCTGCAAAGATGGTGATCTTTGGGTGTTCCACACACGTTTTGCACGATCCGCATGACTTCGTCTACGTGGATAGCCAGTGTAAACCACTGCGACGCGTTCAGAGTTATACTGCGACTCACAGCGCAAAACTGTAGAGTTCTTTGGTCAGCTGATTCTTTGATAAACTCGACACAGCGTTCGCCACCTTCGTTGCGGAATATTGAACACACATACACCAGGCATCAGGTGCCACGTCTGCTGATCCGGGCCGATTTTCACTTTGTCGTCGATGTGGGGCACTGTGGCACACAAAGCCTCCCATTCAGGTATGGAGAGGTTGACTCCCACAGGTGTAGGGTAGATGAGTTCACCATTTTCGTATTTCTTGTAGCGACGTACATGCACAGAAAACTTACTTTTGAACAGTGAACCCACGATGTAAACATCTTCACCGAGACACCACGCATCTGGATTGCTAGGCTGCATCGTGAACAATGACGCACTCGACGGTCGCCGCCTATTTAACGTTGGAACGCCTTCTGGAAGCAGGAACGATAATTATGCCGATAACATTATTGTCCAATAAGCGAACAGCTGGTGATGCAACACTGGTTGTAACATGTTCTCAATACTTGAGACGTCGATCAGTCCATCCAAAAAAAAGCAGCTGTTTCGGCTAAAGAGCAGTGGACTCCCTCTTCTGTGTGATATCCACACTCGAAATCAGAAACGTTTGGGAGATTACAATATTTGGGACATCCGTAAAGTTCAAGATTAACGCTGGGAGGATTTAATTGTTCCAAGAGAATTCTTTCCACGTTGCCTCCTTTGTAACCCACCACAGTAGCTTCTTCAGTACGTGCAAGTTTGTAAGCATATTTCGCGATGTTAGGAACGTGATCTAACGTCCACACCTTTTCGCTAGGTAGAGGATGAAAGGGTAGGCCTAACACATATTTACACACATAGTTGACTGTCTTCCTGTCTTTTATCGACAAAGCCTGGTAACGTCGAAGATTTAACCGATAGACACCACATTTCCCGTTCCAAGTTCCATATCCAAGTTCACGCACTGGGAAATGGTCGTTTACACGAAACCCGTCGAGATCTAGAACCATACAGATATTATGCATGTTTTCACTCTGAAACTAATTCGTAAACTGTTGAAGGCAAACGTTTGACGACTTCACACAGGCATGACTACAGACGTCGCTGCCGTTTACGTATCAGAGCCTGAACGACGTTCTGCGGCAGTCCTGGGGGCCAGGTTTCGGGTGGTTTCATGACCAAAGGTCCTCATAGTCTTGTAGGTGGTGGCGGCATGTCGTCATCCACAAGAACGGCCCGTAATATAGGACCACTAAGCCCAGGACATAGTTCCATTCTAACAGTTGGCGCTGGTGGTGGAGGTGTAGGCGGAACAGCCACAGGTTGACGTGACAACCGTCGGATATGTGTCCTGAAGTGTTGAGGGTCGCTCTCATAGCTGGAGTCCTCGTCACTCGTCCAAAAACCAAAATCCATGGTGACAACTATAACACGTAGCTCAGAATAAATGCTAGACCGTCCGTTATATACTACCAGAACCGTGACCTTTACACATCCGCTAACTGATAAACACTTGCGAAAGACATGTCAACACCGCTTGTGCACATGACCATGACCTTGGGGTTTTTTTCAAGGTCTTTGGAAAATTAGGACTAAAATCGAGGGTTTTTTTAAAAATAGTACTCATTATATACACTAGATGGCGCCACGGGTTAAAAAGGGGGGGGGATTTTAATAAGGGGGAGTCAAATATGAATATTAATAAGGAGTGCGACCTGGTGCCATATCCCATGACAGTTGCGACATAGAGGTCAAAGTTCAATCTGAGAAGGCAACGTAGGCAGTTGCGACATAGGGGTCAAAGTTCAATCTGAGAAGACAACGTGGGCAGTTGCGACATAGGAGTCAATTTCTGGTCGATTGCGACACAGGGGTCAATTTCCAGTCGATTGCGACACACGGGTCAAAGTCCGGGCGGTGACGTCATAGGGGGAAAGCACTAGTGGGGGATACCATAGTGGCAGGTCACTACTTATGCATCGAAGACCAAAACATGTCACCACATCTTTATGCAAATCGAAACAACTGCACTGCAGGTAAACGGCGTGTGTGAAGGTCATGAAACAGTATAAATAACACCTGATACTGAGCTCTGTTAACAAGTGCTATTCTTGTTCTTCAGATGGGCAGTGGACCTAAGTGAGTTTGACAAAGGCCAAATTGTAATGGCCAAATGACTGGGTCAGAGCATTTCCGAGACAGCAAGGCTCGTGGGGCTCTCACTGTCAGACATGGTTAGTATCTTCAAAGAGTAGTTAGAGAATAGCATATAATACTACGCAATAACACCTGATACTGAGGTACATCCATTATAAGAACTTCTCCTCCTCATGAGTCAGCCACTAACCACTGGTAAGGTGTGGGCCAGCCATGGCTCATTGATGCTAGAGGTGAGCGAAAGCTATCTCGTATGGTATGAGCCAACAGAAGAGATATTGTGGTGCAACTCTCCCATAAGCTGGTGACAGGAGTAAAGTGTCACAATACACAGTACATCGAACCCTGCTGAAAATGGGACTGCAGCCACAGGCTGCTCCGAATGCCCGTGCTAACTTCAGTTCACTGTCAAAAGCACCTACAATGGGCACGCAAGCATCAAAACTGGACCTCGAATGATTGGAACAAGATCGTCTGGTCCGATGAATCTCGTTTCCTGTACTCGTACCTGTCTCGTTTCCGAGTACATGTGCATCATTTACCTGGGGAACTGTTGGCACCAGGATGCATCGTCGGATAAAAACAAGTCAGTGGAGGAAGTGTAATGCTGGAAAACCCTGGATCCAGTCATGTGCATGAAACTATGACATTTACCACTACCTAAACATCATTGCAGACCAAGTACATCCTTTCATGGCAACGGTATATCCCTCCAGTAGTGTCTTCTTTCATCAGGAAAATACGCCATGACACACTGCACGGATTGTTTGAGAATGGTTCATGGAACATGAGGAACACTTCCGAGTATTGCCCTGGCCTCCACATTCCACAGAGATCAATCGAGCATCTGTGATTTGTGTTGGAACAGCATATCCGATCTGCAGCGGCTCAACCACGTAACTTACAATAGTTAAAGGATTTGCTGGTAACGTGTTGGTATCACAAGACGCCTTTAGAAATCTTGTAGCGTCCATGCCAGGTAAGAGCTGTTTTGGTGACACATAGAGGACCAACATCATATTAGGCAGGTGGCCATAACGTTTTGGCTCTTCAGTGTATATTGTGATACATTTCACTCACATCAATAAGTTTAATGTTTTCTTGCTTAACTTCGTGTTTTAAAGAACTGCTTTTGAAAACTTCAAATCTTGAGCTTTTCCTAATGAGAATAGGGAAGAATGTAAAACCATTGCTCAGAGAATAGCATATAATACTATGCAATTAAATTTAAATATTCAATGACTTTAAACTTAGCAGAATCAAACGCACTTAAAAATTGAAAAACTGCAGTGGCGAAGTGTCCATGATAGCAAAGGAAACAATGGTTCCCTTAAATTTAAAAATAAATTTAAATTTAACGATGTTGAGCGGGTACCTACTGTTGCATTACATTCCCCCCCCCACCCGATAGGGGACCACCTTGGCATGGTGGGGGGGCTTCGGGCTCAGCAACCTGGTCGAAGACTGTGCTGACCAGCGTGGCTGCACCGGTAAACATAGCCAAGACCAACCGAGGCCAACGACATCGCCGACCGGTCGGACGGTGACAGTGTCTTAGGCTTCAACCTCAAGTGCTCTGTGTGAGCAAGTTCAAGGGCTCTACTGAATGGCTTGAGCCCGCCTAATAGGTACGAGCCCTATTAAAAGTCTGGGCCTTACTAAGAGTCTCCACCCCAGATGCCGAGCGAACTTGGATTTACATATCCTTGTTCATGGCTAACCGGGGAACAGATTAAAGTTGGTTTCTTCCAGTGGTTAGCTTTCCTTCTATAGGACTGCTGCCATGTGAGGCCGGAGTTGAGGTGCGTCTATATGGCGTATTCCTTGCCCCCAGCTTTAGATAAGCACGGCTTTTCATAACTGGTAGTGTCGTGAGACGGAATCGGGAATTGCCGTGGTTGCATAAGATCGCAACGAAAGAGAGGTGTTGCATTACATTCATATATGTGTAATTAGACGCATTAAAAATATTTGAAAATACAGAAGAAATACGAAAATTTGAAATTGGAAAGTTATGTAAATACGTATTAAAATATTTGAAAAACAAAAGATGATCAAAAAAAAGACAAAAGTGATCTGGTTAAATTATTTTTTTATCTCTTTTTCAAAGAAAACGAGATAATAGTTTCGCTTCTAGTCTATCTGGTCCTTCTGTACACATCGGACTTTTTTGTTTACAGAGATAAAAAAAAGAAATTGCGTTGGATAGCTATTGATGAAATATGAAATGCACTTTCCGAATCTCTCTAAACTATAATTCAGAGCCGTGTCCAGGATTCATAGCACGTGTGTCAAAATTATAAGAACTGCGCCTTTGCAAAGTTAAAATATTTACTGTTAAGATGCATGCTTTTTTTATATATATAGAAGAAAAGTAATGGTATGAAAAATAAAGGTTATAGATAAACATGTCATTGTACTAAAGTAGGCTACGTGTTCTTATTTTTCAGTTTTTTTTTGCCTTTATGTTGATAAAATCGATAATGACATCACTCTTGAAATAAAGTATACTCTCAACTAATAAAGACGATAGAGAAATATTTTCCCCTTTTCCTTAGTTTGTTTAAAGCATCGTCTGTCTGTCTCAACGACCTAAAATACATAGACGGCTCGTATCACTGCTTTCAGCGCCACCAACATGTAATTTCGGGAAACTTCGCATCCATGACACTTTAGGGCAACTCATTGACAATCGTGCTTCAGCTCCGTAGCATAACGCTTGTTTCTGTGACTGTAATTTTGCAATAGCCGTCCCATGGCCGAGTGGTTAGTGCACTTGACTACTGATCTAAGGGACCTGGGTTCGAGCCCCGGGTAAGGCATGGCTATTTGTCGCTAATTCCACTGAAAGAGAGACTTGGTTTATGAAAAGCAACCTACAATTGTGCCGTTACTGTAATAGTCACGGGTGCCGCGAACTCGATATCATCAAATCCCTACCTGGTTCAACATCTTGCGGTGTGAACCTCGCCTTGGCCAAGGGGGATGAAATGCGAAACCGTTGCAATGATGTGAAGAACTGCCTGGATCATTACCACAGGTCCGATGTTAATTTTCACCTGCAACCCACCATCACCGAACAGCTAGACCTTCTACTAGCATTTCTTTTGACTCCCCCAGTGGAGGTTCAAGGACATTTGATGCAGCTATTGATGGACATTGTGGTGCACGATCTAATTCAAGCCTTGCTACCCGGGACTAGGTTTATAGAACCCGAGGATAAAGAACATTGTTTGAATACGTATTTGAATGATGCAGTGCGCCTGTTGAACATTGACGTATTGCTAATGCATTTGTTGACACGGCTTGGGCTCGATGCCTTCTCTGTTATGTAGACGACGCTTTTCTTTCCTCTCTGACCTATGGCAAAGTGTTGAAGAGAGCGAAAGTCAACCTGTATACTACTGACAATTGGTACTGTAAATTACTGCAAAGTGGTCTGTATTCCTTAGAGTCTGTATTCTGTTATTCTTAGAGTCTGTCGTCTGTATTCCTTAGAGTTTTATTTTTTGTAGGCGTTTAGCAGTTCTTAGTGTCTTGAAAAGCTGTGTTCCTTCTTCATAAGCTTCGTGCCTCTCTTTAAAACACTTCAGGTATTATACTTTTAATCTAATCTCGCATTTATAGTTAAGATCATGGTGCCTAAAAACAAGATGGCAAACTCGCTAAAGAATGCAGCTCTCGCTAGTAAAGCATCAAGCTCGTCAGTGGGTAGAAGCAGCCCTCCAAGGTCACCCCCTGCCCCTAGCGCTGGTTTATCGCTTTCAGATGACGATATGTTGGTGTCAGTTTCTAAATGTGTTGAAGCTGTCTTCAAATCCCAAGACTGTTCAAACGATTGTCTCATTACTCACTGAAGCAGTTACTTCTGCTGTTCTGCAAGAAATAAAAAGAACTGTTGAGTTTTCTACAGAGGCTACACATGAGCTAAGAGATCAGCTTAAAGAGAAAGATCTAGTAATAAATCAACGTTCTGAGATTTCTTTGAAGTGCAATGAACTTGAAAAGTATCAACGCGGAAACTCTATCAGGATTTTTGGAGTGGAAGAAGTAGACCTTGCCATTAAAATTTTCAATGAAAAATTGAACGTTGACATTTCCATAAATGACATTGACCACAGTCATTGAGTGGGGATTGGTCGGAACGGCAAGCCCCGACCGATCATTGTAAAATTCTGTTCATAACGCAAAAGAAATGCTGTGTTCTGTGCTAAAAGTAAACTTAAAGACAGTGGAATCACTATTCATGAAGATCTAACGTCAGAAAGACTTTAGTAATCTTTAGTAAATATTTGATCTAGTGAGACAGTTCGGCTATTGAGAAATTTGGTCAGTGCAATGTTTGGACTCAAGATGGATCAATAGTGGTAAAAATGAAAAACGGTAACAAGCTCTTTATTAAATCAAAGAATGAGTTAAATGAACTTTAAAATTAGTTTTAAAAAACCTTCTTTGTGTACCTGTATATTTATATATATTTTTACCCATGTTTATATATACATATTGTGATCTGTAAAGCACTTTACACAATCCTGTATCTCTTCTATTGTTGCTAAACTGCACATAGTTTGTCGTTTTTAGTAAAAACTCTAATACGAGTACTTTTTACGACTTTTTGAAACCCATTAGTCCTTTTATTTATCTATTCTTATTCTGTATTCGTTTTTCATTTGTACATTTATATAACTTCATATCCCTATCTACCACTAACAAAAATTGCCTTCTTATACCCGACTCTCTCAGATATCTCTTCCCCAAGATCACTGTTGGTTAAACCTTTGTCATCTCAATATTCGTTCTCTTAAATCTAAACACACCTATCTACTGAGTTCTGACATTTTGAAATTTGATGTGATTGCTCTTACAGAGACATGGCTCAATATCTCCCTTCCAGATTGATCTTTTTGAACTCGAAGGATATAAACTATTCCGCATCGACAGATCTAGTGAGACAGCAGGAGTACTTGCATTATATGTGAGCGAAACATTTAATGTCGAAATAATACCTATTCCTTCTTGCTCTTGTTTCGAAGGCCTCTGGGTCAAAATCTCCACTCTCAATAAACAAAACCCTGCTCTTTTTATCGGCACACTTTACCGTCCTCCGAACAGTAATATTGAAGATTTTATTAATTCATTGTACTCAGTCTGTGAAAGCTTCCCTTGCAACATTACTTCCATTCTTATGGGAGATTTTAATATCGATGCTCTAAAACATAATTCTGCGTATTCCAAGCTTGAAATCTGCCTAAAAGCATTCGGACATATTCGTTTAAACAAATTACCCACTCGCATTACTGATCACAGTGAATCTCTCACTGATATGATTTTCTCCAATAGACCTACACTTCACAAACATACACTTACTCTCTTCGAAGACATTAGTGATCATTTTATTATTAGCACATCTGTATTGTATTATTCACCTCGTGCACCTAAAGTTTTAATTTCGAAAAGATCCTTTAAAAATTTCAACAACGATGAGTTTTTTGAGTTTTTAAAATATCTCCCTTTCCACAAGAGTATTTCCGAATGCACAACTCCTACCTCAAAAGCACAACATCTCTCCTGTTTTATCAATTTTGCACTTGACACCTATGCTCCTTATAAAACTTTCAGAGTTCACCCTTCTCGAAAGCCTTGGATTACAAAAGAGTTTCTGAAAATGATCGCATTAAAAAACAAACACTTTAAGAATGCAATTAACCCTAATCACCCATACACATGGGATAACTATAAAACTTTCCGTAATCTGGTCAACAGTAATATTAAAAATGCCAAGCGTCTATATTTTCTTAATCGACTTTCCGTTATTAATCCAAATGGTAGTGAAGTATTTCGAATTTTCGATTCTATTACTGGTAACTTAAGAAACCAAACCAAAATTAATAAGATCGTTTAAAACGACAACTCCTTCTATGATCCTAAATATATTACTAATGCTTTAAATAATGTATTCTGTAAATCCTGCACTTCTACAGAAAATTATGCAAACGCAATTGAGTCATTATCCTATTCCAGTAAATCATTTCATAATCTGGAAATCTTTAAACTCCAAAATGTTACCGAAATCGAAGTTCTTAATCTCATAAATTCGCTAAAAAACACTTGCAGTGCCGGACCAGATGGAATCCCTGTCATTTTTCTAAAATTTCTTTCGCCATTAATTTCTGCACCCCTTTGTGTTCTAATTAATTGTTCATTTAACACTAATGAATTCCCAGTTCCATGGAAAGAAGCCATCATCTCACCTATAACTAAAATTTCAAATCCTTCTAACCCTCTGGACTATCGACCTATTTCAGTTACATGTGCTTTAAGCAAAATTTTAGAAAAGGCCGTCGAGAGATAATTATCGACTTTTGTTGAAAAATTTAATTTACTTTCGTGCAGACAATTAGGGTTTAGGAAAAATCGGTCAACCGAAACTCTCATGACACTCCTTGTTAATCAATGGAGATTGGCTTTAGACAGCAAAGTGAAACGGTTTTGGGACTGGTTTCCCTTAACATCTCAAAGGCATTTGATTCAGTTGAACACAAATTTATCTTGCAAAAACTCTGCTATAATCTTAATCTGTCGCCCTCAGCTCTTTCCTGGTTTAAAAATTACCTCAACGACCATGTTATTCGAACTAAATTAAGCACTAATGAGATCTCTACACCTCTTAAAATCAATTGGGGAGTACCTCAAGGAACCCGTTCTTAGACCACTTCTCTTCAGCCTTTTTGTTAATGATCTTCTAGAATCCTCCACCAACTACAATATTTTTATGTATGCAGACGATTGTCTTCTTTCTTTTACATCAAGTTCTTTTATTTCTCTAAAACAAGAAATAGAAAACAATATTCATGATGTGCTTCATTGGTATATTAAAAATGGATTCACTGTCAATATAAAAAAAACAATATTGTTTTTCTTTCAACTTCAAATTCTCCCCCCGCCTGGCACAAACATTAAAATTAATAACACCCCTATTACAGTTTCCACTTCCATGAAGTACTTAGGTATGACGATAGATAATAATCTTGACTTTGGAACCCACATTAATAAAACCATCGCTTCAGCTTCTAAAAGAACTTTTATATTGAGGTACATTCGAAACTATATATCTTCCTATGCCCCATTGTTCTACAAAATTTACATCCGACAGAAGCTCGAATAATGTGCCTCCACTCTTTTTGGTATTAATAAAAAGAACTCTTATCAATTAGAAAAAGTTCAAAATGAAGTTCTCAGAATCATCAGCAAAATCTATTTTAACAAACGAGAATGTCTGACACTTACTGATATTCGTTCCAACTACCAAATTCCCACTCTTGAATCTAGAAGAAAGCTGCGGTTTATTACTCTTATTCTCGACACTATTTAAAATAAGTCTCATTCCGTTCATTCGATTCTTACACCCTATATTCGATTACGACATCGCCACATCCTTCGCTCTGATAATGAAATGTTTTCTACTCCCAAATTTACAAATCTAAGTACGGTGAAATTTCTTTTACCTTTCAAGCAACCTCAACTTGGAACTCTCTACCGAGCGATATCACTTCTTTAAATTCTAAAACAAAATTCAAAAACTATATTGCTCCACTCCTATTAGAATATTGAAACGTTTGACCAAAAATATCTCTTCACCCCTATTCCCATCTTTGCTCATCTATACCCTCTTTGCTCTTTGTCTGCCGTCTCTTGCTCATCTATCCTCTCTTGCCTCATCTTTGCCATCATCTTTGCTCATCTATCTTCTCTTGCCTCATCTTTGCCCATCTATCTCCATCTTTGTCTGGATTATCTGCAATCCTTTTTTCTTTCCCCAATTCATTCATTTAATATTACTCTCTGTTGTATTAAACCTTCCTTTTCTTTCCCCTAAGTTTCCTATGTTTTTTTTTAAATCATATTTCATATTATATGTTTGTCTTTGTCTGTGTAACTTGTCTTTTTGTTTATATGTATCAATTAATTATGCAATTCCTGTAAATATGTTGGTCGTTTTGTACTATTTCCATTTCGTATTAGGGCGGTGCGACATTAATGTTTGACTCCTTTCCTAATATTTGGCCATGCTTCAATTGCGCTGATTACCGAAGGGGCACTCTTTCCATAGTGACCCAGGAACTTTATTTACAATAATGAAAAATGGAGAGGAGTCATGTTTTACCAGTTACACGCAATTTATTACAAACAGTATTATTCAACATTCTCTTTCACAACTTACGCCCTTCGTCGGGGTACAGCTCCTTTTACACCGCATTTAGGCAATGTCCTGCCTTTACAATGGGGAGCCAAGAAATTTCTCTGGCAAAGTCCATCTGTTAAGTCTGAGCTACTAGCTCCAAAGTCATGTTCCGTAGTCAGTTTCTGGAACACGGTGGCGGTGACAGACCGACAACGATATTTGAGAGGAAAACACAGATTTACAATTGATGGTGACCCATGCCTGTTTTATGTAGCCGCTGCAGAAGCCTTGGGTGGGGAGTCCGGCACCGTCGACTGGGAGTTCATCTGCCTAATCTCGGCCAGACAAAGGAGGTTCGCGCTCATTCCTCGCAGGTGCTAGCATCGTTCGTCGGGGGGAGGGAGAGAGACTGCTCGACCGGACTGCGAGACGAGAGGAGACAACTCACCAAGACGAGTGACACGAGGCAAAAGACACACTTTCCTCTCACTGTTCAACCTTGCCGCCTTTTCCCGCCGTGACCTCTAGTGGTGGTCGGTGCGGAAGGCTGACGTGGGCACTGGCTATTGGTCGCGGACGCTTGAACCAAAAATCGCTCCGCCTTCTCGGGGCCTTTGATGTCGAGCGCGATTCCAGTCCAGAAGCTTCTACACCCGGGGGTGAAGACGCCACCGGTGTCAACCGGCGTCAGGGACAAGTTCGTGGAAGCTTGGTGACCAAAACAAGTCTTTGTTCTCACATTAGAAAAGCATATCCTAGGACCTTTTGGCCCAAGTCGTGTCCGCAGGATCAATTTCTGTGGGCACGACACACCTATCCCCCTTTAGGGAGAGGGGTAAATAGGCGGGGTGGGGAAAAGGTCTCTGACTGACTGAAGATGACGATATATCCATTGGATGTGGTGAAGGCGATCTCCTGGGTCACACATCAATAGTGCTGGAATTTTTCCTTTTTCCTCCATGAGTCCAGGTGTCACATGGTGTAGTATCAGGTGAACTAAAAGTCCAAACGGTCACAGTTCGGGTCCGCCTGGACCACTCTAGTGTGCGTCGGTCTGCAGGAGGCTCCACGGCACATGAAACAGAAAGAGAAAATAGAAAAGGGTCACAAATCTGGTTTTCCACATGTACTTAATTCACAAGCACAGAGTCTGTCTCCGTGCCTACCGCCACGTGACTCACTGATACATCGAAACTTCAAAATCTCTGGGGCCATTTGGACCCAGCACAGGTTACATTTACAATTGGTACATACATTGCATTTATTCATTCTTACGTCCTATGTTTTTCATGGTAATAATTCAAAAGTTAAGCTTTTTTTTTTTCAATTAATTCAGTCCTGGCTATTTGCCAATACTCCGAACAACCTATTCCGCAATTAACTTCTTTCTACAAGTTCCACTAATTCATAAGACACTAGTTTGAACTAATTCTTTTCCCAAAATTAATCCTATCTCTACTCTTTGTCTATAACTCTGACAGGTAATCCTTCAATTAACTCATCTAGATAACCTGAAAATTCACAAGACCACCTTGTGTCACAATGTTTAAATAATCTTCTGACGTTAATTCATTTCTCTTTAACAATTCCAAAAAAAATCCCTTCTCAATGGGTTCACTCTACAATGGCAACATCATTTTACTACGTCGTTCTACAATAATACTCTATCAGTCACTTCTCAGTAAACTTGTCCAATAATGACAACCTCATTTTACTAGGTCATTCCATAATGACAATCAAAACACTTCTCAAAAACTCATTCTATACTAACAAAATCATCTTACTAAGTTACTCTTACAATGGTCATCTAAAATTACTTCTCGATAAATTCATTCAATAACGACAGAGTCATTTTACTAGGTCATTCCATAATGACAATCAAAACACTTCTCAAAAACTCACTCTATAATAAAAAAATCATTTTTCCAAGTTACTCTTACAATGATCATCAAACATTACTTCTCGATAAATTCATTCAATAACGACAGAGTCATTTTACTAGGTCATTCCATAATAACAATCAAAACACTTCTCAAAAACTCGCTCTATAATAACAAAATCATTTTTCCAAGTTACTCTTACAATGATCATCTAAAATTACTTCTCGATAAATTCATTCAATAACGACAGAGTCATTTTACTAGGTCATTCCATAATGACAATCAAAACACTTCTCAAAAACTCACTCTATAATAACAAAATCATTTTTCCAAGTTACTCTTACAATGATCATCTATCATTACTTCTCGATAAATTCATTCAATAACGACAGAGTCATTTTACCAGGTCATTCCATAATGACAATCAAAACACTTCTCAAAAACTCATTCTATACTAACAAAATCATCTTACTAAGTTACTCTTACAATGGTCATCTAAAATTACTTCTCGATAAATTCATTCAATAACGACAGAGTCATTTTACTAGGTCATTCCATAATGACAATCAAAACACTTCTCAAAAACTCACTCTATAATAACAAAATCATTTTTCCAAGTTACTCTTACAATGATCATCAAACATTACTTCTCGATAAATTCATTCAATAACGACAGAGTCATTTTACTAGGTCATTCCATAATGACAATCAAAACACTTCTCAAAAACTCACTCTATAATAACAAAATTATTTTACCAAGTTACTCTTGCAATGATCATCTATAAACTCACTTCTCAAATCTCAACTCTCTACTACTCAAGTTGAGGGCTTTGCATTAGGTCTACAATATTTCCAATAGCTGCTTTGTTTCTCCCGGCCGATTGATTGATAGTAGCGCGGGTGTGTGTGTGTGTGTGTAGGGGGGGGGGGTTGAAACGTCGGTGCATCCATGTCGTTGCTCTCGCAGCTCGTCTCCCTGGCCAGGGGAGTTAAGACGAGCGCCAAGACATGACGTCATCTCTTCGGCGCGCTTCCTTCTCCGACTCACGGGGGGGGGGGGGGGGTGCGTGCAGAACTGCAGCCTCGTCAGAGTCTCCGCAAAACGTCACCCCTCCCGCAGGCGACCGGCCTGGCCACCGCGCACGGGAGAAATTCTCGCGATATCTCGTGTGAGCATTCTATTGCTCAGACTCCACTGCTCCGTTGCGCTTGATAGCCGGAGGGGGGGGGTGAGTGCGCTAGTGTACTGATGGAGATCGTTGGGTACTGACGGACCAGGGGAGGGGGATTTCTGCTGCCCTGGGGCGATGCATCGTGAAGGCGTCCCTTCGCAACGACATTAGCCCATGAGGTGGGGTTCACTTCTTCAGGTTCGTCATATATCCCAGCATTCCGTGGTTTCAAGTGTCGTCTGCTTCAGGGCGGCCGCTGAGGCAATGGAGGAGGGATGTGCTGATCTACCGGATGTGCTGACGTCATAGCAAGCCACGGTTTGCGAGGGTGTGTCAGCAGCAGTGGCTGGAGATGGTGCGACTCTTACATCTTGTGCACGTGGTCGAAGGTCCTACCTGTGTGGTTGACTGGCGGCTGCAGCATGTGGCGGCGGCTGTGAGCTTGCTGTGGCAGGGCGTGCCCGCGTGGCTGGCGCCGGACGGCCTGCGACGTGATCCCGTGAGACTCGGGGGTTCGATTCCCAGTCGTCGTCTTCAGATTCCGGCTCAATGATGGGTCGTGATGGGGGCGTCGGGGGTTTAGGTGTGGGGTCGTCTGGGATGGAGGGCTCACCTATCAGGTACGGGCGGCGTTTCAGCAGTTTGGTGAGGCGATCGACATGCACTGTCTCCACTTTGTGAGGGTTGGTGACTAAGGCAATTTTATAGTTCACTTCGGTGAGGCGTTGCAGCACTCGCCATGGCCCGGTGGACATTTTCGATAACTTCTTGGTATTCCAGCGAGGGACCCATGGGCTATACAAAAACACTAGGTCGCTGGGCCGAATACCTTTATCCACGGCCACTTTCCTTCTCTGCTCCTCCTGACTCGTAGCTGCTGCTTCAAGATTCGCCTTCACCAGCTCATATGCTTCATTCAACTTGTTGGCTAACTGTTCGCCATAGCTCTCAGTGTTGGCATAGGTCGGGGGCTCTTTCGTCTGCCACAACTGGTAAGGCAGGGCCACGTCTCGCCGTACAGTAAAAAATAGGGGGTCTCATGGGTGGAACTGTGGGTGACACTCCGATAAGCCATCAAAACAAATGGCAGATGCTCGTCCCACACATCATTTTTGTCGGCCACCAGGTGAGATAAAATGGATGCTATGGACTGGTTAAATTTCTCCACAAGGCCGTTGGAGCTCGGGTGATAAAACTAGTGTTTTGTTTAGTAATGCCTAATCGGTTAAATACCACGGTCATCACGTGACCGGTAAAGTTGCGCCCATTTTCACTGATGACAGTAGCGGGAATTCCATATTTGGGAATAAAATGTTCTACAAACGCTCTAGCAATCAACTCTGCTGACTGATTGGCCAGTGCGTAGACCTCTGGCCATTTGGTAAAATAGTCCATAATGACTAAGACGTACTTGTTTCCTCGCTGAGTGAGGGGGAGAGGGCCTAAAATATCCATGCCTATACGCTGAAAGGGGCGGCTTGTGAGTGGGGCTCGAACCAGGTTTCCCTTCTTTTTCTCTTGGTAGCCTCTCCGTTGCAGACAAGATGTGCAGGTCTGGACGTAATTGCGAATATCGGCGTACATGCCGGGCCAGTAATACTCAGACCTTACCCTTTGCAAGGTTTTGTACTCTCCCAGGTTTCCTGAGCAGGGGTTGTCGTGGCATAATTCTAATATCTGTCCTCGAAGACTGACGGGGATCGCTAGTTGCTCCGTTGCTTCCATGCGGGGGCTATGGCTAGCCGGGGGGGCCAGATGGTATAGGATACCTTCTTTCAAGTAAATGGTTCGGCAACACTGGCGAGTGAATCGTGTGTCCTACTCTCTAAAATTTCGATGGTGTTCCTAAAGGTGGGGTCCTCCAGCTGTAGGTCTCTCAGATGGGCTAAATCGCCAAAGGGGCTCCTGGAAGGGGGATTTCTCTCGACTGCCTGTATGTGACGGGACAGGGTATCGGCGGGGACATTGTGTTTTCCAGGCCGATAAATGATGTCAAAATCGTAGTCCTGCAGCGTCAGATTCCACTTGGCCAGTCTACTGGAGGGGTCCTTGAGCTTCAGCAAATATGTGAGGGGGGCATGGTCGGACACAACCGTAAATCGTCGCCCATACAGGTATTGCTTGAAATGGGTAATGGCGAAACGGATTGCAAGGGCCTCCTTCTCAATCGTTGAGTAGCATGTTTCCGGGGGCTTCAGTTTCCTACTGGCGTAGGCTACCGGATGACGGAAACCATCGTCCATCTCCTGCTTGAGTACGCCGACTACCGCAATATCCGACGCATCGGTCGACAGGAAAAATTTCCGTCCAAACTCGGGGTAAAGGAGAAGGAGCTCAGTCATTAATTTCCTCTTCAGTACTTCGAACGCTTCCTCCGCTTCTGGAGACCATCTAAAAGGGGTGTCCTTCTTCACTAAATGGACCAAGGGGGCTGTAAGATCGGTGTAGCGATCGATAAAACGCCGGTAGTAGCCGGTTAGGCCTAGGAAGGCTCGAACGTTCCGGACACTACGGGGGCGAGGAAATTCTTCAATGGCCTGGACGTTCTGCGGGTCCTGCTGGACCCTTTCTGCGGAAATCAAATGTCCCAAGTAAGTAAGGGATTCCTTCATGAATTGGCACTTCGCTGGTTTTAGCTTTAAATTGTAGGCACTTTGGCGATCGAATATCTTTTGTAAGCGTTCGGCGTGTTGCTCGAAAGTCTGGGAGGCCACCATTATATCGTTGAGGTATACGAGAACTTGCTCTTGTCGCATTCCCATCAGCACATGGTCAAGTAAATGATGGAAAGTAGCGGGACTGTTCTTCAGTCCAAATGGTAAGCGATTAAACTCAAATAACCCTTTCCTGCTGATGAACGCAGTTTTCTCCACGTCACGTGGGTGAACGGGAACCTGCCAATAACCGGATACCATATCCAGCAAGCTGAAATATTTGGCATGAGCCAGTTGATCAATGATTTCGTTGATGAGGGGGAGAGGGTACGAATCTGGGACTGTTTTCGCATCTAGTGCCCTGTAGTCGATGCAGAATCTGTATGTGGAGTCTTTTTTCTTCACTAAAACGATGGGTGACGCAAAAGGAGAGGCGCTTTCTCTTATTATTCCTTGTTCTAATAGCTCATCTACCTGTCGGTCCAATTCGCCCTGCAGCACGAACGGCACCCTGTATGCCCGTTGCCTCACGGGGTGGTCATCTGTGAGGTGGATTTCGTGGTACACGGCGTCTGTGCCGGTCAATTCGCTGACATCTCTCGCAAAAACATCTTTATTTCTCATCAATAATTTCCCCAGTTTACTCTTCTCTCGGGGCCCAAGATGGTCCAACTGGAAATCCTCCAGGGACAGGGATGATCTTCTTCTCTTCCGGGGGATACTAGGGGGTTCTATTTGTTCGGCGTCGAGGGCTTCCAACGTGGCGATGCGCATGCTTTTATTCAGCCAGATAGGGGCCGAGGAGGTATTGGCGACGCGGATGTTGAGTCGGTCGCTACCGTCCACGCAGTTCACCAAGCGAGCCACGCGCAGGGAGCCGGTTTTCAGCCGCTCATGTGGCTGAGCCAAGATCGTGCAGCCTCGGAGCTGGGGGGCAGAACATTCGACAAGAGCTATGCGCTCAGCTCGGGGAGGGACGCAGAGCTTCTGCACGATGCACCCAATGTACGTGGGTGTAGGGGAGGGGGGGTGAAGGTTGTTCCCGGGCAGGGTAGGCGGGCAATGTGAGGGGGGTGCTCCTATGTTTCGATTCTTTGTCCTCTTTTCTTCGCAGTGTGCCTGAATGACAATCTATAATGAATCGGTGCTTTTTGAGGATATCGTGTCCCATTATCAGGTTGTACCGTGGAGTGTCTATGTCTAGGGCTACTATGGGGTGCTCAAAACTAATCTCGTCGAATGTGAGGGTCACCATGTATCTGCCTATCACTGGAAGGGGGTGGCCATCTACCGTTTTCAAATTATGTTGGAGGGGGATCATTTTGTGCAGGATTCGGCTTCTCAAGCGCTGAAAACACTGGCTATTCATGACGGACACAGTGGCGCCGGTATCGACGAGGACCGACACCTCCATGTCCTCCATGCAGCCAGACACAATGGGTGAATTTTCATCACTGCATAGTATGGCACACGGGGCAATGCGGATGGCTGACGCTTCGAGGGGACTCTGGGAAGTGCATCCGGGGCTTCCCTCCCGTTCTAGTTTAAAAGGAGCCGTATGGCGATTGGCCTGCTGTAACTCTTCTCTACCCTGATCTCGAGCTTGCTGAGGGGGGGTGAAAGGGAATCCATTATCTCTCGTCCAGCGGGTTCTCCGTGAAGTTGCTCGGTCTCGATTTTGCTGCCGGTTTCGCCCCGTTTGGTATCGCGGGTCACGTGGGCGTAGGGTCGGGGGTGACGCACACTGACGGGCGTAATGGCCCACTCCACCGCACGCAAAGCACGTGACACCCCGGCGATCCGCCCATGGGTGCTGCTGTTGTTGGGGCTGACTGGTATGATTTCTCTCTTGCTGTCCCTCAATCCGGTGGAGGCACTCCCCCAAACGTACTAGATCTGCCTGGATCTGGCACAGCAAAAAGGCTGCCAACAGATCCTGCAGCTGGGGCAGAGGGTTCGAATCCGTGTTTCTAGCAGGGGTTTCCTCGTCAAGTGCTCGTATGGCTGGCGTTCGTCCGGAGGCACGCTCGTTGCTCTCCTCCAGTGTAACTTTCGCTAAAGCCTCCTCAAAAGTGCGGGGATTATGGGACAGTACGAACCGCTTGAGCCGCGGGACCAGGCCTGCCAAAAACTGGGCACGGCACATCTGATCGCCGATTCCCTGATCCTCGCTGTCCATGTTCCTTCCTGCTGTTCCCAAAAACTGATAGGCCCGGGTCCGAATATGGGCAGCATACTCGCGGACACTCTCGTTCGCCGTTTGCTGACAGCTTGTGAATTCGTGCAGGCGGGTGGCTAATGGTGCCTCACTGTCGAACTTTTCCAACACCGCCCTTTTGAAAATGCCAAAATCCTCTTCGTTCCTTAATTCCGGGGATTGGTTAACAAATTCCGCGGCGGATCCTCGCAACTTCGAGCGGGCAATGATTGCCATCTCGCTCGGGTGCCATTCGTGCGATCCTCCCTACTCCCTCTACTTGCTCGAAAAACACTGCGGCAGTGCGGCTACTGTCTCCTTCATATGGGTTTACTAAATTCACGAACCCCGCCAGGAGAGGTCCCGTCGTTGGGGACGGCTCCTGGGTGGGTGGCGCACTCGCGTCCTGACTCTCCATTACTTCGGAGTCTTCCTCACTATGCAAATAGTGTACTGAGTGTTGTGCTGTATGTTGGGTTTTTGTGCCTCCTAAGTGCAATGGAGGCGCACACAGAAATGCAACTTAACGGTAAGACACAAAATCACTCCTATCTAGAATATAATAATGTAGCAGTCCCTAGTCGAATCTCTAGTACTCCCTTCATACATTCTACTCCTGGGCCTAGCTATAGTCTTATACTTATCTTAGAACTAAAACATTTAATCCAATATTACTTCACTATATTCCAAAATAAAACTTGTTTCAACAGATGATCCTGAAATTCCTAACTCAAACATGATATACAATCCTCACTAAAAACACTATCATACTTTCTAATATACACTTCATAACATTCCACATATCACAATATTTCACTCTTATTTTTAACATTCTTAACCTTCTTAACATTCTGCCACTGCCACATTTTAACACAATAATTATGTAATCTATATATATGCTCTTCGATTTCTAGCCGCAATAACCCTCAGGTTCGAATATCCTGGTCACGGGAACCAATTTGCCGTGAACCCCCCTTTCGTATTAGGGCGGTCCGACATTAATGTTTGACTCCTTTCCTAATATTTGGCCGTGCTTCAATTGCGCTGATTACCAAAGGGGCACTCTTTCCATAGTAACCCAGGAACTTTACTTACAATAATGAAAAATGGAGAGGAGTCATGTTTTACCAGTTACACGCAATTTATTACAAACAGTATTATTTAACATTCTCTTTCACAACTTACACCCTTCGTCAGGGTACAGCTCCTTTTACACCGCATTTAGGCAATGTCCTGCCTTTACAATGGGGAGCCAAGAAATTTCTCTGGCAAAGTCCATCTGTTAAGTCCGAGCTACTAGCTCCAAAGTCATGTTCCGTAGTCAGTTTCTGGAACACGGTGGCGGTGGCAGACCGACAACGATATTTGAGAGGAAGACACAGATTTACAATTGATGGTGACCCATACCTGTTTTATGTAGCCGCTGCAGAAGCCTTGGGTGTGGAGTCCGGCACCGTCGACTGGGAGTTCATCTGCCTAATCTCGGCCAGACAAAGGAGATTCGCGCTCATTCCTCGCAGGTGCTAGCATCGTTCGTCGGGCGGAGGGAGAGATACTGCTCGACCGGACTGCGAGACAAGAGGAGACAACTCATCAAGACGAGCGACACGAGGCAAAAGGCACACTTTCCTCTCACTGTTCAACCTTGCCGCCTTTTCCCGCCGCGACCTCTAGCGGTGGTCGGTGCGGAAGGCTGATGCGGGCACTGGCTATTGGTCGCGGACGCTTTAGCCAAAAATCGCTCTGCTTTCTCGGGGCCTTTGATGTCGAGCGCGATTCCAGTCCAGAAGCTTCTACACCCGGGGGTGAAGTCGCCACCTGTGTCAACCGGCGTCAGGGGCAAGTTCGTGGAAGCTTGGTGGCCAAAACAAGTCTTTGTTCTCACATTAGAAAAGCATATCCTAGGACCTTTTGGCCCAAGTCGTGTCTGCAGGATCAATTTCTGTGGGCACGACACTATCATCAATATTTCTTTTTAATTTCTGAAATGTACTGGGGCATCAAGCCACTTGAACGTTTAAATTGAAATCCAAAATTACCTGTACCTTGGATTTACTGTAACCACCTGCATGAAATAAATTTTTATTATATTATTATTGTTAATCGCAGTGTTGTGTACTCATTTACATTATGAATCGTGTGAAGACAGCATCAGCAACTCTCTGTATGCTGATAGGGGTCACTGTGATTTATGGGGTTACGTTATTTCCAGATTATTTAGCCACACGTTGCAGAGATTCTAGACATTTGGGAGGAAATATTTGGTTGAGCACGTGTAATAAAACAGTGGATATCAGATTATTTTTACGTAAACAACCGACGGTGAAAGGAATTAACTTATCGTTTTCTCAGTGGAAGAAATTCGTTACTCTGGACGAGTTGGTCGAGAAAAATGTTTTGGGCTCCGAGTTACCGATTCTGCCTGGTGGAGGTGGGAACAAAAGCAATGTACTACGACCACCTGGTCATTTACACGTCGAGAGAGTTGTGTGAAGAGGCTGCAGACCGAACCTGACTCCCTCCTTATGGAGATCTGAATTAAAGAGGGAAAATTACTGCTGGTCGATGAACGCCACGTTGGAAAAAGCTTATTTTGATCCCAAGAACCCTGGCAGCTATGGAGGGTGACTCGATTATCCCAAAGTGCTGGACAGGATCCAAAGACAGTTAGAGAATGGTTAGAGGGTCAGGAAACGTACACTCTCCACAGACCGGCAACGAGCAAATTCCGAAGGAACAAGACGTACGTGACGGGTCTGGATCAACAATCGCAAGCGGATTTTAATGTTCGTGAAAAATATTGCACGATTTAACGATGGCTATGGATACATATTAGTCATCATCGATATTTTATCTCACTATGCCTGGGCTGTTCCTGTGAAAAAGAAACCAGGAACTGCTGTTAAAGAAGCATTTGAACAGATTCTAGCGAAGGGTCGTGAACCCATGACTCTAAACACCGATCAGGGGACAGAATTCACAAACCGTGTTTTTCAAAAATTCCTAAAATCAAAAAACATTCACTTCTTCTTGTCTTATAGTGATAAGAAAGCTGCGCTGGTAGAAAGACTGAATCGGACCCTGAGAGAAAAATTATGGCGTTATTTTACTAAACATAAAAATTTTAGATTCTTACACGTTCTGGATCCCATAGTGAAGGGTTATAATGCTTCCAAACATCGAGCTCACGGTTTCTCCCGAAGGACGTGGATCTCTTTAATGAGAGCATCGTATGGGAGAGATTATATGGGTCGCCAAACGAGGGGGAGACAGTTCGCTTTAAGGTTGGAGAACACGTGAGACTCAAGAGTTTGAAGCTTCCATTCAAGAAAGATTCAACGCAACAGTGGATTCGCGAGACATTTCGAGTGAAAAGGATCGTACCTAGAACACCTCAGTAGTAGCATAAATGAGAGTTCTGGCACAGTAAAAGGGGCTCGAGAATTCTATAAAAATCCATGGGAAAAGTTATGGGGGGTGGGGGTAAAAAGTATGTTTCTTGTGGTTTTTTGTTAAAATATGTGTAAAAATTAGAAAAAACAGGGGTGTTTTTTAGCATGTGAAAAAAAATTAATATTATATTATTACTAATTTGTGAATTAGTTTAAAGGAATTAGGTTGAAATGAGGTGTGTATATGAGATAAAAAATGATGCGTTTTGTTGAGTTATCATACACTTCACTGGATACAGCAGAATCAAAACTTTCTAAGCAAAGTCCAAGGTATTGATTCTGTTATCAAAGAAGAATATTAAAAGTTTTATCCAAAAGTGAATAAATTTCTTATCATAGAAAAAAAAATTTAAAACTTTTAATCAAAGACCAAAGTAGTTATTTTGCTACAAGAATATTAAAAACTTTTATCTAAGCAACGTTTAAGTAATAATTTTGCTGCAATAATATTAAAACTTTTATCTAATAAAAGTCCAAAGTAATAATTATGTTATCAAACCGAAACTTTGTGAAGTGTATGATAATTCAACATAGAAGAATATTAAAATTTTAATCTAATCAAAGTTCAAGTAATAATTCCTGTTCCAGCTTTACAATTAAGGCTTTACAATTAAATGTATTTAAATCGTACTTACCTTAGATTGGGACTCTATACCGAAGGGGGAATTCAAACTGACTTCGAATCACTTGAGATATTTCTTACAAACTCAACCGAAATTTAAAACCAAAACTGAATAAATTTCTTATTATAGAAGAATATTAAAATTTTTATCTAATTAATGTTCAAGTAATAATTTTGCTACAAGAATATTAAAACTATTATCTAACTAAAGTCTCGGGAAATATTTTATTAATGCTTTAAAAACTTTGTATCATGACAATACATACCTTTAAAAACTTTGTATCATGACATACATTATCAATTGATACACGATTGATAAAAATGGACATTTCTCAAACGAATACCAGGAAGTCAGGCAAGGCTGCCCTTTGTCTCCACTCATATTTGTCAGTCTTAAATAATTTCATCAGGCAGATACAGAAATTCAAGGAATCTCTTTACTAGGCACACATAACAGTTTAAAAGTATCTGCCCAAGATATCAGCCGCGAATTTCCGCAGGCAGCGCTCCTCCGTTGCCGATGCCAGGGCCTTTCCATACTCCCTACGGCATGTAGTCAGGAGCTCTCAGGATGAAGCCAAAATTGGATTTCCCGTTCCACTGTCGCATGCCGTAACTGAGAAGAGCACTGCCGAGGACCTTTCCATACTACCTATGGCATTATGATGGCAGACTTTTCCGTCCACGCGTTTTACAGTTAAATCTATCTAAATAACATACCTTCGTTAAATTTTCACTGATTCTAAGGGTTTGACATCTTCTTTAAATAGAAGTGCACCGTCGAAATTTTTTTTTCCAAATTAATCATTTTTGCGCCGTTTTCTTAACCAAAGAAAAATATACTCTTAATTTCGAGAATTTCCAAGGATCTTGGCACATATTTTATCGCGAAATTCCTATTGCCGGCCTTGCGAGCGAATCCAAAAATGGCGATCGGCGTTCAGCGACTATGGTAGTCGCCGATCTGTGTGCCCGCACGGGAAGCGGATGGTTATGGCCGTCACGATCGAAGTTTGCCTCATTTTACTAAACTCAATCATAAACGATAAATGACTACTAATTTCAATGTAGCCATCATTCATCTACATATTACTAATCGATATATCACATAAATTAACATTAAAATACCGAAGCAACAGTCAGAAGCATATATTATAGAACGCTGTAAGCCTAATGAACGTTCTCGGTCGAATGTAAATCACTGTTTTTTGTAAGTAATGAACCTCACTGTTTTTTAATTTAATTGCATCAGCCTGGAATTTAAACACTGTGCAGTTGTTCCTATAGCTGTTTAGACAATTCGCAGCTGAATATCTTACGATAATTATTGTTTTTATATACTAATGATTCGAAAAACTGGCGCACATGGCGGCTCTAACATTAGCGCTCTAAGCGACGACTCCTATTGTATGACTGACGCTTCCCCTTGCCAAGGAGTGTCTAGGGAGAAGAGAGCTAGCTTCCATAGGCGTAATGTAAACTGTGCGACTGGAGCGCCCACTAAACATGGCAAATTGGTGCATCGCAGTGAAGCCTCCTTCGAAACCGATAGGGGCATGGTGCCTGTGCCATTCATCTTGTTGAATTTTTTTCCCTTTACATCCCTTGCAAAATAGGCTTAGCTAGCAAGATGAAATCGGATTGAGAGTAGTTAAGCAATTTCAAAGATGAAATATATTTAGTAAAGTTAATGGAAATCAATATTATTTTTTCTTCGTACTAGCTTTACCAGAATTATTGCAATATTTTTTATTTTGCTGCAATGCAAAACCCAATATGAAAAACCAAAAAAAAAATCCTGTTTCAGGTTTATAATAAAAATACCTTTTTTGAAAAATCATGAACACCAGTAAAATTACTTCCTTTAATTTTTATTTTAAATTAGTTTTAGTTTATATATTTTTTTTATATTTCAGTTGATTTTTCTGCTCAAATTTTTTTATAACCTTTTTTAAATAATAAATAAGAACAAACAACAAAAATCATTTTTTTTAAATAAACATATTTATTTAAATTCGGTATCAAAATACAAACCACAATAATCTCTCAATGTCTGAATCTTATATATAGACTTGAATACACTGTATGTAAAAAGAAATATTGCATATTTTCTAAATTCAGAAATTAACTTTGCTTCAAATTTTTTGCTAAATCATACAAACAAATTATTTTCTGTTTTAGAGCATGATTGAGCCAACATCAAAATAGAGCACATATGTGATACAAAGGATATATCTTAAAAGTAAAACAAATTAATCCACATACTAAATTACACTTTCTAACAATATTACTGCATTATACAGTGTAATTTCATTATTTTTCTATATCACATGATTGGGTAAAAGCAAAAAAATTTTATATTATGGTCATATACCATTTAGCAACTGTCATAAATTTCCATCCAAAATCTGCTAATCTTTACCAAAAGTTTTCTACACAATGCAAATAGGCAGAAAAAACATTGTCTTCACAAAATACAATATAGTAGGTGATCTTAATGCCCATAATAAAATTGATAGTAAGCAAATATGTAAAGGTATATGCAATAAATTGAACATGCTACTTTGCAGTTTATCATGTATCTAATAACACTCTGCACAACTCATTTCAAGTTAGAACCTTTTTTTTTTCCACACAATGCCAAAAGCAGAAAAAACATTGTTTTCACATAATGCCCATAATAAAATTGATAGTAACCAAATATGTAACGGTATATGCAATAAATTGAACATGCTACTTTGCAGTTTATCATGTATCTAATAACACTCTGCACAACTCATTTCAAGTTAGAACCTTTTTTTTCACACAATGCCAAAAACAGAAAAAACATTGTTTTCACATAATGCCCATAATAAAATTGATAGTAACCAAATATGTAAAGGTACATGCAATAAATTGAATATGCTACTTTGTAGTTTATCATGTATCTAATACCACTCTGCACAACTCATATCAAGTTAGAACCTTTTTTTTTTTCACACAATGCCAAAAGCATAAAAAACATTGTTTTCACATAATGCCCATAATAAAATTGATAGTAACCAAATATGTAAAGGTACATGCAATAAATTGAACATGCCACTTTGCAGTTTATCATGTATCTAATAACACTCTGCACAACTAATTTCAAGTTAGAACCTTTTTTTTTTTCACACAATGCCAAAAGCAGAAAAAACATTGTTTTCACATAATGCCCATAATAAAATTGATAGTAACCAAATATGTCAAGGCACATGCAATAAATTGAATATGCTACTTTGTAGTTTATCATGTATCTAATACCACTCTGCACAACTCATATCAAGTTAGAACCTTTTTTTCAGAATAAGATTATGTTGCATATATTTAGAGTGCAGTTTATAAGATGCCAATGGCAGTTTGAATTATGTAGAAACACATATATTATACTATTTGAAATAGTAGTATCACAATTTAAGATATGCAATTACAAAACTGAAAAGCAATTAAAAGGCATAGAAAATCAATTGAGTTTGGATATTTTCTTGTTAGCTCTTTTTCGATTTTTTACACCTTTTGATATTTCTTTAGTTTTGTAATAGAGCATTAACTGCACATAAAATGATACTATGTAATCCCATACCTCAAGTTCATGCAAACCACAAGAAAGGTTTCCATGTTCTGTTTCCTTGAGTTGAGATATTAATTTAGTCTTCACGTGTTGTTCATAACATATAGTTGGAAACAGTGAAAAAAATTTCTGGCCCATGATGCAAATTGTCCTTGCTAATGCTTCTGAAGGATAAGTTAACCCTTCTTTTACATCATCAAACTCCTTAAAATATAAAAACATGGAGTTTTCAGTTAAGGTTTTGTCACCAAGTAGTAATTGATGGCATGCATTGCAATTAAACCTTGCACATGTTCGTTTTGCAACATATCCCGCTACATATGCAGCAACATTTGCTTTTACAGGATCAGAAGTGTCATTACCCCCTGCATGAAGTGGAACATCTACTTCTGACTCTTGTAAATCCTCAATAGGTGAAGACTCACTACTGCTACTACTGACTGTAAGCACTAGCTTTGAAATTAAAACTGTGTCATTGTCTGGTTCACAGTTTGCTTTCCCACAAGTGTTTATGATATTTTGTGCCATTATCATCTTTATTCTATGTTGGAAGTCATATGCAGTAGGATGATCATTACTACCACCTCTGCGCCTAACAACAGAGAACAAATTTTCTAGTGCATCTTGAGTAAATCTACTCATCATAAGGAAAGGTATATCTGTCAACAAAGTTGGAATGAGTTCCAAAAATGCTGACAATGTAATTTGCCTTCCCAACAAACATGGAAATGTGATTTTCTTCCCTTTAGTTTGGAACTCCAGAGATTGCACAAATTCCAAATTCTTTTGCCATAATTGAATGTGGGATGAATCTTTTGTAACAGCTGAGAGTAAAGGTCGTGTTCGATCTCTCAAAACCCGACTGTTTAAACTATCAAATAAGTCATTGATAGCTGAACAGAAGTCAGCTGTATTTGTAGCAGATGCTGGTAGGAATCCCAGTGCACTGAGACAAGAGAGTGATGAAGCAACAGACTGGCTTAAAACCTGAGCTGCAAGCCTCACACTCATAGCACTGAGACCATCTACCTTAATATGCTTTTCTGTTAGCTTTGGAACCATTCGATGAGGTAACTTACAGTCAAATTCCCACAACGATACAATGTGGTAAAAAAAAGCTGTTTTACTGTCTCCAAACTTTACTGGATATTTTCTAAAGTTTTTTCGTGTGCACTTCAGTAGATGTGACACATCAAACAAGTAAACACCTTATGTCCATTAACTGAAAAGTAAGGCTTATTGGCTGTTACACACAACTGTTTCAGATATAATTTTTGGTTATTGGCACCTTGATCACATACTATAGCAACTGGCTATAACCCACACTGGAATAATTTGGTAAGTGCAGCTGACACTAAAATTTCCAGTGTGGCAGCAGGAGCAGTATGTGATGTAAAAAAGAAACCAATAACTTGTTTCCACTTTTTGCAAAGCCCACGAACCATAAAAACAAGAACATGGGTTGCCATATTAGTGGATGCATTACTATAAGAACCATAGTTTTCAAATCCATCAATTATATCTTTACTTTTATTATAATGCAATCCAGGCTTTAAGCTCATTTCATCAAATGACAAAATACAATATTTATCATATGGCTTCAACTTGCTGGTTACAAAATGGATAGCATTTAACACAGCAGCTGAAAATCCAGGTTCTGCCTGAATGCACTGAACAGTTTTCAAGAGGGTACACTTATTTGGCAAATGCAAGAACTCTCTTAGTGTGTTATATGCTTTAGGACTTGCAAGGTACAGCTGAAGACAAAGATTTTTATCATTCACTGTCCATCTACGTCCATCTACTGCTTTTAACTGACTCTCAATAAAGTTATATAACACTGGTTTTAACAATGGCTTGATAATGTTCAATGCCAGTTTAACATTATTTTTTGTATTAAATACCTTTGTTGCTCTTTGATACTTTCGCTGTAAATAATACAGCTTAGTTGAGAGCTTTTTAATTTTTTGTGTTTTGGGCGTTATGTTCCTTTGGTAGGACAGGTCTCTTGGGGCGGGTGTAGAACAGCGTTGAAATTCTGCACTCAGTTCAGAATTATTTGCTTCTTCTGTTTGAGTGCAGGAAGATAAAATGGACAACTCCATTCCATTATCTTCAATGTTGTGCCCAACTTCACACTGCTCATCCTGATGGAGCTTCCGTGAGATGGTCGAAGACATGGCAGTTATATTTGGTTGCTCCATACTGCATAATCCTAAAACAAAGAATGAACAATATGTATAACATACGTTTACTTCAACAACCAAAACAACAAACAAACATGTAATATCAACTTAGCAATGTATAATAAACAAGTAATATCTACTAACCAATACATAGCAAATGTGTAATATCAACTTGGCAATGCATAACAAACATGCAATATCAACTAAGCAATATATAGCAAATGTGTAATATCAACTTGGCAATGTATAACAAACATGTAATACGAACTAAATAATATATAGCAAATGTGTAATAACAACTTGGCTATAAATAGCAAACATGCAATAACAACTGAGCAATATATAGCAAACTATAGATATCAAGTTGGGTTATTTCAACTCTGCACGGCAATTTTTGCACCCAATGGGCTAAATGGCAAGAGTACAAAGACTCTTAAGGCTCAGAGAAGGTTGGGGTATGGAATCCAATGCAACAGCTGTTGGGAGACAAATGGTAGCCTCCTGTCAAGACCACCCAGTGTTCATTAATGAGCATAGGATATGGGTCACCTCAACTCAGGGACACAGCATTAATGTTGAAACCAATAGAATGGCAACTTTCCAAGCCCATCAGTGTATGCAATTCACCATGAGCAGCATCTAAACTATATATATAACAAACAACTTTACAAAGGAAATTAAAAAAATGAACTTACCGGGAGAACCAAGTCGTAGTGGCACAGCATAACTGGTCAAAAAATGTCGTTTCGAACCGGCAAAATACTTGTCAGTAAAATGGCTTGAGCATATTCTATATTCTCTATATAGTATGCTTGATGACTGATCCAGCAGTCGTTTGTTGCCACAGGCTTCAACCCATAAACGACACCTATACATATTAATTACTTCACGTAAAATACAACAATAGATTATGCATAAAATTTTATAAATATTGTCGTGCTCACAGCGAATTCCTCCTGTGGACACGACTTTGGAGGCCGGAAGGTTCCAGAACACTGGCCGTGGAGCCAGCCGCCATTTCGTAAATTCGGCAGAACACGCAAGCGAAGGTCAAGGTGACCTCCTGACCCACCCACCCCCCCCTCCCCTGCAGCGGCGAGCGCGGAGGACGCCTCATTTTCGGACCCACGCCTAGAACACGGAGAGGGAGAAAGGGGGGGGGATCGCTTACATTGGATCTTCCCCATCGACCAATAGGAGAAAAACACATCGCGCTTAAGAACAAACGATTGGTGTAAAGACGAGAACAAAGGCCGAGAGAGTCTTCCTCAGGAAGAAGCGACCAAGCTTCACCCCATTCGTTCGACTACAGCTCTTCATGTGAGACGAGTACTTTTTCGGCTGCGAGTTATTAAGATGTTGCAGGACGCCTCGTGCCTGCGCTGCAGACATACCAAAAGCATGGACAAAGATGCTACCCTATGGGCGGAACATCAATAGCTGGACAAGGAAGGAGGTAAGGGAAAATTCTTATCAGCTATGGGCTCCCATTTCGATTATGCAGTGTTCAGCCGCCGTCACTAAAACTCCCATAGCGAACATTTGGTTTTAATGCTCAGAACGGTTGGCCCGAGTTTTGGCCAGAACAGTGACTCTAAAGACAGTTCTTAGTTTAAATGAATTTTGAGCATCTAGTAAGGACTTTCGAACAAGTAGAGGGCGATGACTGATCTCAGTAATGAATCAGGAATTGTATGATTTTTATATGTCTAGTTAAGAGATCGAATTAATAAAATAATGGTTGTTTGGTACCCCTTTGTCTTGTCGAGTTATGTCCTAACAGGAGAGGAAAGATCGGCCGCCTATGAATGTCTATTATTTTAAATGTTAGACGGAAAAGAACCTGGCTCTGTCAACAGAGTAATTAGAAAAATAAAATACACAACGCAATTCACCGTCGTTTTTGGGGAATTGAAGTTACAAGCTAATTTCTTCCCTAGTTGTGTCCATCCTATCTCCGAGAGCAGGTGGGGTGTACAACAATATCTGCATTAAACTAATACATGATATTACAAAAAAAAAAGACAAAATCAAATATAGCATGCACAAATTTATCTCACTTTTTTAACAAGATTTTTAATATCTTTTAAGTACACCATAAATACCAAATTTCCAGTATTCCCAATTTTATCCTAATTGGATGATTAGTGTGAAATGTATATAAATTATAAGCCACTATAAAACCTAAAATAAATATTAAGACATTTCAGTTTGGTTGTCTCTTAACTCCAAATAACATTCAGCATACTCTGAAGGATAAACACTATACTTGTTGAGAAACATTAGCTGGTATTAAAAATTATTGAGAAAACAGCTACAAAAATAGTACCTTGATGCATCCATGGGAAATCTGAAAAATTTCCTTTCTGGATATTGCCGCTTCGTAGCTCCACACATGGCACATTTCGTGCCAAGTCTCATGGCTTCAACACTGAAAAAAAAATTATTAAACCATTAATCTACAAATAACAACAGTTCACCACAAATATTAAAACAAATCGTTGAAATCATAAAATTAAACACTAAAAGTATTATATACACATTACTTGATAACCTAAATCTTAGTTTATTGGAATATGACTAACAGATTTTACAGGAACTTAATCGAGATATAACTTAAAAGAATTTTATTAAAAATGGAGATAGGTTGACCTATAATCACCATCTCGTGGTTTAATATGAAATTGACATTATGTGGCCATATTCACTACCTGTAACTCACTACACGTTTCTAAGCCTAAAACATACAGCAATAGTACTCAAATCAAATATTTAAAATATAATAAAGTGCACTCACCTGGAAACTGAAGCGACGTCAAAATTCGTATTTGAAGTATCCATATTCGTATTTGAACTACAATGCTTCGATCACTCCTTGGCATGAACTATCAAGGAACAAGGAAGGAACAGGAAAATGAGATTAGCATTACTGCGCATGTGCATAGCGTGGCAAAGAACGCCTTACAGTTTGTTTTTGGTACATACATCAATTTGCCAGATTCGGGTTCCGAGAAGATCCGCCTGGCGGCGCCGAGAAGATCCGCCTTACGCTTAGCGAGAGCTCGACTTCTTCTCCTTAGACCTTCTTTGCCCTTGCTGTCCAAGCTAGCACAGCGAAGATACACAGGTCGCCCTCTATCGGGCTGACCCGGTTTGTGTATTTGAGCTGCCAAGAGGTGAATGTCATTCTTGCGAATGCTTGCGTGTGCGTTACATTTTCGTTTTTTCTTGTTTGTTCTAAATAAGTGTGAGAATGTGCATAGGATGCTTTCCTTTCGCTTTCCTATCACTTCTCTTTTCCTTTTTCAGTCTCTCTTTCGTCTGAATTGAGATGATTGTGTTTTCTTCCGTAATGCTTGGTGTATCAAAAAACCGTCAGAAGGGCTTGCGCTCCATGCGTTAGCTTCAGAAGACGGTTAAAGTTTAAGTATGCATAGTAATGTCTTGCTGATCGATTTTGGCAGCCCTCTCCTTCAAAACCGAGAAGTAATTTGTACATTTCTTATGGAAATACTGGAATAGTGCCGTCTTTTATAGACTGTATTATTTCAGATTTTTAATTTCCAAACAGACATTAGATTTAAGCACTGAACACTGATTATTTTGCATTTCTAAAGAATTACAAACTGGTACAGTTTTCAAAATGTTTCACTAGTACTTAATTTTTTTTACATTTGTTTTCAGTTCAATATTTTGTAAATAGTATCGCCTTCTTTAAAATACATATCTGAGGTTCGATAATTTCCAAAAGCATATGTTTCAATCCCATTGACATGTCGTTTTCTGTATTCAACGGATAAAGCAATATTTTTAATTTGGTATACATGTTATCATGTTGTTCCGATCGAAATTCCGTTTGTTGCGTATATACGATTTTTCCATCAAATAGACATTCCCGATAATCTTCGTGAGTAAATTCATTTCTAACTCCATTGGCCGCTTTTTTAGGAATTGGAGCATCTATAGAATGCAATTTTGGACGTAACGCACAACCTCTTTGATTAGAAGATCTTTTAATTCGTCTTTAAATTTTCCTGGGACCATTTTATTTGATTCATTGTATAATGCATGGTTTGTGGGGTAATTTGAGAAATCAAAGTAGTCTGAATTAAATTTCTCATATATGTTATCTGTCTGGATATCGACACAGAAGGAATCAGTATCGGTAAATAATAATTCTGCATTAAATTTTGGTTTCAAAGAATTGTAGAAGAAATTATACATGTGTAATTTACTCAACTCCAAAATCGTTACACCAATGTAATATGGTATATCTAATACAATATTTTTCTTTTTCATATGGAGAATTACGAAATTTTTTGCAAGTTCAACAGAAGAAACATACCTACGATTTGCAATTAATTTTTTAAGCTTTTCTTCAGTATTCACAATGTGGCATTTTATTCTCTTTCTCTTATTTCTAAACATTTGCCTTATATAGCGTTGTTCATCAGTTTGAAAAAGTCTTTTTCAAGATTATTTACGGTAGTAATTCGTTTTGTTGTATTAAAATCTATGTAAGGTTTCAGCCATGGTTTTTGATCAAATTCCAAGATTCTATGCACCTATTTCACCCTCAGTCCCAGTTCCACATAGAGTTTAAGTAACCTATAGTGAACAACATAATTTTGCTTGTTGAACAGATTTAGAATTAAGAATGAGACATTACTATTAGAAAGTTTCAATTTTTCAGGAGCCAAAGGGAAATCATTGTGTAAACCGTGTAGATGTGCCGGATATTCTAGATCAGTGATTCCCAACCTTTTCTGCACCATCGCCCCCTTTAGAAAAGAACAAAAATTTCAACGCCCCCCTAGTCCATAATAGTTAATTTTATATGAAATATTAAAATATTGTTGCATATTACCTGTACCTAATTTATCTGTTTATTCATCTATTAAAATCATAAAGCAGAAATTAATAAAACGACAACCAAATGTACAATAAAATTGTTTATTAAAATTTTAAGAATAAACACAGAATCAATAAGAAATAAAAAATAATGAGATAAACATAAAATTAATAATAAATAAAAAAATTATTGAGATGGTTGAGGCTGGTGGAGTGGTAACAATTTGTTAATGTCGGGTTCCAATTTCGTTAACATCAATCGCAGATCGCCACGTTCAGTGATGTGTAGTCTGTTCCTCTTCTTTGACAGTAAATTAGATACTGCACTGAATCCACGCTCAACTATATAGGACGAAGGAAATGCGATTAAAAACTTCTGTACTATTGCCCACAATCCAGGGTAGAGAACTGGTATTGATTTTTGAAGCCAGAACTCTTGGTATCCATGTTTGAATTTTACTTTGAGTACTTCGTTAGTCGTGAGTTCTAAGAGTTCCTCTTCCAAATTTGATGATTCTTTAGTATCTGTGTTTGCGGAAGGATCTAAAAACCAACTCGGTATATTCATGTTTAAAATATCTTGGAAACGCTCCGTAAAATCAACATGAAGAACTTCCAAGTGTTGGCAGTAAGTAAGTAAATCTTCCGGTTTTGCAGAGACTGCTGATAATGTGGGAAAGTGGTTGTATTCACCTCTACCTAGATTTCGTTTGAATAGAAGAATGCTTATTAACGCGATGACAATAAGATAATTTACATAGCTAGATAAAATATTTATTCATGAAAACAGGTATTTTCAAAGTACTTTATTATATTAAAAAAATAATTATAAAAAAATATTAAATATAATAAATTTATTATTATTATTATATTATTATTGCATCAAGGTTGATTTGCCTATAAGGACGGACACACATGTCCAACAAAATAAGCCTGATATAGTATCCCTGATCGCCCTGTTGGGAATCTATGATCTAGAACATAGATTCCCAACGGGGGGCGATACTGCCCCCCCAGTGGCGCTGGAGCCTTCCGGTAGCGGAACCAGAGGCAAATGGGGGGCGTTGAGGCAGTCAAGAGGGGCGGTCAAATAAATAAATAAATTTAATGGAATTTTCTGTGACAACCTTTTTATCTCTTCTATTCTGTGGTGTCTTCCTTGGTGATTCTGGTCATCCACTACCTCATCCGTCATGTACAGCTTTTCAACTGCAGCTTGGACAATAAATTTCCTGCTACCGCCTACTAGCGTACTGGTACGTCTGAAGTCGACTGAGATGCTCTCAAAAGTTCTCTTCAAGATCACAGATTGGATATAAGCTTCAATATGTTTTCCCATTCCAAGTCGCTTTGAGTATGGTTTATGGTACGTAGTTACAATACCATCCCACGTCAGAACATAAGGTATAATATTAACATTACACTTGTGAATTAGGCTCAACTCATTAGCCAGCAGATAATACTTCCTCTTCTTTTCAACCTCTACTGTCTGCAGGTTATCCTGAGATGTTATTCCTACTTCAATAATTGTAATCTCATTCAATACCATAGCATGCACTACTATATCAGGCTTATTATGTTGGACATGTGTGTCCGTCCTGATAGGCAAATCAACTTTGATGCAATAATAATATAATAATAATAAATTACAGGTAAAGGTGAGATACTTAAAAATAACTTTAAATTTCTCTTTACAGGGAGGGAGGATGGAAAGCATCACCAAGGTGTGGGTCTGCTGCTCAGCAGACATGCTAGTGATGCTCTTCTAGGATATGAGTGCATTAATGAAAAGTTTCTTACAGCAAAATTTCAGACAAGCATTAAAGACTTGAATGTTATCTGCTGTTATGCCCCTACTGAGGATGCTGATGAGGATGAGAAGGATAGGTTTTACGGACAACTTCAGGATATTTTGAATTCTGTCAAGAAAGGAGATATTACCCTTGTTCTAGGTTACTTCAATGCCAAAGTTGGTACTGACTCTGATCTTTGGGGAGGGGTGATAGGCCCTTTTGGTATTGGTAGCTGCAATGGCAATGGGCAACGTCTCCTACAGGTAAGTGAACTCTATGGTTTCAGAATAACTAACACATATTACAAACACCACGACATACATAAATACACATGGGTTTCACCTGATGGGCTTCATATGAATATGATTGATTATATATTAATTAACAGCAAATGGGCTAGTTCTGTTAGAAGTACCAGGGCATATAGGGGAGCTGAAATTGCATCTGACCATTACCTAGTTAAAAGTGTCTTGCAACTTAAACTTAAAAAGTGTTGTGCAAGGGTTAAAAAATTTACCTTTAATACTGAAGCTCTGAAAGACCCAGTTATAGCTAAAGCTTACCATGATAGGTTACTTAGTCATTATGACAGTCATGGTTTGCTTAATACTGAAGTTGAGGAAGAATGGGGTCATTTTAAACAGGCTTTTTTGGAAACTAACAGTACTCTTTTAGGAAAAAAGGAGCAGAGGAGGCAGAATTATCTAAGTGATAAGGCACTTGAGCTTATTTCAGAAAGAAGGAGCTGCAGGAATGTCCTTAATCAGTACCCTACTAGTCCTAACAGAAAGCTTTACAGAGAGCTTAATAAACGTGTAAAGGATCAGTTGGCTACTGATAAGAATCTTTGGCTTGATGGTTTGGCTGACAAAGCTGAGGAAGCAGTTAGACAGCACAACAGCAGAGAGCTGTACCAGATAGTTAATGTTTTGTGTGGTAGAAAACGGACAGGCATACAAGGATTGAAGGAAAAACAAGGTAAGGTTATAGAAGGGGAGGATTCTGTCATGGCTAGGTGGGCTGAGCATTTCAGTGATGTTCTAAACAATGTAGTTAGTTCTACTCCCATTGTTTGCAATGATGATAGATGCATTGATGGCTTTAATGTTGGCCCTATAACACAATCTGAAGTTATTTTGGCTGTTTCTAAACTTAAACTTCATAAATCCCCAGGGGTAGATGAAATTACTACAGAAATGCTCAGAGCTGGGAATGATTCAGTTACCACTTGGATGACTGAAATTTTGAATAACTTTTATGATAAAGGCATGGTTCCTAAAGATTTTACCAGAGCTATTATTATCCCTATTTTCAAAAAAGGTGATCGCAGTTCTTGTGATAACTATAGGGGTATCAGCCTACTCTCTGTTCCAGGTAAAGTTCTTTCCATGATTGTGCTTAATAGAATTAAGAATCTGGTTGACAGGCAATTGCGTGATGAGCAATGTGGATTTAGAAGTGGTAGGGGATGTGTAGATCAGATATTTTCACTTAGGCAGATTCTTGAGAAATGTTTAGAGTTTCAGAAACCTTTGGTTGCTAGCTTTGTTGATTTCAAAAAGGCTTTCGACTCTGTTGATCGTCGTAATTTGTGGTTGATTGTGAGATCATATGGTATACCAGACAAGTTAGTTAACATAATGAAAGCTCTCTATAATAACACCGAGTCATGTGTGAGAGTTGGTAAGTCTTGTAGCAATTGGTTTAGCATTACGTCTGGTGTTCGACAAGGGTGCATTTTGTCTCCTTTTCTCTTTTGTTTGGTTATTGATTATGTTATGCGAAATTCAATTCAAGGGAAAGATTTCGGCCTTAAATGGGCTGGAGATACGAAAATTTCTGATTTAGATTATGCTGATGATTTAGCCCTTTTGGCAAATGATGTTGATGAGATGAACTCTTTCATTCGAGCTGTTGATGAGAGTGGTAGTAGAGTAGGTTTGGTTATAAACAGAGAGAAAACTAAAGTGATGAAAATTGGTCAGGCAGGTTGTGATTCAGGTCATCTGAATGGTTGCAGTCTTGAGCAGGTGTCACAGTTTAATTACCTTGGGAACTATGCAACTGATACTGGTGATGTGCGGCATGAGATTAACAGACGAATAGGTATTGCTGCCGGGACTTTTAAGAATCTATGGAGATTGTGGAGAAATAGGCGTATACACCTAAAGACTAAAATTAGACTGTATAATAGTTTGGTTCTTTCTAGGGTTAGTTATGGTAGTGAAACTTGGACGCTGTGTAAACAAGATAATAGGAAACTAGATGCTTTTGATTCTAGATGCTTACGCAGTATCTTGGGTATTAGGTGGTTTAACTTTGTAACTAATGATGAGGTTAGGCAAAGGAGTCTGCAAACTCATTTAAGCAGTATATTGTGCAGAGAGAGACTCCGCTGGTTTGGCCTTGTTGCCCGTATGGATAATTATAGATTGGTGAATAGGGTTATGAACCGTGTGCCTAGAGGCCTCAGAAGGAGGGGGAGACCTAGGATGCGGTGGGCAGACAATGTCAAACAGGACCTTGTTAGAATTGGTGTTCAGTGGTCGGATGCAGCAGATGTAGTTCAGGACAGATATGCTAGGAGAATTAAACTGCGCGGTCTGGTTGGACCTCCGTAGCCCATGGCTGCTTGAGGATGATGATGATGATGATGAATAATAAATTTATTATATTTAATATTTTTTTATAATTATTTTTTTAATATAATAAAATACTTTGAAAATACCTGTTTTCATGAATAAATATTTTATCCAGCTATGTAAATTATCTTATTGTTATCGCGTTAATAAGCATTTTTAAATTAGCATTAGGTATACCTATACCTAATTTGTTTTAGTTAAGAATAGATTGACGGTGACAAGTCCTTGCAAGTTGGTAGGCAAACACGCGGTTCATGCAATTTAACATGTTTCGACAAGAATATGGGAGCTTGAAATGACTTGTTTACGGAGCAAATGCGCCGGCATCGCAAACATACAAGTTAATGCGTGCACAAAATCAAATCTATAAAAGCGATATCTCTAGGAATGTTTTATTATTTTTATGTGCTTCGCCGTGATAAATAGTCGTGAGTGATAAGTGTTAGAAGTCATTATAAACATTATTTTTATAACTATCTATATATCTGTTGAGAAGTTAATTTGTATTTGAAAATGTCTGAATCTACATCTAAAAAGAAATGCCGGCAGTACAGTATTGAGTATTAGAAATATGGATTTACGTACTCTCCTACAAACCAATCATTACCTATGTGTTTAATTTGCCGAAAAGTTTTTTCAAATGAAGATATGAAACATTCTAGGCTACAAGAGCATTTAAATAAAATGCATGCTGATAAGAAGAACAAAAATTTATCCTATTTTCAAGAACTGGAAAAACAATATTTAAAACAGCCAACTATGTCAAACCTTTTTGCGTCGTCTTCTAAACAAGATGATGATGGACTACGAGCCTCATATAACGTTTCATTGTTAATCGCAAAAGCAGGGAAACCACACACAATTGGCGAGGAATTAATTTTGCCGGCAGTCAAAGAGATATTAAAAACTGTTCTTCATCATAAGACACCGTCAGATATCATCAAAAAAATTCCTCTCAGTAATAATTCAGTGCAAAGAAGAATAGATGAAATGGCAAAAGGCGTTGAAATATCATTATGTGATTACTTAAAGACTTGCAAATTTTCCATTCAACTCGATGAATCAACTCTACCAAATAACGAAGCTCTACTCTTATCATACGTAAATATAAAAAATAAATACTCCCTCAAGCAGCTGCTTGCCACAGAGGACTGACAGGAGCCTGTCAGTTTATATGCCATAGTAGAAGGTCTGAGAGGATGGCAGGACCTCAGCAGAAAAACAACGCATACATCCATGCCTTACCTGGGGCTCGAACCCAGGTCCCTTAGATACGATTTATAAAAGAAGAAAAAAATTCATGAAGAGTTATTATTGCTAAAAATTTGGAATCTGATACAAAGGGAGAATCTATATTTAATACCATGCAAAAGTTTTTTCAAGAGAAAGAAATTCCTATTTGCAATATTTTGTCTGCTGCTACTGATGGTGCTCCAGCAATGACAGGGCGTCATAAAGGTTTCATAGCGCATTTGAAACAAGCAGTACCAAATATACTCGCTGGACATCGTCAGCATTTGGTTGTAAAAAATTTGAATGAACGTCTGCATACATCGCTCCATTACGTTATTAAAGCAATCAATAATATTAGAAGCAATTCATTAAAGGACCGATTACTTGGTAAGCTTTGTAATGAAAATGATGAAGATTACAATCACTTGCTGCTGCACACAGAAGTACGTTGGCTCTCTAAAGGTGTTTGTCTGAATCGTTTTTTCAATCTATTTCACTCAGTACTGGACTTTCTTGAAGACAGAGACGAAAAATTGCGCGAAAACCTGATTACGTCAAAAAATGACATCGCTTATTTGACAGACCTGTTTAAAATATTTAATCAAGTTAATTTACAATTGCAAGGTGATGAGTTGAATTTAATTAAAACAAAAAACGTCATAGCTTCTTTTGCGGGAAAACGTCTTCTATTCAAACGAAATCTAGGTAGAGGTGAATACAACCACTTTCCCACATTATCAGCAGTCTCTGCAAAACCGGAAGATTCACTTACTTACTGCCAACACTTGGAAGTTCTTCATGTTGAGTTTACGGAGCGTTTCCAAGATATTTTAAACATGAATATACCGAGTTGGATTTTAGATCCTTTCGCAAACACAGATACTGAAGAATCATCAAATTTGGAAGAGGAACTCTTAGAACTCACGACTAACGAAGTACTCAAAGTAAAATTCAAACATGGATACCAAGAGTTCTGGCTTCAAAAATCAATACCAGTTCTCTACCCTAGATTGTGGGCAATAGTACAGAAGTTTTTAATCGCATTTCCTTCGTCCTATATGGCTGAGCGTGGATTCAGTGCAGTAGCTAATTTACTGTCAAAGAAGAGGAACAGACTACACATCACTGAACGTGGCGATCTGCGATTGATGTTAACGAAATTGGAACCCGACATTAACAAATTGTTAACACTCCACCAGCCTCAACCATCTCATTAATTTTTTTTATTTATTATTAATTTTGTGTTTATCTCATTATTTTTTATTTCTTATTGATTCTGTGTTTATTTTTAAAATTTTAATAAACAATTTTATTGTACATTTGGTTGTCGTTTTATTAATTTCTGCTTTATGATTTTAATAGATAAATAAAGAGATAAATTAGGTACAGGTAATATGCAACAATATTTTAATATTTCATATAAAATTAACTATTATGGACTAGGGGGCGTTGAAATTTTTGTTCTCTTCTAAAGGGGGCGATGGTGCAGAAAAGGTTGGGAATCACTGTTCTAGATCAACTTCGAAGAAATAACCCTTTTTGCTGTCGTCTGAAATATTAAACAGGTCAATATCATTTACCCATTTGAAATTTCCAGTTGGAAGAGGTTGAGACATTGCCCAGCCATATAAATTGTTTGCATCAAAGTACATGATATAGTTTTGTGGTTTGCTTCTCTCATATGGATCTACTATAGGATTGCGGCCTGTGCAAACCTCTTAGACACTAAAGATATTCCTCCACGCAGAGCTCTTTCTATGAAAAAATACATATCACCTTTTATAAGTTCCAGCTCAATTTCTGTCATTTTTAAACAGGAAGCATAGGATAAGCCAGGAGAGCTAAAATAATGACAAGGATCGAGTTGGTAGTTATTCATACACGATTTTCTGTAGTTTTCAAATATATCTCCTAGCAGTAATACATCAGTGATCATACACAGATCGTAATATTCCCCGAAGGTAACATTAGAAGAGACTTTCCACAAAATTTGAGCTCTCTCGTATTGTTCATTGTTTTGGAAATTCTCTTTGGATGGAAGTGACGTTTGCAAAAACTGAGCACTCTCTTGCAAGTACTCATATGGAAAACTTCCTTTGCTTTTCAAAAGTTCTTTCTGTGAGTCATTCAGATTATGTTGTCTACAGTATTGACTTAGGATGTAGAAATTTTCCACATTTTTCGACAGTGAATCCAGTGAAGAGCTGAGGAACATGAATGAATCAATAAATTTAATTTGACCGAATTTAATGCATATATATTTTTCTGTAGTTTGTGGAATACAAGAAATTTTCTGCTTATCTTTAAATTACCACAAATCTTTTACTATAAAGTGGCCATCAAATCCTTTGAGATTATGAAACAACACTGGTATTTCAAGTGAGAATTTGTATTGAAGATTACATTTCTTGTGAACAGCACCTCTGTATTCTCCAGTTATGTGATCGTGGTCCCTTTCTCTATCAGTGCCTAGAATTTTCCCATAAATATTACAATATTTTGCTCCAGTAAAAATTTGCCAATCAAAATCAATCATCTTAACATTTCTTTTCTTCAAATCATTGATCAAATTTTCGGCTTCGATCATTTCATTCAAAAATTGTTCTGTTACATTTTTCCCTCTGTACATTCTGGTTTTGATCAGTTTACCTTCCGGTCCAACTATAATATATGCAAATCCTGACGGTACTAAATAGTTCGCACCCTACATGGATTATTCTCAACTTTTCTACATTTCGAAAAGCATTCGAAGTCTGCATAAATCACATATGGATGGTTCAAACAGTTTTTAATCATATGGAATTTCGTACTATTCGCTTCGGGAAACTTGATAGTTTATAAAGTGTTTGATTTGCAATTCTCTACGTGATTCTTTAATAAATCGTCGCGAGTGAAATTATGAAGACAGTATGGACAGGGATAAGATTTACCATTATGTCTTGAAAGGTATGCTGTAACCTTACTAATATTTTTAATCCACAATAATGAGAATTACTGCCGTCTTTTAAAAGTAAACGTTGTATGGGTTTTTTAACAGGATTTTGTGAAATATATAATGTATGCAAACCATCATTCTTAGAATTGAAAACATTTATAGAAAGATTATTTAAAACCTCGAACTTCGGTATTTGATCGAGGGTTACTGGATAAGTCAATGATGATAAAAAAAATAATAATAATAAATAATGATATAAAAAAACAATGATAATTCTAAGATGTTTTCAAATATTTTATATTTTTCCACACGTTGTGGATTGGCTTTAGCAGGATGTAAAGCTGATAATACTGGCCACAAGAAACATCTGTTGTCGTAGTTTTTAACATTCAGTATTCCTTTCGTAGATTTCAAATGTTCTGGTAAATTTACGAAAGCAGATGCTCCAACTGCATTATACTGAGACATTTGAATTTTCATAGAAATTATATTGTCAAACACCCATTCACTTCCCTTTTGTATAAAATTTTCAAAGTCGTTATCAATTTTCTCATAATATTTCTTAGTAATTCATTGAGATAGGTAGGCAAACTGATTATTTCGTTACATGTCGAAAAATGTGCATATATTTCTTTCTGTCCTTCAGGGTCCGTTTGCTTTTTAAATTTTATTTGTAATATGAATCTAACATTTAGAGGCTGACTGAGTTTCTTGTGAATTATACGTTTCCATTTATTGTTATTTTTCTCCAGGAAACTTTTTATGTCTTCTCTGTGAATTATGTTATCAATTTTATATATGTGAAACGTTTTCCGAAAAGCACTGCTTTTATTTATATGATTATTGATTCAGATGATGATTGTAATTGTCTTTCCTGTTAAAGCTGGAATTGCAAAATTCGCATTTTTCAAATGTGCGACAAGTGCATGCAGTTTTCACATGACGATTCATATTGGATTTGCGAATAGATTTCCCACATTTGGTACATTGAATAGTTGCGCTCATCTTTGAGTTAGCAGTTATACCCTCTTTATTATATATAGTAGCTAAAAATCATTTTTTAGCTACTATATATATATATAATAAAATTCCGATTTTGCAAAAAATCGGAATTTTTTTTGCATAATCGGAAATTGAAATGTGTCCAAGAGTAATTTTCCAAGAGTAATTGTGTCCAAGAGTAATTTTCTAAACAATACCGATGTTATTGAACATAATCTTATGTTCCTTTTTCTCTATAATATCGTTTTTTAGCAAAATATCCAAAATTTCGACAATTTCATTTACTACTTCTGTACTGGTGTTTCCAGCTCTTTTACTGGCATCCAAGATTGATAATTTTTCGCATATGTCGTCGAAACTCTTGTATAGTCCAGAACCAAACTGTTGACTTTCTACTTCTATGAGAATCATTTTAATCGACTTAAATATTTTCTAAGTGCCACAATGTGATTATCGATAATTCGATATTTCTCAGTAGTTTTACCATAGCGTTTGGTTTCTGTAGCCTTATTGCCCCCAGTTTCTGAAGATGCCCGATTGCTTGGTAAATCATTTCTTTCAGCTCAGGAATGGGGTTTCTCGCCTGTAAGATATCACTCGGAAGTTTTAGTTTATATTGGTTTAATATTTCATCTTGCAAGTTGGAATCTGGATTATAAACGAACGTTTTTTCTGGCATCTCAGTGGGCTCTTCTGGCTCTAAAGTTTTCACTACATCTTGTATGTTTTTCATGGTTTCTTCACGCACAGTTTCCAGACCTTTTAACCGTTCCACCACTGGCTTGTGAAATTCTTCGAGCGTTTCCTTAACTCGTTCCTCTCCCTAAATAGTGTCTTCAATTTTCGATTTTGTAGTAGCTCGCGATTTCAAACTTTCATCTATAATACTGTGTAATTGCTTAAGATCTGTCATCTTTACTCAATCATATTACAGAAATAATAAAGCAGCGACATCCATTTGAGTGACATAGCATAATATAAAAATAATACTGCAGAAATAATAAAGCAGTGATATAGCATAATTTAAAACCAGAATGAATAACGTGTATAAGTTAGTAACATAATTTACAAATAATATGTGCATAACCAATTTAAATCGTAGAAATAATAATGCAGAATCAGAGTGTGGTTAGTAACATAGCATATTTTAAAATCATACTACAGAAATAATAAAGCAGCGACATCCATTCGAGTGACAGAGCATAATATAAAAATAATGCTACAAGAATAATAAAGCAGTGAAGTAGCATAATTTAAAACCAGAGTGAATAACGTGTATAAGTCAGTAACATAATTTAAAAAACTTAGTAACATAGCATAATATAAAATCATACTGCATAAATAATACCAAATCAGAGTGTGTCATAATTTCAAAATAACCCGAGCATGTGAAAACAGAGATATAGCATACTGCAGAAAGAGTTAAAGTGTATCAAAGTGGCTAAAGAATGTAAAACCTGGTATAAAAATAATGTACTTTTTAATGAGGTGTGGGTTGCTTATCTGCCCTGAAAGGTTACAGGAATTTAAGCTTTGAAACCGAAAGGGAATGTGAGTTTTCCTGTTATTAAAATTAAAAGATAGTTTTTTACGGAATGGGCAGTTAGTGAGGGTGGCCTTGTGTTTGTCAATTTGGACGTTGAAGGGGATGGTAAAAGTGGCTGGGGGACCTCTTAGAATTAAGTTATGGAGAAGTTCCGTAGTGTAACGTTCTCTGTTATGCACACTCAATTTAAAGCCTTTAGCGCGGGTGATAGCTTCACCATTAGAAAGTTCCAGTATATAATTTTTGGGGGCTATGGAGATGTATCAATCAACGTTGGGTCCATACTGATCGGTTATCTCGTTTTTAAAATGCCCCATGGAATCGGAGGACTCTGGAATGAACGTGTCACTGGGTGAAGTTTTTTAAAATGAACAAATCCGTGTCGGCGTAGATGGCTTGCTGTTTCAATTTGGAAAGCATGCCGTATAGAGTGAGGCATGCTTAGGCAGTGACGAATGCAGCCACAACATTACCTTTAGTGTCCCCCCACTCGATAGGCCACCTTGTCATGGTGTGTGTGTGTGTGGGAATTCAGGCCCAGCACCCGGTCAAAGGCTTTGCCGGCCAGATTGGGTCCCCGGTTGGACAGAGCCAAGACCAACCGAGGACATCACTGACGGTTTGGCTGGCTAGTTGGACAGTGTCAAGACCTCACTATCGGGAGCTCTGTGGAGCAGTTCAAGGGCACGGCCAAACGGATTGAGCACCCTAGTAGGCACGAGCCCTTTCAAAGTCTGGGCCTCACTAAGAGTCTCAACCCTGGGTGCCGAGCGAACTTGGTTCTACATATCCTTGTTCATGGCTAACCGTGGAACAGATTAAATTTTAGGTTTCTACCGGTGGTTAGCTTTCCTTTTATAGGACTGCTGCCATGTGAGGTCGGGGATGAGGTGTGTCTATATGGTGCATTCTTGCCCCTGACTCTAGATAGTCGCAGCTTTCCTTTAATTTGGTAGTGTCGTGAGATGGAACCGGGGTTAGCTGTGGTTGCTGAACATCTGGCAACAAATAGTACAATTACCTTTAGGGTTTGTGGGGGTGAATTCCTTAGTGGGTCTGTAGGTCACTAAGATATGGTCAGAATTGATGGCATGGAGGTCAAAAAGGATTTTGGAGCGATCGTTCACTAAGTCCAATAATTTTATGGGGTTGTCGATGACTTGGGAGACAGGTCTCGAAAGGTCTTCTGACAGCTTCCCCCACAGGCTGTTCAAGCCGCCCTTAAAAAGCTTCTTTTAGTGCCATTAAATACGACCTCCCGGGGGTTAAGTCTCACCCCTTTCACCTGGAAAAAATCGGCATCTGTGGTGATGTTGGGTGGATAATCTGAATATTTTTGTTTGGCCTCTAGGAAAGTGTTGATGTATTTTCCAAATAAGTCGGGGTCCTGGGCGGTGTAAGTAATATTTTACAAATAGTGCCAAACATCGTGAATTTTGAGAATTTTGTATCCTTCACGGACGGCTTTATACAATTCCAGCGACACATAAGAAGCTGTGAGAGCTCTCTGTGCTTCTGTCTGAGTACATGGGTCTACACGTGTTAATTCCACGCAAGTGCAGCAGAGGGAACAACAGTTTGTTTTGGCAATGTTAGGGAAGTACAGGGATGTAGAGATCTAGAGGAAGAAGCACGGTGCAGTGAATGATGCCAAAATAAGCTTGAGGGGTGTAATCGAAATTTTCCATGATCCTCCTGGAGTGCTTAACAGGGAAGACTCCGCGCTTACAAATTTTGGGATAAAAGGAATTCACGTCGAAATACTTCATCACAATTTTCGACCTTTGTGTCACAAAACAAGGAGAATGTCTCCATTCTTCCACCATAGAGGAAGGAAGGCCCACTAATTCTCCATACCTCTTCTGTCTGTTAATAAATGCATGCAGCGGTGGGATCTGTTTTGAGTAACAGATCGAAATCGTGCTCCCAGCACACTTCAGGTAAAAGTTGACGGATGCATCGCTCTCTATCCAGGGTCCTTAAAAAATTTAGCACCGTGGGCTGTCTAGTGAGGGGGTGGTTAGTGCTGGGAGTGAAGCATTCAGGACAGGAGTGATAATAATATCCTGCGAAATCCAGGGCCTGTTTGGTTTGTCTACACAGACCGTCAAAAAAATAAGGACAAACTTTTGCTTCACCCTCTGCAGAGCACGTGGTCTGGAGAGTGAGATTCTCAGTCTCTGCTACATAGGCTAGCCAGACAAGCCCTTTCCTACTCTGTCTGTTGCCTGAGGAATAACCGTTCGAGGGGTAAACGCCAATCACTGCTTTGGGCATGAATTTCTGTCTGTAGACCTGCAGACAAGCCGAAGAAGGAGTAATTTTAGAAAAAGGGTCTACCCCCGTCATCCCTAAAAATTCCGTTCGGAAGCTCTCACAACCTAGCATTAAAGTGTGCACGTCAGATTTACAGAGCAGTCATTTCAGATTTAAAATCTCAGTGAGTCCCCTTCACTGTTTCATACCACTGATGGAACTCTGAAGCTTCTCCTGGGATCATGTGCTGTGGTTTGAAATAATAGGCATTGGGAATGGGTCCTGAATAAATTCAATTTTCTCGTGTTTAAAAAGCGTGCAGGAAGAAACCGTTTTTAACTTTGGTGATGATAAAAGTTTTAGGAAAAGATCGTAAAGGGGACTGAATGAAAGAGAGAGAGAATCAATAAACCTGATTTTGAGGCCGGGTTAACTAAGAAGAAGAATTTTATTGCCGTTAAAAATCAATTCCAGCCTCAGGCACTTTCGATAGAGGTAATTTAGAACAGGAATGAAATCGAATCCTCTACCATTATGTGCTAGCAAAGTGACGTCTCTAAATTTAGGCTTACCTTTCTCGGTAGACAGCAACCACTTCAAAAGGTATCCATATGGTAGAACTCTGCATATTTCCATACACTGTCACCGTATTTGTAGGTGACGTTGCATAGAATGGGGGACAGTAATCCATCTTTTTCCACTGTCTCCATATTGAAATATAGGCAGCGTCCTGTGACTTCACATTCTTCAGCCATTTTCACACACTCTAACTCTTTCTGCACTCATTGGTGTGGCACCTCAGAGGTCTGATAAATGACCCCACAGTGGACACACCTGTGACGCTTAGCACAGGTCCCGTTAAGAAGGTAGGAGGACAGGCACTGTTGACCTCAGAAGTAATCACGACAGAAGTCACAGAAGATGGAGGGTCATTTTTTTGCACAATTTGCAGTCATACACGACCAACAGGTGCATACGTGTGGTTTGTTGTACACAGGCTTGAGACAGGGCGTGCTAAAGTCCCCCGCACAGAAGTATCCTGCCGGTTTCGTAATAACCAAGAAATGCTCAGCATCATGTAGAAGGTAGATCATGATTGGCACATCTTTCTTCCCAACAAAGATGACTTGAAAATCGTCATGCACCCCGAACACAATGACTGTGTATATGGGGTACAGGTACATTTACATTAAATCCGTACCTCATCATAAAGGCAAGTCCCAGACGCTCTGCAATACATTGACTGCACTACATCTATAGGGAGAATGCCTGCAAACACCACTACCTACGCCGGGGCAAGACAGTGCCACAAGGACACAGCTCATCCACGGCTACCTATGGCGAACAATCCTATAGAAGGAAGATTCATCCATCGGTCAAAACCTAAATTTAATCTGTTCCCCGGTTAGTCACAAAGATGGTATATAGAACGAAATTGACTCAGCTCCCGGGATGGAGACTCTTAGTCTGGCTTTTCCATCGATAAGCCTGTCGATCGGGGATCCCACTCTCAGCCGCGAGCCTTCAACTTCGTTCTCTCCATTGTGAGTGGGCCGAAGCCCCCAAGTGAACAGTCTTCCAACCCACGATATCACTGAGACCGCATCGATGAGCCTACTGAACCGGGTTAGCCATGCTCAGTGTCTACAAAACCCTCAACTGGGGCTGTAACCCAGAGCTTCTCAGGGGACAAGTCAACAAGCCCACTGGACTGGCCCACCCAAACCAGTCTGCAGACCCTCAATAGGCCCCTCCACCAGAGGTTACAAGATCTCCTGAACCCCGGAAAACCAGCGAGCCGAACCCAACTTCTCAGAGTCACCATTCAGCCCACCACCACCACGTCAAGGTGGTCCCCTATTGGAGGGTTACAGGTACAGCTGGAAGGTGTGCAGCTCTTGCAATCCGCACTTGCCCTCGGGCACACCAGCCCCTCGATGTATGGTTTTAGCCTCGAGCTTCTGCCATAGGTGAAGCCTCCAGTCACAAAAATGTTTAAAAGCTGTAACCTTCATCTTCCCCTGCTTCTTTAAACACAAGACACGTCCGATGATGAGACTTCGGGGTAGACACAGATTATCGTCGTTCTGTATGGTGATCATGGACTTTTTACTGATGTTAAAGGCAGCGAGGTCTGCACCGTGGTCCAGGGGTGTTACCAACACCTCCAGAACGTTCCAAATCAGCGGCGGCAAAGTCGAAGAATAAATCTTCATCAGTGCACCGCGTCATTGGATTGAAGTACTTTTTCCAGTCTCCGTGAATTTTTCTGCCATCATCTCATTACACGAGGTCAACTCTTGTTGATAGGGTTCCAGAGGCATTTGGGAGTGGACACAGAGCCTGACATGGATGTATTTCTCCTCTGGCAGTAGCTCTTTAAAAATATCCCTTTGAACGTTAAGGAGAGTGTCTGTGAATTCAAGCTGGTTCACACAGTCGAAGTTGGTCATTCGAACTGTGTGAGTCATGAACAGTGCCTTATATTTTGATGAAAAATAGATGCTGCTCCTCGTAACCACATAGCTTGGAGCATCAGCAGCTGCACTTGAGAGCATCGTTGGCATGGTAATGGTCACGGAAGTGGGCGACTGCTCCATTGTCATAGCAATGGCAGGAGTCCTTGACAAGATGTCAGGCGCAGTTGATGTCGAGGGTATGCTCGCTCCTTCACCAGTGTGTGACGACCTTGATGGTTCCCTGCACGGTGTTTTCCCGGCTCTCTGGTGTTTTGACAGCAGCTGTTCCAGCTTCAGCCATCTCTTCAGGCTGAGGCGCAACCTTGGCAGAGCTGCTACACTACCCAGCGTATGCACTGATAATGCTGCGTTGGCCCCTTCGACAGTGTGTGGCGACCTTGACAGCCTGCCGCATGCTACAGACGAGGTTTAGACATTGGGGTCATACCACTCTTTTTCTATCACTTCAAACTTAGGCATGAAGTTTTCGGTGCTGGCTTTACCCTCTCTAAAATAGCATCCAGCTAATGCTGAATGCAGGCTAAGGCTTCCAATTTCTGTGCATAGGAGAGATCCATTGCTTAATGACTTCTTCCGGGCTGTGCAGGAATTTATAAATCGCTTCATACGCATTTTCGAGTCCACCCACCTTCACCTCCCTCCAATGAGACATTTTAAAATCCTTCTCCTTGCGACCGTCCTTGTGTTTCACAATGCTGTTCCGTACTTGGAAGACTCTCACAAAACCTTTGACTTTCCAACCATTTCTTTGGATAGGAGGTTGACAGTTCCTATTGCATCACAAGGCTGCTTAAATGCCACACCTGGCTGGAATCGCATGGCCATCTCCCTGCACTTCCATTTTATACTGACATGAGTTACACCAATTCTCAACCGTTAGTGCTGCATTTAGAGTATACCTGGCATGGTTCGCCTTAGCACGTCCTTTCAATACTGACCTGAGTTATGGTTTTTTCGCTGACGCTACCTCGAATTTCCCACACTTCTGTTATAATGGAGCACAGTGAGGACGAGAAGACATTAACCCACCCCTTGTGCCTTCTCAAAACGACTACTGCTTTCTTATTGCATCCCCAAGTTTTACATCTATTATCACTAGTTTCCCTTCTGTTAAACAGAAGTGTCGTTGGATAAGATTCTCTACTCAGTAACAAGTCATGCCCCTTTCTTCCAAATGTTACGTTACGCCCCTTGAAGGTGGATGACTAAAAACACATACCTTACTGAAGGTAACATATTCTCCCGACTAAGAAGTGTCCCAAAAGGGCATTGTTACCCCTCTATTATCAGTGCACTTTCCTGTCTAAGCAGCTGTCACCTATAACTATTTTCTCGACGGAAGCTCCCTGAAGGCAATTTGTCCTTTTAGAACAGGCTTTCGGTCACACCTCTTTTAGTGCTGTTGAACGACTTTTCGCCATGGTCACTCTCTCACATTGTGTCAGGTTATTCAACGCTCTGGTTTATTGTACATCCACTAATATTATCTGCGACACGAATCCAACCTACGGGCTACAACAAACACTTTTTCCCGCCCTCTACTTTAGTAAACGTGACATGAGTTATGACACTTTTTCGCCAACAATCAGATACTAGACGTCAGGGATGGGGAACTATTCAGAGGCACACCTCCTCCTTGACTGTCACATTTCTATCGCATTCGCGCTTATTGTCGCGTTTCCTAAATACAATGTGCGCTATTTTCCCAAAAGAACACTTCACACAGCACCTCGCTCTTGATTGAGGGTCCTCTCAGAATAGGTTTCTGTCCTACTGTGATTCTCTCTGAACACAATTGACTGACACTTAAGAAACAATAAAAGCGATAGAACCTGGCCTGATTTGCACGTTAGCCTTAGTTCTTAATTTCCTTTCAATACTGACATCAGTTACATTTTTTGTCCGTTGCTACCTCGGACGCATGGTTCCAGATCTTAGTCTTTGATTCTATGAGGAAGGGTCTGCGGATGTCCAACATCTGTGTAAACCATAGCACTCACCGATCGTGGGAATCCCGTCTCTCCAACGACAGTAAAGGGGGAAAAGAAAAGAGGGTCAACCAATAAAATTCGTAGCCCCATCCTAGGATATCACTGTAGTTACAGTCGAACTCTTCAGCGACAGTGGAAACCAAGTTAGGATGCCACTGAAGGGTAGAAATGAGGGGTGTAGACCATCCAATAAAATTCGAAGCCCCCACCCCACCATGGACACTGAAGTGGGGGAAAGAAATGGGAGGGAAACCTAGCAACAGAACCTTAGAGGTTGCAACAATCGCAGGGTGCTAAGTCCAGTGAATATAGAGGATGTGGCAAAACCTCAGCACCTATGGCAGTAATCACTGGCTGCACAATATTAGCCGTATGGGGACTGGCATTGTCGTGATGGAGAAACCAAGTCACAGAAGAAAGTTCAGGATGTTTTTCACGAATGGCACACTGAAGTTTGGTTCTGAGAACCTTCGAATAGGCTTCCTTATTCATGGTTGTTCCACTAGGCACAAAGTGAGTAATAAGAACACCTTTCATGTGAAAAAGCACAATCATCTGTCTTCATTCAGGATTGCCAGGGCTCTTTCGATTTGCTCAGGAGTTATTGAAGGAGGCTGGCTGGGTCTTGGGTCATCGGCAACAGATTCGCGTCCATCTTTGAATCGCTTATGCAACTTAAAAATGTCAGACCTACAAAGACAGTCATTACCATAGGCTTCACTCATCTCTTCAACAGTTGCAGCAGCACTTAGGCCTCGCCTAACGAATGGCATACCGCTGTTCGATCTGAATTTCTGACATTTTGAATGAACGTCTATGACACGCAACTCGAATCACAGTCTTAACACAGCAGCAGTCGATGCCAAATGACTTTGGAATGTGGAGCCTCTTTCGCAGCAGTCACTCACAGTGCCAACTAGTGTTTGAAAAAAGTACTATGTACGAGTACTTATGGCATCAGTTCATGAATTAAATGATCACCCCTTGTACATCAGACCTTACGAAAGAACTAAAAGTTTTCGAAACGGAAATTTTGCAGTTTAAAGAACATTCCTTTAATTAAAGAAGCAACAGATTTCAAATTTACAGTACAAGACATGCAACACAGGATAAACGAATTAAAAAACTATTCTTCTTGCATGAAAATAGAAATCAGCGGTGTCCCGGAATCTTCGAAAGAAAATTTAAATGAAAGTTTGAATAATATTTCAAAAACTTTAATTAAAAGTGGTTAATGCGAATATTGTCACTGCGCACAGAATACCAACTTCGAAAGGTAAAACTAGACCAGTGATAATTCAGTTTACAAATAGAGCAAAACGCGATGAATGGGTGAAAGCTTTTAAACTGAAGAGAACTGTTGCTGAAAATGAAGTAAATGAAAGATTTGGAACCACCAAAATTTACGTAAATGAGCATACTTGCAGATATTACAAGAGATTGTTCTTTGAAGTCAAACAGATTATAGTAAAAAACAATTACAAATTTTTATGGCTCAAAGATGGCAAGATTTTTCTGAGGAAGACCAATAATTCGAATAATAAGTAAGAAAGGCCTTGATCATTTGTAATGGAAGATTTGAAATTGAAGGATCATTGTGTGAATAGGTTGTACATTTTCAAGGATTAATAGGTTTTTACCCAGGTAACTTTATAGACAATATTTTGAATTTATTTCATGTTAATATAAGGAGTATGCACAAAAATTTTGATGAAGTTATGTTACTATAGGTAGTTGCACTGTACTGTTTTGATTTGAAGAAGTAGTATTCATTTCTTCCATTTCTAACTCAAAATGGCAGTTTTGAATAAGGTTCTTCGCAATTGCTTGATTACGTTGGTTAAGCTTCCTGATATGGGACGCAACCATTTGGCCAAAAATAGTTCAATCATCTTTTGTAGTCAATTCTTTAGCAGCAACTTCCAGGAAACCGAATGCTTCCTCTTCCTTCTTGTCATCTTCATCCCATCTTCTTTTCACGTTTCGCTTTATTCTTAGTGGACGAGCAAAGTTATGTTCGTTTTCAGAAGAACGTGTAGACTGAGTAACCTCAGCTTGAATGTCCTGAAACAAAAGAAATTTCATATTTTTATTTTAATCCTAGATGGGTATTGTGAATTACTAATTTGTTAATTACTAAATTGTTAATTTTAGCTATTCATCTTTTTTCCAGTTACCCACTGATGAACAGCAATGGAAAGCAACCACAGATGAGTTTGGCGCGCGATGGAATTTTCCTCACTGCATAGGTGCACTAGATGGAAAATACGTCGTGATAGAACGACCAGAAAATACAGTGGGAGAATTTTACAACTACAAAGGGACCGACAGCGTTGTATTAATGGCAATTTTAGACGCACACTACAGCTTTACTTATGTAAATGTTGGTTGTCAAGGACGTATTTCAGATGGTGGCGTATTCAAAAATACTGAATTCTGCAAAAAACTTGCAAAGACTTGAATTCGCCACAAGATGAAGCTCTACCTTGCCGGAAAATACCAGTCCCTTATACAGTACTGTGCGAATTAGTTGGGACAAGTGAAGCCTGGAGAACCTCTTCGATCCGGCCACATCCAGTAATCCCCCAAACACCCACCCAAGGTCATGTTTTGGGGATGTTTCACAGCTTCCGGGCCACAGACTCTTCACCCCATTGAAGGAAATTGTACCTCAGTTCCTTCAATGAAGGACAATTTGCTGTCCTTCAATGGAATGATGGACAGCAAAAAGTACATAGGTGTTCTGGAGGCGAAAATGGTCCCAACACTGCAGAAGCTGTTTCCTAACGGCGATAGGGTATTTCAACAGGATCTGGCTCCATGCCACAATTCTAAACTTGCTAAGAGCTTCTTTACCCAACAACATTTGAAGGTATTGAAGTGGCCAGGAAATTCACCCAATCTAAACCCCATTGAAAATTTGTGGGCCATTATTAAAGCGCGCATATCTAAGATGGATTGCACAACGAAAACCAAAATGATAGAAATTGTCATGAAAGTGTGGCACCACGACCCTGAAGTGAAAGAGATGTGTGGAAAGCTAGTGGCATCAATGGTTGAGAGTGTGGAATAAGTAATTAAAGCATTCACTATTAACTATGTACACTATTAAACAAATAAATATTTTAGTTGTGTCTTTGCTACTGCATTTTCCTATTGTCCCAACTAATTTGCACAGTACTGTACATTGGTTGCTGACGACACATTTCCTATGACAAGACATATTATGAAACCATACGCAACAGATCTGAATCGAGGATCCCCGAAAAGAGTATTTAATTATACTCTGTCTAGAGCAAGGCCTATTGTGGAAAATGCCTTTGGGTTGCTTGCATCTGTATTCAGAATTTTTCGAAAGCCAATAGAAATTAAAGTTGAAAATACTGTAGTCGATATTGTGCTCGCTTGTGTGTATCTTCATAACTTTCTTCGTTCGCAACCAGATTCGACAAGATATTATTCACCCCAAGGATGTTTTCATAATGAGGACGTGAGTACTGCAGAAATAATTCCTGGATCTTGGAGACAGGAAATTTTAGGTGATAGTGGTGTCAGGCCTCTTCAATAAAATCCACGGAATGCATCAAGAACTGCGAAGGACATCCGGGAAGAGTTCATGAATTACTTTATGTCGGCTGAAAGTTCCATATCACGTCAAAACAAGTACATAGGTAGAATATATAGCAAAACATTTAGTGAAAATGTTATAAATGAAGGTTTTATTTTAATTCTTTTGTAATAATATTATTTTATTTATTTTAAATTTATAATACATTATTAAAATTATAAATTGCACTTATGTCATTGTTTCTTCAGTTATCCCAGGATTTTCAGTATCCACTTCACTGCTTTCGTCACAAGTCCCAGTACTGTGTCCAGGTGTTAGTGAGTCCTTCGTTGTCCTTGGCGTTACAGAGTCCAAAATAAACAACATGGACCTATACGCGAACCAAGAGGGGTCGTTCTTGTCTTCTGCTCCTGCACCACTCTTTTCTTCTGTAACTTTTTGATGTTCCTTTGAAAAATATGAACGCAGGCTATAATTTTGTTTTTCACAACTTTCACAGTCATGCCACACTTCGTGGCCAAAACGGTGTAATCATCAGTTCTCTTCATTTTTGTTGTCTCTAATGTCTCATAATGTACTATGTGACCTATAATTTTCAATAAAGGCCAATGTTTGTTCTAATGACATGGTGAACAAAAAACACAAGCTCAATAATTACAAAAACAGAACGAAACCTTCCAGACAAACTACGAAGTTGCACGGAATGTTGAACAAATCAGTTGAAGGCGCCGTTTTCAGTGACGCACGCAGTAACGCACGTGCTTCCACGAGTAGTGGATTTTTGTTCAACATTCCGTGCAACTTCGTAATGTGTCTGGAAGGTTTCGTTCTGTTTTTGCAATTATTCAGCTTGTGTTTCTTGTTCACCATATCGTCATACTTTGATAGTAAAACATAAGCTATATAATAAAAGATGTCTGTCTGTCTGTGGCAGCCATAACTCATCGGGAAATCAACGTACATGCTCCAAATTTTCAGAGAACATTTCTGGTGTGGTCCGGATTGCAGAACCAAATTTCAGGTCGAAAGTCCAAAAGGGGGCTTGCTAGAACCAAAAATATTTACCATGCTATTCCTAAGCGAAATGAGAATCGCTGTCAAATTTACTGTTGCCATTTTCTGCTCCTTAATTGTGAAAGTAAAGTGTTAAAATAGCATTTAAATCTTCTGCTTCAAATCTGATGCCGTTGCCAGATTCCCCACATTTCCAAAAGCATTATTTAGGCGTTCCATTGCAGCTAGGGACTTGATTTTCTAACCAAACATGGGGTCGGGCACGGGGAACCCGCCTGCGAAATTTGGGACCTTTCTGTGAAGTACATCGGGAATTACAGAATGCCAAAATCTGACGAAATAAATATAAATATCTCGATCGTTTGAAAAGGGCTCTGAGAGCACATGCCGAGTCAGAAATGACCTTTGCAACACCGTGAAATTCTTCCTGTTCAAATTGTCATAAAATGTCGGGGAGGGGGGGGGATACTCACACAACTAACCATTAGTGCACGAAACAGCAAAATATGCAGTTTAAAAGTGATACACGAGCTGTCACAATTTTTGTAGAAACGAAGCCACGGACCAAGTGAGAACCTGATTTTTAAACCAATCACAGGGGGATGCTGTGCATGAATTTCGACCGTGCGAACGAATATCAGGGAGCCATAGGGCAGCAAAATCTGTGGTAACGGAAATAAAATTCTCGATACCTTACGCAGAAACTAAGCCACGGTCTATGAGAGAGCTCGCTGAAGTTCAAACGATCCAAGTCAACACCGGGCAAATTTCTTCCTGTTGAAAATCTGTGTTAAAATGTCGGGGAGAATATACAGGTTAAAAGTGATACCCAGGCAGCGCCGGGTACGTTCAGTTAGTGTCTAAAAAATGTTTGTATGTCTGATAAATAATGTTTGAAAAATGTAATCAATTAATAATAATTATGAAAGTCTAATAAATCCAATTGATGTAATCTTGTAAACCTTCAATTATCGCTTTTAGGACCCCAGGAATCATTGATGAAATGAATTGCTTGGATACTTTAAATAAGTACATCAGAGACATGAATGAATCAGCGGTAGCCAAATATCTAAGTGTGATCGCCAATTTCACTTCAGCTGGTATTGCTTCTCTGAAACGAGTATTTTTTTTTCCGATCTTCGGCTCCACCATTCCCAAAAACATGTAGATGTTTCTTCCAGACATTCGCGTAAAGTTCTTAAAAAGAACGTTTTCATTTAATTCCAATTCTCTCATAATTCGAAAATTCCGCATTTTAACATAATCTTTCATCCATATCGATCACCGGTATTTTTCACGTCTTTTTCAAACTTTTTTCAGCACTAAAATTCCAGCACTTATGCTCGCTAACATTGCAGCATCAGTTATGACCATTGCAACTTCACATCTACACTGGTGAAAAATTGAAAACTATTTAACGTACAGGTGTAGACAGTTGAAGGCATGCGTCCAACGCATTCAATCTAATGCATGCCCTATACTACTCAGTGTTGAAAAGCGGAATTGAAAGTTGAAAGTGAAGTTGAAGATGAAAGTGCACAAGTGTGGACATAGCAATTGGCCCATTAATGGGCTTGCATCAGGCAGACAAAGTTCATGATAATGGTGATTGTTGTTAGGCACACCGAGTTCCAGTCTTATGCAAATGTTACTAAAACAGCAGAAGGGGAGGGGGTATTCCACAGAACGTTCTCGATGCTTTTCTTGGAGACAACAGGCCAATGACGATGCCTTTAACCAAAAACAGGTGAGGGAAGAGAAACAGGCCATTTCAAGAATGGTGCCAAAACGGAGGCTGTATGAACATGGTGGACTCCTAGTGGAGACTACGAGTACAACACTACTATGGAGTTTATATGCCATAAAACTGACAGCTTTTGTCAGACCTTTGTGGTAAGCAGCTGCTTGATGGGAGGAGGATGTTATAATATATGTAGAGAATAGTTTTATATAATTGTAGGAAAGTTTTATATCGTGTAATTTGTTAATATAAATAAGGGTCATATTAATACTTAGAAGCCACATTTCTAGACTAAAATCAATCTATTTCAAATCAGCAGCTCAGTCTCTTTTTTGAAAGGGATTTAATATTTATAGTGTGTAATGTTCAACTGTTTGACATTTGTGGCATGCTTATGCAGTATTTTGAACTTATTTCAAAGGTACATGCCAAAAAATTTTACCTGGCAATTCTTTGTATAAAGATAGTACCTTATATTGGTTTAATTCGTTTATCTAGAATATGCTCACCATGATTATCTTTCTTTGGGAGTGTGTGTGTGTGTGGGGGGGGGGGGGGTAGAGGATTATAATGCTACTGTAGCAAATATACTACAGGAAAAAAATTGATACACCTGGAAGGATTAATGCCATTTTATTGAAACGCAGGCAGCAGTTAGCATACACTGAGATTCGCGATAGATTACATTATCAACAAAAAATATGGAAAATTTACCCTACACGGTAAAGTGGTATAATTAGGCCGCCTACACACTTGCCGCGTTTCACCGTTCGCCAAAGGACGATTTTTCGATTTGTTCGTGCAAGGACGATTTTTCGATTTGTTCGTGCAAGGACGATTTTTCGAAGACTGCGCATCTTGTGGAGTCAGTAGGAAGGTGTCAGTTCTTCTACACTGGCCACCGCACGATCGCAACTGGAGTCGGTTCTATGGGTACCTTCACACTTACTCCTCACTGCGTCGCAAACGCGCTGTGACATCACTCGCTGCTCTTCGTCGTTCTGCAAGCAACGACTGTAGCCTTCACACTTCACGCGGTCTGCAACAAAGAACTAAGCTCATTGGTTCTCGCTGCAAACAACCTGAAACTCGTGCTTCCTAGAGGAGAAGGCCCTACCAGTCGGTGAAGCGATTCTGATGACGTCAATTTTAGTCGACCCATAGTAGACTTAGGCAACACAGGAGAACGTGGTATTCTAGTAGCGTCGCCTCCATCTTGTTTTGTTAGTGTTTATTAACTAGTTTTGCCGGCGTTTGATTTGGTGTGTGCACAAACCATTTTGTTATTAAATTTATTGATTTTTTTAGCGAAATGCCATCGCGCTGCTGCGTTCCTCAGTGCAGGAGCAATTACGACGAGGAAAAAATATTCTGTTTTTAAATTTCCAGAAGATATCGATTTGCGACAGAAATGGATTCGTTCAATACCAAAGCAAAACTTCTGTCCAACGAAAGCATCCAAGGTAAGAAGAACTTTATTCTGTATTAATATCTGTTGTCATATTTATGAACTTCTAAAGTAAAAATTATCGTTTTGACTATTGTATAAAATACATATATAATATCATTGATCTTTTATGGATTAATTTGACGTTATTTTTATTAGGTAAAAGTTTAAATGTCGAATTTACATATGTTAAAATGCTTAAATAGAAAAGAATATTTCACAGTGACCAGTCTTTTTATTTAATAGATTATAGTAGTAAGTTAAGAAATTGATACTTTTGTTGGGAGAGTTTCAGAGTCTAATGTTATATCACTATATTTATATACCATACAGTTTAATTATATCTCTCGTATAAGCTATGATGATAATGTTAAACTTGAAATACATATATGAGCCAAAGGCAAGATCGTAGGAAAACCTACTTTTAAATACAAAATCTCTGCAGAAGTATTAGAAATTATTTTGGTGTTGTTGGTATACTTGGATACAAATTGGGCCTAGGTTCAAAACTAGAGATGGCTTTGTGAATATGTATTGTTTTCCTGCTGAAGTCTTGCCATCCTCACACATCAGCTATATTATAATAAAGGTATGATAGGCTTTATGAACAAAATAATCTGCATAATTATATATCTGAAATCAAGTCAAGGTGTATTGGATATTAAAGAATGGTTGGGATACAGCTAATGTACATATGGATTAATAAATGAAAAGATATTTTAAAAAAGGATTTAATAGTAAAGAAAGAATTTTTCTACATTGATAGCACTAATTAAAAGTGCATATATTTCCAATCGCACTCATTCTAAAATGAGATAAGTCAGGTGTATTATAATAAAAGTATAACAATCTACTGCCATATCTTTATTGCAAGTGGCTGCAGCTTTTGTTTTAATTTTTTTAGAAATGTATTCTATAATCATATTAGAGAATATTTGAGGGGATATCTGTCATTTCATCTATTATGCGAATATAAATATATTAAACACCATAAATGCATAAAATATTGTTTTCAAGTTAACTTCAAAGTTTAACCTCTGTACTGACCACTGGTTTGGAATTTACAACTGAAGGAGTCAAAAAATTATCATAAACATTTGAGGTATTTTGATTTTACTGATATGTAATGGTAAAAGTTTATTGTAGAAACTGTCGACAACAGTAAACTTCCTGACCAATCAATTCCTAATACCTTTCAGCATTAGTATAATACCAGGTGCTGTCTCTATAAACAAATTTATGCCTAATAAACTGAAAATTACAGTAAGAGGAAATTGTCTGAAACAATAAACTTATTACTGGAGTTGTTCTCAGGCTCAATTCCTGGACTGGATTATTTCAAACCTTTAAACGTTCATTCATAAGAGTGTTGTTTTAAATGATTTTCAGCTCAGTATGATTTTTCGCATTTTATTTTACATTATCACCGTATAGTGGCATTACCAAAAGCACTTTATGGTTAATACTAGCAGTGGAATGCTATTAGATGGTTAGCATTAGTTTTCAAGGTGAACTATATATGATAAAAGAAGTGCTAGAAATATTGAGAAAAACCAGCTTACTGGTAGAATAACTAGGTGCATTCCTTGGGAGAATTCATTCTTTCAACCATGGATTTTTATTCAAATCTTAGAAAATACACTGATTATAGAATTGTTTTGAATACAATTATAGCTTTTACTTTCGAAGGAAAAAAGTCTTCCGTTCTGAATAAAATTTTTTAGTGTATGGTAAACAGTATTCCTGGTGTTTGGATTTTTGTTTTAATGTTTATCATTCATCAGAGGTTTTTTTGCACATATTCTCAATATTTATTTTGCATACATAGGTGTGTGAACTCCACTTTGCATCATCTGATGTTGAAAGAGAAACCAGCATGTTTGACATGAAAACTGGGAGAAAGCTTTCTGACCTCTAAAGTATCCATATACTGATGGAGAGGGAATGTTTGCTATATGACCAGTGTGTTAATGGACATACTGTTAAACTACTTTTAAAGCATCCACAAATACACTTTAAAAAAAATATTGTGCCCAAAACAATAACATTGTAACAAGTGCTAGAAGCAAAAAAAGGAAACTTGAAACTTCAGTTAAACCAACTGTTCAAGGTAGCATTTATGCTATACTTTTACTAAGCATTTCATTGCTATTAAGCTGTGCAAATATCATGATGACAATTGGTGCAGGAGAAAAAAAAATTGAATCAGGTGGGATCTGAAACTCATGACCTCCTGGTTAGGGTTACCATATGTCCCCCAAAGGGAGGACATTCCTCCTTTTTCACCTCATGTCCTCTCAGAATTTTGAAAATGCACGAATTGTCCTCATTTTTGTGTAAATTCAAAACATGTTTCAAACTAAAATTAAATTTTTGTACTTTTCTAAATTTCTTGAACTCATGACTATAATAATATTTATTGTTAACCATGAAATAATTTATTGTAAATGCAAATCATGAATGCTAAATTAACTCTACTGACATTGTAAAAGTTGCTATTCTCTCTAATCTCAATATGTGCAATTTACTTGTCAGATTGAAGAAGTATGAGCTTTAGAAAACTGAAAAACCTTTTACTTCAACCAAGTACAGATGGAACTGGGAAAGTTGATAGCAGGTTTTCTTTTTTTTGCAACATAAAAGACTGCAGTAATTAAGGAACTACTTCTAGTTTATAGGAGCCTTCTCATTGCTGACCACTACCTCAGTCAGAGTTTGAAGTAACAGAAAGTTTACCTTTTATGACAATGCATAGTTACTAATCATTATGACACTTTAGGAGAAATAACCTTTGATTGTTTATGAAATAGGAATAAAAATCACCGCACCATATATTTTATAGTATATTTAATAAGTATTGTTTCTTTTTTTTGACTCAGCTGTTAGTTAGTATTTGGCAAAAAACTTAGTACGAAAAAACTTATTTTATTTCACAAAGAAAGCATGTCCTCCTTTTATAACACTGGCATCGAGTAACCCTACGTCTGGTGGTTATGTGTTTGGATCTCACCTGGCTCAAGGTAATTTTTCCACTATACTCATTATCATCATAATACTTAAGGAGTTTGATAGTGATTAAATGTTAGTAAATCAATGAGGTACTGTGGATTACTTTGTGCATGTTACTTTCACTTTGAGAAAAATTATATTCAGATTTTTATACAATTTGATATTGTGTTAAAGTCAAAATGCTGATTGTCTAATTTCACACCTTAAAAATTACTCTTATGAGATTTAATATAATTCAAAAATTTATGTTTGGTAATCTCAATCATGTTACAAATTTGATATCAGTGGTCGATATTTTTAAGTAAATATTTTATTGAGTCCTGAATCCAATGTCTTAATTTCACCCAATGCAGATAATTTATTTTAAACTGTTAAATAAAGTTAATTAAATAAAGAAATTATTAATCTTCATTTATCTTTAATATCTGGAAAACAATTTCCACAGGCTTTGAGCCAGTAATTGAATATGGATCTTCTATAAAGCATGCTTTTTGATTTTTCATATTACACGAGTCTTTGAATTGTCCATCTGCTCGTATACTTGGTTAGTCTGCAAGTACCTTAAAGTACCTAATGTTAAAAAGAAGGTTAAGAAATATCAAATTTGGAGGGAGGTAAAAATAGCTGGTTGTCATTTTCATCAGTTAGCATGAAGCCTTTTGGAAAGTAGTGATACACTGTAATGGAAAAGTCTCCACAACATCATAGACCCACCTTCAAATAATTATAGCCCAATAAGTACAATGGTGGAAAACACTTTGGAATGGTGTGCTATTGTTTCAACCATTGTTTTTCAGACATAAAAACTGGTTAACTTTATTGTCAAATATTTTGCAATATTTTACTGGAAATTTTATTGCATGCAAGCTGCAATAGCTATTTTCAGTTCCTTTAACTATATTCTGCTACTGTACAGGGTCTACTAGATTTATTTCATTTTTATTTTACTGATTCAACATGTCTTTTGTGGCTAAATCTATGATCAAAGGGAATCTCTACCTGCACTTGTCAGTAGATTTTTTCTTAATATTGTGTTTAGTGTTGCTTTTGAGTGATCTTTTGCCAATTCCACAACATTTTCACTTCCCACTATACTCTTATGGCTGGACCGCTGAAGATAAATTATATTTTTGGTTGTCTTTAAATTTTTTTATCAATGTATCAAATACTTGGGATGGATGCTTTTGTTTGGATAGCTATTCAGTACTGGATGCAGTATGTGACAGTATATGCTTTTCTTATTGCTTCTGTTATACATGTACTTAGTGGGGGTTTGAAATTTACAATTTTCTGTAGGAACATATACCACCAGTTTCTGGATGAAATGATCAACTGAAACTCATTAAACTGCAAATAGAATTTTCTGAATATTATTTTTCCTTCATTACTTTAAATTGAGAACATTATAAGCAGAAAACTTAAGTGTCAATCTTTGGTTTCTGTAAAAGCCATGGGAGATTTAGGAAGTTAATTTATTCCTTGATTTTCTTTAATATATATGCATATCTTGTGGCTGCTTCTGCCTTGCAAATGTAGAATTTTTTAAATTTCTAATAGTGATTGCCAATGGGTGTTTGATATGCCTATGAACTAGCCTGGTCAACAGATCAATAAGGTTTTCTGTATCATTAAGGGATGTCAGTTTCTGCTTGGAGGGAGATGATTGACTATGTTATTAGAAACCTTGTACTGGTTTTGATACACATTTTCTTCTTCCAAGTTCTTTGTTAATAATTGGTTTTACACTGATAGTGAGTTCAAGTAATATTAAAATTTTAATGTAAGAATATCTGTTTATAAAGGGAAAATACCCTGTTGCTCATAGCATTTGAAAATATCTTCACCAGATATGGCAGTTATGATTTGCATAATAGTTAATGACTTAAGGTTTAAAAAACTCTGCAGAAGGTCAAGATTAGAATAATGTTTTTATTTAATATGATTCCAGGCATGTTAAAAATATGCTCTTTACAGAATAGCAAAACATTTTTTTCTGTTCTGTATATTTTTGACACCATACAAATTTAAAGTTATTTTATCGACTTGCCTTTGGAAAGGAATCCTATTAAGAACCTACTGGTGTAGTTTATTTTTGCCACTTCATCAACCTTTATGTAAATGACATCTGGATTTTTTTTAATTCTTCAATTTGATTTGCATATTTGGAGTATACTGAATCATTTGAAAAAGCTTGACCTCTCTATAAAAATATAAGAAAATTTTAGATGCTAAATCTATCTATTCAATGTTAGTAAAATGTTCTATAGTTGATATATATTGCTTGTAGTGCTTTATTTTTACTTAATTCAAGTTTTGCAATGTCATTTGATCTAAGTTGCTGATGATGCTACAATTCAAAATTTAGAAGTAATATCTTTTCTTATTACATATATGCACAAATGTATTGTTTTCATTTCACAATTCAAACTAATCATAAATATTTTAAGTCTGTTTGCTGCCATGAAACTGTACCACATATACACTCGGTGAATTATGACCACCCAATCCCATGTTATGCCAATGGAAAGATAATTTCAAAGCTCTGTAATTTCTAAAATAAACATTTCATGGGAAAATATGACTTAAGATAGATTTTTATCTTATATATATATATATTAATTTTCTATATTTCTATAATATTCATTTAGTATTTAAAGAGGCTTTGCTTGGCTACTAACCCGGGTTCGAGCCCTAGGTAAGGCATGGTTGTTTGTGTTGTTTTTCTGCTGAGGTTCCGCCATCCTCACAGACCTACTATGGCATATAAACTTACAGCCTCCTGTGGCAAGCAGCTGTTTGAAGGGATATTTTTTTTATTTTATATATCAACATCTTAAACAGTAATGCCCATTCTGCAGAGTTGGTGAAAACTGAAATAACTGTTACACATTCTGCTAAAACTATGCTAATAACATTCCAATAAAATTTAATATGGGGATATTGTTTTAAGATTAACTTATTTCAACTACTTCCCAGATCAACATTTTAAACAGCCATTGTTCATATTAAATATCCCAGTTCCCATAATTCTTTAATTTTAAATGAACATAGATTTAGATAAATTTTATTGAAATCTTTAATTGATCTTCATTTTATTTTTTTCATAAAAGCTCATTTTAAAAGTTACAAAGCTTTGAAATTAGCTTACCATTGATATAACATGGAATTAGGTTTAATAATCACAGAGGATTATCATATGGATATTTCAATTTGACCTTTACATTGTGTGATAATCATTGTATTATATTTCTGTTGTATTTTTAATCTGTTCAAACCTTTGGACCACATGTATTTTGATGTTGCTTTCATGTTTCTTCAGAATTTATTTTCTATTATTAAAGTTTATTATGATACCAAAAAGGATAAAAATTTCTATCTTATGTAAAGAAATTAGTTTTAATATGCATTAATGTGAAAAGTATGGGAAAGCAGTTTTCCTTTTTTGTTGTTCTTTTTATTTAAAAGTCATAGTTGTGCTAGAAACAGTTTTTATTAATGTGATGCATTTTAAAAACAGTTTTCATAGTAAACTAAAAAAATCAGCAATTGTTCAACTGGGATGAATGGAATATTTTAAAATTTTCCTTTTCAACTTAAATAGTATTGCACAATATCAAGTTCCTTCATATTGCTTAAAAATTCCCCCATATGATTGGTGAATTTTCCTGTTTTAATTGCACAATTTTCTTAAAAATAAAGTAAACCATGATATGAAATATTTGTTTCATTGTAAGGCATATCCTGTATATATTTGTGAGGTGTAAATATGTGGACTCAGATTGTAAATAAAAGTATTTTTTTAATGTGGAATTTGTTGGGTTTTTTTTTAACATATGCAATGTTGAAACATACTGCTTTCAATAAATAACGTTTTTAGACTTCTTATACATACATACATATTTGTGAAAAAAAATAGAGTCTGTGGTATTTTGTAACAAGTAATTTTTTCTAAATATATTTCGCACTTCTAGAATCCTTTAAGAGTGAAAATTTAGTAGCTGTTCAATTCATTAATCGATCGTTTGCAAAATTAGTTAAAAGTTTTGGAATTTCCGAACGTTTAAACAGTATTATTATCTAAATAATAATTTAAAGCTATCTGTATAATTGGAAACGATAATTGATTAATGGCTTATCAATACTAATCAAAGCAAAAAAAAAACGTTATCTCTAAAAAAATTAGAAAAAAATGTGGGAAGGAATATTTTTTTAAATTATATGAAAACAAATTATTTTAATGATGACATTTTATTAGTGAATATTCAAAATCTAAATGGGAAGTTCTATTAACAAGGATAAGCTATCTCTCATTCTATTCTGCCGGCAGTCCGGTCCAATAATGCTGACGTCACAAATGACTGCTACGGCCTTCTCCTCTAGGTGATGTTGGCTTTGTTGTCTCTGCGAGATCTACTGCACTTTCTGACATTGCTTTCACTATGTTTTGAACATCATGTCCAGGAAAAGAAGTTTGGTCTTTCGTAAACGGTTACTATTACTTGCATTGGCTAATCATAGACGGAGTAATGAAAAAAAATCGCACCAAATGGGTTAGCGAGATTTTTAACGATAGAGAAAGAGTAGGCGATTTCCACAATTTATTTCCCTACTATTCAGGAGGCTGATCGGAACAGTTCCAAAATTTTTTGCGTATGTCACCTGTTCAATTTAAAGCGGTTTTAGCTCTTGTTGAACCACTTATTGCAAAGGACGCAAAATTCAGTATGTCTATTTCTGCAGCCGAAAAATTGGCATGTATTTAGAATTGTTCTTAGCTCTTTTTTTCCAAAATAGTTACTGTCTGTAGAGAGTCAACTGTTTTTTTTGTAGAGGTAAATTAAAAATTCCTTTTGGGTTTGACAAGATTGCTAAACTATTACGAAATATTTTACCTATATATTATTTACAGATCCTGTCCAGACATTAATTTTTAGTGTAACAAATAATATGCAACACATTAGGACCTGGATTTTAGAAAACTTTGAAAAGAAAATATTTTACCTATATTATATTACAGTAATTCTATTTAAAATTCCATTAAAAATAATATGGAGGAGAAAGTACTAGATAATAATTTTATGAAAATAGAACAGTTGTTCTTGTTTCGTCTTTACCCTTCAATTAATTTTTCCAAGTAATCTTCAAAAGAAGTTGTCAGTCGTTGTTAGTGCAATATCTCCCGATACTGTACAGCCGAAATTTCGAATTTCTACATAAATAGGTCGCTTGAAATATTCATTTAAAGTTTCGCATTTTGCAAATTTAACATTGTCTAAACATCAAAATACTATTCGAGGATTTCAAAACGTGAATCATAATATTTCATGAATAATTATCGAACAATTTTTTCCAATTATCTTTTAAAGCAAAAATCTCCCCCTCTCCCATAATCAACTCATTGTTATCAATGCAAACCTCATGGCATTCATATTCCACCACCAAGATTTTAAGTCTATATTCATATTCATTTAAAATTTGCAGTTTTCAAAAACTTCCATCGTTTATTTCATTCATTTATTACAGTGCCATTAAAATTTTGGGTGATTTGAAAAGTGCGAATCATCGTAATAGTTTATCAATCTTGTCAAACCCAAAAGGAATTTTTAATTTACCTCTACAAACAAAAACAGTTGACTGTCTACAGACAGACCGCAAAGTAAAAAGTTAGCTATTTTGTAAAAAAAAGAGCTAAGAACAATTCTAAATGCATCTTGCCTTATTGTTAACGCCAATCTTTCAGCTACAGAAATTGATTTCTGCAATTTCTTGTCCTTTCTTCTAAACCGCAAAAGCCTCTTTAAATAAACAACAAAAAACAATAGCCAAAACCTCTTTATATTCGGCAGGGTCATACACAAAAAAGATTTTGTAACAGAGTCAGCCTCTTGAATTCATCATTCATTCATTCATCATCCTCAAACAGCCATGGCCTACGGAGGTCCAACCAGACCGTGCAATTTAGTTCTCCAAGCAAGTCTGTCCCGAGCTGCATCTGGCCACTGCGCACAAATTCTAATAAGGCGCATCCTTGGTCTCCCCCTCTTACTGAAGCCTTTAGACACACTGTTCATAACCCTATTAGCTAATCTACAATTATCCATACGGGCAACATGGCGAAACCAACGGAATTTCCCTCTGCACAATATGCTGCTTAAAGGAGGTTGCCGACTCCTTTGCCTAACCTCATCATTAGTTACAAAGTTGAACCACCTAATACCCAAGATACTGCGTAAGAATCTAGAATCAAAATCATCTAGTTTCCTGTAATCTTGTTTACAAAGTGTCCAAGTTTCACTATAATAACTAATCCTAAAAAGAACCAAATTATTATACAGTCTAATTTTTGTCTTTAGGGGTATACGCCAATTTCTCCACACTCTCCATAGATTCTTAAAAGTCCCGGCAGCAATCCCTATCCGTCTGTTAATCTCATGCCGCACATTATCAGTTACAAGGTAATTAAACTGTGACACTTGCTCAAGATTGCAACTATCCAGATTAACTGAATCACAGCCTGCCTGACCAATTTTTATCACTTTAGTTTTCTCTCTGTTTATAACCAAACTTACTCTAGTACCAGTTTCATCAACAGCTCGAATGAAAGAGTTCATCTCATCAACATAACGTAATCAATAACCAAACTAAAGAGAAAAGGAGACAAAATGCACCCTTGTCGAACACCAGAAGTAATGCTAAACCAATTGCTACAAGACTTACCAACTCTCACACACGACTCAGTGTTAGTATAGAGAGCTTTCATTATGTTATCTAACTTGTCTGGTATATCATATGATCTCACAATCAACCACAAATTATGATGATCAACAGAGTCGAAAGCTTTTTGAAATCAACAAAGCTAGCAACCAAAGGTTTCTGAAACTCTAAACATTTCTCAAGAATCTGCCTAAGTGAAGATATCTGATCTACACATCCCCTACCACTTCTGAATCCATATTGCTCATCACGCAATTGACTGTCAACCAGATTCTTAATTCTATTAAGCACAATCATGGAAAGAACTTTACCTGGAACAGAGAGGCTGATACCCTTATAGTTATCACAAGAACTGCGATCACCTTTTTTGAAAATAGGGATAACAATAGCTGTGGTAAAATCCTTAGGAACCATGCCTTTATCATAAAAGATATTCAGAATTTCAGTCATCCAAGTGGTAACCGAAACATTCCCAGCTCTAAGCATTTCCGTAGTAAATTTCATCTACCCCTGGGGATTTATGTAGTTTAAGTTTAGAAACAGCCAAAATAATTTCAGATTATGTTATAGGGCCAACATTAAAGCCACCAATGCATCTATCATCATTGCAAATAATGGGAGTAGAACTAACCACATTGTTTAGAACATCACTGAAATGCTCAGCCCACCTAGCCATGACAGCATACTCACCTTCTATAACCTTACCTTGTTTATCCTTCAATCCCTGTATACCTGTCCGTTTCTACCACACAAAACATTAACTATCTGGTACAGTTCTCTGAGTTCTCTGCTGTTGTGCTGTCTAATTGCTCCCTCGGATTTATCAGCCAAGCCATCAAGCCAAAGATCCTTGTCAGCAGCTAACTGATCCTTTCTGTAATGCTTTCCATTAGGACTAGTACGGTATTGATTAAAGAATTCCTGCAGTTCTTTCTGAAATATGCTCAAGTGCCTTATCACTCAAATAATTCTGCCTCCTCCACTACTTTTTTTTTTAAAGAGTATTGTTAGTTTCCAAAAAACCTGTTTAAAATGGCCTCATTCTTCCTCAACTTCAATAGTAAGCAGTGGCGGCTCGCGTATAGGCACTGTGGAACTGCAGCACCCCCAACTTCAACTTGATATTATCGATAACATTTAATATAATGAGTCCTTTTTTCTTTAATTCTTTCTTTATACTTGTACAATATATAATCCTTAAGCTTAATGTCAGTAGCCATCCCCAAGTTTATGAAAAAGATAGAAAAATCTTTGTATGGAACTGTGCGCTTCACAGTACTAGCGGCGAGGTGTTTGACTGTTGTGCGCATGTGCAAATAGGAAGCTACATGCGAGGCTGCAAGGGAGAGAGAGCACTGTTGTTCCCGCAGTGCCGACCCTGGCGTGCTGGTTGAAGGTAGTTTTTTTTTACTCCGCGTTTGTTGTGCTTAAAAACCGTGTACCATACTCTTGAATGTGATAAAGTGTAGAATTAGATTATTATCCTCTTTCCAGCTATTCTATTTGTCATTTTTTTTCGGTTCTTTTACTTAACAGAAAACTTTAACCAAGGCCTTGCATTCCCAAGAAATAAGTTGTGACTGTAAGTGAACTTCAACAGCTTAAGTTTTCACAGCTGTCTCTCCATGAGAAAGTTGCAGTTAAGAAAAGAGGTAAATGAGATACAAAGGCTAAAAATTTTCTAGAGCAGCACCCCCACTAATATTAGCTACGAGCTGACACTGGTAGTAAGCAAACCATGACTGTCATAATGACTAAGTAACCTATCATGATAAGCTTTAGCTATAACTTGGTCTTTCAGAGCTTCAGTATTAAAAGTAAATTTTTTAACCCTAGCACAACACTTTTTAAGTTTAAGTTGCAAGACACTTTTAACAAAGTAATGGTCAGATCCAATTTCAGCTCCCCTATATGCCCTGGTATTCCTAACAGAACTAGCCCATTTGCTGTTAATTAATATATAATCAATCATATTCTTATGCAGCCCATCGGGTGAAACCCATGTGTATTTATGTATGTTGCGGTGCTTGTAATAAATGTTAGTTATTTTGAATCCATTGAGTTTACTTACCTGTAGGAGACGTTGCCCATTGCTATTGCAGCTACCAATACCAAAAGGGCCTATTACTCCTCCCCACAGGTCAGAATCAGTACCAACTTTTTCATTGAAGTCACCAAGAACAAGGGTAATATCTCCTTTCTTGACAGAATTCAAAATATCCTGAAGTTGTCCATAAAACCTATCCTTCTCATCCTAATCCTCAGTGGGGGCATAACAGCAGATAACATTCAAGTCTTTAACGCTTGTCTGAAATTTTGCTATAAGAAACCATTGCATTAATGCACTCATATCCTAGAAGAGCATCACTAGCATGTCTGCTGCGAAACTGACCCACGCCCTGGTGATGCTTAATATCTCCCCTCCCTGAAAAGAGAAATTTCAGATTATTTTTATGAATCTGACCTTTATCTGTCCATCTGGTCTCTTGCAAGCCGAGAATATCTAAATTATAACGGTGAAATTCTTGTGTGAGGGCATCAAGAGATTAAGCTCTGTGCAGAGTCTTCACATTCCAACTACCTATGCAGAGAAAATGGTTAGTGGGATGCTAAAAGAAGCTATGCTTATTGAGAGAGGGAATGCCGACAATATCAAACAGCCCCCTAATCGCAGACATGGAGCAAAGACCCGTTCCCCCACCACTAAAGGCTGAAGCCATCTACACTGGAAGACTTTCCCCAATGTAAAATTTGACGATGCCATTAGAAGCAAAGAGTTCAGGTGCTTGCGATGACTTCTGCTCAGGATTATCCGCCAGCTGATAAACATATCCTGTGAATCTATTCTCTTGGGGCTGTCAACGCACAAACAGAAAACACAGCGGAAGATTTTCCCGCCACAGAAGTCCACCAGTGCAGAAAAGTCAAGATCCATAATCAAGCTCAGAGCCATAATTCAGTCCAGTCCAGTGGGTTTATATGGTCAGCACCAGGACCCTGTATGGTTGACTACTCCTCAGCAGGGCAGAAAAAAAAAGTAGCCAGAGTTGTCCAGATCAGTTGGCCAAACTAATCTGGCAGCCCTCCCCTTCTGTTCACTTTCACAAGAATCTCTCTTTTGATAGGTACTAACGGTCTGCACCACGAGAAGGTGGGGTCGGACAATTAGGTGCTACGCCTGACCGGTTCTATGCATCATCACAGGGGATTGGTACATAGCTCTCCTTCCAGTGACTACCTAGTTACCATCTTTTTCTATTATTAAAAAAACTCGCGACCCTTTTAGTGCGATATTTTTTTATTACTACGCCTATGATTAGCCAAGGCAGGTGAAATTAACTGTTTACAAAAGAGTAAACGTTGTTTGCTGGACATAATGTTTACCATAGATTGAAAGAAATGTCAGAAAGTGTGGTTGATTCAAAGCACGAGTTCCAGGTTGTTTGCAACAAGAACCTTCCGGAGTGGCATCGAGGAGCTGCGAATGACGTCACAGTGCGTTTGCAACATTGCGAACGGTAAGTGTGAAGGAGCCCTTATTATGATGTTGAACTGCCTTGCGCAGCAATGCATTCATGAACACATTGGGGAAGGCTATCGTACAGCTCTGTAATGTCAATCTCATTTTCCTGATCCTTGTCGACGACGTATGCTGGATTCTTCTTGAGCTCACTGTTGCCATATGTTTGCGATGGTGCTGGGATTGTAGCCAACAAGGTCGGCCACATCTCTGTACAACAAACTAGCGTCTCTAAAGCCGATGATTCTTCCTCATTCAAAGTCTGTTAACTGTTGGGACGACTGTCGACCTCTGTGTAAGGGCACCTTTAGCGGTTTAGAATAATTTCCACAACGTTTTGTCAACTAGAGAGCTTTGGTTGCCTTTATCTGTGTTTGACTGCTCCGCACTTGATTTCAGCTCGCGCCTGTCCAATCGTCCTGCAATCTTAATCATTTCCATATACTACCACCTCCCTAAATTTCGTCACATCCGCATAACTCTTGCAAGTGTTGCATTCAGGGGTATAGCAAAGGACTAAGGACTATGGTTGGGGGGGGAGAGAAATCAAAAATTTTCCAACTCAAATTTTGCCACCTGAGCAAACTTGCTTAGTTTCCCAACTCTCCATCATTTTGCCATTTGACTTCCGATTTCACTAACTAGCCTTAATTATTTCCCATTTCACTTCCATGTCAGTGTGAATTTTACCTTGATTTCGCCAACTCTCGTTAATTTCACGAAACTAATCCTAATCTTTACATCTCTCCTAAATTTGCCAAATTACTTCAAACTTTTAAAACTACCCAAAATTTTGCAAAGTTTTCTCGATTTTAGTCAACTATCCTGAATTTCACAAACCCAATCCCAATTATCACAACTCGCCTGTATTTATTTTGCTAACTGCCCCACATTTTGTTAAGTTTCCTTAATTGTCCAACACTCCTTAATTTCACAAAACAAATCTCAATTTTCACAACTCGCCTATATTTTACCAAGTGGATTCGAATTTTACCAACTCGCCGTAATTTTATAGAAATAAATCGCAATTTTTATATCTTCCCTGAATTTGCCAAGACACTTCGAATTTTATCAACTCTCCTTAATTGCACAAGCACAATTTTCACAATTCTCCTGTATTTTACCAAGTGGCTTCGAATTTTCCCAACTCCCCTAGATTTTGCCAAGAGTTCTTGCTTTTTCCAACTATCCTTAATTTCACAAAACCAATCCCAGTTTTCACAAATCGCCTGTATGTGGATTCAAATTTTGCACAGAAAAAAAAATCCCAATTTTACATCACATCTGATTTTTGCAAAGCCATTCTGAATTTTGCCAACTTCTCCAAGATATGCCAACTCTCCTAGATATTGCGAAGTTGTCCCAATTTTGCCAACACGCCATAATTTTCCAGAAAAAGATTGCTATTTTTCATCTCACCTGAATTTTGTCCACTCTCCACGATTTTGCCAAGTCACTCCGAATTTTGCCAACTGCCCCTAGATTTTGCCAACTCGCCATAATTTTACAGAAAAAAATGCTAATTTTTACATCTCACCTGAATTTTGCCAACTCCCCAAGATTTTACCAAGTCACTCCGAATTTTGCCAATTCACCTGTATTTTACTAAGTAGCTTCGAATTTTGCAGTCTCTCCATTTTCCAAACTGCATTAGATTTGTCAAGTTGCCTCGATTTTGACAACTCCCCTTAATTCCCCCCCCCCAAAAAAAATTACAAATTTTCAGAACTCACCTAGGTTTTACGAAGTCGCTTCGAATTTTGCCAACTCCGGGTTACTTATGGGGGGAGCCCCCCGTTTGCATTTTTTATTTTGCAATGTATGCTTCATAACCTATGGGGGTTGGATATCACAAGCCACCCTATGAAACTTATATTACTTTAAGCTTTCATCAATTTTTCTTATATCATTTGTTATTTAAGTTTTTTTTTCAGGGAAGGAGGTGTGGCCTTGGATCATCCAAGAACTCCACCTCAGTCATTTGTGGTAAAATGTAAATAAATCAATCTTATTGATTTAAATGTTTATTATAAAAAAAATTGAATGCTAATAGTTTTGTAACATTTAAAGGCGAATTAGTAAAAAATTCCTTTGCCAAAATATCGGTAAAAACGGCATGTCAGCCAAATGGAATTATTTGTTACAGTTCTAGGTAACCAAAGTTTGCAAAGTGAAAAATAACCTACTGACAATCTTTAATACATATAGGAACATCCAAATCGAGTTTCGTTATAGTGAATTGCAGATAAATGAATTTGCGGAACAAAATAGTGCTTAATCTCACTTGATATAAAAATATCACTTTTTTGTAAGGATTTGGTCATTAAGATATAAAACAAAAGCAAAAATTGCCCCTTTTTTAAATTTTGTGATGGGACGGGGAAGGGACATCATTTTACTGACTTCGCATTTGCAACATCATACATACATACAAAATCACATATACACGGTGGTCCTACCAGACTGTGTAAATTTCCTCTCCAGATGTCTGTTCCAAGCTATACTGCAGGCCAATTCAAGTAAGGTCCTGTTTGCCAATCTGTAGCTATGCATGCAGGCAACATGGCCAAACCAACGCACTCTGTCTCTGCTCAAAATGTTATTCAAAGGTTTCTGATTCCTTCTTCTAACCTCATCATTACATACAAAAATCAAACCACCTAATGCCCAAGATACAAGCATCTAGAATCAACCTTCTTGTTATCCTGCAACATCATAAGCTTTCATTTCACACTTCTTTCGAAAGTCAGCTACAGTTCTGAGATATAAAGTAATATAGTTTATCTGATTTCATCTTTTATAGCAGTAGGCAGGAATGCACTCAAATGGGGTACAGCCCCCCCCCCCCAAAAAAAAAAAAAAAATCGTCTTATACTAAATCTCAAACGTGTCTACTTTGAAATCCAAAACAGTTGTCGTTATATAATTTCAGCCGCATATTTTATGCTCAACACTAAAATAAAAGGAAACAACTAAAATCTCATTCCATAGTAGAATATCATTTTAACTTATCCTGTTCGGTGGAATATTTTAGTAAATGGCAAACTACTCACCATATTCTCAGCCCCCCAAAGCTGAATTAATTGGAGCCACAAAACAGAATTCTGAATACCTGTTTGGCGGCAGGTTTGTGAATTTTTCATTATTACTAGCTTTTATTTGATGAACATGTTAACTTTGTAAGCTGCTAGCTTTCAGGATCTACACTGGTGCTCAAAATTAAAGGATAATGTATAAATTCATACATGACTCGAAGTATTTTTAAAGGAATGAAATTGGTAAAGAGGTTTATTATTACATTACAACTGTAAAAATTGCAGAAGAAATTCATAAACGGATTTCGCAATTCAAATGTGCATGCGTTAAGATCATAATCGTGCAGTTGACGTGAAGGCGCAGTCCACGGAGAAATACTGTCTGTTAAGTACGACATGCGGTATGTTAATATGTTCACCCCTGAGAGCCATGCATCTCAAGCAACGACTCCTCATACTGTTTATGAGGATATTAATCAGGTCTTGAAGCATTAATGACCACACCTCCAAAGTGCTGTTCTAAGTTCATGGTGTTCTGGAGGGAACTGGCGAGCTCTAATGCATTTCCCATACATGCTCAATGGGATTGAGGTCAGGATCTCTGGATGGCTACTCCATTCAGCAAATATCTTCCTCTTAGACCACATGAGCTCGAAGAGGGCAGGCGTCATCATCCATAAGAATAAAACTGAACCAAAGGCTTCATGGAATGGCCGTAACAGAGCCACTAAGAAAGATGTGCAGGTCTGTATGACTGTTCGTCACGATTCCTGTCCCAACCATCCGTCGCGAATTAGTACTTGAGCTGAATTGCGATTCATCTGTAAACATAACATGCGACTCCTCGTTAAACGAGCTCGTTAGGCATTAGAGGCACACAAATAACAGGTGTCCTGGCATTACCCACGAAATCTCCTCTAAATAATATGCCTTGAAACCCTCTTTCCTGTAGCTGCTGCAAGCTCCAACGACAGTTGCCTAGCAGTCACCGCTCTATTCTTCTGGTAGTGACTCATAACAATCGTCTGCAACAGCTATGGCTCTGGTACGGCCTTGTCCTGGTTGACGACAAATATCTTCTCTGTAGAAATTCTCCAGAGACTAGACAGGACATTTTGAGCCCTTAAAATTCTCATGTATATTTTAATTTAAAAAGCTTATCCTTAACTATAAATAATTTGAATAAGTAAACTTCTGTTTTAAAAATATTCTTCGAATTTCCCTGTATAATAGAATCGCCAGTCTACCAAGCAAATCGAGCTAGGAGTGTATAAAAAATTTCCCTTCACTGTCTTCAATCAACCTCCTATAATTGAAGGCCATTGGACCAAATTTATAACATCACTTAAGTAGTTCTACCATATAGACAATTCTATTTTTGTTTATATTATTATTGGTGGACTCTTGCTTTAATCTGTATGCTAATATTTATCTATAAATACGTTTTATTTAGGAAAAATTTTTTTGTATTAATTAGCATTTTGATATTTGATAATAAATACGAATAATTTTCTTTCTAAATAAAGTACATTTTTCGATAAACGCTAGTAATTGGATTGGATTGTTTTACCTCCGAGCGGCACCATTTTTGCACACCATGGGCTAAATGGCCAGGTCACATGGACACCGAAAGCTCAGAGGTTGGAGGAGGGGACCCACCGGAACAGCTGTTGGGAGACAGATGGTAGCCTCCCGTCAAGGCCATCCAGCTTGCACAGGGTATGGCTCTCCCGCACATGGAGCCACGGCTTAACGTCCCATCCGACGGACGGCGGCCTTTTCAAGCCCATCGGTGTCCCCTACTGACCGTGGGCAGGGCGGGGGAAATTTTGCGGAGATAAATCTCAACGCTGACCCAGCTGGGACTCGAACCTGGGAACTACAGATTACGAGCCTGGCGCGCTACCGACTGAGCCATCCCCGCCTAAACGCTAGTAACAAGATTAGCAAAAGAGTCTACCAGTAATAATAACAGAAACTATAAGAATTAACTCGATGTTCGGACTACCTATGCTGATGTCATAACTTGGTCCCATGAAGTGGCGAAGTGCGACTTTTTGATTAGGGGAAGCAATAGAAGGAATGCTACAACTAAATGGGAACGCCATTCGGGTAATTGATGTTTCCAAATAATCACGGAACCGGGACACCGTTCTGGTACTCGATGTTTGGGGAATCACTAAATTGGAACGCCGTTCCGGTAATGGTGTTTTTGAATCATTGAACAGGATTAACGATCCGGTACATGACATTTCGTAAATCTATGAGTGAAAATAATTGCAGAGAGTAGGGTGCCCAGGGATCGAACCTAAGATAAGGAAAGGCCTTCCGTTTCCTCATGACTTCTAATCCTATAGTGTTTGGATGTAAAAATATATAAAGGCATCAACGTATTGTTACGACAGATGAACGTGATGCAGTGAGTTTTTGAAAGGTATGATCATGAACGTTCACCTATGCTTCGCGTGAGATTTATGTAACAAACGAATTGGAACATAGAAGCGATCTGATGATCTGAAATTTAAGAATGATATAACTGTAACGCTGGAGTTGTGGATATTTGAAAGAGGACGCAGTTAGTCTCAGTAAATACACGATAAGTGTTTTAAAAGAAGAAATATTTTTATACGGTGAGTGCGCGGTAAATCATCGACTATAAAAAAAATTAAGAGGTAAACGTTGATAAATTGAGTAGACAGAGCTAGTTTTAACTGTTCTGTAGGAAAATATTACTACTTTGATAGTATTTAGTTTGTTTATAAGTAATTTCATTGTTTTGTAGAATTGTAAAAAAAAACACCCACGCTCAGTACTAATCCATTATAAATTTATCAAGTGTTTCATATTTATTTGGACTGTAAAGATTTAGAAGATAAATACTTTGTGAATTATATATAATATACTAAATCGGTCAGACACTAAGCAACGAGTACTAATAAATTTGTTCGATGGATGGGGATCTGGGAAAAAATATAGAAATGAGGGAGGGCCAAGGGTCATGAATTCTGATAGACCACGTACAGGAAACAGATGAAATGGGCAAGGGGACGGCATATGCCTCAGGCAGTAGCCATGAAATGATACATTTATTTTAAATAACAAAGTAGTAGTTGTTTGGTTGCAACTTTTGACATTTTAAGACATACAATTAAAAATTAATTGCGCCCTTGTCTACTGATCAAAGGGACCTGGGTTCGAATCCCATCTGAGCTATGAATGTTTATGGTTTTCTGCAGACCTTCAATTATGGCTTTTTTGGAAACGAACAGTGCTTTAGGAAAAAAGCAGCAGAGGCAGAATTATTTGAATGATAAAGCTTTGGGTTGGGTTGTTTTACCTCTGAGTGGCACTTTTTTTTGCACACCATGGGCTAAATGGCCAGGTCACATGAACCCCGAAGGCTCAGAGAAGGTTAGGGGAGGGGACCCACTGGAACAGCTCTTGGGAGACAGTTGGTAGCCTCCCGTCAAAGCCATCCAGCGTGTTCTTTAACGTGCACAGGGTATGGCTCTCCCGCACACGGGGCCACGGCTTAACGTCCGACGGCCTTTCCAAGCCCATCGGTGTCCCCTACTGACCGTGGGCAGGGCAGGGAATTTTGCGGATAAATTTCAACGCTGATCCAGCTGGGACTCGAACCTGGGAACTACAGATTACGAGCCTGGCGCGCTACCGACTGAGCCACCCCCGCCCCCTTATTGTTTATAATAACAAATACAATACTGGCTTTAATGTTGACTCTATAACACAGTCTGAAGTTATTTTGGCTATTTCTAAACTTAAATATCATAAATCCCCAGGGGTAGATGAAATTACTACAGAAATGCTTAGAACTGGGAATGTTTCAGTTACCACTTGGATGACTGAAATTTTGAATATCTTTTATGATAAAGGCATGGTTCCTAAGGATTTTACCTGAGCTATTGTTATCCTATTTTCAAAAAAGATGATCGCAGTTCTTGTGATAACTATAGGGGTATCAGCCTACTCTCTGTTCCAGCTAAAGTTCTTTCCATGATTGTGCTTGATAGAATTAATAATCTGGTTGACAGTCAATTGCGTGATGAGCAATGTGAATTCAGAAGTGGTAGGGGATGTGTGGATCAGATATTTTCACTTAGGCAGATTCTTGAGAAATGTATAGTTTCAGAAACCTTTGGTTGCTAGTTTTATTGATTTCAAAAGGCTTTCGACTTGTTGATCGTCATAATTTGTGGTCGATTGTGAGATCATATGGTATAGAAAGCTCTCTAAAATAATATGGAGTCGTGTGCGAGAGTTGGTAAGTCTTGTAGCAATTGGTTTAGCATTACTTCTGGTGTTCGACAAGGGTGCATTTTGTCTCCTTTTTTCTTTAGTTTGGTTATTGATTATGTTATGCAAAATTCCCTTCAAGGGAAAGACTTTGGCCTTAAATGGGCCGGAGATACGAAAATTTCTGATTTAGAATATGCTGATGATTTAGCCCTTTTGGCAAATGTTGTTGATGAGATGAACTCTTTCATTCGAGCTGTTGATGAGACTGGTAGTAGAGTAGGTTTGGTCATAAACAGAGAAAACTAGAGATGAAAATTGGTCAGACAGGCTGCGATTCTGTTAATCTGAATGGTTAGTCTTGAGCAGGTGTCACAGTTTACCTTGGGAGCTATGTAACAGATACTGGTGATGTGCAGCATGAGATTAACAGACGAATAGGGATTGCTGCGGAGAGTGGAAAAATAGCGTATACACGTCAAGCTAAAAAAAAATACTAGATGCTTCCGCAGTATCTTGGGCATTAGGTGGTTTAGCTTTGTAACTAATGAGGTTAGGAAAAGGAGTCAGCAACCTCCTTTAAGCAGCATATTGTGCAGAGACCGTTGGTTTGGCCATGTTACCCGTATGGATAATTATAGATCAGTGAATAGGATTATGAACAGTGTGCCTAATGGCCTCAAAAAGAGGAGACCTAGGATGCGGTGGGGAGACAATGTCAAACAGGACCTTGTTAGAATTGGAATGCAGTGGCTAGATGCAGCACAGAACAGATATAGTTGGAGAACTAAACTGCACCGCCTGGTTGGACCTCCGTAGCCCACGGCGGCTTGAGGATGACGAGACAGAAATATTTGCTTTAAAAATTATAGAATTACCGAACTTAGTGATTTGGAAACATCATGTACTGGAATCATTATCTTCCAATTTGTATTCTGAAAAGTCAAAAAATACCGTTCCCATTCAAATGATTTGAAAATGTAACATAACGTAGTTCTGGTGTAATAATTTGAAAACGTATCGTAAGGGATTTCCAAATTAATTTGGGCAATGCTTTGTAAAATCTAGGTTAAAATGAAGCTTAAAATATATACATAGAAAATCCTCATGCAACCATGGGCTATGTCCAACCAGATTGTGTAATTTTCCTCTCCAGATGTCTCTTCTGAGCTACAGCATTTGGCCACTCTAGCAAGGTCCTGTTTGATATCGTCTGCCCATCATATCCTAAGGTTCCCCCTTTACCTGAAGCCTTTGGGCACACTGCTCATAATCCTATTTGCCAATCTATAGCTATGCATACTGACAACATGGCCAAACCAATGTGACCTCTCTCTACACAATATGCTGCTCAAAAGAGGAACTATATAATACATTTGCAATTTTAATGAATGTTTCTATGACTGAATTATTATCTGGAAATGGGGTATGAGTATTAAAACAATCTAAAATGCAGCCACAAAAACTGCAACTAAAGTTCTAGTTAGCCACCAAAAAGGGGGCTGCTCTTACACCAGGTTACCATGAGTTGGGTTAACTTTTGAGCGGCACTTTTTTGCATTCGGTGTCCCCTATTGACCGTGAGCAGGGCGGAAAATTTTGCGGAGATAAATTTCAACGCTGACCCAGCTGGGACTCGAACATGAGAACTACATATTACGAGCCTGGCGCGCTACCGACTGAGCCACACCCACCCGTTATCATGAGAGTTGCACATTTGTTCCTTTTCTGTTAGCTCTGAAGCAGTGGTTAAAAAATAGACACCTAGGGAAAATTACTTGTTTATGAAAACCTACACAAGTGTCTTTTTGTCTTCCATTATAATAATGGTAAGGCATTTATATTTTACCTGCATAACACTGCAATTTTTTTTTTTACATCATACAAAGAACATATTGCAGCCGATACAAATTTATGCAAGCCGTCCCATGGCCGAGTGGTTAGCTCGCTTGGCTACTGATCTAAGGAACCTGGGTAAGGCATGGATGTATGTGTCGTTTTTCTGCTGAGGGCCTGCCATCCTCTCAAACCTCTGTGGCAAGCAGCTGCTTGAGGGGGTACTACTACACTGAGATCATTCTTGTTGATAACAAAAGTTGTTTAACCACAATACCAGTTACAACTTATATTTAGTAACTCTCCTTCGACTTATGACACACAAAAATATTTGAAACAAAAGTATTTGTATGAAATTTATTTCTACCCTCATTACATTCAGATATTTACTTCAGAGGTATGAATCGTGATGAATGAGTTGCTCCAATACCTGGTCTACCATGCTTAACAGGCTTGTATGTGATGCTGAATTCTCCAAGATAGTGACCAATCATTTCAGGCTGTTAAGAATAAAAAAACACTTTAATTTAAGGAATGAGCATTCAAAATAAACAACATTCGTTAAATAGAATAAATAAAATGGATAACGTAACACAACTATTTCTTATATTTTTACTGGTGATATTAGGTTGTTTGCAAATGAAATGGCAGAATTATTAGTGTAACATTCAACAGCTGTAGCTTTGTTAAAAATAACTTTAGTTAATCATGGGGTTGGCGCCATGCCCTCAGCCAATTTTCAATGGTCCAGTTTAAACGTTCTTTACACTAGGTTCAACGGCAAGACATTGAACCCAGTGTTGTGCCATTAGAAGTGGGTCTTACGTAGCTCAGCAGCTCCAGAAGCTGAGACGATGAAGTGAGCGTTGCACAGTCAGGGAACTGACTTCCCAGCTGGAGAAGTGATTTCAGATGTCTGACGGCTTCATCCAAAGCCGTCTTTGAACGTTTCAAGGACGGCAGTTTGTCCGAGTGCTTGTTTTTTTTGCTGGAATTTTCATATTCCTGGAACACTCTCGAAACTGTCATACGAGAAACTCCATGTTCGTTGACAAATTTGTAGATCGAGTGTCCCATCCGTCAGGTACCTACGATCTGACCTCTGTCAATTGCATCTAAATCCCGCACCTTTCTCATTATGCTTCTCACGACGAATGCTTGGGGATGCCAAAACTGACAGCTTTATATGCCCGAGTTTCAGTCACGCATGATTGCAAATGCTGGACTGAATTTGGATAGAGTCTCCTATCACTAATTCAATGGCACTTCAGTGCATAATGCTGGCAGATATTTTAAAACCACACTGAAAAGAATCATTAAAAGATATAAAATCATGTTTCATGTATATTTTATACTATTTGGGAAGAAACTACTTTTGATTACTATATAATTTAACTATTTTTATTCATCAGTTTTTTAAAATTAAGCCTTAATATCATAGTCTGATCAATTTTTTCACTATATCACAATTAGTCTTAATGTTTGCAAATTTGCTTAATTTTTTATTTTCACAAAATTCATTAATTCTTTAATTTGGTATGATCCATTTCAGTTGATTGGTTTTTTTTAATTTCAAAATTGACTTGCTGATATGAGTCAGCACATTGGCAAAAAAACTCTACTTTTCACAAAGTATATATATACTACCGAGAAAAAAATTACAAAAGGATTTCAAATTATAAAAGTTTTCTTGTTTCAAGTCAATATTATTCTGAAACAGCCTTTTAATTCATGTGCGATATAATCATTTGTCATTTTTTTAAACATTTATTTACATTGCCAGATGCATTTTTTTACTACATATTAAAACTAGTTGTCTTTTTTGTAAATATTTTATTTTCAGAAAATCTGGAATTTTCTGAAATTGCTGATTGATGTGACATAAAACATGCCATAATTCCTTTCATTAGTTGTTTGGCAAAAAAGTTCTAAGGGGGTTTAGCTAAAACAGATCTCAACATTGCCACAATACTTAACACACATCTGTGTCCGAATCAACTCCAGATTCTAGAAGAAATTGAAAGCATAAAACAATTAGGTTAGGTTAAATGATCTGACAGCTTCACAGGTAATAAGGCAGATTTGGCGTTAACTAGTGTCTCACTCACCAGTTAGATGTTTCAGTAATTAGGTTAAAATTAGAGCTAACGATATTTTATTAGTTTTAGACGATATACTTCTTGAAAATGGTGCTTTTCACATGCTATGCTGATAGTGATTCTTAGAAGGATCCAGAATGAGACAACAACCATCTCATAGAAGACATTGCCAGTTTAGACTAAATACATTTCCGCTATTATTTAATTCCCAGACTCAAATATTCCAATGTCCAGTGAATTCTTGGCTGATACCAAATTACTGTGATAAATGGCTCCAAAAGTTGAGGTTGAGTGATCTAGCTCTCTGGATTACTTGGACCAGGGGCAACACTGGTCCCAGTAATTCATTGATATCACAAATTTTATTACAACTCTGGAAGTATTACAAAATTAGCAATTTAGTGAATTTAAAGATATTGCCTATTTCAGCCATTTTATGAGTAGGAAATTCGTTCAATGAGAGTGATAGGAAAGGTATTGCTTCAAGCATTTATTGCATGTAAGTTTAATTTCATATTCTCTACGTAGTCTCAGTGCAGCAGTCAAAAGATCTTACTGCGAGGCACTTGAATACCCAAGAACACCAATATACACTGCTTGACATAGAAAATGCCACACCATGAAGGAATGCACGAACTGAGACAAAACTTACCATACACGTAGACAAGTAGGTAGGAAAGAAGCGATTTAATTTATGGTGGATTGTATGAATGGGCGAGGAGTCAGGTTGTATTACCACCATGCTGGGCAACACATTCAGCAACAGGGCTTGAATAGAAGACCTGTTGGTGTGTGGAGGTATCGCAGATCATACATTGTTTACCTGTGTACATTTTGGGTTTTACCCCTGAGCGGCGATATACTTCTTGAAATTGGTGCTTTTTGCACACAATGGGCTATGGCCAGGTCACAGGGACCCCGAAGGCTGGGGAGGGGACCCACTGGAACAACTGTTGAGACAGATGGTAGCCTCCAGTCAAGACCATCCAGCATGTTCTTTAATATGTACAGGGTATGGCTCTCATGCACATGGGGCCATGGCTTAACTTCCCATCCGATGGGCGGTGGGAAGGCTGAAGCCTTCTAAATCTTAAACGAATAACCTTAAACACGGCTATTTAATCCCACTTAAGATTAGTCAACAAATTACATATCAAATGAAAGCTATGCAGCATCTTTTCATAAAAAAGGGATTGATTGTAGAATTATGTCCAGTGCAGTAAGGGTAATCATCATCATCCTCAAGCAGCCATGGGCTACGGAGGTCCAACCAGACTGTGCAGTTTAATTCTCCAAGCATCTCTCTCCTGAGCTTCATCTGCTGCATCCGGCCACTGCACACCAATTCTAACAAGGTCCTGTTTAATATTGTCATCAGCCCACCACATCCTAGGTGTTCCACCCCCTTTTTCTGAGGCCTTTAGGGACACTGTTCATAACCCTATTCACCAATCTCTAATTATCCATGCAGGCAACATGGCCAAACCAGTGGAGTTTCTCTCTGCACAATATGCTGCTTAAAGGAGGATGTAGACTTGTTTGCCTAATCTCATCATTAGTTACAAAGTTAAACCACCTAATACCCAAGATACTATATAAGCATCTAGCTTCCTGTTATCTTGTTTACACAGCGTCAAAGTTTCACTACAGTTACACTAGAAAGAACCAAACTATTATAGAGTCTAATTTTAGTCTTCAGGTTTATATGCCAATTTCTCCACCAGGGGCATAGCCATGGGGGGGGGGGGGAAGCTTCCCCCTCAAAGTAACTTGGAGTTGGCAAAATTCGAAGAAACTTTGTAAAATCTAGATGAATTGTAAAAATTTGCAATTTTTTTCGCAAAATTAAGGGGAGTTGTCAAAATCCAGGCAACTTGACAAATCTAGGGCAGTTTGAAAAATGGAAAGATGCCAAAATTCGAAGCCACTTAGTAAAATACATATGAGTTGACAAAATTAGAACAACTTGGCAAAATTCAGGTGAGATGTAAAAATTTGTTTTTTTCTGCAAAATTATGAAGTGGTCAACCACACATGGTCCTGATGCTGACCATATAAACCCACTGGACTGGACAGATATATGGATCTGAGCTAGATTATGGATCCTGATTTTGCTGCACTGGTGGGCTTCTGTGGAGGGAAAATCTTCAGCTGCGTTTTCTGTTTGCTTGTGGGTTGACAGCACCAAGTGAATAGATTCACAGGATATGTTTATCAGCTGATGGATAGTCCTAAGCAGAAGTCATCGCAGGCACCTGAACTCTTTGCTTCTACTGGCATCGTCAAATTCTACATTGGAGGAAATCTTCCAGTGTAGATGGCTTCAGCCTTTAGTAGTGGGGGAACGGGTCTTTGCCCCATGTCTGCGATTAGGGGGCTGTTTGATATTGTCGGCATTCCCTCTCTCAATATACATAGTTTCTTTAAACGTCCCACTAACCATTTTCTCTCCATATGTAGTTGGAATGTGAGGACTCTGCACAGAGCTTTTTCTCTTGATGTCCTCACACAAGAATTCCACCATTATAATTTAGATATTCTCGGCTTGCAAGAGACCAGATGGACAGATAAAGGTCAGATTCTTAAAAATAATCTTAAATTTCTCTTTTCAGGAAGGAACGACAATATGCATCACCAAGGCATGGACACACTAGTGATGCTCTTCTAGGATACGAGTGCATTAATGAAAGGTTTCTTACAGCAAAATTTCAGACAAGCGTTAAAGACTTGAATGTTATCTGCTGTTATGCCCCCACTGAGGATGCCGATGAGGATGAGAAGGATAGGTTTTATGAACAACTTCAGGATATTTTGAATTCTGTCAAGAAAGGAAATATTACCCTTGTTCTTGGTGATTTCAATGCCAAAGTTGGTACTGACTCTGACCTGTGGGGGGGACTAATAGGCCCTTTTGGTATTGGTAGCTGCAATGGCAATGGGCAACATCTCCTACAGGTAAGTAAACTCAATGGTTTCAGAATAACACTTATTACAAACACCATGACATACATAAGTACAAGTGGGTTTCACCTGATGGGCTGCATAAGAATATGATTGATTATATATTAATTAACAGCAAATGGGTTAGTTCTGTTAGGAATACCAGGTCATATAGGGGAGCTGAAATTGGAACTGACCATTACCTTCTTAAAAGTGTCTTGTAACTTGAACTTAAAAAGCATTGTGCTAGGGTTAAAAAATTAACTTTTAATACTGAAACTTACCATGATAGGTTACTTAGTCATTATGACAGTCATGGTATGCTTACTATTGAAGTTGAGGAAGAATGGGATCATTTTAAACAGGCTTTTTTGGACACTAACAGTACTCTTTTGGGGGAAAAAAGGAGCAGAAGAGACAGAATTATCTGAGTGATAAGGTACTTGAGCTTATTTTGGAAACAAAAAACTGCAGGAATGTCCTTAATCAATACCCTACTAGTCCTAATAGAAAGCATTACAGAGAACTTAATAAACGTGTAAAAGATCAGTTAGCTGCTGATAAGAATCTTTAGCTTGATGGTTTGGCTGACAAAGCCGAGAAGCAGTTAGACAGTACAACAGCAGAGAGCTGTACCAAATAGTTAATGTTTTGTGTAGTAGAAAACAGACAGATATACAGGGATTGAAGGATAAACAAGGTAACGTTATAATAGAAGGAGAGGATTCTGTCATGGCTAGGTGGGTTGAGCATTTCAGTGATATTCTAAACAATGTGGTTAGTTCTATTCCCTTGTTTGCAATGATGATAGATGCATTGGTGCCTTTAATGTTGGCCCTATAACACAATATGAAGTTATTTTGGCTGTTTCTAAACTTAAACTACATAAATCCCCAGGAGTAGATGAAATTACTACGGAAATGCTTAGAGCTGGGAATGTTTTGGTTACCACTTGGATGACTGAAATTCTGAATATCTTTTATGATAAAGGCATGGTTTCTAAGGATTTTACCAGAGCTATTGTTTTCCCTATTTTCAAAAAAGGCGATTGCAGTTCTTGTGATAACTATAGCGGTATCAGCCTACTCTCTGTTCCAGGTAAAGTTCTTTCCATGATTGTGCTTAATAGAATTAAGAATCTGGTCGACAGGCAATTGCGTGATGAGCAATGTAGATTCAGAGGTGGTAGGGGATGTGTAGATCAGATATTTTCACTTAGGCAGATTCTTGAGAAATGTTTAGAGTTTCAGAAACCTTTGGTTGCTAGCTTTGTTGATTTCAAAAAGGCTTTCGACTCTGTTGATCGTCATAATTTGTGGTTGATTGTGAGATTATATGGTATACCAGACAAGTTAGTTAACATAATGAAAGCTCTCTATAATAACACTGAGTCATGTGTGAGAGTTGGTAAGGCTTGTAGCAATTGGTTTAGCATTACTTCTGGTGTTCAACAAGGGTGCATTTTGTCTCCTTTTCTCTTTAGTTTGGTTATTGATTACATTATGCGAAATTCATTGCAAGGAAAATGAATGGCTGCAGTCTTGATCAGGTGTCACAGTTTAATTATCTTGGGAGCTATGTAACAGATACTGGTGATGTGCAGAATGAGATTAACAGATGAATAGAGATTGCTGCCGGGACTTTTAAGAATATATGGAGATTGTGGAGAAATAGGCTTATACACCTAAAGACTAAAATTAGACTGTATAATAGTTTGGTTCTTTCTAGGGTTAGTTATGGTAGTGAAACTTGGACGCTGTGTAAACAAGATAACAGGAAACTAGATGCTTTTGATTCCAGATGCTTACACAGTATCTTGGGCATTAGGTGGTTCAAGTTTGTAACTAATGATGAGGTTAGGCAAAGGAGTTTGCAACGTCCTTTAAGCAGCATATTGTGCAGAGAGAGACTCCGTTGGTTTGGCCATGTTGCCCGTATGAATAAATATAGATTGGCAAATAGGGTTATGAACAGTGTGCCTAAAGGCCTCAGAAAGAACAGGAGACCTAGGATGCAGTGGGCAGACAATGTGAAACAGAACCTTGTTAGAATTGGTGTGCAGTGGCCAGATGCAGCAGGTGTAGCTCAGGATAGACTTGCTTGGAGAACTAAATTGCACAGTCCGGTTGGACCTCCGTAGCCCATGGCTGCTTGAGGATGATGATGTAAAAATTGCAATCTTATTTATGTAAAATTATGGCGTGTTCAGAGTAACTTTGCAAAAATCAGGTGAGATGTAAAAATTTTGATTTTTTTTTCCTGTAAAATTGTGGCAAGATGGAAAAATTTAGGAAACTTGGCAAAATCTAGGGCAGTTGACAAAATTCGAATCCACTTGGTAAAATAGAGGTGAGTTGTGAAAATTAGGATTGATTTTGTGAAATTAAAAAGAATTGACAAAATCGAGAAAACTTGGCAAAATTTTGGGGAGTTTGAAAAATTGGGGTTGTTTTCGAAATTAAGGGAGGTGGTAAAATCGAAGCAACTTGCAACATCTAAGTTGGAAACCACTAGGTAAAATACAGGGGAGTTGTGAAAATTGTACCTTTCTTGTGCAATTAAGGAGGGTTGATAAAATTCAAAGTGACTTGCACATTGAGGGAAGATGTAAAAATTACAATTTTTTCTGTAAAATTATGGCGAATTGGCAAAATTTGAATCTACTGGGTAAAATCTAGGGAAGTTGGCAAATTTAGAATTCCCTTGGGGAAATATAGGCAAGGTGTTGGGATTGGGTTTGCGAAATTAAGGAAAGTTGACAAAATTGAGAAAACTTGGCAAAATATTGGGGAGTTCTCCTGTTCTATACAATCTCCATAGATTCTTAAAAGTCCCGACAGCAATCCCTATTCATCTGTTAATCTCATGCCGCACATCACCAGTATCTGTTACATAGCTCCCAAGATAATTAAACTGTGACACCTGCTCAAGACTGCAACCATTCAGATTAATTGAATCACAACCTGCCTGACCAATTTTCATCACTTTAGTTTTCTCTGTTTATAACCAAACCTACTCTACTACCAGTCTCATCAACAGCTCGAATGAAAGAGTTCATCTCATCAACATCATTTGCCAAAAGGGCTAAATCATCAGCATAATCTAAATCAGAAATTTTCGTATCTCCAGCCCATTTAAGGCCAAACACTTTCCTTTGCAGTGAATTTTGCATAACATAATCAATATCCAAACTAAAGAGAACAGGAGACAAAATGCACCTTTTTCGAACACCAGAAGCAATGCTAAATCAATACTTACCAACTCTTACACACGACTCAGTATTATTATAGAGAGTTGGGTCGTTTTACCTCTGAGCGGCACTTTTTTGCACACCATGGGCTAAACGCCAGGTCACAAGGACCCCGAAGCTCAGAAGGTTGGGGGAGGGGACCCACTGGAACAGCTGTTGGGAGACAGATGGTAGCCTCCTGTCAAGGCCATCCAGCGTGTTCTTTATGTGCACAGGGTATGGCTCTCCCGCACATGGGGCCACGATTTAGTGTCCCATCCGACGGACGGCAGCCTTTCCAAGCCCATCGGTGTCCCCTACTGACCGTGGGCAGGGCGGGGAGTTTTGCGGAGATAAATCTCAATGCTGACCCAGCTGGGACTCGAACCTGGAAACTACATGTTATTATAGAGAGCTTTCATTATGTTAACTAACTTGTTTGGTATACCATATGATTTCACAATCAACCACAAATTATGACAATCAACAGAGTCTAAAGCCTTTTTGAAATCAACAAAGCTAGCAACCAAAGGTTTCTGAAACTCTAAACATTTCTCAAGAATCTGCCTAAGTGAAAATATCTGATCCACACATCCCCTACAACTTCTGAATCCACATTGCTCATCACGCAATTGACTGTCAACCAGATTCTTAATTCTATCAAGCACAATCATGCAAAGAACTTTACCTGGAACAGAGAGTAGGCTGATACCCCTATAGTTATCACAAGAACTTCGATCACCTTTTTTGAAAATAGGGATAATAATAGCTCTGGTAAAATACTTAGGAACAATTTATCATAAAAGATATTCAAAATTTCAGTCATCCATGTGGTAACCGAAATATTCCCAGCTCTAAGCATTTCCGTAGTAATTTCATCTACCCCTGGGGATTTATGAAGTTTAAGTTTAGAAATAGCCAAAATAACTTCATATTGTGTTATAGGGCCAACATTAGAGCCACCAATGCATCTATCATTATTACAAAGGGACAAAAAATTATTAAATTTATTTATATTTCATGCCGTTGAAGAATAAACTTGGTTTCATTTTTTAAAGAACTATAAAATGGAAGCCGTTCCATGGCAGAGTGGTTAGCGCATTTGGCTACTGATCTAAGGGACCTGGGTTCGAGCCCCGGGTAAAGCATGGTTGTATGTGTTGTTTTTCTGCTGAGGTCCTGCCATCCTCACAGACCTTCTACTATGACATATAAACTGACAGGCTCCTGTCAGACCTCTGTGGCAAGCAGCTGCTTGAGGGGGGGATTTTTATTTTATAAAATGGAGAAAAATGATATTTCATTGGAAATCATCTCTTCCCCCTTTTATACTTTTGAGGACGACTGAGCTTTTTCTCCCCCCTCCACTTCATCGATTCTTTTCTGGTCCTGATTCAGCAGAACTTTAGGAATACACCAACGAAAAAACACGGTGCCTGATATAGAATATGTGAAATCCCCCCCCCCCATAATATTTCAAAGTTGTATCATTGTTGGTAATTTCTAATCATTTCTAATGTTGAAAGTTGATTATATATAGATTTTTTTTATGATCTTTAATTTATGTTCAGTCACATTTTTCTATTAAATGCATATCATAAAAGTTATTGAGCTTCGAAGTTAGAGACATGGCATAACATGGAAGATTATTGTTAAATATTCCAGCTTCTGCGACTATTTAAAAACTTAATGAATGAATATTGTATCAATATTTAAATAGAATTTAATATGATCTTTAATTTATCTTCAGTCACATTTTCCCATTTAATGCATATTTTAGAAGTTATAGAGCTTCCAAGATTCTGTTTCTTGGTTTATTATTATTTTTCTCTGAATTTATAATAAACCTTTATTTAATCGCCTTACATTTAAAACACTGGGAAATTTTCACAACCCCCTTCCACATGGTTTTCCCCCTTTGCAAGTCCTAACTACGCTACTGGCGTAGTTGAAATAACAAAAAAGTTTTTGATTTACAAAGCAAAACTTTAGCATTACTTATTATCCATTGAATGTTATCCCTTTGATCATTTTTGCAGGCTTATTGATATCCATATATATATATGCAAGCATCGCATATACTACACATGTACACCTTTTTTTTAAACACATTTTGTTGTTTGTTATGATAGCATGCTTACGAGTAGGAGCAATATGGAGACACTCTGTTAGTTTTCAAGTGATAGGGCGCCTTCCCCCCTTCCTATGTACCTCCATGGTTAAGCTCTATGGTAAGCCTGTGGTATGCCTCATGCTGCACATAACCTGCCTGGCCAATTTTCATTGGTTTAATTTTCTCTTTGTTTATAAACAAACCTATCCCACTACCAGTCTCAGTACAGTTCTAATGGAAGAATTAATCATTTTCCAAGGGCCAAATCAGCAATTTTCAAATCTCCAGACCACTTAAGGCCAAAACTTTCCCTTGCAGTGATTTCCACGTAACATAATGAATAAAAAACTAAAGAGAAAAGGTGACAAAATGCATCCTTGCCAGACTCCAGCAACAATGCTAAACCAATTGCTGCCATCCTTACCAACTCTCATATGACTTAGTGTGATAGATAATGAAATCTCTCTATAATATAGAGATTTCATTATGCCACGAGCTCACGATCAACCACAAATTATGATGATCAACAGTCAAAAGCCTTTTTTTTTAAATTTACAAGGCTACTAACTACAGGTTTCCTGAAACTCTCAGACAGATTCTTGAGAAATGCTTAAGTGAAAAAATCTGATCTGCACATCCCCTACCACTTCTGAGTCCACACTGTTGTCAATCAATTAAATTCCTAATTCTATTAAGCACAATAATGGAAAGAACTTCACCTAGCACAGAATAAAGACTGATTGCTCTATAATCTCATAAGAACTGAGGTCGCCTTTCTTAAAAATAAGGAGAATAATAGCTCTGGTAAAATCCTTAGGAATGACACATATCCCTCGGGGATTTATGTTGTTTAAGTTATATAGCTTAAATAACTTTCAATAATCTGAAGTTACTGATAGCCAAAATAACTTCAGATTGTGATATAAGGCTAACATTAAAGCCAGTCATGTATCTATCATTATAAATAATGGAAGTAGAACAAATCACATTGTTCAGAACATCACTGAAATGCTCAGCTCACTTTGCAATGACAGAATCCCATATTCATCCTTCAATCCCTGTACATCTGCATTTCTTCCCACACAAGACTAACTATCTGGTACAGTTCTCTGCTGTTATTGTCTAGTTGCTTCCTCTGCTTTGTCAGCCAAGCTATCAAGCCAAAGATCCTTATCAGCTGTTAATTGATCCTTTATATGTTCATTAAGCTCACTGTAATGCCCTTTGTAAGTAGTAGTTTGTATTGATACCAATTTTTCCTACTTTCAGAAATAAGCTCCGTAGCTCATCCCACAAATGACTGTTTGCTAAATTTTATCCTACTATCCAAAATAGTAGTTAGTTTTAAGGAAAGCCTGTTCAAACTGATCCCATTCTTTCTCAACTTTAGTAGTAAGCAATCCATGATTGTCATAATGACTAAGTAACCTTTCATGGTATGCTTTCGTTATAATTGGGTCTTTCAGAACTTAAATGCTAAAAATAATTATCTTAACCATAGCACATTTCTGAAGCATTAACTGCAAGGCAGTTGATAATGGTCAGGACAAATTTTTGTTCACCTGGTATTCATAACTGAACTAGACCATTTCCAGTTAGTTAATATATAATTAATTATATGCCACCCATCAGGTAGAAACCCATGTGTATTTATAAATGTCTCAGCGTTCATTATTCTGAACACATTCAATTTACTTACCTGTAGGAGACATTTCCCAAAGCAACCACCAAACCAATCATCCCTGCCCAAAGGTCAGTCAGTACGAACTTAGTAATGAAGTCACTAGAAGTAAGGTTATAACTCCTTTCTTGACAGAATTCAAAATATCCCCAAGTTAAAACCTATCTTTCACATCTGAGTACTAGGTGGTGGCATAACAGATAATGATCCAGATAAAGAGCAGCAGACCTTCTATTATGGCATATAAACTGACAGGCTCCTGTCAAACCTCTGTGGCAAGCAGCTGCTTGAGGGGGTATTTTTTTTAATCTGAAGATCACCATATAAAAAAAATAAATACCCCCCATACATTTATCAAACTACTCTTAACCCTTTTACCACCATACCAGCCCAAAACAGCAGAGATTTTAAATGAACTTAATGCCAATATTCCAGGTTCCTAGTGTGATGGTCCATCCATTCACTTTTAGTTCTCCTTAACCAGTTTTGTTTATTTACATTATATTTATCATTTTGGGGATTACCATTTCATTTTTTTGGGCATCACAATTCTCGTTTCTGAGCCGTAGGAGTTGCGCATGCGCAACTCCAACCTTTCGATTGTCAGTCGCTAATGTGTGTGTGTAGAACACGACCCCTCTTGCCTCATAGCTAGCACGATTGTAAGATTATGCAAATATTTTCCCCGTCGTGCAACAGCAGTGTGCGGGATTTGTATGCAGCTTGTACTAAGTATACTCAGTTGTGTGAAACGGTGTAGTCAGATAGTCAGAATTGACAGATAGTGGAGAGAAGAATGAGAGCATCAGTAGAGAGAGAATTATTGTCAGAGTTAGAATGAGATTGCGAGTAGTAGAATTGACAGTACAGTTAGTAGAGATGTAGGAGTCAGAAGTATTGAGAAGTATGTGTTGTGTAGATAGATGCGAGTTGCTAGTACTCAACTTTTGTATTCTTCCATTGAATTGGTAAGTCTTTGAATTTTTTGGATATAAAAATTTGTTTGTTACTTTTGAATTTTTGCTATTTTTCTCTTGAGCAACATTAATTGATTTTTGATTAGAGTTAAACTTCAATTAAACTTGGCAATCCTTTTTGGAACTCTTACTCAATAAGCAACGCTATATACATAATGAACTCTATTTCAACTTTATTTGGCAAGTTAATATTGCCTTATGCCTGACAAAGCTATCCGGAATTTTGAATAAATTTGGATCAGACAAAAGGTCCAACTTGAAAAATTAATAATCTTTGGAGCATTACAGAGTCAATAAAGAAAGTGACGTGCCGAAAACAGACTATATATATGTATAAATTGTATGATTGTCAAAGGTAACAATTTTTGAGCTCATTAGTTATATGTGCAATTCATATATTTTAATGGCAGTTTAAGCCAAAAATTTTTGTTGAGCAAGTGTGTATTAATCAAAGGTACTGAAGTTTCAGCATAGGACATGCAATAGAGAAACTTTTTGATAAGTATTAAAAAAGTTTCAAAATTTCCAAAATTTTTGCAGACATCTAAATACGTCTGCTAGTAATATGCTGATTCTGCCATAATGACTCCCGACTTAGAAAAAGTTCCAGATAGGTTGCAGGATGTGATGAAAGAAGCAGAAGTGTTGATGAATCCGCTCAATGAGTCTCGGAAGAAAAGGGGAATGACAACAACTCCTAAATTTGCTGACTATGCTACGTCAGTTCAAGAATCGATAAACTTTGAATGTAAGGTTCCATTTTTGTTCCATCAGAAGCAAGTGATAGAACAGAGTATTATCAACTGCCGCAATGACGAGTTGCCAATCCAATTATTAACCGTAGCCCTTATGTTAATTGGCCTTTACATGAGATAAGGTTTGAAAGGTCTGTCATCGTGGAATTTGTCAAGTCCATGGAAGAGTATTTCCGTTTATATAAAGTGCCAGGCAACCAAAAGGTGGTTTCAGCAGTATCTTGTTTAATTGGATGTGCTAAGCAATGGTGGAATAACATAGATGTTGTCATGGGATAGAATATTGGTTAGATTTTAAAAGTGAACTCTTGGAAATCTATCCAGCTTATAATGACTTTACACAGTTAACTAAAGAACTGTTTTCACGAAGACAAAGGGAAGGAGATGATATCAAATAATTCATCTGGGGAACAATAGTTATACCAGCCATATAATGCTGATGGCACTGAAATTGACATTATAAACTGCATATTGTCTCAATTACTTTTGCCCATTAGAGAATTCTTAGAAGTACAAAATGTAAATTCAATTTCAACTTTAGTCAAATTGGCCTGGCAGTACACCGCAAGAGAATCTGCAAAAACGGCATTAAATCAATAATGGATGCAATCCTCGCCAAAGCAGCACTATGTGATGCTCCTTCATTCACTTTTACTTTACCTTAACCTTTTTGAAACTTTTGATTGTCACCCACTAAAGCGCACATGTTCAAGAATATACGCCCTCTCTTGCGTCATAACTTGCACGCTCACTTTATGTAAATGTCTTTCCCGGCGTGCAACATGACACGTGCGGGCCTTTTGTACAACACAGTTTTACTTAATTTACATTACATTCATCATTTTGGGGATTTTAATTTTATTTTTGGCATCACAGCGTTCGTTTCCAAGAGCATAGCCATGCACAATTCCGAACTTTTGATTGTCACCCACTAAAGCGCACATGTTCAAGGACACGTCTTCTCTTGCGTCATAGCTTGCATGCTCATCACTTTATGTAAATGTCTTTCCCAGCGTGCAACATGACATGTGCGGGCCTTTTGTGCAACGCATGATATAGCAGTGATGTGGTCACGGAGTTAGTAGAGATGGTAGAGGAGTAAGCAGTAGAGTTAGTAAGTTGTTGGAGTTGAAAGAGACAGTTGTAGCAGAGGTGTATATGTTGTCACAGAGTTGTTGTTAGTAGCAGTGAGATAGTGATGATGTAGAAGACATTTTCATCAACTGTTGGTGAGTTGAAATAATTTTGGAAATAAATTTGTTTGTTATAGAAACTTTTTGAATCTTTGCCATTTTTTCTCTTGAGCAAAGTTAGTTGATAAATTTTTGATTGTAATTTAAATTAGATTGACAATCATTTATTTTTGAATTCTTACTCGCTAAGTAATGCCTGCTAGTATTTGAACCCTAATTTCAACTTATTTGGCAATTTATTATTATTGCCTGGTGCCCGAAATTAAGCTATCCGGAGCTTGAATAAATATTGGATCAAAGGGTCCAAAACTTTAAAAGTATTATAATTCTTTGGAGCGTTACAGAGTGTTAAAAGAAAGTGGCACCCGAACAGGGACCTGCCAGTAAAAGATAGTGGTCCAAGAATAGGAACTGTATATTTATGTATAAAATTGTTATTTAACGTGATTGTCAAAGATAGTAATTTCTGAGTTCATTAGTTGTATGTATTATTTATAGATTTAACGGCAGCTTCAGCTGAAAATTTTTGTTGAGCAAGAAGCTTAACTTTTTTGTGTATTAGTCAAAGGTACTGAAGTTTCAGCACAGTTATTGCTGATAGTTAAGATATTTATTGTATGTATGTGGCGCGCTTGACTACTGATCTACAGGACCTGGGCTCGCGCCCCGGATAAGGCATGGCTGTTTGTGTCGTTTTTCCGCTGAGGTCCTGCCATCCTCTCAGACCTTCTATTGTGGCATATAAACTGACAGGTTCCTGTCAGACCTCTGTGGCAAGCAGCTGCTTGAGGGGGTATTTATTTTTATAGCCGTCCCGTGGCCGAGTGGTTAGCATGCTTGGCTACTGATCTACGGGACCTGGGTTCGAGCCCCAGGTAAAGGCATGGATGTTCGTGTTGTTTTCTGCTGAGGTCCTGTGCACCTCTCATCCTCTCAGACCTTCTACTAGGGCATATAAACTGACAGGCTCCTGTCAGACCTCTGTGACAAGCAGCTGCTTGAGGGGGTATTTTTTTTTTTATAAAGATAAGAAGTGTCTGGAAACACTGCATGATAGATAAAATTTTTTGATAAGCAAATTTAATATTTTTTGATAAGCTTAGTGTAGCTTTAGTATTGTAAATTCTTTGGCCCGTTACAGCAATCAGGTTGAGTCTCACAAAATGACTCCCGCATGACCGGAAGTTACATGAACGAAGCAGAGATTACGTTTCACGTCAAGCTTCCAACATTGAATCTAGACCAAAAACTTTTGCTATGAACAATAAGAAACTTTGAGATGCAATTTTTGTGGCCAACCAGGGCACATGGAGCAATATTGCTACAGACAAAATGGCAATTCGGGAAACTTAAATTAGGATCTTTGAAGCAAGAGGCCAAAGTTTCTCAAGAAAATCCCTCTCATGAGTTGTCTTGCCACTGTTGTTTTACCTTTTTGTTAAGGCTGGTCACAAAGAAACTGAATTTATAGATTGCATGGATGTCCAAATGAGAAAATTTTAGATGATATTTATGACAATTGTCAATTGAATTTGCAGCTGCAGTCCAGTGGCCTTTCTGAGTTATTTTGTAGTTCAAAGCATAATGTTAAAGAACCTACAAAATGTCCTATTAATGTAATTAATGTAAATTTAGAGAAACAAGTTGATGATGCAAAGCAAATTGATAATGAGAAATGTGTTGATATAGTTGACGCCACCAAGTCATCGGATTCACAATCAGGGCCATGCATTGTTTGCATGTCTTTTATTGATGATTGAAAGTGTTTGTTAATGAAAAAATAGTCCATGATAGATTTATCTTTGCCATTCGGAGCCATCAAGTCATTTGGTGTTTTGTTAGATGCTGGAAGAAGCTATTGGCAACCAGTAAGCCATTGGCAGCAACAAATGACAGTAGGTGCATTCCATTGTCATTTACTGTGCTGTGTCAAAATCTTCCAAGAGTCTCTACCCAGCCTGTGAAATTGGTACCAACATGTGCATAGGTCTGCAATGTGCCAGCCAGTGAGTGAAGAAGTGTCATTTGTTCATTGCTGTCTGGTATCTTGATAGTTCTGGATCCAGAACCTGAAAGTCAACTCAGAGAGGGCTGCAATTGATATTTTGCAATGTGATAATTCACATGCAATAATTTCCAGTTGCCTACTTGGCCTGTTCAGACATTACATGCAGCTAATTTGAGTTCCAATTTTCGTGTTATAATTTTTGATATATTCAGTTGGTTTTGATTCTGATTCCAGCTGTAACTTTCTTTTTTTTTGAGTTTTGTGAATTTGCTATTATTTTGACTTTGGCCAGTAGCCCATTTTACACCAGTGCCCTGGCCACAGATATCTGCCAGCACTGGTGGATTGGTTGCCCTGGATGCAGTAGCATTATTTTGTAGCATATTTTGTTGTCTGTCCCTTGGCTTCTTGCCTGGTTTTATGTCTCCTTGGCAGGGGGACAACTGAAATTTCACACAGGTGGATGGACATGTTAGTCTGGCTTCTCAGCTGTGACCTGTCTGGCATGGGTGGCCCTTCTGGTAGCGATGCTACTGCCAGCATAGCTCCCAACCTCATCGAAGCGCACAAGTCCCTCCACCACAACAAGACCATGTCCATGGAGGGAATTAAACATTTCAAAATCTCTAACTATATAAAATTAAGGTATCACACAGCTAGAATAGTAATAAGATTTATTCACGATTATGCTGTGGTAATTAGTTTAAAACATTTAAAGTACGGTTTTTTGGGAGCAGGTCTCAAAAGTGAGAGAGTGCTTTACATCTTATAACCCAGTTATAGGTTCTACCTTAAGATTACCCATTTTTCTATACAGCTTATCTATGTGGCTCTTTTCACCTAAGAGCCGCTAGAACAAAATATATAGTATAAGACATATTTACCAATTTTGCTGGTACAATTGCACTTTGCAAACATTTGCAAGAGAGATCGTTAAGTATGCTATTAATAAGTATTCAATACTTGAAAACAACATTAAAATTAATAAAATCAATTATAAAGCGGGAACAGCCACAAAAACCAAATTCCAATTACAATATGCAGAAACAATAAATATACACAAGCACCGTGACGTGCTCTGCAACACAGAGATCCCACCCCTCCGGTCAGCGTGGAGTCTCCTGTTGCAGAGCCCGTCACGGAATGCGCACGCAATATGCAAACCATAGGTGACAAGATTGGAGCGAGGCTGGCTATAAATCGTGCACACTTTTACCAACACTACCGCCTGATGAAGCCACGTAAATGAGATCGTTGGCGAAACGCGTCGCAGGGAGTACCAGAACCGGGGAGGTTCGTGAGGTTTTTTAAATGTTTGTCGTAAAAAACATTTTTAAAGTTTTTAAAGTTTTTACATAGAAGTGGTAATGATTTGGAAGGAGCAGAGTTAATACCTACTCAAACTTTGGAGATGTGCTAGTAGCAAAAACGAACTGACTGCTTTACCCAATAAGCATAGTGAATCAACAGTTGAATATGTGCAAGCAATAGGCTGTGGACTCTACCAACGGAAATAAGAAACCGGTGTAACCCGAACTTGTGCAGAACACAACTTCAAGAACGGACAAAAAAAAAAGAAGCCGGGACTGTCTCACAGCAAATATACCAGCATAACAACTGTTTGAGTACTCCATTAAACCGGACTGGTAGCATACTTAACGATTTCTCTTGCAAATGTTTGCAAAGTGCAATTGTACCAGCAAAATTGGTAAATATGTCTTATTCTATATATTTTGTTCTAGCGGCTCTTAGGTGAAAAGAGCCACATAGATAAGCTGTATAGAAAAATGGGTAATCTTAAGGTAGAACCTATAACTGGGTTATAAGATGTAAAGCACTCTCTCACTTTTGAGACCTGCTCCCAAAAAAACCGTACTTTAAATGTTTTAAACTAATTACCACAGCATAATCGCGAATAAATCCTATCTCTAACTATATAAAATAAAATAAATAAAATAAATACCCCCTCAAGCAGCTGCTTGCCACAGAGGTCTGACAGGAGCCTGTCAGTTTATATGCCATAGTAGAAGGTCTGTGAGGATGGCAGGACCTCAGCAGAAAAACGACACACACATCCATGCCTAAATCCGGGGCTCGAACCCAGGTCCCTTAGATCAGTAGCCAAGCGTGCTAACCACTCGGCCACGGGATAAATTACAATAAATATTGGTTTCTCTTTTCCCGTCTTCATCTATTCCAGAGAAAACAAATAAAACATTATAAATCATTAGTGCCACAGTCGAAAAATAATAATATACTTCTCCGTTGCAATAAATCATCCAGTCGTTTCCCAGTGACATCCTTCCCATGTCAATTGATAAGCTAGGTGTAAGTGCTTCTGAAGATCTCGTTGGAGATGTCATCTATTCTATGTTGACTACTTCACTGCTGCTTGTTGTTCTGCAGGCTGTGGTCGTTTTGTTGACATTTCGTCGCTATGTGCTTGTCTTTGAAGAACCTGGCTTCGTGCTTTCCAGGTTTATTGCTGCTTGTCTCCAAATGATGCTTCAACAGTTGAAAACTTCTAAACTTGTTAGATTTATCAGGATTATTGTTGCTGTCTTGACACCAACAGATGACGTGGACGACGAAACTCAACAACTTTCCACAGCCATCTATAACTGTGCCAAAGGTATCTGCCCCATCATGAAACATCAACCCAAAGGTAGATCACAGACGAATGTTTGAACCTTATCAACCATACATTGGACAGACAACTTAACAAAGAAGTATGTTAAAAACTCAAAGCAGAAAGGGAGGTACAATGAAATACAGTACCAGACAGCCTAGAAGAAGTTATGCAGAAAAATGAATATCGCACACTGTATTCAACGAAGTTTAAGTGGCAAAACAAAAAAGACAAATAATAACATCCGTAAAGCAGATGGGTCCTATTGTAGTAATCTAAAGAAAGACTGCAACAGTGATGTGAATTCTTATTGCACCAATATTTCAGGCCTCAGATGCCACACCCATTCTCAATGAAGTAAATGGAGATTTATAGCTCCCAAGAAATAGTCAAGCAGAGGCAATTGACAAAGTTACAGCTTAAATGCTAGAAGCCGGTGGCAATATTCTTTCTCAATGACTACTCTCACTTCTGGAACTAATATGGCACTCAGAATAAATCCCCACTGTATGGAAACAGGCAATTATTATACCAATCCAAAAGGGGATAGCCGTGAATGCAAAAACTATGGAGCATAAGCCTACTGTCAGTTTTGGGAAAGGTCTTCACGTGCATCATCCAGAAATGCAACCATACCATGAACAATTAACAAGAGAACAAGCTGGCTTCCTTGCAAACAGAGAGTGTTGTGATCAAATATTCACCCTCAGACAGCTCATGGAAGAACACATACATTGTGGAAAATGCACTCTCATTATATTCGACTTCCATTCTGCTTTTCACACTGTATTTATCATTTTGGGGATTATTTCATTTTTTGGACATCACAATTCTCGTTTCCGAGCTGTAGGAGTTGCGCATGCACAACTCCGACCTTTTGATTGTCAGTCGCTAATGTGTGCATGTAGAACACGACTCCTCTTGCCTCATAGCTAGTGCGATCATCAGATTATGAAAATATTTTCCCCGTCGTGCAACAGCAGTGGTTTGGTTTTTAGGGTTTTATGGTGCATTAACATCTAAGGCTATAATGCTCCAAACAAATTTCCAAAAAGTAAAAAGATAAAAGTCATGAAACCTTGAACCAATTTTTAAAAATAAACTACAAATTTAACAAGAAAAATGTAAAACAATAAAATACCACGTTGGGAATAACAGTAAACAAATGTAGAAATATCTTGTAAAAAGAGATGAAAGTAACCCAGGTGAAAGCAGCCTGGGTTAAATATATATATAAAAAGCTGAAGAGTAAAAACTATATGTGAGAATATACTGGATTTTAATCAAATATAATGGTTTTTTAAAATATCCAGTATATTTTAAAAATCTAAATCAGATCACAGTCATCAGATAAACAAATGTCTGAGTGTAAGGGGCTCGGACGTAAAATCATGATGGTTAAAAAACACGTTCAAACGTAAAACATGGACACTAGTTTAAAATGTCTGATAGTTAAAATGGTGTCACAAAACTCACACTTAGGTACATTGTCCGCCCGTAGAAGAAACGAATGACTTAAGTGGAGCCGAGCAAGTACAACTTCCTCCTTGCGATTCCTGTGGTAACAAGACTGCCATGGTTTGATGATAGGTTTGATCTCAAAGAGCTTGTTCGCAAGCTGTTCTGACCAAGATCTCTGCCACTGTGCAAGGAGCTCGTTGGTAAAACGCTGCCGGAAATCCAGATATGGAACCTGCAGCGGAGAGTCGAACAAGGGCGTGGCTGACTTGGCAGCAGCGTCTGCCAAGTCAGCCACACCCTAGTTCGACTCTCCGCCACGTAGTCCAATTTCGATCGGACAAGTGCGCGGTAGAGGCGGAGCAAGGAACATCGGTCCGCCCCCCAAGGGAAGAAAGGACCTTGATGATGTTCAATGCCCGCATGGACCTGAGATGATGTATATGTGGTAAAAAGGTCAATTTCCGATCGAATATGAGACCGAGCAACTTGGTCTCCGTCACAACTGGAATGATGTTACCCCCGAGCTGCAGCTCGGGATCCAGATGAAGATTACGCTTGTGGCAAAAGTGCACACAAGCGGTCTTCTGTTGGGAGAACTGAAACCCGTTTGCCGTCGCCCAAACCGAAAGATTGTTCAGTGCAATTTGCAGTTGTCTTTCAATGACCCTCATGCTGGATGAAGAGCAAAAGATGCTAAAATTGTCAACATTGAGGGCATTGCCTACAGATGGAGGAAGTTGTCTAGTAATAGAATTAATCTTGATAGCGAAAAGCGTAACACTCAGAACACAGCCTCGTGGCACCCCCTGTTCTTGGGGGTACAGCCGAGACAGAGTGTTACTGACACAGAAAGAACGTTTCGATAAGAAGTTGGAGATGAAGATCGGCATGTGATCTCTCAAGCCAAAGCTATGAAGGTCATGAAGAATGTCGAAGCTCCAAGCAATGTTGTATGCTTTCTTGATGTCAAAGAAAATTGACACCAGGTACTCCTACGTAAAAATGAATTTCTGAAAGCCGATTCGAGGCATATCAGATGGTCAAGAGTTGACCGTTGCCCGAGAAAGCTGTTGTGTTCTAAATACCAAATGAGTCTGGCATTTACCATTCTTTACAACACCTTGCACACGCAGCTTGTCAATGCAATGAGACGATAATTCGAAGGAATCTTGGAATCCTTTCCTGGCTTCGGGAAGGCCAAGACAATGGCGTCCCGCCAGGAGTCCGGAAACTGCTCCTCGAGAAAAATACGATTGAAGAGTCGGAGCAGTCGATCCTTACTCGATGGTGAGATGTTGGAGCATGGCATAATGGACATTGTCCGGCCTGACAGCAGATGCACCACGACGAGTGCAGAGCAAGGCGAAGCTCCTCCGCTGTGAATGGCCTGTTATAAGGCTGCAGACCATTTGAGTGGAAGAACAGCAGAGAGCATTCCACCCTGCCCTTCTGGGCCAGAAACTCAGGGGAGTAAGAGGAAGAAGAAGAGATGGAGGAGAATGACTCCCCCAGAGTGTCGGCAATTGCCTGTCCATTGTGCTCCAGGATCGATAACGAGTAGGATGTGTAGTCCCCATCTATCTTCCGGACTTTATCCCACACAACCTTAGAACTGGTTGTGCGGGTGATAGAAGACATATATTTGATCCAAGCAACAGCAGTGTGTGGGATTTGTATGCAGCATGTACATTAAGTAATGTTAAGTAACAGAGTCAGTTTCGTGAAACGGTGTAGTCAGAATTGACAGATAGTGGAGAGATAGAATGAGAGCATCAGTAGAGAGAGAATTATTGTCAGTTATTAGAATGAGATTGCGAATAGTAGAATTGACAGTATAGTTAGTAGAGATGTAGGAGTCAGAAGTATTGTGTAGATAGATGCGAGTTGCTAGTACTCCAACTTTTGTATTCTTCCATTAAATTTGGCAAGTCTTTGAATTTTTTGGAAATAAAAAGTTTGTTTTAGATGAGTTTTTTAATTAAATTTTTGATATTTTTCTCTAGAGCAATGTTAATTGATTTTTGATTAGATTTAAATTTTAATTAAACTTGTCAATCCTTTTTGGAATTCTTACTTGATAAGTAATGCTACATACATAATGAACTCTATTTCAACTTCATTTGGCAAGTTAATATTACCTTGTGCCTGATAAAGCTATCTGGAATTTTGAATAAATTTGGATCAAACAAAAGGTCCAACTTGAAAAGTTAATAATCTTGCTTTTCATTGGCTTTTGTGGTTAAGCATAATAAAACAACGACTGGACAAAATTCTTAGGTAGACTTGCCCTTCATTCTTTATGTTAAACAGAGTAGTTTTAAATTGCACTGAAAAAATCTTTCAGTAATGCAGAGAAGCACATCTACACCTTTAAGATGATTTCTATCCTCCTACCTGAAAACAGGGAATGTGGGGTGTAGTTTTGCATTGTCTTGCAGAAGAAGTACTTGATCTATTTTCCAATTCTGAGTTGTATTAAAGCATCACAGAATTCATGCTCTCGTTATATTGAGTCCATTGTGAACCAGACTAAAGTGCATCCCACCCTTAATACTCCATCAAATGCACAACATTGCTTTTGTTTCAAATCGCTCCCCTCTTTGGGACAGAAAGTGTGGACTGGCCTGGAGTAAACCACTACTTTTGGGTGTTTGGATTGTTGAAAGATTTTTCCTTTGAAATAACAATTCACTTGATGAAATGGTGGTCACGTGGATTTGCAAGGAGTTTCCTGCAGACTTCAACATAACTGTTTGCTTGTTCAGTAGTCAGTTCAAGTAGAACACTTCAGCAACTCCTGGCTATTTTACTGAAAGCAATCAAGTATGGATGAGTCTGTGTGTGCTTTCAATAGAACAGTTCAACAACATGGCAGAGAATGTTGCAATCTATTGATATAGGAAGTCCCAGTTGCAGCCTACTTCCAAGGCTTATGTTCCACCTTTAAATTTCTTTAAGAAAGCTTGAGCAGCATTAATGGAGACCGCTCCCTCACCTTCCACTTCACATATTTCTTCTTGACCTGCTTTGGTAGCTTTTAATCCTTTTTTCCCACAGTAATGATATACAATTGCACAAATATTCACTCATATGTGTCTAATGATGGAAACCAAGACTCCAATACTTGCAATAGTTACAGATTGACAGAGTAGACTTTATACTTTCCTTTAATATATTCAGAGGCATGCAATACACTGATGTACCACTGTAGAAATTTTGCATGGCAAAATATGAAGACTTATGAATCATCCTAGTATTATTTAGGATTAAATGCTCTTTCATGTTTTTGGCCAGTATGGTAGCGAAAGGGTTAAGGAGGTGCAAAATTTCCCTGCATTAGCTCAACTGGTAGAACTAGTAAATAATCAGGAGACCACCTATTTGAGTCTGAGAGGCAGAGTGGATTTCTTCACTCACCTAATTATACAAATTCGCTGTCAACTCAGAGATTTATTCCTTCCTATAACATTAAATCTAATTCTATGATGCAGTATATTATGTGTTATTGTAAAACAGTTTATGCAAAGAATGTAAACAATAGTTTTAGCATATCTGTACTATTTATAAATGCTTTTTAATTTTACAGTTTCTTTTTTATGGGAGACTTATATGTCTCTTGCTAATCCTTAAAGTGTCAGGTTTCACTCTTGTGGCCAAGTTAATTTTAAAGGGTTTTCAGAAAATAAAATGCACAACTTTAGAACCTCATCATAAAGTAAATAATGAAGGAAAATACTCATGTTATATACCAAAAGAAAGAGCATTTAGTTGTGATTAATAAATGGGCAAATATTCTAAGAAAAATAAAATAGTTAAAGTTTTTAAACATTTTTTTAAATATTGAAAAATTTTACTGTACTTTTTCTACTTTTAATTCAGTAAAATTTAAAAAAAAAAGTATTTTCTGCATTTTTTTTTTACAAATTATTTTGTTATCCTAATATAAATAAGATAATATTTCCATTATGCTTAAATCTTTCATTTATTTAGTGTTTCCTGAATTTTTTTTAGTGATTTATGCAAATAACGCACAAGGCTTATGATTAGATTTTTGACGATCAGCAAACTCTAAGCCTAAGGAAAGTGGTGTCCTAAAAAATTAATTTCAATTTAAAAACAAGATAATTTAAATAAAGATGAAAAACATCAAAAAAAAAAGAAAAAGAACTGTTAAAAAATTGAATAAAAATATTTCAAAGCATTAAAAATTCACCCACAAGCACCGAAATTGAGAATGAATTGTTTTAATATAATACGCATAACTATTACAAAAAAGTTTACTTTTAACATTTCAGCTAAAAATCACAATGTCCTAATGTTATTACTGTATTTGGTTAAAATATCATCAAAATTATCACTAAAATGAGTTCTATCTTTTAAAAATCATGCTTTTAGGCTAATTGTACTATCCTATGATTCTTCCGATATCAGCCATTAGAGATCACTAGCGACTTTATTGTGATTCGTTTCAAATTATTCTTTATAATCGCAGTATACATTTGAAAAGCAGCAAAAAAATAATTCCATAAACAAAAGAGTAAAAAAGAAGTTTTTAAATTGAAAAATCCCTAATATATTGAACAAAAGCATTTGGCAGTGTTACGGGATGATGAAACTTCTGGTAGTAATAAAATCAACAACTTACATTAAAAGTTTAGAAAGCATTGCAACACCTGCAGCTATAAATAGATCAACAGACGGGAAATCGAAAACCGATCGATAATCAACTATGGTAAGGCAGAATAAAGGCATAAACTAAATCATCGCTACTTGATGCTATTATGGTGATTCAACATGTGTGTACAATCAATAATTTATTGTTTTTTTTACTTTTTCATAATTTTTTTCAAGCAGAATCAAGAGGAAAAAATATAGATATCATAGACTGAAATGTTATTTTCGAGATTTGATTAGAAAAGGTTAAAATAATGCCAATTTCTGTTAAAAATAAATAAATAAAATTTACAATCTTGCACTACTAAAGGGTAGACTGACTGATGGCTCCCAGAATCGGAAAAGTGAAAATGATACACCCAGCTATGGTACATTAAGGGTTAAAGAATACGCTAGATGTCATATCAAGGACATCTAGTGTGATCTTTAACAAGAGACATGTCTCCAATCAAAAAACCGTGTAAAATTGAAAAGCATTTGTAAGCAATAAAAATATGCAAAACTATTATTCAAATGCTTTGCACAGGTTTGGATGAGAGATTAAAGAACACACTAAATGTCCCTGATAGAACATCTAGTGTGTTCTTAATATGCATAATATACATGTACAAGTCTCCTGTCAAGGACATTTGGTGTATTCTTTAACATGTACAGGATATAGGTCTCCTGCACATGTTCAGTTCTGTTTGTTAGTGTCCTATCTGCCAAAGGCAGCCCTCTTAAGCCCATCAGTGTTTTGAAGAAGAAAAATTAGTAGAAAAAATTCTCAATATACGGTTGGAACTAAACCTGAACAGTTATGGGCCTAGCATGCAATCCACTGAACCCAACCTTCTCTCCTAAAATGAAAGATGTAAGCAATAAATATATTAAATGTTTATATTAGAATAATGAATTAAATATGAAAAAAATATTAAAACAAACCCACTTCCCTATCTTTTCACTCACAATTAAATACTTTTTTGGTATATACTGTGCAATATTGCTCTTTACCAGTTATTACAGGATAAGGTTTTAAAGTTATTTTATTTTCTGAAAACATTTCAAAATTAACCCACCTATGAGAAAACATGGGTTAAAATAACTTTACACTTTAAGGGTTAATAGGATTTTCCTGAACCAGATCAAAAAAATTTTAAACTGAAGTTACCTTAATTTCAACTTGGTTGAAAGTCTTCCCATTGTATACTCCAACAATGGAACCAACCATTTCTGGGACTACTATCATGTCTCTCAGATGAGTTTTAACAACTTCTGGCTTTTCAAGAGGTCCAGCTTCCTTTTTTGCTTTTCTCAATTTCTTTATAAGAGCCATAGGTTTTCGCTTTAATCCTCTTGAAAATCTCCTCCTTGCACGACAATGTAATAACTCCATTAGTTGGGTGCTGTAAAAACACAACCACACTAAACAAAATAACTTCTTACAACTTACAATAAACATTTAAGACAACACAACCATGAACAGGTATCATACAAAGAATAAAGTTCAATAACAAAAAATGCTTCTCTATTCAGATACATGAAAGTAATTCCAAATTCATCGGTCCATACTATTTCATTCTTCATTTACTCTTAAATTAAGCTTTTAAAGCAAAAAGTGTCTTCCTTCAAGGTACAAGTTTGTTATGAGACTGAAGGGATGTGATTAAGTTTTCTCAACAGATAACTCATTATGAAGGTGTTTTTCATTTATGTGGATAAATATGCAAACAAAATGTCTATTATAAACAGTTTAAGAAATTAAGTCTCCCCCAGTTGAGCACTTTTGAACGAGGAATTGTAAAACAAACTGCACCAAGAAACAATAACCCATCATACAACAATAAATGGTAATGCATCAGCTGCATTACAATGAACAAGAGAGCTGTTAACCATTAGAATGTAACATTTCTCCTTGAGCATTCTAGATACAATTAAAATGAAAGCTGAGGTTCCTATGTTTGCTAAGCTGATTGACATTTGAAAAACAACTATATTTTGATCTTTTGCATTTCAGTCTGAAAGTTAGCAAATCAAACTCTAAAACGATAAATTACCTGTTAATTTATTCATTATATTGATAAAAATCTATTAATCCTGTAATAAAGGCACCTGACCATTTCAGTGAAATGAATATTACTGGGCATTTTGGGGAGTGGGGGTGGCTCAAGCAGTATCACATCAGACTCATAATCTGCAGTTCCCAAGTTCAGTCCCACCTGGACCAGCTTTAAGATAAGATGTTAAGCCATGGCCTGGTGTGCAGGAGAACCATTCCTCTGAGTCTTCATGGTCCTTGTGACCTGACCATTTATACATGGTGTGACAAAAAGCGCCACTCAGAGGTAAAACAAGACAACTGGGCATTTCCTATTTAATGCAAAGTTTTCAGAATAAAATGCACTAAACTGTTTAAAAAAGTTATCTGACCTTTTCGACTGATCAGTTTAACATATTTCAGTAAATAAGTATTTTTTGTGTGAGCATCTGCACTTTATCTTTTAACAGCTAAAAGCTTCATCATTTTATTAATTTAATTCAATATTGTCTTCTTTTTTCAGAACCTTAAATTTTTCTTTTAACCCTTTTACAGTCCAGTTGACATAGGCAAAATCCAAAACGAGAGGCTGAAGAAGTCTATTTTTTTTGTACAACACATAAGACTAAAATTATATTATTTTTTTTAAAATAAAGAACAAACTTTTATTTGCATATCTCTTATAAAAATACATAATTCAAGCTGGAACAATAGTACTTTTTTTCACTTGATGATTCAAGTTTCGAAATTCTCCCAAAAATTAACCAAAAGCTGAGAATTTTCACAATCGGAGGATTTTGCAAATGTAATTAATCCTAACTGAAACCAATCGAACTAGATCATGACAGAGTTCATCAGACCTCGTTAATTATTTACAGGTGTGATCTGTACATTCGGTGGTTTACATACAAGGATATTTACCATGTCGGCTTGATTGCATTCTGCACATTGTCTCCATTCATTGAATTAGAGTGTCATTCAATGTCAATCCAATCAGGCCAGTTCACCACAGATTTCAGTGATATTGCCCAAAATATATCGAGTCAAATATTTTTCTATAAGTTAGTCCTTCAACTTAAGGAGGAAATATACCAATTGTGACCTAAGGTTTTTCGCTTTTTTTTTATATGATAGATGAGAAACCTAAACTGGTGCTCTGATGTATATTTTGACTATGAATTCAATAAAAAAAAAAACTGAAACTTTTAAATTGTGAAAATAAGAGATGTGGCCCTAAAAAAAAAAACTACATATATTTATACATTATGCTCCATCTGGAAGTATGGTCATTGTGCTGATAACGAGAAAAAAATATTGAAGTTATACCTAAGTTATCACTAATGATGCACTTCAGGGTACTGCAAGCTGCATATGTCGATGCTCTTTGTGCCTGTGCACTAGGCAGAGGCTACAGACGTGCCTTGCTGCTTGCACTCAAAGGTGACTTCACAACTAAATACCATTCAGTTGCTACTCACATCTATAATACTGTCAATGACAGAGCAGTTAATGAGAGTTCATATTATTTAGCATATCTTTCCTGCTGCTTGAATTGCAGGAATGGAAAACGAAGATTATTATCTTCTTATTGTATGTTTTGTTAAGTTTTCTTGTTAAGCTAAGGAAATGAATCAGTGTAATTGAAGTCATATAAGTAACACAGGAAAAAGCAAGATGCATGGAATTATTTAATGATAGTTTATTAAGAAAAAAAAGTTTTATTGGGAAGCAAACAACTTTTAGCTAATATTACTCGTTTTCTTTTCCAGTGTAATATATGTGTCTTTGTAAAAGCACTTGGAGTGAGCTAATTACTACTGCGCCCACCCTACTGCGAATTGCCTGTCATGTCTATTTTATAATTGCCTTAAATTTTCTGTCAGGTTGCACTTTCGAGAAGAAATGTTCCATTTTTAGTAAACTAAAATTGAAACCTTTATTAACCTGTCCCAATTTTTTACCAATTGAAATCTGCTCACCTTAGATATCACTCAACATTGTTTGTTCTCTCAAAAATTGGCATTTTCGTTTGCTGTGTATGCAATACATAGGTACTACTTCAATATTTTTTTTTCTCTTTATCAAAACATTGACCATACTCCATATTCAGTACAAAGTTATATGGATCATTACATATGTAAATTTCAATTTGTCTCTAGGGCCACATCAGTTTTTTCACAATATAAAATTTCACTTTTTTGCACCTTCACCCTTGCTAAAATTGCCCTCTTACATAAGGACTGATTTCCATGCCAAGGAAGTCGTTTTTTGCTTCCATATCCAAGACCTCATTAATTTTAAAAAAAGATCAAGGTTTTTTTACTGGAAAATGAAGAAATAATAAAAGAAACAATAACACATAATGCAATGTTAAAATATCCACAGCTCAAAGTGTATAAACTGCAACACCAAAAAGCAATAGAAACAGATATGTAAATCACAGGAGGCAACTGACCATAAGAGATATGCAAATGATCAAAGTTCCACAGCAACTGGACAAGTGACACCCAGCAAAGCTGTGGATAAATACCAGGTGCTCAGGAGCTAATATTACAAGACAACCAACACTGAGGTGGGAGTGCATACCGTAAAAATATTCAGAACATGCTTTGGAGACTGGTGGGACCCTTATGCCAATTGATGCCTTCTAAGAGCGAATCGTCAATATGCAAGCACAGTGCAATGGTGCATGCAAACATCATGAAGCACAGGTATGGGACCAGCATGCCACATCACAGGATGTGAAGATCACATGCGATCCTTTCACCACAGCAACTGTGCAGCAGAGTGATTTGCGGACTGCTACGGGTACTGTGATCTCCATGCAAACCATTAGTCAATGTTTGCATGACACAAGAACAAGGACAAGACATTCAGTTCAGCATCTGCCATTGCAATGACATTACCAGTTACGCCATCTTCATTGGTGTCAAACAAGACAACATTGGACTATGGAATGTTGTTCAAACAAATACTGATTATGTTTTGTCATACCAGATGGCTGTTTGTGCACATGGCTTCAACAGCGTTGACACGAGGAAGCTTATTCCATTAGCTGCCATATGGCCTCTCCACTGTGGTACAATGGTATGGGGTGGCATCACATATGGTGGCCAGAGACCTCTGCTCCATGTTTCTGGCACACTGATGGGGAGAAATTACATCACTCCTGTGGCATGACCCCCCCCCCCCCACCAACACACACACACACACTGCATGTGCAGTCTCCAAGGTAATTGGACTCCAAGCCATGGGAGACAACATTCTCCCATGGCTGCCATACTCCCTGGACGTGTCACCCATTGACCATGTGTGGGACCTTACAGATCCTGTACCTTACAGACCAGCTTCCCTGGCAACAAACTTGGTACAGTTTTGTCCCCAATTGGATGCTGTTTGGAATGCCATACTTCAGGGCACCATTAACTATCTGACTGATGGAATGCCAAGACGTCTACAAGTTTGTATAACTTCCCAAGGTGGGCCTACCATGTATGGACGAATCTGAAATAAATATATGTATCTTGCTTTCTCACATTCTGTTTTCTGATAATTTGCACATCTAGCCTCATAGGTTCTGTCCTGTCAGTTTTGGGATTATACATCACTTCATTCGTGGTGTCATGCTTCCCACTTTGAGCAGTGTAACAGAACTCAGAAAAAAAAATCAATAACAATAAGTCAGCTAAAAGGATCATAAATTTACAGAAATTAATAAGGTTTAATTATAAATCATTACAAGAAAACACAGTGAGTAATAATAATAAATAAAAAAGATTTATTTCACAATATTATTGTTAGGAGAATTATCTCCTGTGTTGCAGCTTAAGATGCTAAAACAATACAAGGTAATAGTTCGTTTTACACACCGTGCAGTTAAAGGCTTAGGTATCTTTACCACTATGGGAGAATGATCCTTGGTTGGTGGCTGGTACACTCACCTTAGTTGCAGTACTCTAGTTGTCAGCAGTTCAACAATCCAATAGTATTGCTGGGTGGTTGTTGGCACTGTCCTTTATGTGCAATGATCACCTGGCAATGCTATTAGACTAGCAAGCCACCGACAACTAGAGCACCGCAGCAACCGAGCGCAAACCTCAATAGCAACTACATTGAGTATGCCAGCTACCAATCAAGAATCACTCTCCCATAGTTGTAAATATACCCAAGCCTTTAACTGCAAGATATGTAAAACGAACTATTACCATCGAATCATTTTAGCATCTCAAGTTGCAACACAGGAGACATAACTCTAACAGCAATATTGTGAAATAAATCTTTTTGCTTATTTTTATTATTAGGTTTAATTATAAAAAAATTAACTTTACAGAGTGAGTTTATATCCAATTTGTTGGAAGTACTTGGACTTAAATCATCCATGTAAACAACTTGCCATGCAGCCACTTAGCAAATGAATCTCCCAATTCTTGCATGTGTGAATGAGCAATTATAACTATAAATAAAAAAATAAAATAAATACCCCCTCAAGCAGCTGCTTGCCACAGAGGTCTGACAGGAGCCTTTCAGTTTATATGCCAGAGTAGAAGGTCTGAGAGGATGGCAGGACCTCAGCAGAAAAACGACACATACATCCACGCCTTACCCGGGGCTCGAACCCAGGTCCCTTAGAACACTAGCCAAGCGCGCTAACCACTCGGCCAAGGGACGGCCTACCACTCGACCAAGGGACGGGTTATAACTATAACACCTGTGATAATGTGCACTGCAGCCAGTCTTCAAGAAGAATTGGCTATGAAGACATTTTTTGCTATAGTTTCGATTTAAAGAGTGCAAAAGACATAGAATGCTGGGATAAATGATAAAAACAATTCTAATAGTGAAATAGGTTTAAGGCAGAAAAGTGGTATATACTTCACAATTACTTTCAAAATCTTCAGTTTTTAAAAATAGCAGTTCTTCGTTAATTTTAAGAGATTTTTAAAACTTTATGGTTGTGTGTGTAGTTTTTCTGCTGAGGTCCTGCCATCCTCACAGATTTTCTACTATGGCATATAAACTGACAGGCTGTTGTCAGACCTCTGTGGCAAGCAGCTGCTTGAGGGGGTATTTTTTTTATTTATTGATAATAGTTTAAATCAAACTTGCAAGCTTAAATCAGAAGACTCCTTCAGAAAAGAGTAACATTAACAATCAAATTAGCAATACAGTGTAGAATTTCTAAGAAATGGCAATCAGATGACTTTAACAATTGCTTATATTTTTGTTTAATAATATATGCATTCATTAAGGGGAAAAAAAGAAAATTTTCAAATGGCACTTTTTTTTAATCAAAGTTTTTTGCTGTACTAAAAACGAACTTTGGCCTCTCATTTCAGATTAAAATATTATATGATATCTATGTTTGCCTTGGACCTTGGAAGAGTTACGGGTTAAGTTAAACAACTATAACTCCTTATAAAAAGTTTGTGATTCAAAATATTTTGCGCAATTCCACATCTAATATGCACTAATAGATATGTCAAATATCACCAAACTCTCTTATGTGTGATGAACTTTATGGTTGATTTGACATGGAATGGACCTTCTATTATGGCATATAAACTGACAGGCTCCTGTCAGACCTTTGTGGCAAGCAGCTGTTTGAGGGGATATTTATTTTTAATTCACATAAGATTTCTCTAGAATTTTATGACATTATTGATCTTTTGGAGTTATGCTACATCACCAGTTATGAAAATGGCCAGTTTGCTGCTGTGGAAAGATCAATTTTCATTTTATTTCTGTAGACATATGTCATTATCAATCTTTCAGAGTTATGCTACTTCATTATGATGCTGGCTGGCTTACAACTTGTCATTTGCAGCAATTTTTTTAACATCTCATTAGAAGTTTTCCAGCCAAAACAAGAACATTTTAGTTTCCTGAAAATCAATGGAGTCTTGGATTATGGAAGCAAAATGGAACTATTTGGCCTAGATATCAGTCCTGCAATGGTTGGAACCATCCTTCATCACTACACTTAGGGGATTTTAACTACCATTCCCTTGACAAAACATTGTATCAAAATTATTAGTTTTTAATTGATTGGTTTAAAAAAATTTTACCATCCCACTCAAAAAGTTTTTCTTTGTGTCTTTGAAGATATTGATTTTTGTAAATTCTTCATGCACTAACTTTTTGGTATTTTGCAAGAGATCTCCAAAATGTACCTACCACCCAAAGAAAAAAATAACCAAGGAAGTGTTCCTCAACTTCCATAAACAAGACAGAAAAATTCCAAGAATTACGAAGAATGCAAAGTCACCTTGTGTTTCACAATGAACAAAAAATATATATATAAACAAAAATCTAGTATGTGAAATTTTTTAATTATTATTCAGAAAAGTTTTCTTTCTACTGATACTTTTTATTCATCACGTTTTCTAAAATTAAATCTTAATTGCATTGTCATATCTATTTCTGTGGGTTTTATTTTTCAAATTCTAAAGTTGATTTCTTTGATTTATAGCTCAGTAGTCAAAAAGCATGGCCTTTTCTCAAAGCATAGTTCTCTAAGAAGAAAAAAAAATTCTGAAAAGATGGTAATTATCTTGGTTCAAGTAAAAATTTCTGTTGAGGGAAAATCCACTGTGCTTTCTTGCTTGTGGGTTGACAGCCCCAAGTGAATAGATTCACAGGATATGTTTTACCAGCTGGTAGATAATCCTGATCTGAAGTCATCACAAGTACCTGAACTCTTGCTTCTATGGGCATCATGAAATCATACATTGGAGGAAGTCTTCCAGTGTAGATGGCATCAGCCTTTAGTAGTGGGGGAATGGGTCTTTGTCCCATGCCTGTGATTAAGGGGCTGTTTGATATTGTCGGCATTCCCTCTCTCAATAAACATAGTTTCTTTAAACATCCCACTAACCATTTTCTCTAGGTAGCTGGAATGTGAAGACTGCACAGAGATTATTATTTTGGTGTCCTCACACAAGAATTCCAACATTATAACTTAAATATTCTCGGCTTGCAAGAGACTAGATCATAGATTCCCAACGGGGGCGATACCGCCCACCAGTGGGCGGTAGCGGATCCAGAGGCAAATGGGGGGCGTTGAGGCAGTCAAGAGGGGCGGTCAAATAAATAAATTTAATGGAATTTTCTGTGACAACCTTTTTATCTCTTCTATTCTGTGGTGTCTTCCTGGTGATTCTGGTCATCCACTACCTCATCCGTCATGTATAGCTTTTCAACTGCAGCTTGGACAATAAGTTCCCTGCTACTGTCTACTAGCGTACTGGTACGTCTGAAGTCGACTGAGATGCTCTCAAAAGTTCTCTTCAATTACAATACCATCCCACGTCAGAACATAAGGTATAATATTAACATTACATTTGTGAATTAGGCTCAACTCATTAGCCAGCAGATCATACTTCTTCTTTTCAACCTCTACTGTTTGCAGGTTATCCTGAGATGTTATTCCTACTTCAATAATTGTAATCTCATTCAATACCTTACCATGCACTACTATATCAGGCTTATTATGTTGGACATGTGTGTCCGTCCTGATGGGCAAATCAACCTAAATGCAATAATAATATAATAATAAATTTATTATATTTAATATTTTTTTATAATTTTTTTTAATATAATAAAATACTTTGAAAATACCTGTTTTCATGAATAAATATTTTATCTAGCTATGTAAATTATCTTATTGTTATCGCGTTAATAAGCATTTTTAAATTAGCATTAGGTATACCTATACCTATATTCTAAACTAAAACAAATTAGGTATACCTATACCTAATTTGTTTTAGTTTAGAATAGATTGACGGTGACAAGTCCTTGCAAGTTGGTAGGCAAACACGCGGTTCATGCAATTTAACATGTTTCGACAAGAATATGGGAGCTTGAAATGACTTGTTTACAGAGCAAGTGCGCTGGCATCGCAAACATACAAGTTAATGCGTGCACAAAATCAAATCTATAAAAGCGATAGCTCTAGGAATGTTTTATTATTTTTATGTGCTTCGCCGTGATAAACAGTCATGAGTGATAAGTGTTAGAAGTCATTATAAACATTATTTTTATAACTATCTATAAATCTGTTGAGAAGTTAATTTGTATTTGAAAATGTCTGAATCTAAATCTAAAAAGAAATGCCGGCAGTACAGTATTGAGTATTTGAAATATGGATTTACGTACTCTCCTACAAACCAATCATTACTTATGTGTTTAATTTGCCGAAAAGAAGAGCATTTAAATAAAATGCATGCTGATAAGAAGAACAAAGATTTATCCTATTTTCAAGAACTGGAAAAGCAATATTTAAAACAGCCAACTATGTCAAACCTTTTTGCGTCATCTTCTAAACAAGATGATGATGGACTATCAGCCTCATATAACGTTTCATTGTTAATCGCAAAAGCAGGAAAACCACACACAATTGGCGAGGAATTAATTTTGCCGGCAGTCAAAGAGATATTAAAAACTGTTCTTCATCGTAAGACACCGTCAGATATCAAAAAAATTCCTCTCAGTAATAATTCAGTGCAAAGAAGAATAGATGAAATGGCAAAAGACGTTGAAATATCATTATGTGATTACTTAAAGACTTGCAAATTTTCCATTCAACTCGATGAATCAACTCTACCAAATAACGAAGCTCTACTCTTATCATACGTAAATATAAAAAATAAATACTCCCTCAAGCAGCTGCTTGCCACAGAGGACTGACAGGAGCCTGTCAGTTTATATGCCATAGTAGAAGGTCTGAGAGGATGGCAGGACCTCAGCACAAAAACAACGCATACATTCATGCCTTACCTGGGGCTCGAACCCAGGTCCCTTAGATACGATTTATAAAAGAAGAAAAAATTCATGAAGAGTTATTTGCTAAAAATTTGGAATCTGATACAAAGGGAGAATCTATATTTAATACCATGCAAAAGTTTTTTCAAGAGAAAGAAATTCCTATTTGCAATATTTTGTCTGCTGCTACTGATGGTGCTCCAGCAATGACAGGGCGTCATAAGGGTTTCATAGTGCATTTGAAACAAGCAGTACCAAATGTACTCGCTGTACATTGTATTATTCATCGTCAGCATTTGGTTGCAAAAAATTTGAATGAATGTCTGCATACGTCGCTCCATTACGTCAAAGAAGAGGAACAGACTACACATCAATGAAAGTGGCGATCTGCGATTGATGTTAACGAAATTGGAACCCGACATTAACAAATTGTTAACCCTCCACCAGCCTCAACCATCTCATTAATTTTTTTATTTATTATTAATTTTGTGTTTATCTCGTTTTTTATTTCTTATTGATTGTGTTTATTTTTAAAATTTTAATAAACAATTTTATTGTACATTTGGTTGTCGTTTTATTAATTTCTGCTTTATGATTTTTAATAGATAAATAAACAGATAATATGCAACAATATTTTAATATTTCACATAAAATTAACTATTATGGACTAAGGGGGCATTGAAATTTTTGTTCTCTTCTACAGGGGGCGATGGTCCAGAAAAGGTTGGGAATCACTGGACTAGATGACAGATAAAGGTCAGCTTTTTAAAAATAATCTTAAATTTCCCTTTTCAGGGAGGGAAGACAAACAAGCATCTCCAAGGTGTAGCATGTCTGCCTAACAATGCTCTAGAAGAGCATCATTAAGCAGACATGCTAACGATGCTCTTCTAGGATATGAGAGCATTAAATAAAGATTTTTTACATCCAAATTTCAGACAGGCATTAAAGACTTGAATGTTATCTGTTGTTTTGTCCCCACTGAAGACATAGGTGAGGATGAGAAAGACAGGTTTTACAGACAACTTCAGGATATTACCATTGTTCTAGGTGACTTCAATGCTAAAGTTGGTATTGACTCTGACCTTTGGGGAGGGGATGATAGGTGCCTTTGGTATTGGTAGCCACAAAAAGCATTGTCTTCTATGGGTAAGTAAACTTAATGGTTTGAGAATTACTAGCACTTATTACAAACACTGCAACATACATAGGTATACATGGCTTTCACTAGATGGGCTGCATAACAATATGATTGATTATATATTAAGAGCAAATGGCCTAGTTCTGTTAGGAATACCAGGTCATATAGGGGAGCTGAAATTCGATCTGACCATTACCTTGTTAAAAGTGTCTTGCAACAAACTTAACAAGTATTGTGCTAAAGTTAAAAAAAGTTCCTTTGACACTGAAGGTCTGAAAGACCCAGTTATAGCTAAAGCTTACCATGATAAGTTACTTAGTCATTATGACAGTAATGGTTTCTTACTACTGAAGTTGAGGAAGAATGGGACCATTCTAACACTTTTTTTTTTAACTTTTTCTAATGCTTTTTCTTGAAACTTACAGTACTCTGTTGGGTAAAAAGGAGCAGAGGAAGCAAAATTATTTGAGTTATAAGATGGTGCAGCTTATTTTGGAAAGGAAGAACTACACGAATATCCTTAATCAATACCCTACTACTCTTAGAAAGTGTGACATAGAGAGCTTAATAAATGTATAAAGGATCAGTTAGCAGCTGATAAGAATATTTGGCTTGATGGAATGGCTGAGAAAGCAGCTAGACAACATAACAGTAGAGAGCTGAACCAGATAGTTAATGTTTTGTGTGTGAAGAAACAGGCGGATATACAGGGATTGAACATTTCAGATATGTTCTAAACAATGTGGTTTAGTCTCCTGCTATTGTTTGTAATGATGATAGATGCATTACTATTTTAATGTTGGTTCTTTAGGCAAAATTGTAAAACATAACTAGACTGTAACACAGTCTGAAGTTATTATGACTATTACAAAACTTACACTATATAAATCCCCAGGGGTAGATGAAATTACTACTGAAATGCTTAGAGCTGGGAATGTTTCTGTTACCATATGGCTGATTGAAATTTTGAATATCTCTTATGATAAAGGCATGGTTCCTAAGGATTTTTCCAGAGCTATTATTATCCATATTTTTAAAAAAGGTGATCGCAGTTCTTGTGATAACTACAGGGGTATCAGCCTACTTTCTGTTGCAGGAACGTTCTTTACACCATAATTTTTTTTGCAGGAAATTTGGAAGTGTTTACCAATCATATACTTTTACTCTTGGTTTTTATTTTACTCTCTTCTACTTTAAATTTACTTTAATTTTCCCATACCTTCTTTATCACTTACTGAATATATTACAATGTAGAAATTTTTTTTGTGCAATCGTAACTGTCAAAGTTTCTGTGGCAGGCAGTTCAAAGTGGTTTTAGTTATGGAATCATTCTTACTAGCTGTGTACAAGATAATTGTTGAATGTTTTTATATTTTGAGTTTATTTTGATATTTTTATTTGACATAAAATTTAAAGAGTTAATATTTACACATCTATTATATATATATATTTTTTAAATGGCTGCATCATCATCGAAAGTTATCGATAAAGAACTGAGAAAAGTACATCCCGATAATCTAGGTTTTTTTTTTGCAATATTTTGGGGAATTGGATTCTTCATTCCCGATGCTGAGAGCAGGATATATTATGACTTTTTTTCATTCAGATGGAGGTGAAGATCAATTTGAATTGCATGACACCTCCAGTGAAAGTTGCAGTGATTCAGAGAAAGACTTCCACAGCTAAGCAACTTTCTGCCCAATGGTGTAAACTGAAAGCTCATTTTTGCCAAAAAGACATGCATTCACTTATATCCCTGGGAGAGAAAAAAAAACCCCTGCTAAAACAGCATTAAAAAATTCAAAACTTTTCAGCAGTGATGAAATTTTTAAAGAAAATTCAGAGCAAACCAACCAATTGACATGACCACAGCCTTTTTTGAAAAATATCAAACTCGGAATAAATATCACACTGCAAGGATAAGTAGATTTCACGATAAACATCTGAAGAAATCAAAAGTTTTTTTGCCCTAGTCTTAGCAACACGCTTTATTCGAAAACAATCCTTCGCTGAGTACTGATCCAAAAAGAATGTTGTACAGAATGCTTTCTTATTGAAAATCATGTCCAGAAACAGGTTTATATTATTACTTCAATGTTTGCATTTAAGTGACAACAGCATTGTTAGGATAAAAAAGCTGAACATGATTATAACATTTTAGGCTAAGAGACCCTGTGGATTAGCTTAATGCTAATACAACCCTGTGGTGAGATAGTACCCTTCCGTCAAAGCCATCTAACACATTCTTTACCACATACAGGGCTAAACTAGGTCAGGTTGTGATGGTCCTTCCATTCACTTTTACTTAATCAGTTTTGTTTTATTTACATTATATTCATCATTCTGGGGATTGTTTTTCTTTGGACTGATCACAAATCTCATTTCCGAGCTGTAGGAGTTGCACATGCACAACTCCGAACTTTGATTGTTAGCAGCTAATGTACATGTGCAGGACACGACCCCTCTTGCGTCATAGCTAGCACAATTGTCAGATTATTCAAATGTTTTCCTGGCGTGCAACAGACACGTGCCGGATTTGTACGCAGCATGTTATAACTAAATGATGTTAGGTCACAGAGTCAGAGGCAGAAGTGTAATCATAGTTAGTGGAGAAAAGTAGAGTATTGTCAGTGAAGATGTAATATTGTAGTGGAGAGAGATGTAGTAGAGATTTAGATGTGAGTTGTTAGTACTCCAACTTTCGTAGTCTTCATTTGAATTTGGTGAGTCTTTGAATTTTTTGGAAATAAACTTTGTTTTACAAACTTTTGAATTTTTGCTATTTTTCTCTTGAGCAACGTTAATTGATTTTTTCATTAGATATAAACTTTAATTAAACCTGACAATCCCCTTTTTTTTCATTCTTATTTGATAAGATGCTATATACACAATGAACCCTATTTCAACTTTATTTGGCAAGTTAAAATTGCCTGGCGTCAAACAAACTATCCGGAATTTTGGATAAATTTAATCACACAAAAGGTCCAACTTGAAAAGATAATAATCTTTGGAGCATTACAAGCTGTTCCCTGATATTAATTGATTTCAGAACAATGTCTATTCTAAACAGAGTGGTAAGTACTGATGAGGCAATAACTGGCTATAAAGGCAGAATTTATTTTAGGGTATATAATCCCCAAAAACAAGATAGATAGACTGACAAAGAACTGTCTGGCCTCATACCAGCAACATAGATCATAATGCCAAATAGGATTGGCCTACCTAAGTATAATTTAGGAGAGAAGTTGGGAATTTGGGTTGTTGTTGTTTGGGTTGTTTTACCTCTGAGCGGCACTTTTTTGCACACCATGGGCTAAATGGCCAGGTCACATGAACCCCGAAGGCTCAGAGAAGGTTGGAGGAGGGGACCCACTGGAACAGCTGTTGGGAGACAGATGGTAGCCTCCCGTCAAGGCCATCCAGCGTGTTCTTTAACGTGCACAGGGTATGGCTCTCCCGCACACGGGGCCACGGCTTAACGTCCCATCCGACGGACGGCGGCCTTTCCAAGCCCATCGGTGTCCCCTACTGACCGTGGGCAGGGCGGGGAGTTTTGCGGAGATAAATCTCAACGCTGACCCAGCTGGGACTCGAACCTGGGAACTACAGATTACGAGCCTGACGCGCTACCGACTGAGCCACCCCCGCCCCAGAAGTTGGGAAAGGAAGATGTAATTTCAAAGAGGGCCACTTTCAGTTATGAAGTGAAATGATAAAAGATGTTATCATGCTCTCTACCTTTCATTAAAACTGAAATGTCAGAGGTCCAGCAGGGAAGAAAGAGGCAAGAAGGTGGAGGTAGTCAGACTATTTTGAAGCCCAAGTGTGTGATTGACTATAATGCTGAAATGGGAGGTGTCAACCATGCAGACCAGTTGCTTCAGTATTATCCAATAAAATGCAGATGTTTGAAATGGTGGAAAAAGTTATCTTTCCTTATAGTAAATATGGCTGCTTTAAATGCCTATACTTTATTTAGGGAAAGTAATCCAACAGTAAGCCATTACCAGTATAGGATTAATCTTGTGAATTAGGAATGCTTGAAGAAGGTACAGTTCTCTATAATCAGGACAAAGCTCACATCCAAAGCACTATAACCCCATTTATGCAGTTAACTTGTTACCACTTTTCAAGAAAAATTTCATAACTGCATCAAAAGGAACAACCATTTAGAAAATACACTGTGTGTTCAAGATCAGGACAAAGAAACATCATTTGAGTATGAACAGTGCAAAGTGACCTTATGAAATGGCACCTGCTTTAAGTTGTATTATACTGAAAAAAATCACAAGACAGAGTAGCATTGTTGTTCAAGGTAAAAAAAAATATTTTATTTATTGGAATAAAATGTTCTTTTTATTAGAACTTAATCAAACAAATTTAGTTTCTTAGGTTTTTTTTAGAATTAAATCTTAATTGCCACATGGGTTTCACCTAATGTGTTGCACAGGAATATGATTATGTACATTTAACAGTTAATGGACTTATGAAAACCAGATCATGGAGGGGAATTGAAATTGGGTGTGACCATTAAATCCAATTTTCTTTGTGCTTTGCAACTGAAGATAAACAGCAAAAATTTGCAAATTTTGATAAGCTATTACAATCTATCATTTTTTTCTAAAAAAAAAAACGTTCTTTACAGTCCAGGCCATCTAGAATGATTAGATGAGTAACTGAAAGCAACACTTTACTATATATAAAACAAAACAGTTCCTTAAAATGACACCTTTAACCAGTTTTGCCAAACCTAAAAATCATATTAAACATATCAAAATATTAATTGTACATACTTTGACATATCCAGCAACTGATCCAGGTCAACACCACGAAAGGTGTATTTCCGGAAGGTTCTTTTCTTCTTCAGAGCTTCTTGTTGCTGTTCCTAAAATTGACAAGCAGTTTATCAAGTTGAAAGAGCATTTGAAAATCATTAAAAATAACAGAATATCTATTAACTATCTGATCATATTCATCATTATTTGAAAACTGCAAAATGGCTAATATCAGACTACAGTTACTATAAATATTTTTGTAAAGAGCAATAAAATTATGGTCAGCTCTTGTACTTCATTTAAACTAACAAAAATTAAATAATACCAAAAAAAAATTAAGCCCACTATCCTAGGAATGAGAGAAAATATTTCTGAAAATTATATTAAGATTGTTGCAAATGAAATGGCCAAATGGTTAGTAAAAAATATTCAACAGCTATAACTTTGTTAAAAATTACCTTACTTAATCAAAATATGCACCAAAAGATTCAATACACTTATGCCACAGCAAAACAAGTCCATTTATGCAGTTGGTAAAAAAAAAAAAATCAGAGTTCCTGAAAGCGATAATTATTCAAAGGCATTTCAAATGCTGAATGTTTTTCTCCACTAAGAAATGGTCGAGATGCTTGAAAAAGTTGTAGTCAGTGGGTGATAGGACTGGTGAATACACTGGATACTGTAATTGGAGTTTTACCAGACTACTATCTGTGAAATGTGAGATCAAGTGTTACCATGGATCCATTGCAGGCTGCTTTATACATAATTTGTCATGCATTGTTTTTTGGAGTTCTGCACAATATTTCTCTGCATTTATTGTTTCACGGTTTTAGGAATAAATAATGGATAATACCTGTTGCAGACCACCAAACAGTCATCATAACTTTCTTCAGGTGAAGATTAGGCTTAGGCATGTGTTTGGGGGGGGGGGGGGTGTGCTTCCCTGATTTCCAGCCACTGAGCAGAATATTGACAATTGCTGTAAAAGATCATTTTTCATTGGAACCTTTCAGGTTTTCAAATGGCAATTTTTTTAAAAAAAGTTGCCATTTGAAAATTATCTTACATAGGACTTTTAGAATTACATAATTAAAGCTTGAAAAATAATATTTTCTTTTTCCATTTGATTTATATTATATTAAACTACAACATAAGTAATTCGATAAAGCCATCTGACTGCCATATTTTAGAAGTGCTATACAGTATTGCTGATTTGTTTGTTAACGTTACTCTGTATTGAAACAATCGCCTGATTTAAGCTCAGAAGTTTGATTTGAACTATTATCAACAAATTTTTCCTTAAAGTTTCTAAAATCTGCTGATAATTAACAAAAAAACCTGCTATTTTTAAAAATGGAAAATTTTGGAAGTAATTATGAAATATGTACCTATTTTTTTAGTGACCACTGTAAAAAGTGTTATTAAAATTAATGTTACTACAATGTTCATATTTTTTACTTCAATAAAATTCAGAACTAAATTCTCTTTAATTTGGTATATAATGACCTATTTCTATTGATCAGTTATTTATTAAAAATATTCTAAAGGTGACTTGTTCATTGGACTCTGCAACAAGCCTGGACTTTTCTCAAAGTATGGGTATAGAGAAAAAAACAAATAGAAAAAATGTTTACTTTAAACAAGAAAATTATTTTTTTTTTGTTATTCAAAAATAGCCTTTCTAGTCATGTGCATTATAATCATTTCTGTCTATTAGTGTTCTTTAAATAAATTTTGTGTTGCCAGATGCATTTTTTACTACAAGACTCTAAAAAAAGTCATTAAAACTTGTTTGTTTTGTGACTTGTCTTTTTTGTTAACTGGTTTATTTATCTGCAAATAACATACAGTTGACAGTTTAGTGATGAGAATACCCTGCATGTAACAGAGAGACATGGGTTCTAGTCCCACTCATGGCGAAACTCACTTTTTCTTCCAAATTATTTCCTTAATTCTGTCTTAGGTGAAGTGAAAGGTGATTACACTGATTCTCACTCAATAGATGGCACTGAATATCACCCCCAATTCCTAGGGGGTGGGATTGCCCACAGGAGGAAGGGCATCAGGAGGCTTCCATATTGTTTGTGCTAAAGAGGTGTCCAGAACTGATTTATAAAAATAGCCTCAATAAGAGGAGAATGCCCAACAAGAGGCTAAGTACCCCAAGTCACTACTTCCTTGATCTTCAGTTTCTTTTCACAGCTGAAATAGTTCTTATGATGATTTTCCTCTTGAATGTTTTCAGTTTCTTTGTGTAATTCTTTTGACGTAATAACATAGGTGATATTTCTTTACATATCCATAGTAAATACACAGATAACCTGCAGATATAGAATTCAACAATTCTGATATTCTGAATAGATTTCAACAATCTGAAAAAAATTACTGCCCGCAGAATCAGTAATTTTTCTTTACGTATCCACAGTAAATAAACAGATAACCTGCAGATATAGAATTCAACAATTCTGATATTCTGAATAGATTTCAACAATCTGAAAAAAATTATTGCCCGCAGAGTCAGTAAGTCAGTAATTTTTTTCAGATGAATGGTTCTTATGTATATTTGTAGTTTAATTTTATTTATATATTACAGTTTCAGTTATGTCATTCCTCCAAAAAATCAAAAGAAATTAGACCATATCAAAATATTCAATATGGTCTATGTTTAATAATTTAATATATAAATATATACATCCAATTCTGTTCTTACAGAATTTTTTCCCCACGATTTAGAAAAAAATTCCAATTCTCTTTTTGCACGATTCATTTTGATCTCGTACGGTTCAAACGGCACCTTTTAAAAATCTCCATTTAAATTTAATTCTGAAAAAATTCCTAGAATTTACATTTATAACAAAGATGTCGCTTTTATGGTCACATTTTTCGAAGTAGTTTTAACATTGAAAATGTATTACAGATACACATTTTGGGCACTAAAATCCCCCCCCCAAAAAATTATACTAATATAACTACCCAACAAGTTTTCTCCATTTTATGGAAAAATTGTACAAAACCTACTTCATTCAGAATAAAGTGGCAACATTGAGTTCCGGGAATTACCCTCAATTTTATCTTCAATACATATGTTGTCTTGGTCTCTCATTTCGTGTTTAAAGTTAGAAGTGTTCAGATGTTTAATAGAAATCGAAATTTTTTTGTTGTTTTTTGAAGTTTTGTGTGTAATCTAAAGTTATTAAATTTTGCTAATAGGTGATTTAAATTTTTCATCATCTGATTTATTAACTACAATTCAAGTATTTTTTGTAAGAATAATTCAACTATACAAAAGCAGAAAAGGAAAGCTATCTCTTTGGACACTAGATCCAAATTTTAGATAGTCTTGCAACTGGAGAAGGTTCAACATCAACCATTAAATGTTTTGGTTTGAATGAAGATACCATAAGAACCATCAACAAAAATGAAGATGCTATTAGAAAATATGTGCTTTCTGGAACAAAATTGACTGTGAAGTCATCATCATACACAACAGATATTGCAAAAGTGAAGATGGAAAAGGCACTAGTAATCTGGATAGAAGATAACTCACAAAAAAAAACCTCTAAACGGAAATACCATCAAAGATATCACATTACGAACATATAAGCAGATACAAGAAATGGAACCAACCACATCGGTTCAGTTGAACAAAAATTATGAATTTCCTGCAAGTACAGGTTGGCTTGCAGGATTTATTCAAAGACATATTTCATAATGTAAAAAGGAAGTTGCGTCTGCAGATGAGCCGGCTGCTAAAGAATTTTGTCCAAAATTGGCCCAAATTATTGAAGATGGTGGATACACTGATCAAGTTTGGAATGCAGATGAAATGGTCTTTTTCGGAAAAAAAAAAAATGCTGAATAGAACCTATATAGCAAAATCACAAAAAACTGTTGGTGACTTTAAACCAGCTAAGGATCGTGTGACCTTTCTATCTATTTTGCAGTAACTCTTCAGCAGTCGTATTGGATGGCAAACACACATTTTTTTTAATGAATGGTTCCATAAATGTTTTTTTCCAGAAGTTAGATGCTATTTGAGGGAAAAAAGTCTTGAATTTAAAGTTCTATTGATTATAGACAATGCACCTGGCCATCCTGTTTTGGAACACCCAAATGTGCAACTTTGTTTTCTGCTGCCTAATACGACATCCTTAATACAACCACTAGACCAGGGTATAATTGTCACATTTAAAACTTACTACGTAAGATGAACAGTCCAATACATTTTCAATAAATGTATCAGAAATGCTGCACTGACATTATCAGAATTAAAACCATCAATTTTAAATGCATGCTGGAAAGCTGTTTGGACAGAATGCGTAAAAAGCAAAGATCCTGCACCCCCCAAATACGACTGAATATCCTAATATCATCACTTTAGCACGGATTCAATGATTTTATCATTTGCAGATATTGATGAATTGCTGGTTGACAAAGCTCTTAGCGAAGATGAAATAATAAAAGTTGTCCTTGAGACTCCTGATGAAAAATAAAAAAGTGATGGTGATGAAGAGGTTCCATTCACTGCAAGTTTAATTAAAGAAGGGCTCAAATGGCTAGTAAATTGGAAAGTCATTTTCTTACACGTGATCCCATTGTTGAACGAGCTGAGCAGTTTAAACATGAACTGAAGTCATATATATGGCGCTCAATGATTGATTCCAGAGTTCGTTGTCAAAACTAATCAAACTTCAGAATCACTGGAAACAAGCGATAATTTGGTTCTCCATGCTAACAGAGAGCATTTCACCATTGGAGTATGAACATGACTGACAAAATGTTTCAAGTGTCGAAAGTGATGTAATTCCAGTCTTGAAAGTGATGTAATTCCAGTCTTACGCAAATGAATGCATCTATTGTCAGAAAGTGGAAACAAATAAAATCTAGTTATATAAGAATATGTAAGTCATATCTTTTTGCACCTTTGTATTCTTGAATTAGTGACATATTAGTTTCTTTATGATGGATAATTTACTTTATATATTTCATATTTCTTAACAGGGAATACTGTGCATTCACTTTGGATTGATCTTTAATTACATATTAAAGCTTTAGCATTAGCGACCTTCTCATTAACATCTGATAATCAATAGCAATGACTGAAAAAGTTGCATCTCCTTGAAGTATAGGTGGCGCTGTCTCAGTGAAGAAGATTTGTAAGGTCTTATTCTGAAAATTTCATTGTCCGATGCGTGGTTCAATGATAGTGTGCTCTGGCATGAATCTGGAGAGATGTGGGTTCGATTCCCACCATGTCGGCGAGGAATTTTTTTTCAGAATCTATTAATTAACAGTGTTTCAGTTTTTAATGTGTAATATTAAAATAATTTTTGAATTTAATTAAATTGAATAGTGAGCAAACTTCTTTAGCTATTGAAAAAAACATTTAGAAATTCATATCAAATCAGGGCTGGACTTATGCATAAGCTAACTGCTACACCTTAGGGCCTCAAATATTGAGTTTGAAAATTACTGTATGGCAAATGTTTTTAATTAAAATTAATCTGTTATGCACTGTACATCTTAGCTCTACACAGCCATTATTGTATAGCAATGCTGGTATAATGTTTTCATCACATCAGTTTTGCATATAATGTTATTGCATTTAATGTTCCCTTCAATCAGAATAATAAATACATTTTGACAAATTATGTTTCGCCAATGAATGGAACTCGAACCCACACTCTTCAGTCACTTGCCAGGTTGAAATATATGCCAACAGGTAGTCTGTGTATTTACTATTGATTGATTCATATATTTCTATTTCGAAATTTTTGGGGCCTCTTAAACTTTTTGTAGCTAAAGCCTCAAAAGGTTGAAGTCTGGCCTTGTGTCGAAAGCTCATCTTCCCAATTTTTTTCCAATGCAATAAAATGCCATGTACTGCGTAAGACATCTGCAGTCAAATCCCATTGGATAAATTTAATTCTAATAAAATGACTAAAGCTATCATTATTAATAATGCCCACTTCCCCAGAATTTCTGTGAAACAAAAGTTTTTCTTTTTTTTCTTCGTGTGTTAAATTTTTTTCTACATTCAGTTATAATAATTGTGAAACTCAAAGAAAAAAAATAATAAATTTTCCTCTTTCTTATTACACAGAAAAACTGAATTTGATAAAAAAAAATAAGTGACTAAAGCGACACATAAGCTACAGCTTAGAGACTCACGATTGTGAGGGGCCTAAAAAATGAAGTTTGAAGTTTACTGTGCCACGAGTGTTTTTAATTTAAAGAAATTATATTTATATGAAAAAACGACCCTCCTGCTTTCTCCCACACTAAAAAAAAAAAGGGGGGGGGGAACAGGAAAATGTTCCCATATATCTCCTGAATGAAAGTGCGGGAAGTAACGAGCTGTGTGTCAAATGAAAGCTTGTGACACGAAGCATGTCAGAGGCTATAAAAAAATGACCCCTAAGCTTTCTTGCTCCCTAAAAAATGGGAAATAAAGTCGTTCTACTATATTTTCCAAATGCCAGGGACTAGTTATAAGTGTGAAATGAAAGCTCATTTAAAGACGGTCATTAACTATTTCGAATTTTGCCCTCACTATTTCCCCGATAAAATATGGGGGACAGATTGTTGTGGTCGACTTTAATGAGTCGTGTATTTTATCTCAAATTAAAGCTTGTGACATGTCCAATGTCATGGTCTATCTCAAACAGGACTCCAAAAGGTGGTAAATGTGATCGATGTTTATGAGTCATATATCAAAGCTTTTGAAGGTAGCAAAAAAAATTATAAATTGAAAAATACCTACCTTTCTTTAGGGCCGTAAAAAGTAGAAAATAAACCTAAAGCTTAAATCTAAAACTAAGATGGTGCAATCAATCACTAAGTTCATATTCATTTCAAAGGAAGATAGATCACCTTCAATCTTGTTCAGTACATAAATAGGAGCCCTATCTTCCTTCAAAGCGAATACGAACTGTGACTGATTGCACCATTGATATGCTTTAGATATATTTTCTACTTTTTGGGTCCCTATAGGAAGATTGTAGTCATCATGTGGCCAAGTGGGGTTAGCACCCTTGGCTACTGATCTAAGGAACCTGGGTTTGAGCCCCAGGTAAGGCATGTTGTTTTTCTGATGAGGTCCTGCCATTCTCCTGTCAAACCTCTGTGGCAAGCAGCTGCTTGAGAAGATATTTATTTATTTGTAGGAAGATATAAATTTAAAAAGTACCTTTTTTTAAAAAAAATTCTTTGCTTCTAAACAAAATAATCAAAAATCAAAGCAACTCGTAAAGGAAACTGAAACAACTCATTAACATTTGTTCTTAATAATCCGATCCTGGTTAAAATGGATTTTTATGTTTATATTAATCTCTTCTCCTCCTAAAGGATGCAAACGGAAATTATTATTTAGTATTCATCACTTGTCATATCTAAATGAATGTAACATTGTTTTTTTATTTGTAATTATTATTTGCCATGTTACGAAGACCATCACAGCATTTACTTTGCGAATCAGAGCTACATTGACTGCTTTACTATTGTCAACGCGAATTTTATCACAACTACAGTCCGGAACCTTCATCATCCTCAAGCAGCCATGGACTGCTACGGAGGTCCAACCAGACAGTGCAATTTAGTTCTCCAAGCAAGTCTGTCCTGAACTACATCTGCTGCATCTGGCCACAGCATACCAATTCTAACAAGGTCCTGTTTAATATTGTCAGCTCATGGCATCCTAGGTCTCCCCCTCTTTCTGAGGCCTTTAGGCACACTGTTCATAACCCTATTCGCCAATCTATAATTATCCATACGGACAACATGGCCAAACCAATGGAGTCTCTCTGCACAATATGCTGCTTAAAGAGGTTGCAGACTCCTTTGCCTAGCCTCATGTTACAAAGCTAAACCACCTAATTCCCAAAATACTGCATGAGCATCTATAGTCTTATTTTAGCCTTTAGGTGTATACACCTATTTTTCCACACTCTCCATAGATTCTTAAAAATCCCGGCAGCAATCCCTATTCGTCTGTTAATCTCATGCCACACATCACCACTATCTGTTACATAGCTCCTAAGAAAATTAAACTGTGACACCTCCTCAAGACTGCAATCATTCAGATTAACTGAATCACAGCCTGTCTGACCAATTTTCATCTCTTTAGTTTTCTCTCTGTTTATGACCAAACCTACTCTACTACCAGTCTCATCAACAGCTTGAATGAAAGAGTTAATCTCATCAACATCATTAGTCAAAAGAGCTAAATCATCAGCATAATCTAAGTCAGAAATTTTTGTATCTCCAGCACATTTAAGGTCAAAATCTTTCCCTGGAAGTGAATTTCGTGCAACATAATCAATAACCAAACTACAGAGAAAAGGAAACAAAATGCACCCTTGTCAAACACCAGAAATAATGCTAAACCAATTGCTGTGTTATTATAGAGAGCTTTCATTATGCTAACTAACCTTAGCATAATATATTATAACGATGACACAAATGTGCATGTGCTGAACTGCAGGAGTATAGTGACTTTGTAGTGATCTGTGACAGTTGATTGGTTAACTCCACCAGAGCATCCAATAACTGAAGATCTTGTTACTTAGTGAAAATCTTTGATTGTGGAAGGCTCAACTATAGAGCTCAACAAGCCTAAACTTTCCTGATGTGTTTGAATAGGATTGCCAACATTTTATTCTGCAATGAATGATACCTATGTATGAAAATATGGTGTACAATAAATAAAAATACCCCCTTCAAGCAGCTGCTTGCCACAGAGGTCTGACAGGAGCCTGTCAGTTTATATGCCATAGTAGAAGGTCTGAGGATGGCAGGATCTCAGCAGAAAAACAACACCCATATCCATGCCTTACCCGGAGCTCGAACCCAGGTCCCTTAGATCAGTAGCCAAGCGTGCTAACCACTCGGCCATAAGAGAATGGCAATATTATGTTTAAATTTCATTTCTCATCAGCAATGCATAGATAGCTCAGTCGGCTAAAAGTCTCCTGTCAAGGCGATCCAGCGGGTTTATCATGCACAGAGTATAGCACTCCTGCACATGGGGCTATGGTTTTATGTCACCATCCGAGGGACAGCACCTTTTCTGTCGATCGATGTCTCCTTTCTCACTGAGGGGTTTTATTAGGAATAAATCTCAACGATGGCCCAACTGGGTTAACCCCTGCCCCCTAAAGTGAAAATAAAACATAATACCAATGATGAAATCAATTACTCAATGTAAACTTGAAAAGATAGATCACGTAAATTTATTTCCCTTACCAGCTAAAAGGATTTTTAAAATTAAAGCTTTAATTTTAATTACTGCATTGTGTACCTCTACTCTAATTTTTGATTAACCCTTCCAGTGTCCAGCCTGGAAAACAGGTTTCTATCCAGGGCCAAGCAATTTTCTGCCTATGCTCAGCCAAAAAAAACTTTGACTTTAGAATTTTTTTGCCAAATAACTAATGAAAGGAATTATGGCATGTTGCATACCAAATTAATCAGCATTTAATTCTAGATTTTCTGAAAATCAAGTATTTAACAAAAACACAATATATTTTATTTTAATAGGGCTTTTTTAGAGTCATGTAGTAAAAAAATGCACCTTGCAACACAAATAAAAATTTATTTAAAAAAAAAACTAAGACAGAAATGATTGCAAAGGACATGAATAGAATGACTATATATTTCTGAATAACAAAAAAAATTACTTTTTTGGTTTTAAGTAAATATTTTTCTCATTTTGTAATTTTTTTCTTGGTACCATACTTTGAGAAAATTCCAGGCTTTGAGCCAACTGTGCTGAGCAGTGGCAGCTCGCGTATAGGCACTGTGTAACTGCAGCACCCCAATTTCAACTTGATATTATCGATAACATTTAATATAATGAGTCCTTTTTTCTTTAATTCTTTCTTTATACTTGTACAATATATAATCTTAAAGCTTAATGTCAGTAGCCATTCCCCAGTTTATGAAAAAGATACAAAAATCATTGTATGGAACTGTACGTTTCACAGTACTAGCGGTGAGGCGTTTGACTGTTGTGCGCATGCGCACATAGGAAGCTACACGCGAGGCTGCAAGGGAGAGAGAGCACTGTCGTTCCCGCAGTGCCGACCCTGGCGTGCTGGTTGCAGGTAGGTTTTTTTTTACTCCGCACGTGTTGTGCTTAAAAACCGTGTACCATATTCTTGAATGTGATAAAGTGTAGAATTAAATTATTATCCTGCTTCCAGCTATTCTATTTGATTCATTTTTTTTCGGTTCTTTTATTTAACAGAAAACTTTAACCATGGCCTTGCATCCCCAAGAAATAAGTTCTGTGACTGTAAGTGAACTTCAACAGCTTAAGTTTTCACAGCTGTCTCTCCATGGGAAAGTTGCAGTTAAGAAAAGAGGTCGTTCAACACCCGATATTCTAATATCTCAGCCAGGCATAAGCAACAACAAGAAATATATTCATAGCTTTAATTCCGAATGGTACCAACGGAAAAGTTGGCTTTGGGGCTGTGAAGTAAAAAATGCACTGTTTTGCTTCCCATGTTTGCTGTTTGGAGGTGATGTAACGTGGACAAAAGTTGGTTTTAGAAATATAAACAAAATTAAAGAAATAACTGAAAAGCATGAGAAGTCAAAGAAGCACGTTGATAATGTAGTTTCACTGGCACTTTTATGAACTGTAAGTATTAAGGAGAAACTTAGTGAGGCATGCAGACTTTCAATCAATGAGCATAATATAAAGGTTAAAAAGAACTGTGAAATTTTGTCCAAAATAATAGACTGCATTTTCTTTTGTGGAAACTTTGAAACTCCCTTACGTGGACATGAAGAAAAAGACGATTCAATAAATCCAGGGGTATTTAGAGGATTAGTAAATTTTGCATCTAAATTAGATTCAGATTTAAAGAATCACTTAGGAACCAGTGCAGTCTTCAAAGGTGTTTCTAAGACCATTCAGAATGAGATACTTGACTGCCTGCTACAAATATACCATGAGGAGATAAGGACAGAAATTAGAAAAGCTTCCTTTGTAGCTGTCTTGGCTGATGACACAACAGATGTTTCGGAACACTCAAATGGCCCTTGTTCTACAGTACGTATTGAAAGGAGAAATATTTGAGCGTTTTTGGGGATTCTTTATTTCAGATAATCAAACTGCAGATGGCATATCAAAACGTATTTTAGAACAATTGGACATAATCCTTCAAGGAAATGAACAAAAACTGATAGCTCAGACATTTGATGGTGCAAATGTCACGAAAGGCAAAAAAGCAGGAGTTCAAGCAAAAATAAAAGCAGTTTATAGTAATGCACATTTCATTCACTGTTATGCACATCAACTTAATTTAATAATGAGAAATGCAGCAAGTATTATACGAAACGCAAGAATATTTTTCTCTAACATTCTGGCTATTCCAACATTCTTCTCAAGATCACCGCAACGTGTGTCCATTCTCAAGAAGCATATGGAAGTCAGCATTCCACGTCCATCTTCTACAAGGTGGAACTTCAACATACGGACCATAAACAGAGTTCATGAAAATTTGCAACCTTTAAAAAACTGCCTTACTGAAATTCAGTCAACATCAAATGCAGATCAAACCATTGCAGAAGCAACAGGAATTTTAAAATACCTGACTGATGATAATTTCAAGTTTTGGTTAGAGCTTTTTCATCAGATTATGCTTCATGTTGAAATAATTTACAACCAAATGCAATCTCGAGAAATTAGTGTGTTTAAAGTTAATGAATATATAACAAATTTCAAAACTGCTATTTTAGAATTGAGAAACTCAAAGTACTGGGAGAATCCTTCAAAGACACTCATGGCAGAAGCTAAGGAAGGTGTGTGACTGTATATGTGTTGATATAATGGACAGATATTCTTCCACTAAACACTTAGTAGCTGCTAAATTGTTCAACAAGAAATGCTTCACTAGTTTTAAGAATGAACATCCCAAGAAGAGATAGTAGTGACCACTGAAACATATCCCATGATTGACAAAGAAAAGCTTGAAACTGAACTAAAAGTATTCTATTGTAGGTCTGATATTCATGAATATTGCAAATTAATTGAGCTGCTGAAATTTATTTTGGAAAATAATCTAGATGATGTTTTTAGTGAAATTACGAAACTGATAAAAATCCTATTGACAATTCCCATGAATACATCAGAGGCAGAACGCTGCTTTTCAACATTGAAAAGACTAAAAACTTTTCTAAGAAGCACTATGAATTCGGAAAGACTAAATGCGCTTGCAGTGCTTTCAATGGAGAAAAATTTCCTCAGTTGTCATCCAGAGATCAAGGAGAAAATTATTGATCTTTTTGCACAAATTAAAACAAGAAGAATGGATTTCATTTTTAAATGAATAGATTAAGCTTGAACTGTAACAATTTAGGTTAAAGTAAAAAATGTTTGATTTTGTTCTTTTAGGATTTTATCAAGTTTCTGAATAAATTTTCTTTTTATACATGTTTGTTTCCTTTTACACAATTTTAAAACAAAGGCTAAAAATTTTCTGGAGCAGCACATCACTAATTTTAGCTACGAGCCACCACTGGTGCTGAGTCAGATAAACAAGCCAACTTTAGAATTTTTTTAAAGAAATAACCAATCAACGAAAATAGGTCATGTTATATACCAAATTAAATAGAATTTAATTACGAATTTTATGAAAATAAATAATATTAACAAATGTGCAAGCATATTGATTTTAATAAGCCTGGCCGAGTGGTTAGCATGCTTGGCTACTGATCTACGGGACCTGGGTTCGAGCCCCGATATTAGGCATGGATGTGTGTGTCGTTTTTCTGCTGAGATCCTGCCATCCTCTCAGATCTCTGTGGCAAGCAGCTGCTTGAGGGGGTATTTATTTTTTTTTCAATTGATATGGTAAAAAAAATGACTGCACTATACAATTAAGACTTCATTTTGGAAAACCTGCTGAATAAAAATAATTAAATTATATATTTATTGAAAGGAAATTTCCTCCTGAATAATATTCAACCAGAAATATGATTTTTATTTCTTTTAATGATTCTTTTTAGTATCATATATTTTAAACACAGCCAGTGTTATACAATGTGATTTGGCCTTCTCACATTTATGGAATTTTCTGAACTGGTTATGAAATAGAAAAAAACTTCCTTGGTTGCTTTTTTTTACTAAATATTATGAATTTTTTCTTTGGGTATTGAAGTTTGGCAATCTTGGCTAAGTGCAGAAAAGTTTGTGAAACAAGGACCAGCCCTTCCCAAAATAGCCCTCCAAAATGGTGGCCGATTTCCATAGCAACGGAAGTCTATTTTGCTTTCGTATTCTACTATGGCATATAAACTGACAGGCTCCTGTCAGACCTCTGTGGCAAGCAGCTGCTTGAGGGGGTATTTATTTATTTATTTTTTATTTATACAAGACATTCAATTTCAGAAAACGGTACAAGCTCAAAGTTTTTTTACTAAAAAAACAAGAAATGATAAAATAAAAATGACATAATTTAATGGAATGTTAAATAAAATATCTGCAACAACTTTTAACCGGCCTCCAATCTAGCATAACTCGGAAAAACTGATAAATCAGCCGATCGTAAGATCGCTAACTAACGGCAGTAAATCTATAGAAATGAATTTGCTTTCGTATTCAAAAACTCATTTATTTTCAGAAAATGATACTAGTTCAAAGTTTTACTGAAAAAGTAATAAATTAACATATAGCTTAATGCATTGTTACTACAATTTTGCTGCCGTCCTATCTTCCTTTGCAGGTAATATGAATTGAATGATTTCATGATTCGTATACATCCTAACCCCGTGTCCTAAAAAGTAGAAAATAAAACTGAAATATATCGATGGTGCAATCAGTTACTGAGTTCGTATTCACTTTCAGATGATGATAGGCCACCGGCAATCTGTGTAGGTAAATCACCGCCCTTCTTATTTTGGAGTACTACCTTTCAAAATGCATTTCATAAAATAGGCATTTTTTTTTTAATTTATTTAAATTTTAAAATTTGTTACTAAAAACACATATTTTCAGAAACTTTCATTTGAACTCATGCACATCGACCACAATTTTTTCTTCCCCCTACTTTTGGAGTGATGTTTAAAAGGTAGCCCATCACATTGGAGATCTCACAAGTTTCAATTTGATATATAACCCGTTAAGTTCTGCCCCAGCCGCGAAAATCCTCTCCTTTTTTAGGGGAGAGGGAGAATGGCGGGAGGCAAAATTTGAAATAGTCTACGACAGTCCTCGTATGAGCTTTCATTTGACACTTAAAACTCGTAATTGTAGGCCCTCACATTCGAAAGATATAGTGGAATAATCATTTCACATTTCCCCTTTTTTAGAGGGAAAGAACAAAGAGGGTGGAATTCTTTTAATCTGTAACATTCTCCTTGACCCAGAATTTTATTTGATGCAAAGCTTGAAGCCTTCACTTTCTCCAAATAGCAGTACAATTGTTTTCACATTTCCCATTTTTTAGGGGGGAAGAAACCATGGGTGGTAAATTTTGTAGTTTATGACACTCCCACATCACACGCTTTCGTTTGATGCATAGCTTGTTACTCTCAACACTCGCGTTCTGGAGACATAGAGGAACAATCATTTTCATATTTCTCTCTTTTTTAGGGAGGGATTTCTCCCGTTACAAGCTTTCATTTGACATAAGCTTGTTATTTTTGGCATTCGCGTTCTGGAGAAAAAGTGAAACAATACTTTCATGTTTTTGCTTTTTAGGGGGAAAGCTTGGGGTGGTGATAAATTTTTTAAACAGGCTTCTAACACTTCTCGAGTTATAAGCTTTCATTTGACACATAAATCATTAAGCTTCTCCATCGTGTTTGAAAGTTATGGTGGAACATTTGGTGTCAAAACAGTTGGTTTTGACACCAATAATAAAAATGAAGCAATAATTAAAATGAAGTAAAGAAAATAATTAAAAATGAAGTAAAGAAACTTTAAAAAGTTAAACAAAAGGGCTTATCTTTTTATACATGTTGTAACAAATCTAACCCCGTGTCCTAATGGTAGCTAGGTAGTCACTGGAAGGAGAGCTATGCACCAATCCCCTGTGATGATGCATAGAACCGGCCAGGCCTAGCACCTAATGTCCGACCCAGTCTTCTCGTGGTGCGGACCGTTAGTAACTTTCAAAAGAGATACTCTCTTGTGGAAGTGAACGGAAGGGGAGGGCTGCCAGATTAGTGTGTCCTACTGATCTGGACAACTATGGCTACTTTTCTTTTTTTTCTACCCTGCTGAGGAGTGGTCAACCACACAGGGTCCTGGTGCTGACCATATAAACCTACTGGACTGGACAGATATATGGCTCTGAGCTTGATTATGGATCCTGATTTTGCTGCACTGGTGGGCTTCTGTGGAGGGAAAATCTTCCGCTGTGTTTTCTGTTTGTTTGTGGGTTGACAGCCCCAAGTGAATAGATTCACAGGATATGTTTATCAGCTGGTGGATAATCCTGAGCAGAAGTCATCGCAGGCACCTGAACTCTTTGCTTCTATTGGCATCGTCAAATTCTACATTGGAGGAAGTCTTCCAGTGTAGATGGCTTCAACCTTTAGTAGTGGGGGAACGGGTCTTTGCCCCATGTCTGCGATTAGGGGGCTGTTTGATATTGTCAGCATTCCCTCTCTCAATAAACATAGTTTCTTTAAACATCCCACTAACCATTTTCTCTCCATAGGTACTTGGAATGTGAGGACTCTGCACAGAGCTTTTTCTCTTGATGTCCTCACACAAGAATTCCACCATTACAATTTAGATATTCTCGGCTTGCAAGAGACCAGATGGACAGATAAAGGTCAGATTCTTAAAAATAATCTTAAATTTCTCTTTTCAGGGAGGGACGACAATAAGCATCACCAAGGCGTGGGTCTGCTTCTCAGCAGACACGTTAGTATGCTCTTCTAGGATATGAGTGCATTAATGAAAGGTTTCTTACAGCAAAATTTCAGACAAGCGTTAAAGACTTGAATGTTATCTGCTGTTATGCCCCCACTGAGGATGCCGATGAGGATGAGAAGGATAGGTTTTATGAACAACTTCAGGATATTTTGAATTCTGTCAAGAAAGGAGATATTACCCTTGTTCTTGGTGACTTCAATGCCAAAGTTGGTACTGACTCTGACCTTTGGGGAGGAGTAATAGACCCTTTTGGTATTGGTAGCTGCAATGGCAATGGGCAACGTCTCCTACAGGTAAGTAAACTCAATGGATTCAGAATAACTAACACTTATTACAAACACCGCGACATACATAAGTACACATGGGTTTCACCTGATGGGCTGCATAAGAATATGATTGATTACATATTAATTAACAGCAAATGCGCTAGTTCTGTTAGGAATACCAGGGCACATAGGGGAGCTGAAATTGGATCTGATCATTACCTTGTTAAAAGTGTGTTGCAACTTAAACTTAAAAAGTGTTGTGCTAGGGTTAAAAAATTTAGTTTTAATACTGAAGCTCTTAAAGATCCAGTTATAGCCAAAGCTTACCAAGATAGGTTACTTAGTCATTATGACAGTCATGGTTTGCTTACTACTGAAGTTGAGGAAGAATGGGATCATTTTAAACAGGCTATTATGGACACTAACAGTAGTCTTTTAGGAAAAAAGGAGCAGAAGAGACAGAATTATCTGAGTGATAAGGCACTTGAGCTTATTTCGGAAAGAAAGAACTGCAGGAATGTCTTTAATCAATACCCTACTAGTCCTAATAGAAAGCATTACAGAGAACTTAATAAACGTGTAAAAGATCAGTTAGCTGCTGATAAGAATCTTTGGCTTGATGGTTTGGCTGACAAAGCCGAGGAAGCAGTTAGACAGCACAACAGCAGAGAGCTGTACCAGATAGTTAATGTTTTGTGTGGTAGAAAACGGACAGGCATACAAGGATTGAAGGATAAACATGGTAAGGTTATAGAAGGGGAGGATTCTGTCATGGCTAGGTGGGCTGAGCATTTCAGTGATGTTCTAAACAATGTGGTTAGTTCTACTCCCATTGTTTGCAATGATGATAGATGCATTGGTGGCTTCAATGTTGGCCCTATAACTCAATCTGAAGTTATTGTGGCTGTTTCTAAACTTAAACTTCATAAATCCCCAGGGTTAGATGAAATTACTACCGAAATGCTTAGAGCTGGGAATGTTTCGGTTACCACTTGGACGACTGAAATTCTGAATATCTTTTATGAAAAAGGCATGGTTCCTAAGGATTTTACCAGAGCTATTGTTATCCCTATTTTCAAAAAAGGTGATCACAGTTCTTGTGATAACTATAGGGGTATCAGCCTACTCTCTGTTCCAGGTAAAGTTCTTTCCATGATTGTGCTTAATAGAATTAAGAATCTGGTTGACAGTCAATTGCATAATGAGCAATGTGGATTCAGAAGTGGTAGGGGATGTGTGGATCAGATATTTTCACTTAGGCAGATTCTTGAGAAATGTTTAGAGTTTCAGAAACCTTTGGTTGCTAGCTTTGTTGATTTCAAAAAGGCTTTTGACTCTGTTGATCGTCATAATTTGTGGTTGATTGTGAAATCATATGGTATACCAGGCAAGTTAGTTAACATAATGAAAGCTCTCTATAATAACACTGAGTCATGTGTGAGAGTTATTATAGAGAGCTTTAATAACTCTCACACACGACTTCTAAAAAAAAAAGAAATTCACTTCAAGGGAAAGATTTTGGCCTTAAATGGGCTGGAGATACGAAAATTTCTGATTTAGATTATGCTGATGATTTAGCCCTTTTGGCAAATGATGTTGATGAGATGAACTCTTTCATTCGAGCTGTTGATGAGACTGGTAGTAGAGTAGGTTTGGTTATAAACAGAGAGAAAACTAAAGTGATGAAAATTGGTCAGGCAGGCTGTGATTCAGTTAATCTGAATGGTTGCAGTCTTGAGCAGGTGTCACAGTTTAATTATCTTGGGAGCTATGTAAGCGATAATGGTGATGTGCGGCATGAGATTAACAGACGAATAGGGATTGCTGCCGGGACTTTTAAGAATCTATGGAGAGTGTGGAGAAATAGGCGTATACACCTAAAGACTAAAATTAGGCTGTATAATAGTTTGGTTCTTTCTAGGGTTAGTTATGGTAGTGAAACTTGGACGCTGTGTAAACAAGATAACAGGAAACTAGATGCTTTTGATTCCAGATGCTTACGCAGTATCTTGGGCATTAGGTGGTTCAACTTTGTAACTAATGATGAGGTTAGGCAAAGGAGTTTGCAACCTCCTTTAAGCAGCATATTGTGCAGAGAGAGACTCCGTTGGTTTGACCATGTTGCCCGTATGAATAATTATAGATTGGCGAATAGGGTTATGAACAGTGTGCCTAAAGGCCTCAGAAAGAAGGGGAGACCTAGGATGCGGTGGGCAGACAATGTCAAACAGGACCTTGTTAGAATTGGTGTGCAGTGGCCAGATGCAGTAGATGTAGCTCAGGATAGACTTGCTTGGAGAACTAAATTGCATGGTCTGGTTGGACCTCCGTAGCCCATGGCTGCTTGAGGATGATGATGATGATGTAACAAATGACCAAATGAATTTATATCAATTTTTCAAAAGGGGCTATAAGAATTTCTATTTTTTACATTGTAAGATGCATATAAGAAAGCATTTTTTAATATCCAATAATGTTTTAAATTTATATGACACTTTTCAGTTCCAATAATTTAAATTTTGTAAGTAATATAATTTTATTGCTATTGATGATATTATATAAAATATTTTAAATTTGTGTATAGAAAACTATTTCTTTTTTAATTTTTCTAAAAAAAAGAAAACAATTTTTTCTGCTGGAATTTGTTTTCATGCATAATAGATATAAATTTAAGAAACTTCTAAAAACTAGTGCACAAATGACAATTATCTGAACTTCGGTCATATGTACTTCAGTACTAAAGATAAAAAATTTCTCCTGAAGTGCAGTTTCAGATAGTACACAAGGTTTGCTTCACTTGCTAATCTATTAGTTAGGGAACCCTATTTTATGTAAAGAAATGCACAATATATATATATCTCAATCAAACAAGGAATAATAAAAATAAATACCCCCTCAAGCAGCTGCTTGCCACAGAGGTCTGACAGGAGCCTGTCAGTTTATATGCCACAGTAGAAGATCTGAGAGGATGGCAGGACCTCAGCAGAAAACAACACGAACATCCATGCCTTACCCGGGGCTCGAACCCAGGTCCCTTAGATTGGCAGCCAAGCGCGCTAACCACTCGGCCACCATAAGAAATCATAATGATATTTTTTTAAAATGAGATCTTATTATTTCTATTCCATAAACATTTGTTGTTTATAAATAGCAAAATGTTTTTGGTTTGTTTTTTAACTTTGGCAGTTTGTTCAATGTGTACGAAGCTTATTGAGTATTTCGCAGATTTTCTGGTTCAACATCGTCAGCAGGTAAAATCTGAGATATTTTCTTACTGCTTACTTATTAGCACTTGAAATTTTTTCCGTCTGTTTAGTTTTTTATTTTTATTTTTTAATAAAAAAATAAAATAAATACCCCCTCAAGCAGCTGCTTGCCACAGAGGTCTGACAGGAGCCTGTCAGTTTATATGCCACAGTAAAAGGTCTGAGAGGATGGCAGGACCTCAGCAGAAAAACAAGACGAATATCCATGCCTTACCCGGCACTCAAACCCGGGTCCCTTAGATCAGTAGCCAAGCGCGCTAACCACTCGGCCATAACATCAGGAATATACAGTGGCTCTCTTAGTGTGCATATTTCTTGTAGCTTTGGGTCTAAATTCTCTAGGATGATATATTACATGTAAAATTTATGTAATTTGGGCTAATATTATTCCAGAAAGTTATATTTCTCTCAATTCATATTATTTTTTGAATCAGCCTCACACTAAAAGGAAAACCATACTATTTCCTATTTCTGATGGTTGACTGACCCAGAATTCTAAAATAAAAATTTATGCTTTGTGGAGAGGAAACCAGATCCATCACTATTTAATTTTATACTGATAGTGTGTTCATAAACCAATACATTTTTTATTACATTACTGCAGACGATGGATATAACCTCTACCAAATCATCATCACCAATCAACGCATAAGGACTCTGCAAGGGAAAGGTTTATGTTATTCGGTTTTCAAATATAAACAGTTTGGTGGATAATCATTGATAATGACACAAAACTTGTGCACTTCCACCACTGATTGTTAGAATCTTGCAATTGAGGTCCCCACTCCAAGCGACCTTGTCGAGAGTCACTGGACACATCTTACTAATGTCCAAGTTCGGCCAGGGAAGGGACGAGGGTTGGCTCTGTGGTGACATATTTATTGCTTTGGTCAGGGGAACACAGTACAGAGGCCTGAGGTACCTGAAGTCACTTGCGGTAACTGCTAGAAGGCAGACTGCCGACTGAACTATGCAACTTTTCGACCACATATTCATATATAAAGAAGCATATAATATATTATCTAGGTAATTATGTTTACAGAATGGAATGTAAAACATAATTGTGATTAATTTTTTGAGGAAATGTGATTAGAAAATAAATTATGTTCGAAAAATATTGTGTCTTATAGTAATGAAATGCTACAGAATTTTTTCTTTTTTCCATTTTCTATCAGTCATAAATTTATTTTGAAGTTTCTGTAATCCACTACAATTTCTCTAACTAGAGCAATCTTTCATTTCTGTGGTTGTAACCCCAAAAAAATTACCATTTCAAGTATATGGCTTTCACTTTCTCTTAAATCAATCAGAGTCACAGCTATTTTGATATTATTTAATATTCATAATTTTTAAGCTGTAATTACATGTTAAAACATTTAAAACTTTGAAGAGTGCTTGAATACTCATGTAGAATATTCTAGCCTGTATTACTCCAAAATGGCTTCAGCTTAATGACGTCTACATCAATCAGAAGAAAAAGAAGTGATGTAGACGTCATTAAGCTGAAGCCATTTTGGTGGGATACAAGCTACTACATGAGCATTCAAGTGCTCAAGGTTTTTTAATGTTTTAACATGGAATTATAGCTTAAAAATTGTGAATATTTAATAATTAATTCTGTCTACAGGTAATCTCTATATTTACTATGAAATACAATTATCTTTGTATTTCATAGTAAATATAGAGTTAACAGTTGTAAAATATAAATTAATATTTTTCACATTCACCGTTTTGTTGGTACTTCTGCAGTTTAAATTGCTCAGTTCACTAGTGGCACGAGTTATCACTCCTTGGATAACAGAATTAAGATTTGTAATGCAACGCAAGTGATTGATTCTTTCAAATCAAAATGTTGCTTTCTCATTCTGATAAAATAGGCAGACTGTTGCAGCCAATTTAATGTCTTTTGATATTGATATTTCAAATTTCTATCCTAAACAGATCACTTGCATTATTTGTTAAAAACTTGCTTTCGCCTTATTAAGTGACCTCCAACGATATAAACTCAAACTACCAAAGGATTTTAAAAATCCCAATAATAATATTTCATTAGTCATAATAAAACAAAAGAATTTTCGAATTATCTTTAAAACAATTGCATTTTCCCCACCTGCCTTACCCACATCCGAACTCATTGCCAAACCTCATGATCTTCACATTCCAACAAAAAATTTTGCAATTTCCAAATTTTTCCACCATTAGAGGTGCAATTTAAACTTTTGGAAGATTCAGAAAGTGCCAATCATAATATTTCATAAAACCCACCAACCCAAAAAGAATTTTTATCTCTTAAAATATTTTACTACATGCACAAATGAGAAAAAAGCAATAGGAAGATCGGTAGGAAGCTAGTCAAAGCAAATTATTGAGCGCGTTTTTACATTTGCTGTTTGTGCATTTTCTGTTTCTTCACCACTGTTCTGTCACAGAAACAGTAACAATAGAAGTAAAAAGTCAAACATTTTTATTTCATGCATTATTCAAGAAATTTTTTTTAAAGACCTGTTTTTAAAGAGGGGGAAATATACTGCATTGAAAATAGTTTCTCCCCCCCCCCAATATTCTGGTTTATGTTTCTTGCCCCTCTCATTTTTTTTAAGATCTAGGCCTGGTTATTTATTACATATTTCAAACTGATGTTTGAGAGAGAACATACAGAGTTATTAAAATAAATGCATGTTTTATTTACACCGTAAACTTCTTTTGCCATTCTTAATGAAAATAACATTCAGTACTAAAGGTGTAACATAATAAATATGAGAAATCTCTTGCATGTTAACTTCCACTAAGTGAAGACAAGTAGCATGGGTGAAAGCAATGAGGAGAGAAAACAGGAGACAAAAACTGGGCACCATACACCAGAAGTTTCTTTGTTCTGAACATTTCACAAAAGATCTGTTTGGGCTATCCTGCTTATGCTGTGTTCAACTAAGTAGTTTAAAAATAAGCATTTATTATATTTCCTTTATTGTGTTTACTTTTACAATGCCTTCACTAGCTCATGAATTTTTGGCAATTATAAGTAAAACAGTTGAATATTCTTTGAAATATGCAATTGCTATGCCTTTTTCACTCTATTGTGTATCAAGCTATTTTTTTACAGCAGTTTAAAGATATTTTTATATTTATTGAAGAAATTTTTTTAGTTTCTACTAGTGACCATTAGTTGCAGAAACAGTGTCTTTACATTGCATAAAAAAACAAGACGACAGCAATGTAACCAAGAACTGCAGTACCAGTGTAGGGAGGTTAGTCTCTACTCATGTACATTTCTAGCAATTAATACCATCACACGTTGGACTAATGAACTATTTTTACCCATCGTGCAATTGACTGGTGCCTCATGTTTCAAACTTCATAGAGCCTCTATCTTGCATTTCAGCTTATGTGTTTTAATTTCAAAGTAGTTTCTGTATTAATTTACTATTTTTTGTTTAGAAGCAAATTAGTATCATAGTGAGCAAACCTGTTTGTTTTGTATTCAATCTTTCACCATTGGAATGAACAAAACTAAATGTATAGTATGCAGCTCAACTAAGCAAAGGCTGCACAATTTTTCTACTGGTCTTTCGAGGTCAGTAATAATTCTTTAAAAGTTACTTTTGGTACTGTTAGTAAAAGTTTGCACTATTTCAAATGTAAAATATCATCTTGTTTTAATATTTAAATATTTTTAACATGAATTTTCACCATGTGCTTTGAGAACTAATGTTTATATTATATATGCAATGACTTATGTTGACATTTCCTATTCTTTAAGATATGGATTACCTTGTTGATCCCAAATAACACTTTATCATATCATTAAGGCAGAGTTCTACTTATTGTTCTATTTATAACGATGGTATACATTTCGGAAAAAAATTGCATTATATATAATTTTCAGAACAATTATAAGTTTTGTCTTGCTTTTACTCTTTGCTTATATTTTGATACCTTCAAAACCAAAATTTCCTATATAATGCCGAAATTAGGTTCGAGCAAGCAATCGCTTCTTTGGGCACAGAACCCTATACGGTGAACAGGTGACTTTTAAGAAAAAATAATTTATTATACATCTTATCACAGAACATGTTAGCTTCTGTATTTGTCACACATATATACTGTTTTTCTATATATCTATATATAAGAGTTTCAAAATATGCTTTTTTTTTCTTATTTTGATTTTTTTTATTCACTGATTATATTTCATAGGTAATTTTCCTTTTACATTTAATAATCATTTGATAAAATATACATTTTAAGAGTTTGCACAATGATTATTTCGAGTGCTAGGTATAGTAGTAAAAATGTCACTAATTTTTTTTTTGGACATGGACATTCTTGTCTCCCCCCCCCCATCTCTTCCTAAACCAGCCTTGTGTCTGACTAATGGAATGTGGAAGTTTATAACAGTTGTCACTGTTTTGTATGACACAAATATATATATGAACCAGGGCAGATTAAGCAATTTAGAGACCTGGAGCTAAGTTCTAAATGGGAGCCTTAGAGCTATATTGTAAATGGAGCCCCTTTATCCTTCTTAACTGATAATGAAAATTAAACTACTTTATGTAAAATTGTCAATTGAAGTGATTAAAAATGACATTACTTTAAAACGAAAAAGAGGGGCCATGTAGGTCGGGAGAAGAATGTTGAAATAAAAAGACTAACATACAAAGAATCAATTCTGTGCTGAAGCATAAACAGGAGTAAAACAATTACTTTTAAACACATTTTTTGTTATGGAGAGTTTAAATCATTACTCCTATTGTATCTCTAAGATCCTAATTTATTGTATTTGATTAACCATCTGTCCGATTTTTTACCACATAACTTCAACCAGATTGCTACATACTCACTGCAGAACAATGCTGCCCTCGTGTCAAGTTCTGAAGCTTTCTTATAAGCAGTTGTTAACATGGGTATTTGCAGAAATTGGTACACATTCCCATTAGCAGCATAGGGAGTGGAGACTAACCTCCCTATTCTGTGTGCAATACTGTTGGAATAGTATACTATTGATGAGAGCCGTGACTGGAGTACTTTAACAGTGAAGAAAGTTGAGAATCAACTTATTGATGGTAAGAGTTATCGATGGATATACATTTCACACCAAAATTGTCGTGTAGATTTAACTAGTTCATAATGAAAGTTTCATGAGCTCAGACCCAGTTTTTTAATCATTAAAGGGGATCTCATTTAATCGGTTTCGATCTGCACTCTCAAAATACAGTGTAGGCTTTGAACAGCATTAAAGCAAGAGATATAATATATTTAGCAATGTACTGTTAACGCGAAATTTCATACTGGTTCCAGTGCTTTTCGTGTTAAGCGTTTTGAACTTACATAGGGCCAAATCTTTTCGAAACAAAATATTAGCATCAGGCATTTATATTACAAATCTCTCATTTCGAGTTTTAAATTAACGGGTTTTAAATTAACTTTAACTAAAAATACGAATTTAAGTTTTTCCCCTTTCAAAGATGCACTTCACATCCAGCAACTACGGATATATAAAAAACAATTTCTTTAAAGTAACAATATTTATGTAAATAACAAAAAATAAAAAAAAAAAGATAAACACTTTGTACAATCGTAGAAAATGTTTTCACAAATAACTGATTACAAGGGATTGAACTTCACAATATTTAATTTCTTACCTCTTCCATTTCTTCACGTTATAGAAAACTCGCACAGTTGCCACCAAAACTTTCCCTATAAATATATTGAAGAAAAGTTGTTCTTCTCATTTGTTTCGAAACCTTTTTATTACATCAGAAGCCAAGCCTTTATATATAATATTCATCCTGACAAAGCCACAATATTAAGAAAAAGTCCTAAAGTAACAAAGGGCCTGTCATTCAAATATGGTAGAAACAATCAAAGTGTACCTTTGCTGCCCTAGGAAAGCTCAGTTTTAATGGTTTTATCAGTGATAGGAAACATTTCTTTTGGTGGCCGAATGAAATATTTCACTAAACAGTCCTACGGCAAGATTGTTGTACCGACTCTTCAATTTTAAAAAATTTTTACATTTTACGTAGTCATCGTAACGAATACTAATTAAATTGTACCTTATTATTTGAAACGAGAAAACGAATATTAATTTGAAATTTCTTTAATGCAAAGCAGTGACGTACCGATATGCTCCACAGCGAGCAGCATATATTCAATGCGGCGACCGTATGGATATGATCCTAGCGGAGACCAAATTCTCAATGAAATCTTTCAAAACCCCAACTTTTAACAATATTTGTTCAAAATTGAGAAAGAGTTATGGTTGCTGGAATTCTGTAAATTCTTCAGTGCAGGGACGTAGCGACGGTAGTTTCTAATTAATGCTTAACCAACTGAAGGAATTACTACTTTACATAAATTGTTTATATCTATGACAGGGAGATCCAGAGTTTTTCTTTCTATGGCGGGAGGGGGGGGGCAAAGATTTTGATTTCGACAAGCCTTTGTTTGCCAGCCTGGCTTTGATTTTTACATAATAAAACCCTTTTTGTATATCTCATTTTAATTTTATGAAGTGAATTCGGATTTTGTCATCTTCCCAATATTTTGCCAAGTTTTATCGATTTCACCGACTATTGAGCCTTGCTGAATATGTGGCTGCGTAGCTACAGGCCACTCTGAGTGCCCATGTTAACCTCGATTCAACATCGAAAGCACCTACAATGGGCACGCGAGCATCAAAACTCGACCTTGAATGATTAGAAGAAGGTCATCTGGTCCGATGAATCTCGTTTCCTGTTGCACCATGTGGACGGTTGGGTACGTGTGCGTCGTTTACCTGGGGAAATGTAGGCTCCAGAATGCACCATGGAATAAAAACCAGCTGGTGGAAGAAGTGTAATGCTTTGTGCAATGTTCTGCTTGGTCCAGTCATTCATGTGCAGGAAATTATGACGTCTACTACCTACCAAAACATCATTGCAGACCAGGCACATCCTTTCATGACAACGGTATACCCCTCTAGTAGTGCCTTCTTTCAGCAGGATAATGCGCCATGCCACATTGCCCAGATTGTTCGAGAATGGTTGACGGAACATGAGGAATACTTCCAGGTATTGCCCTGACCTCCAAATTACAGAGACATCAATCCAATCGAGCATCTGTGGTTTGCGTTGGAACAGCATATCCGATCTGCGGCGGATAAACCACATAATTTTTAATACTTAAAAGGATCTGTTGGAAACGTATTGGTATCAGATACCATAAGACGCCTTCAGAAATCTTGTAGCTTCCATGGCTCGCCAGATAAGAGTTATTTTGGTGGCACGTGAAAGACCAACATTATATTAAGCAGGTGGTCATAATATTTTGTCTCTTCGGTGTATGTAGACAAATAGGTGGGAAAGAACTGATTCAATTTCTGAGGGATTACATGAATGCGATGGGAGACGAGATAATATAAAGTGGCCTATGTCTGTAGGTCGTATGACTGCCAAGCGAGGCTTCACATTTTTCTTCTAAATTTGATATCAATGTTTAATATGATTTCATGCCTTTCAAGTGATGAAAAATAAAAAAAAAATGGTCAAGTTATCATTGGTATTAGTTTTCTCTTCTTTTCTCATATTAATTATTCCAAAAAGCAGTATGAAAATAGATTTAGAGCATCAGTTACAGTAAAATTAACTATATTGTTTCACAGTGTTCTAAATTTGAGTGGCTCACTTGCCCTCTTCCTTATACATGAAATGTGGACAGTTATTATAAGTATATCACTTAAGTAGCATATATTTTTTAAATTGTTTTGTTTTTTATCTCTGAGCAGCAATTTTATGAACATAATGAACAAAATGGTAAGTTATAATTACTCAATGGAGAGCTCTTAAACAGACCAATGGAAAGCACCTATCAAAATCAACCAGTTTGTTGTTTAAAAGTGTCTTAAAATAATTTTTAAAGTTATCTTACAGTGGCAGAAGACAATATAAGCTCCCAGAAATGTGCTGCATGTTTTTATACTTTTGCTAAATTTCTTTCTAATTTTTTTCTTTAACAATATGATTAACTGAATAAATGTAGAGGAAAAATTGTCATTAGTTTGGTGGGATTAGAACCCACGACCTCCTCATAGCATGTGCTCTGGCCACTGAGCTATATTTATTATTTATATTTATTCAACATATTAGTAACAGGTGCATATCTATGATTCCCTGTTATTTCAATATGATGATTAACAAATTGCATTGTGTACATTAACAGGAACAATTTTTGTCAGTCATTTACTTCAGGTTATAATTCTACAGTTCTTTATAATTTTCATGTTGAAAAGAAATGACAATTAATCTTGCTCTCTAAGGGTTAAAGATGCACAAGTCATTTCTCTTTTGCACAATAGACTATGGTGTAAATCTCCATTTTCTGGAAGGCTCTTTCAAGCCAATCAATGCGCTATTTCTCAGTGCAATCCCAATAGGTCATAAATCTGGAAATCTCAGATTATAAGCATGAGGTAGTTTGATGATGGCAACTCCATGCCCCATTATTTTTCAGGACTGTAAACACTTTTGTATCAAAATTTGCAATGTTTTGAAAGCTGTTCTTAATTGTGTTGTTGGATAAATAGGGCTAAATTAATTCAGTTTTTCAATTCTTTTGTGCTGTTGATTTTCCTAAGTTTAAAGTCACTGAAAATTTATCTTAAACTGTGCAGAATTGTATGTGATTGATTCAGAATTGTATATTATTTTATTGTGCAATTTAGTTCTTCAAAAATCTGCACTCCTGAACTACATCTGATGATCCACACCAATTCTAACAAGATTCTATGTGATACTATCCCCACCCCATCCTAGATCGGCCCTCTTTCTGGAGACTTTAGACACACTGTTCATAACCCTATTTACTAATGTATCATTATCGGTATACACAATATGACCAACCATTTGTTACGACAGATGAACGTACTACAATGAACCCATGTCATTAACACTTGCTTATGCTTCATGCCTGCATCCCGCCATACGACAATTTGAGACCAATGATTTGAGACCAAGACTGACTCCAATCAGTAGTGACTCCTGTCATATTTCTGACTCCAATCTGTTTCTGACTACAATCATATTTCTTATAGTAGAGGAGAGGTTGAGTGAAGATGGAGGGCAGAGAGAAGATAGAGGGTTGAAAGAAGAAAAGAGGTTAAGAGAAAATGAGATATTAAGAGACGATGAGAGGTGAAGAGAGAAAAGAGGTTGAGAGAAGTTGAGAGGTAGAGGGCAAGGAATATTTGGGGCATCCTAGGTCGCCCCAAATTATTACACTGTCTTTCCTATTGTCAAATGAGATGTATCTCTCACGCATGGGTAAGCAGTGGGGGTCCGTAGCCTTCTTTTAGGGTCCCCAATTGAATTCAAACTCAATACTCCATCCTAGGGACGATTGGTCAGTGTATGCATAGCTCTGGGGAGGTAATTCCAAACGTATCCGCTGGAATTATGTGACAATTACGTCATCATCTGATTGAAATCGATAGATACTTTGAATAATAAGAATTGAGGAGGTAAACAAGCTCTAGTTCAGCAATTAAAAGAAGGACCCATTGTGTTAATGTTGTGTTATGTGATTCTGAGAAAAAAATGTTGTTTTTATTTGGATCTAAATGAGGCCTAGTTCCATTGGTGATAAGAAGTCAACGGTAACAGTTAAGTCCTCTTTTAGGAGAGATCATCATCTGATGTCTCGCTTTAATAAAGTGTAAAGAATTATTAATGTAACCAAGTTGTATCATGCCATTATACGGACAGTGCTTTCCTCTATGACGTTATCAGCCACGCCTCCTTATGCGCCCCTAGTACTTTCCACCTTATTAATATTCATAATTGACCATGAACCCTTATTAATATTCATAATTAATATTTCATAAATTATATTTCATAACTCAACCACTCAGTCCGCTATTTCGAACACAAATTTTCGAAATTTCTTCGAGTCCAGAGTCTGCCATTTTGAATCCTGACGTCACCACCCATCGAAAATAACCTCGAGTCCGCCATCATCGAAGGTTCAAAGGTTCAAGGTGCTGTAGATATGATGAAATTAGCCTCGAAATAAGGGGCTCCCTACACCAATCACAATGGTATAGCGAGATAGCAGATGCAAAAGAAACTGCCTTCCATCTATCTCCCTTTACAAAAAAAGGCTCTTATCAGGAGAAAGAAAAATGTAGGACATTAGACCTTGCAGAGGAGGCCAATGTTCTGAAAGAATTCAGTGACCATACAGAAGTGTGCTCATTGCAGCTTTGCATTATGTTTGCCAAGAATGGAGCTGATGGAGTAGTCACTGGTTCCAATAGCATGAAGCTCCCGGAACAAAGCTTGTCATTCAGCATTGTAGCTGGAGCAGTTCAGCAGAATGTGGGATACAGTCTCATGTGTGCCACAAGTGGCAAGTCTAAACTGTAAGCTCTGCCAAGAATATGAAGTGTAGTGTTGCTGTAGATGACCCCCCCCCCCCTGATAGGGAACCACCTTGATGTGGGAGGGGGGACTGAATGGTGCCTCTGTGAAGTAGGGTCACAGCCTGTTGTTTCCTCATTTGTATGATGGGATGTGGCCTTTGGTGGCAGGCCATTCTTGTGGGCTTATTCGCTTGCTCAGGGAAGCTTTAGGTTCACAATCCTGATGGAGGGGCTATGGTTGAGAGTTCTGTTGACTGGTGTTGGTGGGCACCGGTCCAGTGGGCTCATCGGTGCAGCCTCAGTGAAGTTGGGGTACAGACTACTTCTGGGGAGCAGTGGGTGCATGGCACTATGGAGAGGATGATTTGAAGGCTTGTGACTGGAAAAGATCCCTGGTCGACAGGCTTATCGATGGAAATGCCAGACTAAGAGTCTCCACCCCAGGAGCCGAGTCAACTTGGTTCTTTATACCATTTTTGTGGCTAACTGGGGAACAGATTAAATTTAGGTTTTGATCGATGGATGAACCTTCCTTCTATAGGATTGTTCGTCATAGGTAGTCGTAGATGAGCTGTGTCCTTGTGGCACTGTCTTGCCCTAATGTAGTTAGTGGAGATTTTGGCATTCTCCCCATAGTTAGTGTGCAGCCATATGTTCAGTACAACTTGGAATTGCCTTTACCAAATGTAAAATATAGATGACACCAACTCTGATACGATGAAGGAGGGTCTTCTCATATCTGAGGAGATTATCGAGGTTAGGAGCAGTGAGAGAAGGTTCATCCAGGTACCTGAATGAGGAACACCTCATTCAGGTACCTGGATGAACTGCTGGATCACTGCTGTCCTTCTGCCACTGAGCAAGATGGTACTGGCTCACAAGTTGTGAGACAGGACTCTTGCAGTCAGTGAGAGAGAGAGGTTATTGGTTACACACCTCTGACTCTCCAGTGCCTCCTTCACGGTGTGATCAGCGAGCTCATTGCCAGGTATCCCTACATGGGAAGGGATTCACTGGAAATGAACCGTGATCCCAGCAGAAGTGACCTTCGAGCAAGTCTCCATGATCTTCTTGATGAGGAAGGGATTCTGGCTTCTGGAGAGCCTCCAAGGCTGACTTACAGTCACAGAGGATGACAAAGTTGCCACTATCGAGGCTGAGGATGAAAAGTACAGCCTCAAGAATAGCATGAAGTTCTGCACAGGTGGAGGACATTAGATGTGGGAGACAGAAACCTCTGGTGATGCTAGTATCAGGGATGGCAAAGGCAGAGGTAGCACGTTGCCTCTCCCGGTCCACAGATCAATCAGTGTAGACCTCAGTACATCTCTCATATCGAGCAGTGATATAGGAGGTGGACAGAAGTCTGATGGCCAATGGATCAGAGTCGCTCTTCCGACCAAGAGAAGGGATAGTGACATTGATCGTAAGATCACTGTTCCTCCAGGGTGGAAGGTCGGGGAAGAGAGAAATGCCAGCATCCAGCATCTGTCCTTGCAAGCTCGTGCGTCTGGAGCTGGCAGGAAGAACTCAGTTGTAGAAGTCCTTGGCGGACAGGAGGATGGCAGAGTGAGGCCTGTCATGCAACTTCCTGAGGAGCTCATGATTAGAGTGCAGAGAACAGAATCTAGAGAGATGACACAGTATATCTCTCTTCCAGTGCAGGTGGAAAGGCATGTCATCAACCTCTCCAATGACAGACGCATTAGGTGTGTTAGGGCAGAGTCCAAGGCAGAGGTGCAGAGATATAGTGTGGACAGTAGCCAACTTGCTGAGCAGTGTGTCAGAGGTATTGCACAGGTGACCACTGTAGTTGATGTGGGAGAGGATCAAGCGCCGGTACAAGACCAGGAGGGTCTTGCAGGAACTTACCCAGTGGGACCAGCATCCATCCTAGGGACAATTGGTTAGTGTATGCATAGCTCTGGGGAGGTAATTCCCAACATGTCCACTGGAACAGATGCCAATGGCCTCTGTCTCCTACTTCGTTGCTGATTACTTATCATTCTTGTGATACATATCAATATCTAGTAGTGGTATATGGTCTGGAGACGTGGGGCATTGGGCCAGAAGCGACAATGGAAAGCCTTTGAGGTCGCCACACGAAGAACGATTTGAGACCAAGAATGAACTCCAAGGTAGAAAAGCCCATGGTCCTGACCACAAGGACATAGGCTATGGTGGGTAGTAGGAAATGCATTAGCAGTTGGAGGAAGCAGGGAACACAAGAGCGATGCTCATTCTGGTTGGTTGAATCATGGAAGAAATAAGAACAGTGTGAGAAAGTAGAGAGAAAGAATGAGTGAGGAGCGAGAAAAGGAGGAGAGAGGAGTGTGAAGAGGATGAGAGAGGAGTGAGAAAACTATGATCGGGGCAAAGATGTGAAAATTTGTCAATGGTCCGAGAGGACATGGGATCCTCTCCTTTTTATTTTTAAAACATTTTCTGTGTTTCTCGGTAGACCACAGACTTTACACAGGGAGGCTTGCCTCCCAATTTCTATCAGGAAGCATAGTCCACCTCTACACACTGGATGAGACGTATACTGGCATATTATGTTGCTGAAATTCAGCAACGTATCAAATAAGGTTGGTGGCAGGCCAGTTGGATTAGGAATTGAATTTGCAAGAGGGAAATATATTATGGTTGTCATGCCTAAGAGTGGCCCACCTGTTTACTGTGGGTGGAGACCCATAATGGGGAAAAGGGGATCCTGGTGGTTGAGGGTCAGAAAGCTGGAAAGCCCAATACACCATCTTCAGCACCTGCTTCAATAAAATGGGAGGTCTGAGCTGGCTCACTCAGATCAATCGGTTCATGAGGCATCCCCTGTCCTACTTCCACATCCAAGGTGGTCAGGGGCGGCTGTGGGAGCCAACCAGGTGGTGGTTATCCTTGACGACTGGAGTTGGATCCGGACCAGAAACCGGATCAGTCCTGGCCTTGGCTCAGATCCTGCTGTGGTCTAATGGGTGATCATAAGTCTGGGTATAACCTGGGCACAGCTCTGAGGTATGAAGTGTGATGAATTTAATTCGGAGGCCTCCTATTGTTGGGCTCGGTAGTGGGTAGAGAGCGCCTGGGTGGAATACCTTAATTTACCATGGACACTAAATATCATCTGATACATCAGGTCAGAACTGAAAAAAACCTACGTAATTTTTAGTCCCTATAAATTAACCTCCGAATATTTTATTCCTTGTAAAATAACATACGTATTTTTTATTTCTTATAGTTTAACTCCCGAATTTTTTATTCTTTATAAATTAACCTACGTATTTTTTATTTCTTATAGTTTTACTCCCGAATTTTATATTTCCTGTATTTATTTCTTATTAACCCACGAATTTTTTATTTCTCATAATTTAACGTGTGAATAAATTATATTTTTTGTAAATCACATTTAACTTGAAGAATTAACGTTTACCTCTCTGAAAATTTAGGAAAAACTATTTCTTGGAACATTTTCATGTTGGATTGTTTTACCTCTGAGCGGCACTTTTTTTGCACACCATTGGCAAAATGGCCATGTCATATGGATCCCGAAGGCTAAGAGAAGGTTGGGGGAGGGGACCCACTGGAACAGCTGTTAGGAGACAGATGTAGTCTCCCGTCAAGACCATTCAATGTGTTCTTTAACGTGCATAGTGTATGGCTCTCATGCACACGGACCATGACTTAACGTACCATCCGATGGACGGCGACCTTTCTAAGCCCATCGGTGTCCCCGACTGACCATGGGCAGGGCGGCGAGTTTTGCAGAGATAAATCTTAATGCTTACCCAGCTGGGACTCGAACCTGGGAACTGCAGATTACGAGCATGCGTGCTACCAACTGAGCCACCCCTGCCAACATTTCCATGAACCAGAAAATCCTAACATTTGATTAATAACAACTATTCATATTTTAATATCTACAAGTTTTAGCACATCGCGTTTTAGTTTATCTTGTATCGTTGTGCTCATGACAAAGTTCGGGTTTGGTTCTTATCGGTACGTTGCCAAGGGGTGACTGAAGGGTTCACAGACTGAACTTCGGATGCACGCTAGCTGCAATATTTGATGCTGATAATTATTTCCATTGTTAAAAATAGAAGTTAAGTAAATAAACCTTTGAACCAAATGGTGCCACTTCGTCCCATACCCGACCTTTACCTCGTGTTTATTTCGAAGGTTAGGAAATGTATCTTACAATTTTTCCATGAGCTCGGTGTTTATCAGATGGTGGAAAAGGTCACTATATTGCTCGACCTTTGTCAATGTTTATTTCGAAGAATAGAAAATGTATCTTTCCCGTTGACCCCTCAGGCATTTATCAAATAACAATTGAGAGTATATAAGCTCAAGCTCGACCTGCTAAGTCATTGCTTACTGCTACTCTGAAGCGTGTTGTCAGGGAGAATTTTGTTGTCACTTTAGAAGTCTGCTATCCGGTCAACGTTTAGTGAAAATGTCTCTTATTCTTTAATTCGAATGTGCTAAGATTTTGGACGCTGAAAGGAAGGAGACCGCCAATGCTTTCAACGATTTACTGGCCCAGGTGAACCTGTTGGATGCGGATGCAAAATGTCCATCATCCGATGAGCGTCCAGATCCGAAGCGCCCATGCCTGTCAACTATCTAGTGCGGTTGAAAAGCTCTTCGTTGTGCACGGAAAATATCCTCCACCACAGGGCAGGCATCTGCTAGCCATCCCTACGTTCCAGCTCGATGATGCCATATTTAAGCCTATACTGTGAGTTGTGACGTATAAGGTGAATGACGAATGGATCTACGCCTCATTCCCAGACATTGAAACATTCATGAGCTGTGTTTTAGCCGCAGAATGTACCGAGGTTACACGTTTCAAGGATGCTACAATCCTAACACACAATTTAAAAGGCTTTGACAGTACATTCGTTATAAGCTACCTCTAAAAAAATTTTTAAAACCGGATCTTGTTTTTGATGGATCAAAAATATTAAGCATTTTTTTTACCAGTACTAAAATTACGAATCATCGATACTTTATAGACACTTATTTACCCTTCTTCGTTCCTTTACGAAAATATTCAAACTGGAGACAGTGAAAGGATTCTTCCCCTTCAACTTTGTGAAGCAGGAAAATTTAAAATACATGTGTCCAATTTCCGATCGTTGTCATTTTCAACCTGAAGATATGGATCCTTCAACGTTGCAGAAGTTTAATGAATGGTATGCGACAGCTAGCCTTGAACCCTGAGCTTTTCAGCAACAGCTGTTTTTTTTTACTGTAAGGTCGATACATAGTTGTTACGTCATGGTACACAAGCCTTCAGGAATGAGTTTTTAAATCTCGATCCCTTAATGTCGATCCCTTTGCACATGACCTCAGAATTTGCCAGAGTTTGCCTACGTATTTTTCGTTAGAAGTTCCTTGAAAAGAACACTCTCAGCGTGTGTCCTGCTCAAGGGTACTCGGTAAGTAATTATAGACAGTCACTAAAGGCCTTTGCCTGGCTGGAATACGAGGTTTCCAAAGATAATGTTGTGATTCAAACAGCACAGTCCCCCGATGGTGAATTTAAAGTCCGGCAATAAAAATTATATGGAATTTCTCACATTACACATACTTATAATGAATTTTTAGGGTCATAAGCCCGATAAAATGGATAATCAGTTCAAAAAACCCTTTTGGTCTACTGAACACTCGAATCCTGGATCGTATTGAAAAATTGAAATTGTTGATGGAGAACTACATTTGCAAGATCATGTGGGAGCACGAATTTGACGAGATGATGCGAAAAAATCGTCCTCTCCACTACTCTATAAAAATATTGATCCTATTAGGAGAATAGAATCTAGAGATTATCTCTTCAGGGGACGTGTCAAAGTGTTTTCCATTTTTGCTTCGATAGATTAAGGTTGTGCCCTAAACTATGTGGATTACAACAGCCTTTTTTTACCCTTACGCAGGCAAGAAGTCTCCTTTGGTAAAGGTTATCCCATACGTGTCACCAGCAATTTCGAGCAGGATCTGGATCATTATTTCGGCATTGCACAAGCAAACTTTACCTCCCCCAGATGAATTATTTATTCTAGTGTTACCCTACCGGAGCAATGGCAAGCTGCTTTTCCCCCCTGCAGGAACTGTGCTGACGGATGTCTGCCACCACTGTGTGAACACAGCATGAATCAACATGCACTGACTGGTTCCTGGCCCACATCTGAAGTTTACACTGCCATGCACGCTGGCTACAAGCTGATTAAATTTCATGACGTGTGGCATTTCAAAAGCATCCTACAGTATGATCCTGCAACCAAAAAAGGGGCATCTATGCAGGATATATTGACACTTTTCTCGCGTTGAAAACGCTACTCTGGATTCCCTCCCAACGTTAAAACAGACGCCGTAAAAACGGCTTTTTGTGAAGCCTTTTTCCGAAACGTTCGGATCCTGCCTTCAGAAGTGGAGTAAAACAGTCTCAAGAGAATACGTTCAAAGGTATCACTCAGTTCGTCTTGGAGGAAACACACCTAGAACATGAGCCGAACTCAGACGACTATCGTGAGCTGTCCATTGAAATATATGGAACTTTTGACAGATGCCTTGCTCGTCATGACAGTCATTGTGTCCATCAGTGACCAGGTTGTGTTGGTCACACACAAACCTGTGGAGGCTGCTACTCCTGCCAACACACGTGGAAGTTTGCAGGCTGAAACTTTGAGTTGCTTTCAAAACTTGGTCCTCGAGTGCTGTATTCGGATACAGATTCTGCGACAGTTACATCCCCAGGCAGAACCCCTTTCTTGGAGGACTTATGGATGAAATCACCTTCAAATATGGAAGTGACGTACATATCACCGATTATATCAGTGCAGGGGCTAAAAGCTATGCCCTCCATCTCAGCAACGATGATGAAATTCTTCGCTTGAAGGGGATTTCTCTTGAGATTTTTTTCTGACGAAGATAAACGGAGAAAAATATAACTTCCAACTATTGAAATCAATGGTATTGATTTCAATAGCAGTCTCCAGCAACCGAGACATTCGATGTCCCCTTTAATATGATACATAATAAAGTGTAAATAATTTAATAATAAAGTGTAAATAAGTCTCAGCAACGGTGATAAAATTCTTCACTTGAAGGGGATTTCTCTTGAGGGATTTTTTTCTGACGAAGATAAACGGAGAAAAATATAACTTCCAACTATTGAAATCAATGGTATTGAAACAGTCTCCAGCAACTGAGACATTCGATTTCCCCTTTAACATGATACATAATAAAGTGGATGCATCACTAACAAACAAACCCATGGTAAAGAGATTCAAAGCGAATCTGGATAAGAGGTATCTTGCCACCCCAACCCCCCGGCGAAACTGCTTCTGTACCTTATGGGTATAACGACCTGGGGTTCGATACTGTTATAGACCTCATGGATGTTTGAAAAAGTATGTATCCTTTTTTTACAACAGTTCTTTATATGTTTTTAAAAACTAGACTGTCTTTTTATCTGGTAAAAAATACGTGTATTAAAAATTTTTAAGCCTGTCTTTTACAACCATAATGTTTACACGATAAAGTTTTCTGTAAAAACCACAGAGTGTAAATAATTTTATGTCGTGTTACAACAGTAAATATTTTTTGTAACGGTAATTGATTGAGACTAATTTTATGGACATGCATCGATAATTGATTGAATATTTTTATATCGCAATAATTTTGCATCTGCAAATGGAATATTTTTTATCAGTAACTGACTGAATATTTTTATATTGCAATAATTTCTGCAATGGCAATTGTTTGAAAATTACAAACATTGTAAATATTGAAGCTGATTATTTTTATATTGAAACTCGTAAATATTTTCATACATGCATCAGTAATAGTTTGAATATTTTTTATATTTTAATAATTCTTACATCTGCAAACTGATTATTTTTTGTACACGCAACGGTAATTGTTTGAAACTTAATATTTTTGTACATGCATCGATAATTGATTGAAACTTAATATTTTTGTACGTGCATCAATGATTGATTATTATTTATACTGTAATAATTTTTACATCTGCAAACTGAATATTTTTGTACACCGAGTGGTTAGCACGCTTGGCTACTGATCTAAGGAACCTGGGTTCGAGCCCCAGATTAGGCATGGATGTGTGTGTGTCGTTTTTCTGCTGAGGTCCTGCCATCCTCTCAGACCTTCTACTCTGGCATATAAACTGACAGGCTCCTGTCAGACCTCTGTGGCAAGCAGCTGTTTGAGGGGGTATTTATTTATTTATTAACGGTAATTGATTGAATATTTTTATATTGCAATAATTTTTGCATCAGCAAATGGAATGTTTTTGTATCAGTAATTGACTGAATATTTTTTATACATGCATCAGTAATTGTTTGAAACTTACACACATTGTAAATATTGAAACTGATTATTTTTATATTTAAACTTGTAAATATTTTTATACTGTGAAATTTTATACCTACTATCGTTAACATGGTTATTATCAGACTTGTTATACTAGCTAACACCTTCTTTCTCCTATCCGCACTAAGAATAAAATGAATCGTAAAGAACATAATTACACGTTATATAAGTTTCAATTTTTTTTATCAAAACTAATTTATACATTTGATTTTTTGCGTCATCAACAATAATGTTATATTTCAGAGTACATAAAAATTCAGCATCTACAAAGTACAGCAGATCGCGTTTGCAAGCAGTATCCACAAACACTTGGGCAAACACGTCAATCAGGTTGCCGTCCCACAGAAAAGGAAGGTACAGATGCGCAACTCCCATGGTAACCGCGAGGCGATGGCAGCGCCATCACTGCTAAATCCCCGAACTACAATGCGGTTACAATCACTCTCTTCCTATGTTTGTGGTTATTTGAGTTAATATGTACAAATGAGTGTGAACTAATTTGGTTTTTAGTATATACTTTTTAAAAACATTTTAAGTGTTGGATATATTTCATGCTTGGTTTTATCCAGAGTTTATATGATATGTTTCTTATTGCTAATCAGTGGTTTAAAGGAAATTTCATTGGTATAATTTTTTTTCCTATTGATAATTTTTTAAATATTCGCGTATACTACCCAATTGTTGCAAACCTAACAATTTCATATTTGTGTATTCTTCATTCATATATATGTGGTATTTTAGCAAGACACTAAATTTTCCGACTTTACCTTTTTGCTGTAAAACACATTGCAAGATAGATCAATTTTCCCCTAGTTTTTTAATAAAATGTTAAAAGTATTTCAATATAAATAGAAAATTAATTTTCCCAGGGGTCAGAACAAAAGGGTATGATCCCCCACAAAAAAAATGTTACTAGAGATAATAGAGGTAAATATTATTAAACATTTACATTTCACTCATTGATCAAAATTTTGAGAGCAGAAAAACGGGGCTGGGGGGATTATACTGAATTGTAAATCTAGTTTCTTGTGCCCTCTTACATTTTTGTCAACTCGACTGTTTCGTAGGCCTCTACCAACTCATTCCCCCCCCCCCAGATCCACTCTTGCATTTTCCTATAAACATTATAATTCTGTTATAATAAGTATTATGAAGTTATTAGAGAAATTAAAATCTCGGTACTATGAAATCGTTTTATTTAACGCAAATACATTTGAATTTTTTAATACTTAAATTTTGCATAAATAAATTAGGAATTGAAATGACACTCACAATTAATAGAACTTATTTCTTACTCAAAAAACAAAGAATATCCAATGTACAGAAATACAGGTACTGGACAAAAAGATGGAAGCAAATCCATGTTGCAATAAATACACCCTCAAGCAGCTGCTTGCCACAAAGCCTATCAGTTTACTATACTTATTAGTTAAATATGCCTATCAGTTAATAAACAGGAGCCTATCAATTTAATACGCCATAGCAGAAGGTCTGTGAGTATAACAGAACCTCAGCAGGAAAAACAACACAAACATCCATGCGTTACCCAGGGTTCGAACCCAGAGCTCAATAATTTCTTTACTAGGATTTTTAGTAAAAAAATGTCTAGTAAAAAATGCCTAAAGATAAAGTAAAGATCTCAATCTCAATTTTAAACAATATCTGTTCAGTTTTCAAAGAGCAATTAACACAGGAATCTCAACAAGCTACAAAAAATTAACCTGAAAACTTGATTAAAATGGGGTTGGGTTGTCTTATCTCTAAATAATGGGTTAAATGACCATGTTACAAGGATCTCAACCCACCTTGGGGAAGGGGACTCACTGGACAGCATCAAGCATGTTCTTTGATGTGCACAGAGTATGACTCTCCCATAGACAGGCCCATGGATTAATGTCCCATTTGTTGGATGGTGGCATTAAAGCAGATTAATTGATCATAGTTGACTCCAGTACAGAGTGTATTACACCCTGTGTTGATCTCTTAGCCTATTTCATTGTATTGCATAAATTTTGAGGTTAATTTTTTCAGTCTTTCAAATATTCAGCATTTGTCTCCTTGAATACTGAATAAATATTGATCAAATTTGAAATATAGAAAAATTTCACTGACCTCTATATCTTTAGACATATTTTTCGTTAAAAATCATATTGTAGAAGTTCATCATCATCATCCTCAAGCAGCCATGGGCTACGGAGGTCCAACCAGACCGCGCAGTTTAATTCTCCAATCATATATATCCTGAGCTACATCTGCTGCATCCGGCCACTGCACACCAATTCTAACAAGGTCCTGTTTCACATTGTCTGCCCACCGCATCCTAGGTCTCCCCCTCCTTCTGAGGCCTCTAGGCACACTGTTCATAACCCTATTCGCCAATCTATAATTATCCATACGGGCAACATGGCCAAACCAGCGGAATCTCTCTCTGCACAATATGCTACTTAAAGGAGGTTGCAGACTCCTTTGCCTAACCTCATCATTAGTTACAAAGATAAACCACCTAATACCCAAGATACTACGTAAGCATCTAGAATCAAAAGCTTCTAGTTTCCTGTTATCTTGTTTACACAGCGTCCAAGTTTCACTACCATAACTAACCCTAGAAAGAACCAAACTATTATATAGTCTAATTTTAGTCTTTAGGTGTATAAGCCTATTTCTCCACAATCTCCATAGATTCTTAAAAGTCCCGGCAGCAATCACTATCCGTCTGTTAATATCATGCCGCACATCACCAATATCTGTTACATAACTCCCAATGTAATTAAACTGTGACACCTGCTCAAGACTGCAACCATTCAGATGAACTGAATCATAACCTGCCTGACCAATTTTCATCACTTTAGTTTTCTCTCTGTTTATAACCAAACCTACTCTACTACCAGTCTCATCAACAGCTCGAATGAAAGAGTTCATCTCATCAACTTTCATTTGCCAAAAGGGCTAAATCATCAGCATAATCTATATCAGAGATTTTCGTATCTCCAGCCCATTTAACGCCAAAATCTTTCCCTTGAAGTGAATTTCGCATAACATAATCAATAACCAAACTAAAGAGAAAAGGAGACGAAATGCACCCTTGTCGAACACCAGAAGCAATGCTAAACCAATTGCTACAAGACTTACCAACTCTCACACACGACTCAGTGTTTTTATAGAGAGCTTTCATTATGTTAACTAACTTGTCTGGTATACCAAATGATCTCGCAATCAACCACAAATTATGACGATCAACAGAGTTGAAAGCCTTTTAGAAATCAACAACGCTAGCAACCAAAAGTTTCTGAAACTCTAAGCATTTCTCAAAAATCTGCCTAAGTGAAAATATCTGATCCACACATCCCCTACCACTTGTGAATCCACATTGCTCATCACGCAATTGCCAGTCAACCAGATTATTAATTCTATTAAGCGCAATCATGCAAAGAACTTTCCTTGGAACAGAGAGTAGGTTGATACCCCTATAGTTTCACAAGAACTGCGATCACCTTTTTTGAGAATAGAGATAATAATAGCTCTGGTAAAATCTTTAGAAACCATGACTTTATCATAAAAGTTATTCAAAATTTTATGTCATCCAAATGGTAACCGAAACATTCCCAATTCTGAGCATTTCTGTAGTAATTTAATCTACCCCTGGGGATTTATGAAATTTAAGTTTAGAAATAGCCAAAATAACTTCAGAATGTGTTATAGAGACAACATTAAAGCCACCAATGCATCTATCATCATTACAGACAATGGGAGTAGAACTAACCACATTGTTTAGAACATCACTGAAATGCTCAGCCCACCTAGCCATGAGAGAATCCTTCCCTTCTATAACCTTATCTTGTTTATCCTGCAATCCTTGTATGCCTGTCCGTTTTCTACGACATAAAACATTATCTCGTACAGCTCTCTGCTGTTGTGCTGCCTAACTGCTTCCTCGGTTTTGTCAGCCAAGCCATCAAGCCAAAGATTCTTATCAGTAGCTAACTGATCCTTTACACGTTTATTACATGCCTGCCCCATGCTTGCGATCAGGGGGCTGTTTGATATTGTTGGCCCTACCAATCTCAATAAACCTAATTTCTTTAAAAATCCTACTAATCATTTTCTCTCTGCAGGAAAGTAGAACGTGAGGTCATTACATAGATATTATTCTCTTGATGTCCTCACGCAGGAATTCCAGTGCTATAACCTAGATATTCTAGGCTTGCAAGAGACCAGATGGACAGGTAAAGATGAGATACTTAAAAATAACTTTAAATTTCTCTTTACAGGGAGGGAGGATGGAAAGCATCACCAAGGCGTGGGTCTGCTGCTCAGCAGACATGCTAGTGATGCTCTTCTAGGATATGAGTGCATTAATGAAAGGTTGCTTACAGCAAAATTTCAGACAAGCATTAAAGACTTGAATGTTATCTGCTGTTATGCCCCCACTGAGGATGCTGATGAGGATGAGAAGGATAGGTTTTACGGACAACTTCAGGATATTTTGAATTCTGTCAAGAAAGAAGATATTACCCTTGTTCTTGGTGACTTCAATGCCAAAGTTGGTACTGACTCTGACCTTTGGGGAGGAGTAATAGGCCCTTTTGGTATTGGTAGCTGCAATGGCAATGGGCAACGTCTCCTACAGGTAAGTAAACTCAATGGATTCAGAATAACTAAGACTTATTAGAAACACCGCGACATACATAAGTACACATGGGTTTCACCCGATGGGCTGCATAAGAATATGATTGATTATATATTAATTAACAGCAAATGGGCTAGTTCTGTTAGAAATACCAGGGCATATAGGGGAGCTGAAATTGGATCTGACCATTACCTTGTTAAAAGTGTCTTGCAACTTAAACTTAAAAAGTGTTGTGCTAGGGTTAAAAAATTTACCTTTAATACTGAAGCTCTGAAAGACCCAGTTATAGCTAAAGCTTACCATGATAGATTACTTAGTCGTTATGACAGTCATGGTTTGCTTAATACTGAAGTTGAGGAAGAATGGGGCCATTTTAAACAGGCTTTTTTGGAAACTAACAGTACTCTTTTAGGAAAAAAGGAGCAGAGGAGACAGAATTATTTAAGTGATAAGGCACTTAAGCTTATTTCAGAAAGAAGGAACTGCAGGAATGTCCTTAATCAGTACCCTACTAGTCCTAATAGAAAAGATTATAGAGAGCTTAATAAACGTGTAAAGGATCAGTTAGCTACTGATAAAAATCTTTGGCTTGATAGCTTGGCTGACAAAGCTGAGGAAGCAGTTAGGCAGCACAACAGCAGAGAGCTGTACCAGATATTTAATGTTTTATGTGGTAGAAAACGGACAGGCATACAGGGATTGAAGGATAAACAAGGTAAGGTTATAGAAGGTGAGTATTCTGTCATGGCTAGGTGGGCTGAGCATTTCAGTGATGTTCTAAACAATGTGGTTAGTTCTACTCCCAATGTTTGTAATGACGATAGATGCATTGGCAGCTTTAATGTTGGCCCTATAACACAATCTGAAGTTAGTTTGGCTATCTCTAAACTTAAACTTCATAAATCCCCAGGGGTAGATGAAATTACTACAGAAATGCTCAGAGCTGGGAATGTTTTGGTTACCACTTGGATGACTGAAATTTTGAATAACTTTTATGATAAAGGCATGGTTCCTAAAGTTTTTCCAGAGCTATTATTATCCCTATCTTCAAAAAAGGTGATCGCAGTTCTTGTGATAACTATAGGGGTATCAGCCTACTCTCTGTTCCAGGTAAAGTTCTTTCCATGATTGTGCTTAATAGAATTAAGAATCTGGTTGACAGGCAATTGCGTGATGAGCAATGTGGATTCAGAAGTGGTAGGGTATGTGTAGGTCAGATATTTTCACTTAGGCAGATTCTTGAGAAATGTTTAGAGTTTCAGAAACCTTTGGTTGCTAGCTTTGTTGATTTCAAAAAGGCTTTTGACTCTGTTGATCGTCATAATTTGTGGTTGATTGTGAAATCATATGGTATACCAGACAAGTTAGTTAACATAATGAAAGCTCTCTATAATAACACTGAGTCATGTGTGAGAGTTGGTAAGTCTTGTAGCAATTGGTTTAGAATTACGTCTGGTGTTCGACAAGGGTGTATTTTGTCTCCTTTTCTCTTTAGTTTGGTTGTTGATTATGTTATGCGAAATTCACTTCAAGGGAAAGATTTTGGCCTTAAATGGGCTGGAGATACGAAAATTTCTGATTTAGATTATGCTGATGATTTACCCCTTTTGGCAAATGATGTTGATGAGATGAACTCTTTCATTCGAGCTGTTGATGAGACTGGTAGTAGAGTAGGTTTGGTTATAAACAGAGAGAAAACTAAAGTGATGAAAATTGGTCAGGCAGGTTGTGATTCAGTTCATCTGAATGGTTGCAGTCTTGAGCAGGTGTCACAGTTTAATTACCTTGGGAGCTATGTAACTGATACTGGTGATGTGCGGCATGAGATTAACAGACGAATAGGTATTGCTGCCGGGACTTTTAAGAATCTATGGAGATTGTGGAGAAATAGGCGTATACACCTAAAGACTAAAATTAGACTGTATAATAGTTTGGTTCTTTCTAGGGTTAGTTATGGTAGTGAAACTTGGACGCTGTGTAAACAAGATAACAGGAAACTAGATGCTTTTGATTCCAGATGCTTACACAGTATCTTGGGCATTAGGTGGTTTAACTTTGTAACTAATGATGAGGTTAGGCAACGGAGTCTGCAACCTCCTTTAAGCAGCATATTGTGCAGAGAGAGACTCCGCTGGTTTGGCCATGTTGCCCGTATGGATAATTATAGATTGGCGAATAGGGTTATGAACAGTGTGCCTAGAGGCCTCAGAAGGAGGGGGAGACCTAGGATGCGGTGGGCAGACAATGTGAAACAGGACCTTGTTAGAATTGGTGTGCAGTGGCCAGATGCAGCTGATGTAGCTCAGGACAGATATGCTTGGAGAATTAAACTGCGCGGTCTGGTTGGACCTCCGTAGCCCATGGCTGCTTGAGGATGATGATGATGATGATGATAATGATGAAATTTCCTGAAAAAGAAAAAAAGAGAATTTTTTGGGAAAAAAAATTTCCGAAAGAAATTTTGGGAGTTTGTGGTCAAAATGGGGGACGTGGGAAGGTTTAATAAAGTGGACTAAGGGGTGAGTTATGAATTATGAATATTAATAAGGGGGCGTGGTCGGTTATGAATATTAATATAGTAGTGGGGGCGCATAAGGGGGCGTAGTTGGTGACGTCATTGAGGAGAAAGCATTGTACGTGGAGGATCCGTATAATGGCACGCTACTTCTTATCCATATATCTCAAATGAATTTCAACATAAATTTGTTTGTTTGTTACATGTTATGAAAAAATAGGTTCTATTTTGTACTAGGAGTAAATATTGAAAACATTGTAGTGTAAACATTAGGAAATTAGTTAACATAATAGATCATTCTTTTTATGGTTTAACTTTATACTGGGGAAGACAAAAACTTGTGTTTATTTAAGTTGTTTAATTTGTATGGTTTTATACCTTTGTAATAAATTGCTTCATTCATATAATCACACTAACACATACTGTATAATCACAATAAGCATACTTTTGAACTCACGCTCAGTTTTCATCCATTAAATTTCAATTAATTTTTTACATCCATTAAATTATTTTTCCTCAAAGGAGGTTGCCAACTCCTTTGCCTAACCTCATCATTAGTTACAAACTGAACCACCTAATGCCCAAGATACTGCGTAAACATCTAGAATCAAAAGCATCAAGTTTCCTGTTATCTTGTTTTTAAAGCATCCAAGTTTCACTACCAAAACTAACCCTAGAAATAACCAAACTATTATAAGTCTAATTTTAGTCTTTAGGTGTATACGTTTATTTCACCACAATATCCATAGATTCTTAAAAGTCCCAGCAGCAATCCCTATTTGTCTGTTTATCTCATGTCGCACATCATCAGTATCTGTTACATAGTTCCCAAGATAATTAAACTGTGAGACCTGCTCAAGACTGCAACCATTCAGATTAACTGAATCACAGCCTACCTGACCAATTTTCATCACTTTAGTTTTCTCTCTGTTTATCACCAAACCTACTCTACTCAGATAGTACAGCTCTAATGAAACAGTTCATCTCATGATATCATTTCCCAAAAGGGAAAAATCATCAGCATAATCTAAATCAGAAATTTTGAGATCTCTAAACCATTTAAGGTCTGTAAATGGTAGCTAGGTAGTCACTGGAAGGAGAGCTATGCACCAATCCCCTGTGATGATGCATAGAACCGGCCAGGCCTAGCACCTAATGTCCGACCCCGCCTTCTCGTGGTGCGGACCGTTAGTAACTTTCAAAAGAGATACTCTCTTGTGGAAGTGAACGGAAGGGGAGGGCTGCCAGATTAGTGTGGCCTGCTGATCTGGACAACTATGGCTACTTTTCTTTTTTTTCTACCCTGCTGAGGAGTGGTCAACCACACAGGGTCCTGGTGCTGACCATATAAACCTACTGGACTGATATATGGCTCTGAGCTTGATTATGGATCCTGATTTTGCTGCACTGGTGGGCTTCTGTGGAGGGAAAATCTTCCGCTGTGTTTTTTGTTTGTTTGTGGGTTGACAGCCCCAAGTGAATAGATTCACAGGATATGTTTATCAGCTGGTGGATAATCCTGAGCAGAAGTCATCGCAGGCACCTGAACTCTTTGCTTCTATTGGCATCGTCAAATTCTACATTGGAGGAAGTCTTCCAGTGTAGATGGCTTCAGCCTTTAGTAGTGGGGGAACGGGTCTTTGCCCCATGTCTGCGATTAGGGGGCTGTTTGATATTGTCGGCATTCCCTCTCTCAATAAACACAATTTCTTTAACCATCCCACTAACCATTTTCTCTCCATAGGTAGTTGGAATGTGAGGACTCTACACAGAGCATTTTCTCTTGATGTCCTCACACAAGAATTCCACCGTTATAATTTAGATATTCTCGGCTTGCAAGAGACAAAATGGACAGATAAAGGTCAGATTCTTAAAAATAATCTTAAATTTCTCTTTTCAGGGAGGGACGACAATAAGCATCACCAAGGCGTGGGTCTGCTTCTCAGCAGGCACGCTAGCGATGCTCTTCTAGGATATGAGTGCATTAATGAAAGGTTTCTTACAGCAAAATTTCAGACAAGCGTTAAAGACTTGAATGTTATCTGCTGTAATGCCCCCACTGAGGATGCCGATGAGGATCAGAAGGATAGGTTTTATGAACAACTTCAGGATATTTTGAATTCTGTCAAGAAAGGAGATATTACCCTTGTTCTTGGTGACTTCAATGCCAAAGTTGGTACTGACTCTGCCCTTTGGGGAGGAGTAATAGGCCCTTTTGGTATTGGTAGCTGCAATGGCAATGGGCAACGTCTCCTACAGGTAAGTAAACTCAATGGATTCAGAATAACTAACACATATTACAAACACCGCGACATACATAAGTACACATGGGTTTCACCTGATGGGCTGCATAAGAATATGATTGATTACATCTTAATTAACAGCAAATGGGCTAGTTCTGTTAGGAATACCAGGGCATATAGGGGAGCTGAAATTGGATCTGACCATTACCTTGTTAAAAGTGTGTTGCAACTTAAACTTAAAAAGTGTTGTGCTAGGGTTAAAAAATTTACTTTTAGTACTGAAGCTCTGAAAGATCCAGTTATAGCCAAAGCTTACCATGATAGGTTACTTAGTCATTATGACAGTCATGGTTTGCTTACTACTGAAGTTGAGGAAGAATGGGATCATTTTAAACAGGCTTTTTTGGATACTAACAGTACTCTTTTAGGAAAAAAGGAGCAGAAGAGCCAAAATTATCTGAGTGATAAGGCACTTGAGCTTATTTCGGAAAGAAAGAACTGCAGGAATGCCCTTAATCAATACCCTACTAGTCCTAATAGAAAGCATTACAGAGACCTTAATAAACTTGTAAAGGATCAGTTAGCTGCTGATAAGAATCTTTGGCTTGATGGTTTGGCTGACAAAGCCGAGGAAGCAGTTAGACAGCACAACAGCAGAGAGCTGTACCAGATAGTTAATGTTTTGTGTGGTAGAAAACGGACAGGCATACAAGGATTGAAGGATAAACAAGGTAAGGTTATAGAAGGGGAGAATTCTGTCATGGCTAGGTGGGCTGAGCATTTCAGTGATGTTCTAAACAATGTAGTTAGTTCTACTCCCATTGTTTGCAATGATGATAGATGCGTTGGTGGCTTTAATGTTGGACCTATAACACAATCTGAAGTTATTTTGGCTGTTTCTAAACTTAAACTTCATAAATCCCCAGGGGTAGATGAAATTACTACGGAAATGCTTAGAGCTGGAAATGTTTCGGTTACCACTTGGATGACTGAAATTCTGAATATCTTTTATGATAAAGGCATGGTTCCTAAAGATTTTACCAGAGCTATTGTTATCCCTATTTTCAAAAAAGGTGATCGCAGTTCTTGTGATAACTATAGGGGTATCAGCCTACTCTCTGTTCCAGGTAAAGTTCTTTCCATGATTGTGCTTAATAGAATTAAGAATCTGGTTGACAGGCAATTGCGTGATGAGCAATGTGGATTCAGAAGTGGTAGGGGATGTGTGGATCAGATATTTTCACTTAGGCAGATTCTTGAGAAATGTTTAGAGTTTCAGAAACCTTTGGTTGCTAGCTTTGTTGATTTCAAAAAGGCTTTCGACTCTGTTGATCGTCATAATTTGTGGTTGATTGTGAGATCATATGGTATACCAGACAAGTTAGTTAACATTATGAAAGCTCTCTATAATAACACTGAGTCGTGTGTGAGAGTTGGTAAGGCTTGTAGCAATTGGTTTAGCATTACTTCTGGTGTTCGACAAGGGTGCATTTTGTCTCCTTTTCTCTTTAGCTTGGTTATTGATTATGTTATGCGAAATTCACTTCAAGGGAAAGATTTTGGCGTTAAATGGGCTGGAGATACGAAAATTTCTGATTTAGATTATGCTGATGATTTAGCACTTTTGGCAAATGATGTTGATGAGATGAACTCTTTCATTCGAGCTGTTGATGAGACTGGTAGTAGAGTAGGTTTGGTTATAAACAGAGAGAAAACTAAAGTGATGAAAATTGGTCAGGCAGGCTGTGATTCAGTTAATCTGAATGGTTGCAGTCTTGAGCAGGTGTCACAGTTTAATTATCTTGGGAGCTATGTAACAGATAATGGTGATGTGCGGCATGAGATTAACAGACGAATAGGGATTGCTGCCGGGACTTTTAAGAATCTATGGAGAGTGTGGAGAAATAGGCGTATACACCTAAAGACGAAAATTAGACTGTATAATAGTTTGGTTCTTTCTAGGGTTAGTTATGGTAGTGAAACTTGGACACTTTGTAAACAAGATAACAGGAAACTTGATGCTTTTGATTCCAGATGCTTACGCAGTATCTTGGGCATTAGGTGGTTCAACTTTGTAACTAATGATGAGATTAGGCAAAGGAGTTTGCAACCTCCTTTAAGCAGCATATTGTGCAGAGAGAGACTCCTTTGGTTTGGCCATGTTGCCCGTATGAATAATTATAGATTGGCGAATAGGGTTATGAACAGTGTGCCTAAAGGCCTCAGAAAGAAGGGGAGACCTAGGATGCGGTGGGCAGACAATGTCAAACAAGACCTTGTTAGAATTGGTGTGCAGTGGCCAGATGCAGTAAATGTAGCTCAGGATAGACTTGCTTGGAGAACTAAATTGCACGGTCTGGTTGGACCTCCGTAGCCCATGGCTGCTTGAGGATGATGATGATGATGATGATGAAACCATTTAAGACCAATTCTTTCCCCTGCAGCGAATTTTTCACAACCTAATCAATAAGCAAACTAAAGAGGGAAGGAGACAAAATGCACCCTTGTCAAACACCAGAAGCAATGCTAAACGAATTGCTACAAGCTTTACCAACTCTCACATATGACTCTGTGTTATTATAGAGAGATTTCATTATATTAACTAACTTATCAGGTATGTCATTACGATCTTTACTGTTTTCTGTCCAAATTATGACGATCAACAGGTTCAAAAGCCTTTTTGATTTTACCAAGCTTGTAAGTAAAGGCTTCTGAAACTCTAAACATTTCTGAAGAATCTGCCTGAGTGAAAAAATCTAATCTACCCATACCCTACAAGTTTTGAATCCTCATTGCTCATCGCGCAGTTGCCCATTAACTAGATTCTTAATTCGATTACACACAATCATACAAAGAACTTTACTTGGAACAGAAAGTATGCTGATACCCTTATAGTTATCACAAGAACTGCGATCAGATTTTTTAAAAATAGGGATAATAATAGCTGTGGTAAAATCCTTAGGAACAATGCTTTTATCGTTTCTCAATATATTCAAAATTTTATATAAAAATATATTTATATATAAAAATATATAAAGATATTCAAAATTTTAATCATCCATGTGGTAGCTGAAACATTCCTATCTCTAAGCATTCCAGTAGTAATTTCATCTACACCTGGGGATTTATGAAGTTTAAGTTTAGAAATAGCCAAAATCACATCAGACTGTGTTACATGGCCAACATTAAAGTCAGTAATGCATCTATCATCAGTACAAATAATGGGAGTAGAACTAACCACATACCTTAGAACTTCACTGAAATGCCAGCCCACCTAACCATGACAGAATCCTCACCTTCTGTAACCTTACCTTGTTTATCCTTCAATCCCTATATATACCTGTCTGTTTTCTACCACACAAAACATTAACTATCTGGTACAGCTCTCTGCTGTTGTGCTGTCTAACTGCTTCCTCAGCTTTGTCAGCCAAGTCATCAAGCCAAAGATTCTTATCAGCAGTTAACTGATCCTTTAAACATTTATTAAGCTCTCTGTAATGGTTTCTATTAGGACTAGTAGGGTATTGATTAAGGACATTCCTGCAGTGGTTACAAGTAGTCGTTAAGACTTTGATTGCATTTAATATTTTGGGGTATATTGCAATTGGAATTTACTGGGTGGTGCAACTAAAGGTTTACATGTTAAAGTGTCAGTTTTAATTTGATTATGTATGATAGTTTGCGATAAAGCATCCATTTTTTTAACATCCAATTGATGTTCATTCATACGCTGTTGATATGTACGATAAGTTTTTCCGATATATTTATTTTTCCCTCTTAATTTATCATCAGCATCAGGTATTTCGATTTCATACACCCCCCCCCCCGTTGCACTTCGTTTATCCCTATCATTAATTAATAAATTTCTAACTGTATTTTGGATAGTGTATGGCATTTTTATATTATATTTACCCATGATGTTTTTAAGTGTTTTGGATACTCCTGGAAATAAAGTAAAAACCAACGACGAACTAATTAGATGAAGTAGCCATGTCCAGGGCCTCATGCATACTAAAGTACTGTTGGGCCGTGGGCCTGGCGACTCTTAACCTCTCCGCTTTCAGTCGCATCGCCGCATCCAAAATAGCTGTATTCGGACACAGCGATACGACGTCACGGGAGTGAATGGTCGTCGTCTCGCTAATGCGAATCTGTTGCATACGTTGAATAGCGTCATAACAAGAAGTTAGTGTATATGGTGTTGGTGGAAAGTAAGGACTGAAAAAATGAAACAGAGCACGTTCTAATGCATATGTTGGAGATTGACGCTTATTAATTAAAGGTCGGAAAGGTGCATTTTCCTTGTGCAATTTAACTTTTACGAACATCTGGGGTAAATCAGGGTGTAATAGTAATATATGTGCTTTAGTAATGGATTCAGGTAAATATGGATCATTTCTCAAATTGGCCAAACATTTTATAGTTTTATTTAAATGGTTTTTTAGTAATGGTTTACATTTTAAATCGGATAATAATTGAGATATTTTAATATCATAATCCGTCTTATCCATAAGTATAATTTTTTCAGTTTTATCAGCCAATAAAATTTTTAAATCCAGATTAGTTTTTAACTGTTTTAAAATGGTAGTTTCTTTTACAATTTTGAATTTTTCATGTTCCTGAGCCAATTTCTGATTTTTAATACTACGATATAATTTAAATCTATGCTTATCGTTGTCCAGTAGAGGTATTCTATGAATCGTCTGTTCTATCTGCGAAATTAATCAGGTTGCTTTAGGTACCAGTTGTGGATATGCAAATTTAGTCCCTTTTTCTAATATTTGTGTTTGTTCACGGTTTAACTGCATACTGGAAAGGTTAATAAATTTACTTTTATTCTTATATCTTGTTATGTCTACATTATTATTATACCGTAAAGTATAATTTCGAGTTAAGTCATTTAATTTTTTATCGTGTGTTTTACTCATATTTATAGTTTCACGTTCTATTTGATAATATATAGTTCCCAATAACTGGTTAAGATGTATTAAATCCATTATTGTTGATAGTTTGAGATATTGAAGATACATTTCTTTTTCGAGAATTCTAATCTCTCTCCTAGTATCCCTGATGGCCGCTGCTAACATTTTGCTTTCAGCGACGGTCAATATAGTATGAAGGGTACTATTTAATTTATTCTTATTAATTTGCAAAAATCTAGGGATTAAATTGTATTTTTTACAATACATCAGACATTTCTATCGTAATAATTTCCGATTAAGGGAGACCCTCATTTTAAAAAATATTCCGGGCTCTTTAGGTGAGGCCATGTGCAATATTTAATCGTACGCAATGATATTAAAATTTAAAACACAGCAAATAGGTTAAAAATAATTTACTACACAATTATGCTGTTTTACTCAGAGTACAATTCTTAGTCTACTGCAACCAGTTACTCAAGACTGTATAATCTGTAGTCTAGGTATGAGCTACTAGAACTGGCAAAAAGTTAACTTAAGGTATTTTTTAATCTAGCTAAAAAGTCCAAAGTAGAGTTGTAAAACATTTACCATTATAAAAAGTCCAGCTGGCTTCAGCTACCATTGTACATCTTGATTAATCTTCGATGTTTTTTCTTCTTGCTGATAGTTGAAGAAATGACGATAATACTTAGAAGATTTCGCAATATAATTGCCGTGCACCGTAGATACCAGTCCGGATGATGTTTTGTGATGTTAGTTCCCTTGATATTTCGTCGATAATGATCGACTATATAAGGTCACTTATCCGTTGAGTAGAGCTCATTACCACTTAGGAACAGTAGATTTTCAAAGACGCTCACAATATAACGTTCAACATAGCTCACAATAGCGTATTCTTAGTGATTAAGCCACATTTGTGAACAGCAGACGAGTGGTTAGCCCGCTTGGTTTCTGATCTACGGAACCTGGGTTCGAGCCCCGGGAAAGGCATGGATGTTCGTGTTGTTTTTCTGCTGAGGTCCTGCCATCCTCTCACATCTTCTACTATGGCATATAAACTGACTGGCTCCTGTCAGACCTCTGTGGCAAGCAGCTGCTTGAGGGGGTATTTATTTTATATTTATTTTTATATTTTGTGTGCCCGTTTAAAATAACAGCCAATAAAAGATTTAAAATAACAGCCAATAAAATCTTGTTATCTCTGCATTATTATTATACCGTAAAGTATAATTTCGAGTTAGGTCATTTAATTTTTATCGTGTTTTACTTATATTTATAGTTTTACGTTAGAAAGTTAAAATCGTTAGTTTCACGTTAAAATCGAAGATTAATCAAGATGTGCAATGGTAGCTGAAGCCAGCTGGACTTTTTATAATGGTAAATGTTTTACAACTGTACTTTGGACTTTTTAACTAGATTAAAAAATCCCTTAAGTTAATTTTTTACCAGGTCTAGTAGCTCATACCTAGACTATAGATTATATAATCTTGAGTAATTGGTTGCAGTAGACTAAGAATTGTACTCTGAGAAAAACAGCATAATCGTGTAGTAAATTATTTTTAACCTATTTGCTGTTTTTTAAATTTTAAAATAATATGGAGAAATAATTGTATTTTCATTGGGTTATTGGGGAAGCCAAATATATACATAAGCCAACATAATCCACGGAAGAACCACAATCTATGTGGGACATTGTGTTTAGTCCCCGGAACTTAGCCGCTAAGATATATGTATATATTTATGTCAAAATCCAGATGACTTCTGTAGCCTCTGTGACAGGGGGAACTGCAAGCAACATGACAGGATGCAGGGACATGTGGTATTTAGGACGATCTATATGTACATACTGTAAAACATGTGACGATAGGAGTTGATCAGAAATGACACCTCGCTTCTCTTGTTATTTTTTTCTTGCATTTGCTACCCGGAGTTTACTGCCAAGAACTTCAATGCCAGTGCGCCCTAGATTCATGGTGGCTGCTAGCTGCCCATGGTCATGGAAGGTCCTGGACTTGACCAATCCATCTCTGTGCTGGTGAAAGTGCATGTCAGTGCCTGGAGACTGAGCTCACCATCGGAAGGGTCAACATTCGTCTTCCCACCAGATCGATCTGCTGAAAGGACTTACTCCACATATATAGACTCTTAGTTAATGGAACTCTTAGAAGACTTAGTACATGCCGCTGACAGAAGTTGCGTAATGGAGGCCATGGCTGCCGAAGTGTGTGTTCCTCCCTGTGACTTTCTGTTAATAATCAATGCAGTGTGTTGACTCGGCAAATACAGTACATTGTGTAACTCGCCCTGTCGAGGTGAGTAGTACGTTAAAAGAGACCAGACCAGAAGGTGTGTCCGATGCCCCTCCCTTGCCCGTTCCTCTGTTGCCCCTCCGATTCCCGTTCCTCTGTTCTCTTTTTTATTATTTGCCCCTGAAGTTCTCCTTCTCCAGTAAACTCTGAGTTGGGTGCGACACAAGCAGAATACGCTGGCGACAAGAAATGAGGTTTTTCCGCATCTCTCCAATTATTTATACCATTACCCGTTTGCAATTCTTGTCTCTTAAACAAACGATATGTAGTCGTACGCTATTATATCATTGCTTCCTCATTTGATGTGTCCGCCGTTATCTTCGCATACCTTTCGTTGCTCTTTTCGCCGACTGTTTGTCCAATACAGCTCCTTTTGTCAACTCTGCGGTATATACAGTGTCTAAATTTCAAGGACGAATGCGAAACTAAGGCTTCATCATGCCAACAATACCGTATTTCTTCGATTCTAAGACGCCCTTTTTTCCCCATATAAAGGTCTCTAAAAACGGGGTGCGTCTTAGAATCGAAGAAATACGGTACATTCCTGTTATGAATTCTTGAATTAATGGCTGCAAGAGAACTCAAAGTTTTGTGCTTCACTATAATATTTGTATCTTAAAGAAACTACTACAATGGTATTAACGAATTTGTAAAAAATGCAAGTTACTGGAATAGTAGTAATTATTTTGAATGCATTGGCATTTGCAAATAAAATTGGAATGAAGAATAAAAACCGTAATTCACATCAATTTCTGTTCGCTGAAGTGTTTTGCCCGTTTCATTTCCATTCAATACGCATTCTAATGGGCTTCAATGTGGGGTGTGCAAAGAAAATTTAATGATTGTGATTTATCTTTTTTTTAGAAAATTTTTAAATTTCTAGAAAAAATTACGGAGGAAAATAAAAATTTTCTGATCTGTTTAAAAATCTTTTAAGTGAAGAATTTATAAGGATTTTGAACCTATTTGGAAAAAAAGGTAAAAACGGAACATCTTCCGATCACTACCAAGAACAACTGAGTGACATCAGGGAAGATAAAATTTTACGAACCTAATTTATTTTTTATTTATTTTATAATTTCAACAAAAATCTCTGCATAATTGGTGGATGGGATCAGGGGCGTAGCTATGGGGGGGGACTCCCCCCGAAGTAATCGAAGTTGGCAAAATTCGAAGTGACGCTGTAAAATCTAGATGAATTCTGAAAATTTGAGTTTTTTGGCAAAATTAAGAGAAGTTAGCAAAATCTAAAAACAACTTGGCAAAATCTGGGGTAGTTGCCAAATCGAGACAACTTGGCAAAATCTAGAGCAGTTGGCAAAATTCGAAGCCACTTGGTAAAATACAGGTGACTTGTGAAAATTGGGATTGGTTGGTTTTACGAAATTAAGAAGAGTTGGCAAAATAGGAAAAACTTTACAAAATCTTGAAGAGATGGCAAAATTCAGGTGAGATGTAAAAATTGGGATTTTTTTCTGTAAAGTTATAGCGAGTTGGCAAAATCTAGGGGAGTTGGCAAATCAAATTAACTTGGCAAAATCGGAACAAATTGGTAAAATTCGAATCCACTTGGCGAAATATAGGTGAGTTGTGAAAATTGGGATTGATTTTTGGGAAATTAAGGAGAGTTGGTGAAATCGTGGAGAGTTGGCAAAATCGGGACAGCTTGGGAAAATCTTGGGGAGTTGGTAAAATTCTAAGTGACTTGCCAAAATTCAGGTGAGATGTAAAAAACTGGACTTTTTTCTGTAAAATTATGGCAAGTTGGCAAAATCTAGGGGAGTTGGCAAAATTCGAAACCACTTGGTAAAATACAGCCGAGTTGTGAATATTGGGAATGTTTTTGTGCAATTAAGGAGAGTTGGCAAAATTAAAGTGACTTGGCAAATTCAGGAGAGATGTAAAAAAAAATTCTTTTCTGTAAAATGATAGTGAGCTGGCAAAATCTACGGCAGTTGGCCAAATCGAGGTAACTTGGCAAAGTGTAGGGCAGTTGTCAAAATTCGAATCCACCTGGTAAAATACAGGCGAGTTGCGAAAAATTGGATTGGTTTTGTGAAATTTAGGAGCGTTGGCAAAATCTTGAGGAGTTTGAAAAATTCAAAGCCAATTGGTTAAATACAGGCAAGTTGTGAAAATTGGGTTTCTTTTTGTGCAATTGAGGAGATTTAGCAAAATCGAATTGACATAGGAAATTTAGGGGAGATGTAAAAATTTGGATTTTTTTCTGTAAACTTACGGTAAGTTGGCAAAATCGAAAGTTGGCGAAATACGGGAGTTCGCTAAAAAGAGATATTTTGTCAAATCTTGAGCTGATGGCAAAATTCGAAGCCTCGTGGTAAAATGCAGGAGAGTTGTGACAATTGGTGTATTATAAGTTTAAAACTTAAGACAAAGATTCCCTTGCATGTGAGTAACTTTCCGAATATTTCGACGCCTGACTGGGGTCGTCTTCCGAGGAGGTTGCAGCTTTTTTAGAACTTTTTTTCCTTTGGAGTTGTTTTTTTTAGTAGTTGGTTTTTGTGAAATTTTGAAAAGTTGGCAAAATCGGGAAAACTTGGGCAAATCTTGGGAAGTAGTCAAAATCGGGACAACTTGGGAAAATTGTAAAATTGTGTTTTTTTTTTTTGGTAGAGAAAGAAGCTATTTGAAGGTCTTATTTTCTCAGTTGGCAAAATTTTATTTCCGAGTCGGAAACTTTTCGTTGCCCCCCCCCCCCCCTCCCCAATCGCTACGTTCCTGGATGGGACTGCCCTACATGGCCTAGTAGTTAGCGTACCTAGTTACTATTTCAGTAGGCATGCATTTGTGTAAGTGTCTGTATGTTGTATTCCTTATGTAAGTGTTTGTATAGTGTACGGAGATAATCTGTAAGCTTTTGAGCCTACAGATTATCTCCGTCCTTTTATTAATAATAATAATAATAATAATAATAATAATAATAATAATAATAATAATAATAATAATAATAATAATAATAATAATAAAATGAATACCCAGATTAAGTAAGGGCAGCGAACGATGCACTCTTTCCATTTGGATCTACGTATTTTGTAAGGTATCTTTTTCTGATATGACAGGCATTAAAAGATGGTATCGAAATGAACTGGACTTAAGAACCGGACCTTAGAGTCGCTGTATCACAAGGTGTCAAAACAAGATTTTCAGAAATTATGGAACATCTAGTCACTGAGGGACAGGGCCGCATTTACCATAAGGCGCATTAGGCACAAGCTGGGGCCTCATTCTCTACGGGGCCACATTTTAAAACCTTACTCCCCACAAACAACAATATAGAAAACAGCCTTGTTATAGTTGCAAAATAAAATACTTATTTTTAAATACGAAATTCACTAGCGCAAACTAAAATGTGGAATTAATCTTTAACGTTTATTGAATGTGAATTGGCAGATTCTTTAAATTGTCGTGATTTAATTGATGGTTTCGCCAAAGAGAAAGCTCGCAATAAAACACTTCGATGATTTTTGATCGAAAAGTTTTTAGTTAAATGCTTATCAAGAAATGTTTAATATTGTAATTTGGTAGTAAACTGCAATTCATGCTAAAAATATTTTAATGAATCTTAGTAATGTCTATACCTTTGTTTACTGGGATTGAGTTATATTTTTGTGATTACTTTTCTACAATTCTTTAAATAAAATTTTTAAAATATTTTCCTTGAACCAAACACCAAATATTGCAAAAAACCTAAGGGGCCTCGAATCTAATGTGTGCCTAGGGCCTCAAAAAGTTTAGTAAGGAGGCCTCGAACTAATGTGTGCCTAGGGTCTCAAAACGTTTAGCTCGAATTTAATGTGTGCCTAGGGCCTCAAAATGTTTAGCAAAGGGCCTCGAATTTAATGTGCGCCTAGGATTAAATATTTAATAGTTAAAGATTAACTCATAGAGTCATAGTTTTAAAGTTAAAAAACTATAAAATAGAGTCATACTCTTATAGTTAAAGATTAACTCATAGAGTTTAAATCCGGCTCTGCTGAGGGGACCCCCCATTGAATAGATGTTTCATAATTTCTGCTCTCATTACATTTCTATGCTTATTTTCATATTCTTTCAGTTGTATAGTTATAAACAAATATATATTTATATCTTCATACGTATTGCGGTGCATGCAATTTTTTTTTTGTTCATGTAAGGGCGCATGATGAAAAAAGTTTTGGAGACCACTGACGAATTCAGGTTCAAAACTTCCGTGCTTTGCCTTCAGGAATCCTTCTTAATGAGCCTGATGTCCAGAACTCTTACCATTTGTCAAATTTTAAACCTTCAAGGTGAAATAGAGGTCATGTAGAGGCCCAACAATGATCCAGGAGTGCTAGAAGCGTTCAAATTGATGTCTGGGGACTGTTTCAGGTCGTAGATATCGGGAACGATACAAAATTTCGAATTCGAGGTCAAAGATCAAATTTAGATTTACGAGTGCTAGAAGGCTAAAAATTGGTTCCTGGGAGTATTTTGAGTCCTAGATCTGAGAAATTTTTGCGAAGTTTTGAATGCTTCGAGTCCTTTCAGGCCAAAGGTCAAATACAGATCTTCCGGTGTTTGAGGGCTAAAAAATTGGTGCCTGAGGCCACGTTAGGCACTTGCCTAGGGGATTCAAGTTTTTTTGGTTAAGTATGAAATTTTGTTCTTTTCAGTTCTTAGAAGGAACAAAAAACTAGTTGCAAATATCCATGGCTTAAGAAATGTTCAAAGAACCCTCTCTCCTACCAATCGAAAGCAAACTTTTAAAGGATATGTATTGTGAGGACATACACTGGATTCCATAAATTAAGGATTGAGTTGTTTTCCTCTGAGCTGCACTTTTTTGCATTCAATCCGCTAAATGGCCCGATCACAAAAACCCTATGTTTCAGAGAAGGTTGAGGAAGGGGAACCACTTGATAGCTGTTAAGGGACAGATGATAGCCTCCCTTTACGGTATCCAGACTGTTCTTTAATGTGCACAGGGTACATGGAGCCACGGCTTATCGTGCTATCTAACGGACGACGGCCTTTCCAACCCAGCGCCATAAACTAAGGAACAACCCATTTTTTGTTTTGAAAAATGTAATAGCATATAAAGATCTCAATCAAATATTTGAATATCTCGATTTTGAACAATCATCATTATCATCATCCTCAAGCAGTCATGGGATACGAAAGTCCAACCCGACCATGCAATTTATTCTCCAAGCAAGTCTGTCCTGATCTACATCTGCTGCATCCGGCCACTGCACACCAATTCTAACAAGGTCCTGTTTGACATTGTCTGCCCACCGCATCCTAGGTCTCCCCCTCCTTTTGAGCCTCTATGCACACTGTTCATAACCCTATTCGCCAATCTATAATTATCCATACGGGCAACATGGCCAAACCAGCGGAGTCTCTCTCTGCACAATATGCTGCTTAAAGGAGGTTGCAGACTCCTTTGCCTAACCTCATATTCGTTCAATATTTAATTAGTTATGGAAGTTTCAATATTTAACAATAACAATGTCAGTCATAAAATTGACTTTAGAAATTAATTAAAACTTACTTATAAATATTGTATCAAATTGTTTAATAAATAAGTGTGCATTTTAGAAGTTTCTGTAAAGAATTCTTTCACTGTTCTTCAGTTTTGGATAAGTTTCTTGAGATTCGCATTGCGGTTATTAAATATTCAAACTTGATTCGAAAACTCATTAAATACTGAAAGCATATTTTTGAAAATCGAGATATTGATATATTCGATTGAGATCTTTATCTGCAATCACATTTTTCAAATAAAAAAACTACTTTTAGAAGTTATAGAGCTTCGACGTTATCTTACCATTGACATAACACGGGGATATTTTTATATTTTTGGAAACCAGTGCACATTGCAATATGGAAAACGTATTGGGACACTGCCATGTTACGTGAATGGAAAATTACATTTAAAGCTCCAAAACCTTAAAAATAAGATTTTTACAGGAAAATGAAGGGAGATAAATTTATATCTCAATCAAATTTATCCAAATAAGAATTAAAAAAAATATTCGTTTAATATTTAAAGAATTATTGAAATTAAAATATTTGAGAACTGATGTGGCGCTTGTCCTCAACTGTTTCAAAATTTAAGGAACCACGTATACGGCACGCGATGGTGTCAGTCAGTAGAGGAAGGCAAGCATCCTTTGCTGGTGTCCGAATTTGTACCGCTAACATTATGATTATGATTCTATCCTCAACTTTTTTGATCATTTAAAATGTTCAAAATTTAAGGGCACTAAAACAAAAATCATTACACAAAGTATTAGGTTACTTTTATTTTGGTAAACTGTTTGCTTTAACCTTTGAGACAAATTCTTTGGAAATTCCTTTGAAATTCTTTGCTGTTAAATGCTTCAGCTTTCAGAACTCTTTAAATAGTAAACAAATATTTCTTAAAAACGAGATTTGGGGAGATTTGTTTAAGATTTTCGATATATTTCCTGTGACATTTTGTTACAAAAGCCATATTTTATGGTTAGGAAGTTTTGAACGTAGCTTCCCATTCACAAAACGTAGAAGTGCCCCAATGAATAGTTTGATAATTAAGCGCAGTTCGGGGAAATAAGAAGAAAAGTTTTCTTATCATCTCTTACAACAAAACAGTTGCAACGAAAACTTAATAGCCTTCACATTCGAACACCAATATTTCAAATATCTGGCATAAATACATCATTTGCAATATTCGTTTAAAATTTTGGAATTTTCGATTTTTTTCCAACGTTAGAGGATGCAATTACAGCTTTTGGGAGATTCGAAAAGTTCAAATTCTAATATTTAATCAATATCTATGCGACATTAGGATGACCATAAGTCTCTGTTATCCTGGCAGAGTCCCTGGATTACAGGTTCTGTTCTCCGAAAGTGTCTCTGGAATTCGGTGTATGATATTTTTAAAATATTAAATTCACTGTACATCTTGAGCCAATCTTCACAAATAGAATAGACTGACGACTTTGTTGTAAAACATTTCTGTCGCAATGCAGGTGATTGAAAAATTGTGGCTAAAATCATCATCATAATGATGAGTGGTGAAAGTGCGGATACCAGTAAAGCATGCATGTATTTCTTCTACTTGCTGACACCATCGCGTGCCTTATAGTTGTCGATGGAATGCAAGCTAAGTTTTATTTCTGTTTTAACAAATTCTGGAGCCCTATAACTCCCCAGGCACTTGACCAACAGATTCCTCATGTGCAGGCCCGAAGCGAGAAAATCGAAAGGGAATACAAAATAAAATCGAGCCGAAAAAATAATAATGAAAAAGAGGGGGGGGGGGGTAATAGCTATTTAAAAATTTTCTTGAAAAATGCATGAAATCTAAATAAGTTTATTAATTTTTTGCCTCTATTACCCTTACTAGCATTCTGAAAGGGCTAGAGTGGCTGAAAAGGTTCGTCCCCCTTTATATTATAAAGTATAGAATATATTCTAAATGAAAAAGGTTATGTTACTTTTCAATATAATAATTTCATTTAAAAGCCAAATATTTCAGACGGAATTTTCAGATGTCCTCGGATCTTTTTCTTCAAATCCAGATATTCTATCGAACACAAAAATAATTTTTATCTCTATAAACAAAAAAAAAAGTGCAATATTTGCAGACAGATGGACAGACCAAGGCGACAATATGAAATTATTATCTCGTTCTTTTTTTTTTGTTGAAAACGAGATCAAGTAAAATTGGTGTTTGTAAATATTTATTTTGCACGAGATGGTAGCAAGGCATCAGGCGGCTGCCGAGTGCATCATTACGTTAAGGTGGCACTGGGTCCTTATTACCTAGTCATCAAGCCCAATGTCCCCAAATGTTCAGCTCGGAGGTAAAAAAAAAAGCATCTCAATAAACAGTTGAAAGTTAAAATTCTTGGTTTGAAGGAGAGGAAAGGTAGATCTTTCAAGAGTGCTTCAGCCCTTCAAAATCTAGATATCTTCCCCCGTGCACGTTAAAGAACAGGCTGGGTGGCCTTTGACGTGCACAGCCTTATACCCTGTGCACGATAAAGAACAGGCTGGGTGGCCTTTGACGGGAGGCTATCATCTGACTTCTAATAATTATCCAGTGGGTCCTCTCCCTCCAACCTTCTCTAAGACCTTGGGGTCTTTGTGACCTGGCCATTTGGGCCAGTGTGTGCAAAAAAGTGTAGCTCAGAGGTAAAACACCCAACCTTAGCACTGCTTGGTTTTATTTTCTTATCGTTCACTAGATGGCAGCACCATTGCGAGAAAAACCTGTCATAAAGTAGCACTTAGCTGGCAGTAGCAGTGGTTAGTTGCTCTTTGAAAGTACATTAAATCGCTGCAGGTGGAAGTGTGGTCAGACGCCTGTTCACCCAGGTTGCTACCAGAAAGAGTAGATCGAAGGAACAGGATGCCGCCTTATTTGAAGGAAAGTCACTGCACCACGAAAAGAGAAAAACGTGTTTTGGTATTGTTCGTCTGAAATATCATGTCTCTGTATTTTTTAGTAGTCTGAAAAAATGAACAGGCAGTAAAAAAATATTATTTACGAATATTTGAATGTTTTTAGATTCTGCTGAAAGATTATTTAGAATTAAAAAATATGGCACATACTTGCAGAGAACTTTGAACTTAGTTCAACGTCTTGATATAGTGTTTATATCTTACATCACTAGTATACAATTGTTTAAACTGAAGTGTGAAAGTTGACTTTTTAAAATGGTGTGGTGCTTTGGAAAGAAACATAGAAATCATCATTGCAAAATTGTTCTTTTAGATGAAACGGAATTCATCCAAGAAATACAGGTAAGTTTTATTCATTGTTGAGCACGAGAATGTGATTTATTGCACATGTATTCCTGTTTCATTCCTGCTGCTTATTTAATTGAATATTAATAATTGACAGTTTATCTTGTTAGTTATGCAATTAGTAAGAAATCGAAAATTGGTTTTGAACTATTACTTGTTCGGCGAATATGGAATGGTAGGAAACAAATTAATTTTTCTCTTTTCCCATTAATCTGATGACAACAGTACGGAAAAGAAGAGACCATTTTCAGGGATAGCATACTGTTAAGAATTTTTCTTGTCAACTAAACATTTTTCCACCTGGAATTCGAAAAGAAAAGCTAATTTAAATATATATTAATCAATTTGAAAATTTTTGAGAATTTTTGATAAGCTATTAGCTTCAAAGTCTGTAAATCGATGCACGTACTTTAAATTTAATATTTACTACGGAGAAATGCATGTAATTGAAACGTGTATCTAATACATAAAGAAGAAAGTTTATTTGTTTTTGTGTTTGTTTGTTTGTGTGTGTGTCTGTCCACTTATGCACTCAGCCCCCAGAAGAGTTAGGGTCTACAAACTTTGCATGAACATTCATTTCACTTAGGGGAAGAATATAGGCTATCAGAATACGCTGGGGTCAACCAAAATTAGAGTTAGTGGTCTGTGTCTGTCAAAGAATTAGCAGTTTGAAAATCACGTGGGGAGTTACATCTACTCTATACTTTAGAGAGTTTCAGACCTCCTAAATGAGGGGGATAATTTTTTGCAAAGGGTGGTATTCGGGGGAGGGGGGAAGCGATCGTAATGAGTTTACGCCAGTAAAAGCTTGCGACGTGCAGAATACCCTCGACTATTTTTTTTTAAATTATTTAACTTTAAAATTATTATAATTATTAAGAGGATTATTTATTTTAAAGAATTTCAGATCAGAGCAACTAATCTGTTAGCACTTAATAAAAATTTTCACTTTCGTATCACTCCCCCCTCCCTTCCCCCCACCCCCTCTCTGTCTACCTTCTTGTTTTTGTGTTCACCAATTTTTTCTTTAATAATTTGAGGTCATTTTGCCTCTTTTTCGTAATTGACATAATTCAGCTGACAAGTTTACTACCAAATAAAAATAGCACTTTTATGAAAGAAGAAAAAAACTTTGTTTCTTATGAGTGCAATGCAGAACGTGCAAAATTTCTTTATCTCGTGTTTTGTTTAGTGGCAAAAAAACTTGCAACCTGTGGCACCTGTCCATTTGTAAATATAATGAAATATCACTAAATACAGAGAAAATTTTATTTTGTTGAAATTTTTAGATTTGTTTTGATGTGCTGTTAGATTTGCCTGTTGTCATTTTTATACAGAAACAGAGAATAATGTGTTGGTTGGAGCTGGAATGAGGCCGGCAAACAGATGAAAGCAACAGTTGAGGGGTTGGCATTTACAGTTGAATCATTTGGCATTTACAGGGAGGACCGACCAAAGTCAGATGCATTCCTTTTTAGGCCTAATAAAAGTCACATCCATTCAGTGGCATATTGATAGCGTGGGTTGGTATTGTTCGGCAGAAATATCATGTTATTTGTATTTTTTATTAGTCTGAAAAAAACAAACAAAGGGGATGACTTTATACGTTGCCGCTTACCGATTCTCGTAACAGGGACTTACCCTGGAGGTGGGGGGTGGAGGAACCCAGGCAACTACGGTCGTCTTATACGAAATTTTAAACTTGCCTGCCTGTTTTAAAATCAAAAACAGGTGTCTTTATATAATTTTATTTTAGCCCCATAGTATATGTCCGACACTTATTATAGATATTTAAAAAACAACTGTAAAATTTTATTCCATATAGAATATCACTTTAAACTTTCTTGTCAGGTGGAACATTTTCGTAATTCGGAAACCCTTTTCAAGTTTTATTCAGATCCGGAGGATAGCGCCAGGATCCGGGGGATATCAGGGGGATAGCGCCAGGCTCGTAATTGCAATTTCCAGGTTCGAGTCCCTCCTGGGCCAACGTTGAGATTCATCTCCTGAAAACTCCCCACCCTGCCCTCAGTCAGTAGGCGACACCGATGATGAACGTTTAAAGGACGTCATGCTTGGAATGGGACGTGATCCCGTGGGCCAGAGAGCCATACCCTGTGCATTTTAAAGAACATGCTGGATGGCCTTGACGGGAGGCTGCCATCTGTCTCCTAATAGTTGTCCAGTGGGTTCCCTCCGCAAAATCTTCTCTGAGCCTTCGGGGTCCTTGTGATCTGGTCATTAACCAATTGCATGCAAAAAAAAAAATGGCTACTCAGAGGTTAAACAACTCAAAGAACCCAACTCAGACACTCCCCCCCCCCTCCCCCGAAACTAAATTTTCGAACCCACCACTAAATGTCAGTATAAATTCGTCAGCATATATACGCATAAAGTCAATAGATGTAGCTACTGCTAAAGTTTGCGAATACGGATAAAAGGTTTGCTATCCGAGCAGTGCTCTACCTATATGGATCTACACAGCAAGGAAATAATACTGTAGAACTCGCGGTTAGTCTCGGATCTAGAAAAATGTAATGAGATTTCTTTTGTAGTATCACATTTTCTCCTCCGTTTTAGAGATCTTTAATATTTTTTTTTTGAAAAATAGGTGAAAAGTTTAATACTTTTTTTTGTTTCCATTATACTTATTAGCAATCTCAAGGGAGGAGCTCTTCCAACCTTTGAGAATGCTCAGACGAGTCCTTTCAGACCAATCAATCTACAGAAGAAAAAAATTCGCAATTCCAATGTTCATTACGAAATTTGTATTCATAATTTTTTGTTGATTTCTGCAATAGAACAGAAAAGTATGCCCAAAGTGTTTATTTGTTACATCCATGAATATTTTCTATGACAATTTCTAAAAAATAAGTACGTAAGAAGGTTTATAATTGTAGAGTATGCATATTAAATAGTTAAACAACAGTATTTAAGAAAAAATAATGCTTATTGTCCTGTAAACAAAATACCCTTATATAAGTTACCGCTAAAGCTCGAAAGTCGTTAATGTGCACATTACCTACCTAATCTGCAGATTAACTGATTTGCTCCGTTAACGTGCGGAATCAAGAGTTTTCCGCATTTTACCTAGGTAATGTGGTAGGTAACGGCTTCCGTATCGTTAACGTTCAAAAGTTTGTTTCTCTCATAGTGGTGAATCTCTTGAATATGAATCTTCGTGTCACGTGATTCACTCGTCCGCATTATAAAAAACGCCCCGGATGAGCGGAGGCCAAGTGAGAACGAATCGGTAAAGTGATTCATTCTTGATAACGAATCACTAAAATGATTCGTTCTCACTTGGCCTGCTCATTTTGGGGGCGTTTTTTATAATTCGGACGACTGATTCATGTTGACAGAGGGATGACCCTGGTTTCAACTCTACTCTCGGACACTAGATAAATAACATTATGTTAATTTAAGCGTACAGAAACGTTCCTGTTGTTCCAGCAAAGATCTTATTTTCACTTTAACGAGTGCCTAGTAGGTAATGTGCAGATTATCCAGGTAATTTGCTGATTACCTAGGTAATTTGAGAAATGAAACAATTTTCCGCACGTTAACGGATCACCGTAGTCAATCTGCACAATACCTAGATAATCTGCAGAATAACTGATTTCTGCACTTTAGCGGTAACATATATATAAAATGATGCGCTATCTCTTTCAATGGGAAACGGACTACGGTTGCCAGAGGAGAACAATTGACTATAAGTCGAAATGTATTTTACTAATTATCAAAAGATTAGTTTTCATCGAATGGCAGCAGCTTCGCAGTGAAGAGTTCGTCTGTGACGTTCTAAGATGGGGAAATTATAATAGTATGCTGTGAAATATTTTTCCGAAATATATAGTTGCATTTACTACAGAGTACATATATTTTTGCGGTGCCTTCTAGGCAACCGATAAACCGTAAAACTATCGTATATTTCGCTGGTTCTTCGGATTTAGCGGAATTTTCAAGTTTAGAAATTAAATCGGGATAAATATTTAAAAGTTTTCTTTTAAAATAAAACCGATGGCATATTATCATTAACATTATACAGAGGCTATATCACGCAACCTTTCTCAACAACTATCTTCTTTTTCTTTTGAGCTAAAGTTCCTAATGTCATTATCATTTGATAGCTACTTATTTAGAAATTATGCAGAAAAGTTACTTTGTCGCTCATTTTCGAAAAACGAGTTCTTGGTTGTACTGTGTGTTCCGTCTGTCTATAGACAGTCAGCTTGTTTTTTGAAATAAATAAAAATTCCTTTTCGGTTGCTTAGGTGCTAATATAATTGGATTCAACCGTTCAGAATCTCCCAACGGTTTTAATTTCTACCGTTAGAGGGAGCTAAAGTTGGAAAGTGGCAAAGCTCTAAATGGCGTTTGCAAAATATTTATTCGTGGTAGAAATCTGAGTGATAGAGAGGCTAGGGGGTTGCCTCCGATCCCAGTGATTTTTGATCCTTTACCACTAAGGGGGAGTGCGAAAACACAACTTTTTTGTTTTAAGAGATGAATGAAGAATGGTTTTTGGGTTGGATTGGTAGTAGTGAAAAATATTATTCAACTTTTCCGAATCTCGTTGAAAACGAGCATCCCACATTCGCCACAGGGGCGAGGTGCATTCTGTTTTTAAGTGGGAACGTGGCATTCCATTTCTTAAAACAAAAAGTTCATTACCCTAAAATTATCAACTGTTACTTGAAATATTCATGCATAACAAGTTGCTGACATAATATTTTTCTAAAATGTTAATTTGAACAAGCAAATAACACAAAGCAAAAGAAAAAAAAAATTCTACCCACATTGAATATGCATCGAAATATAATTTTTATGAGAGTAATGTATAAAGACATTTCAATAAGTCCTTTTTTCCCCTTTTGTTGTAATTAAATCTAAATTTTTTCGGTAATATCACTTTCATTTAATTTTTGCTAGTCATTGAATGTGAAATTTACGATACCCAATTTACATACCGTATTTCTTCGATTCTAAGACGCACTTTTTATCCCCATATAAACGTCTCTAAAAACGGGGTGCGTCTTAGAATCGAAGAAATACGGTATATCCGATATTTTATGCTGAAATAAAATGTTTACTAGTTCGGGCATAAAAAGAAAAACTCTCTTATCTCAGAGATGAGTTCGAGCTGAAATTTTCGAGTCCGAGCCACTTCGACGGTTACTGAGCTCGCCCGAGTCCGGTTACGGAAAGCGTTTCGCTGATAAATCCTAAAACTTCTATTCAGAAATGCACGCTGCTCACCATTTTCTATTCGTTCCTATTATATAGACTATTCTAAATTTTAAAATGATGATCATTTCATGTCAAAATTAATGCTACCTGGAACCTTTGAGAGCTTACTCAATTGAATTTTAATCTTACTTTGTGCATTCTCTGTTATTTTTATACCATCTTTCAATCTCAACGTTACTTCGTTTGTGGTTTGATTTCCAGCCCTCTTCGTCTCTGAAAATAATCTATTGGTCTTGGTCTATTGGCCACGAGGATTCCCACAATTTGTCCTAATGGGGATCGTTGACCTAATGGGGATACCGTTGCTTCGTTATGTAATGTCGAACACTTCACAATTTTTCGTTTCTTGTGAAGCTTATTTTTAGTAAAGGTACGGGGGAGGGGGGGTCTAAAAATCGTTTCAGATGTTATCTGTGAAAGTGTAACGAGCAATTTCATATTTTGCAAAATGGCTCAGGTTCAGCTTGTCAAAGCCTGAACCCGAATTCATCTCTGTTAGCCGTAACAGAAGAGTGATTTTAAAACTTACCAATGAGACTTATTTTGCCAAATTACCTTTCGTTTTTAATTAATACTACACGTTAATAAATGATTATTGATGCTTTGGGCTTAAACTCGAATATATTTCATTTTGAGCAGGGGCGACTCATCATTAGGGCCATGACAGAATTTGAAATGCGAATTACATTAGGACATTATGTAAACTATATACGAGTATTAACGTATTCCAGTTAATGTATTTTAAGGATATTGTTTGAACTTCATTCGTTTCCGATGAACACTTCATGTCCACTGCAGGGATGTACCCGATGGGGGGGTCCCTTTTTTACCGACATCACAGTGGGATTCTATTTCTTACCAGCATCAGAGTAGGATTCCCTTATCAACATCATAGTGGAATTTCCTTTCTTGCCAACATCACAGTGGGATTCTATTTCTTACCAACATCACAATGGGATTCCCTTTTTCACCAATATCACAGTGGGATTGTCTTTCTTACCAACATCAAATTGAGATTACCTTTCTTACCAGCATCACAGTAGGATTCCCTTTGCTACCAACATCAAAGTGGTATTCCTTATGTTACCAACATCATAGAGTGATTACCTTTATCAACGTCGCAGTGTGATTCCCTTTCTTACCAACATCACAGTGGGGTTCCCTTTCTTACCACCACAGTGGGATTCCCTTTCTTACCAATATCACAGCAGGATTATCTATGTTACCAACATCAGAGTGAAATTCCCTTTCCTACCAACATCAGAGTGCGATTCTCTTTGTTACCAGCATCAGAATGGGATTCCCTTTCTTACCAACATCACAGTGGGATTTCCTTTGTTACCAACATCATAGCGGGATTCCCTTTCTTACCAGCATCAAAGTTGGATACCCTTTCTTACCAACATCACAGTGCGATTCTCTTTATTACCAACATCTCAGTGGGATTTCCTTTCTTACCAACATCTCGGTGGGATTACCTTTCTTATCAACATCATTGTGGGATTACCTTTCTTACCAACATCACAGTGGGGTTCCCTTTCTTAGTAACATCATAGCAGGATTCCCTTTCTTACCAACATCACAGCAGAATTACCTTTGTGACCAATATCACAGCAGGATTCCCTATGTTACCAACTTCAGAGTGGGATTCCTTTCTTACCAACATCAGAGTGGGATTCCTTTTCTTACCAACATTAGAGTGGGATTCCCTTTCTTACCAATATCACAGTGGGATTCCCTTTCTTTCCAACATCATAGTGGGATTCCCTTTCATACCAACATCAAGTTGGATATCCTTTCTTACCAACATCACAGTGCGATTTCATTTATTACCAGCATCACAGTGAAATTCCCTTTCTTACCATCATTGCATTGGGATTCCCATTCTTACCAACATCACAGTGGGATTTCATTTCCTATGAACATTACAGTGGGATTCCCTTTCTTGCCAATATCATAGTGGGATTCCCTTTCATATCAACATAGCAGCGGGATTCCCTTTCTTATCAACATAACAGTGGGATTCCCTTTCTTACCAATTGTTGCGGTAGTCTCGCATGGCTGTCAGCCACTACTGTTATCTCAGTGCGCCGTCACTTGAGTCTGGAACAAAGGGTCTCGGGCATACATGGTGTCGGGAATGAGTGGACTACCGACACTGGTACTGGATAAATTTAACAAATGTTTAATGTCATTGACTATTACATTCAGCATACAAAAACATAAAACACTTCCTGCTTACAGGATGCTACGAGCTTCGGCGGTTACTGACGCCGTTTCTCGATAAAGACAATGCGCTCTCCTATACGAGAGCTAAGCGCATTTCCCCCACTGTCCTCTTGGCTGCCACGCCGAGTCCCTCTGACCCCTATATTCCCCCAAGGATGCAGTTTGCTGTCTTCTTCCTTTCTTCTCCCCCTCCGGTCACTTCCGCTCACGTGACCTCTGTTAGCCACTGCCAAGCAGCCGTGATACAATGCTTCGAACTGTCCGCTGCTCGTGGACTGACCCCCTTAGGCACAGAAGTCCTTTCTAAACGATGCTTGCAGTTTTTTTCTCACCCTTCTTCCAAGCGACCTGCATGTTATTGGTGAGTACTCTGCGGATGTTCCGCAAAATTGCCTGCCCTGCCCACGGTCAGTAGGGAACACCGATGGGCTTGGAAAGGTCGCCGTCCGTCGGATGGGACGTTAAGCCGTGGCCCCGTGTGCGCGAGAACCATACCCTGTGCACGTTAAAAAACACACTAGATGGCCTTGACGGGAGGCTACCATCTGTCTCCCAACAGCTGTTCCAGTGGGTCCCCTCCCCCAACCTTCTCTGAGCCTTCGGGGTCCATGTAACCTGACCATTTAGCCCATGGTGTGCAAAAAAGTACCGCTCAGAGGTAAAACAACGCAACCCAACAACTCTGCGGATGGTGAACTGTTTGGCAGGGCAAAGGTCATCTGATCATGACACCAATATCACAGTGGGATTTCCTTTCTTACCAACATTACAGTGCGATTCCCTTTCGTACCAACATCACAGTGGGATTCACTTTCTTATCAACATCACAGTGGGATTTCCTTTCTTACCAACATCTCAGTGGGGTTCCCTGTCTTTCCAACATCACAGTGGGATTTTCTTACCAACATCATAGTGGGATTCCCTTTGTTACCAACATCACAGTGGGATTCCCTTTCTTATCAACATCACAGTGGGGTTCCCTTTGTTACCAACATCACAGCGGGATTCCCTTTCTTATCATATCACAGTGGGATTCTATTTCTTACCAGCATCACACTGGGATTCACTTATCAACATCATAGTGAGATTCACTTATCAACATCATAGTGAGATTCACTTTCTTCCCAACATCTCAGTGGGATTCCCTTTGTTACCAACATCTCAGTGGGATTCCCTTTGTCACCAATATCACAGTGGGTTTCCCTTTCTTACCAACACCATAGTGAGATTCCCTTTCTTATCAACATCACAGTGGGATTCGCTTTCTTACGAACATTACAGTGGGGTTCCTTTTCTTATCAAAATTTCAATACGATTCCCTTTCTTACCAACATCACAGCGGGATTCCCTATGTTACCAACATCAGAGTGGTATTCCCTTTCTTATCAACGTCACAATGGGATTCTCTTTGTTATCAACGTCACAGTGGGATTACCTTTCTTACCAACATCGCAGTGGGATTCTCTGTCTTACCAACACCACAGTGGGATTCCCTCTCTTATCAACATAGCTCTGGGATTCCCTTTCTTACCAACATCACAGTGCTACTTCCTTTATTACCAACATCTCAGTGGGTTTCCCTTTCTTATCAACATCACTGTGGGATTACCTTTCTTACCAACATCACACTGGGGTTCCCTTTCTTACCAACATCACTGTGGTATTCCCTTTCTTATCATATCACAGAGGGATTCCTTTTCTTACCAACATCACAGTGGGATTCTATTTCTTACCAGCATCAGAGTGGGATTCCCTTATCAACCTCATAATAGGATTTCCTTTCTTGCCAACATCACAGTGGGATTCTATTTCTTACCACATCACAGTGGGATTCCCTTTGGTACCAACATCACAATGATTTTCCGATTTTCCCTTTCTTCCTTTTTCACCAATATCAGAGTGGGATTCCCTTTGTTATCAACATCACAGTGATTTTCCCTTTCTTACCAACATCACAGTGGGATTCTCTTTCTTACAACCATCAAATTGAGATTACCTTTCTTACCAGCATCACAGTGGGATTCCCTTTGCTACCAACATCAAAGTGGTATTCCCTATGTTACCAACATCATAGAGTGATTACCTTTGTTATCAACGTCGCAGTGGGATTCCCTTTCTTACCAACATCACATTGGGGTTCCCTTTCTTACCAACACCACAGTGGGTTGTTGGGTTGGGTTGTTTTACCTCTGAGCGGCACTTTTTTGCACACCAAGGGCTAAATGGCCAGGTCACATGGACCCCGAAGGCTCAGAGAAGGTTGGGGGAGGGGACCCACTGGAACAGCTGTTGGGAGACAGATGGTAGCCTCCCGTCAAGGCCATCCAGCGTGTTCTTTAACGTGCACAGGGTATGGCTCTCCCGCACACGGGGCCACGGCTTAACGTCCCATCCGACGGACGGCGGCCTTTCCAAGCCCATCGGTGTCCCCTACTGACCGTGGGCAGGGCGGGGAATTTTGCGGAAATAAATCTCAACGCTGACCCAGCTGGGACTCGAACCTGGGAACTACAGATTACACCACAGTGGGATTCCCTCTCTTATCAACATAGCTCTGGGATTCCCTTTCTTACCAACATCACAGTGCTATTTCCTTTATTACCACATCTCAGTGGGATTCCCTTTCTTATCAACATCGCTGTGGGATTACCTTTCTTACCAACATCACAGTGGGGTTCCCTTACTCACGAACATCTCAGTGGGATTCCCTTTCTTACCGACATCACAGCAGAATTCCCTTTGTGACCAAATCACAGCAGCATTCCATATGTTACTAACATCAGAATGGGATTCCCTTTCTTACCATTATCACAGCGGATTTCCCTTTCTTACCAACATCAGAGTGGGATTCCCTTTGATACCAACATGAAGTTGGATACCCTTTCTTACCAACATCACAGTGCGATTTCATTTATTACCATCACAGTGGGATTTCCTTTCTTACCAACATCTCAGTGGGATTCCCTTTCTTAACATCACTGTGGGATTACCTTTCTTACCAACATTACAATGGGGTTCCCTTACTTACCAGCATCACAGTAGAATTCCCTTTCTTACCAACATCACATCAGAATTCCCTTTGTGACCAATATCACAGCAGGATTCCCTATGTTACCAACATCACATCAGAATTCACTTTGTGACCAATATCACAGCAGGATTCCCTATGTTACCAACATCACAGTGGGATTCCCTTTTTTATTAACACAACAGTGGGATTACCTTTCTTAACAACATCACAGAGGATTCCCTTTCTTACCAACATCACAACAGAATTCCCTTTGTGACCAATATCACAGTAGGATTCCCTTAGTTAGCAACATCACAGTGGGATTCCCTTTCATACCAACCTCAAGTTGAATACCCTTTCTTACCAACATCACAGTGCGATTTGATTTATTACCAATATCACAGTGGGATTTCCTTTCTTACCAACATCTCAGTGTGATTCCCTTTCTTATCAACATCACTGTTGGATTACCTTTCTTACCAACATCAGAGTGGGGTTCTGTTACTTACCAACATCTCAGTGGGATTCCCTTTTTTATTAACGCAACAGTGGGATTCCCTTTCTTACCAACATCACATCAGAATTCCCTTTGTGACTAATATCGCAGCAAGATTCCCTATGTTAGCGACATCAGAGTGGGATTCCCTTTGTTTCCAACATAAGAGTGGGATTCCTTTTCTTACCAATATTAGAGTGGGATTCCCTTTCTTACCAACACCACAGCGGAATTCCCTTTGTTACCAACATCACAGTGGGAATCCCTTTCTTACCAGCATCACAGTGGAATTCCCTTTGTTACCAAAATCAAAGTGGAATTCCCTTTCTTATCAAAATCAGTGGAATTCCTTTTCTTATCAAAATCACAGTGGGATTCCCTTTCTTATCAAAATCACAGTGGGATTCCCTTTCTTACCAATATCATAGTCGGATTCCCCTTGTGATCAACATCACAGTGGGGTTCTCTTTGTTATTAACATCACACTGGATTCCCTTTCTTATACCAACATCACATTGTGATTTCCTTTCTTATCAACATCACAGTGGGTTTCACTTTGTTACCAACATCACAGTGGGAATTAGCGGAGAAAATTTCAACGCATGCACAGTTTGGATCAAATCAGAGTAGGCCTTCACACATTGAACGTTGGGAATAGAAACATAATTACATATATTGAAGGGAGATGATCACATGCAAGAAAACAAGAATTATCCTCTTTTTTATATAAACTCATAAATAAGAATTTGATTGAAACGTAAATAAAACGCGCTTTTTTCTGTATTTTCCTTTTTTAAAAATTCTTGAACCGTTGACTATCGTTTAATTTACTATCAATACAAATCGTGAATGCTAAAGTCGTTCTATTAATGTTGTAAAAGTTACTGTTTTGTACTTTACATGCCAGATTGAAATAGTATGGCTTTAGAAGATTACTGCTACGTAAAATTTTGCGCTAAATTTTAGTACCGCCTACGTGTGATTGGGGCTATGAGAGTTGATATGTTTTTATTTTCTTTTGATTTGCAATGTAAAGGACAGCAAAGAATCGGAGAAACTACTCTTGATTTGTACAAGCCTTTGCCTACAAGAGCAATCGCTAGCAAAAGTGAAGTCTTTACTGACCATTAGGGTCGCTCACAGCTAACAGAAGCACACAAGGCGCAAAAGAATTTCGTGTACCAAATTTTTGCCACCTGCTTAAGGTTATTTTAAAAGTAAAATTTAGATCATAGGGCAATAGTAAAATGACACCAAATTGTGAAATAAATACTTGTTAAACTTTGATATTTTATGAACAATCCATAATAAATGACCAATTATTAATTTCAGGAGACTACATTTAGTAGTACTTTCAGTCCATGCAGTGATGTAGCAGCAAAGTTGGGTAAAACCTACATATATTATCTGAAGGATTACATCTCTTTAAAACATCAAATTACGAATAGCAAATAAGCCACGGAGTTAAAACATTTCTCTCTGCTTCAGCAAGAAAATATTCACTTATGTAATTCTTAACAAGAACTTCGCTGCAACGAATTTTACCCTTTAATATCGAAATTTGTGCAATTTATAAGATTTGTGTTAGCAAAATGTTTTTAATTAAACCTTCACATATCGAAAGTTATCTGTATGTAATAACAATAAAAAAATTAATATCGATGTATTAAAATTGATATAAATTAAAATATTATTAATTATTAAAGTTAAATTATTACTGATAATAAATTGATATAAATTAATTCTTATGTTTTAATATTACATTAATAATTTATGCTGTTGTAACAGAGATATAATTACATATATTGAAGCGAGATGATCACGTGCAACAGTTGAAACGTGATTAACGAGATACCTGAGATTTGGCACGAACTGTGAACGTACGTCACGTTGCGAATAGAACAAAGTGAAGTTGAAGGAAAAGAGAAGAACGTCCGTAGTTGATTGGAGTGAGTATGTGTACAGCTGGAATATGTGGGGCCAGGGACCTACCTAAGAGTTAGTTTCCGGGGGGGGGGGGGAGGGAGATGTCCGAGAATTTAGCTTCGGGGATTGATCGATAATGTTTCCCGATTACTAAAATATTCCTTGATATCAGGAGTGCTTAAAATGATATTTTATACGGAATTAAAATTTATAGTTGTTTTTAAATCTACTTTTAGCGTCGGACATAAACCGAAGAGCCAAAGGATTATGACCAGCGCATCTTTATGCAAATCGAAGCAACTGCAAGTAAACGACGGCGCGTGTGAAGGTCATGAAACGATGTAAATAACACCTGATACTGAACTCTGTTAATCAGTGTTATTCTTAGTCTTCAGATGGGATAGGTAGCGGACTTAAGTGAGTTCGACAAAGGGCAAAGTGTAATGGCCAGACGACAGGGTCAGAGCATTTCCGAGATGGCAAGGCTTGTGGGATGCTCACGGTCAGCCGTGATTTTGCCTTTAAAAAGTGGTCCAAGGAGGGAAAAACCACGAATCGCGGGCAAGGTGTATTCCACGGCTCATCGATGCTAGAGGTGAGCGAAGGCTATCCCGTATGGTATGAGCCAACAGAAGAGATACTCGGGCACAGCTTGCCTGTAATTTGAATGCTGGTGACGGGAGTAATGTGTCATGTTGAAAATGGGGCTGTGTAGCTGCAGGCCGCTCCGAGTGCCCATTTCGACAGTGAACTGAGGTTAGCCTCAGTTCACTGTCGACAGCATGCGAGCATCAAAACTGGATTTTGAATGATTGGAAGAAGGTCGTCTGATCAGATGAATCTCTTTTCCTGTTTCACCATGTGGACTGCCGGGTACGTGTGCGTCGTTTACCTGGGGAAGTGTTGGCACCAAGACGCACCATGGGATGAAGACAAGTCGGTGTAGGAAGTGTAATGCTTTGGTCAATGTTCTGCTGGGAAACTTTGAGTCCAGTCATTCATGTGCAGGAAACTATGACATCTACCACCTACCTAAACATCATTGCAGACCAGGTACATCCTTTCATGGTAACAGTATATCCCTCTAGTAGTGCCTTCTTTCAGCAAGATAATGAGTCATGCCACACTGCCCGGATTGTTCAAGAATTGTTTGCGAAACATGAGGAAGACTTCCTGATATTGCCCTGGCCTCCAAATTTCCTAGACATCAATCCAATCGAGCATTTGTGTTTGTGTGGAACAGCATTTCCGATCTGCGGCGGCTAAATCACATAACTTACAATAGTTAAAGGATCTGCTGGTAACGTGTTGGTACCAGATACCCCAAGACACCTTTAGAAATCTTGTAGCGTCCATGCCTCGCTGGGTAAGAGCTGTTTTGGCTGCACGTGGAGGACCAACAACATATTAGGAAGGTGGTTACAATATTTTGGCTCTTCAGTGTATACTATCGGGTTAAAGTAAAATTATCCAAAGAGAACTGGTTTCGTATTTCAAAGTAGGTACACAAGTTGGAAATTTCGCATACGATAATCGTTTTTTTGGGGGGGGGCGACACCTTTTTCCTTCCCTCCCCGGTATGTTACATGTGTTGGCCAGGATTACCATTAATTGGTTTAATTGTGAAGAATTTGAATGACTTCGGTCGTTTTTATAAGAGACGTTGTCCTTAGTGTGCACATTGCATATTAAATCAGAAACATCATTGGTAAAAATCAGGATTATAATTTGAATGTATGAACTACTGCGGTTCAGTTTCCAAGTATTATATTTTTTCTCAATCTATATTTATTGATGGATGACAATATTTCTGTGTAGATTAATAATATAATTTACATATTAGTAATAATAATAATAATAATAATAATAATAATAATAATAATAATAATAATAATAATAATAATAATAATAATAATAATAATAATAATTAGCTATTATTTTAGATAATCCATTTGGATTCGTTGAATTCTTGTAAATTGATTGTTTTATTTATTAAATAACTTCATTTGGTTATTTTGGCGCCGAATGCTGAAGGCTTGCGCCTAACAGAATGACATGACAGATCTAATACAACAAAGTTCCATTTATCCCGGAGAAATATGCCAGATAAATGGAGTTTCAGGTGGCTTGAGGGTTACTCTTAGACATACTCTATAGAGTATGGTAAGCTATGAATGAATTTTTAATACACAATGTTAACCATTTTTGGTGCCCGTGAAAGAAACTACAGCCCAGAAAATCAATAGAATTATGAACATTCAGTAGCATATACAATGTAAATAACACTAAAAATAAAGAATGTCCTGCACTTAGCTCCCACGAAGATCTTTAGAGCCTGCGTTCCTTAATTACTGTTATCTGTCCTTGAAATTGAACTCGATTAATGCGCTGTACAATTAACATAAACCAGTTCACTTAAATTTAAAGTTTCGACAGAACGGTTTACTGGGTGGGTTCCAGAGACCTTGCTATCTCATCAGGATAATCAACAGATAGTGAAGCATTTTCATGAAGATCAGCTGATGTTGATGGTATAGGATCAGGACGAGTAAATGTGGATTTCATGGCTGCTCTCTTGAATAATGCCCCTCTATCTGTCTGTAGGATTGCGTTGGGTTGTTTTATCTCTGAACGGCACTCATTTGCATGCAATGGGCTAAATGGCTAGGTCACAAGGACCCCGAAGACTCATAGAAGGTTGGGGGAGGGAACACACTGGACAGCTGTTCGGAGACAGATGGAAACCTCCCGTCAAGGCCATCCAGCGTTTCTTTAACTTGCACATGGTATGGCTCTCCCTTACAGGGGCCCACGGTTTATCGTCTCGTCCACGGATGGTTGCCTTTGCAAGCCCATCGGTGTCCCCTACTGAAACCGGTGGTGACTGGTTTGAATTTCTCGAAATTCCTATACACTTAATATTAGCGATTGCTGAAAGTAACTGGGGCAATAAAAATTGTTCCGCTTGTAAGGGGAAGGAGTTCAATTGAATTCTTTCGCTCCGAAAGAAAAGAATTCATATCGGACGTTAATTTATACTGCTGTTCATAATTTAAGGAAGTTGAACAAAAATGCAAATATCGCAAGAAATCTTTTTTAGAAAAAAGTTTTAGAGGATATTTATTATCATACACATATTAATATTTGCCTTTGAAATGAAGAATATATCGGAATACTTGTCCGATTACAAAATTAAATTTCGAATCAGAGAATACATCGGAAAATTTTTCAAATTTTGAAATGAATTATAGATCACCATAGATATTGAAGTTAATTTTATTTAGTAAGGATTATGATTACCTCAAACAGCAATACAGATTGCACAACGAACTCTCATGCTTATAATAAGGTTATCTAACAAATGCAGAGGGTAGCAAATCCCATTGCTCTAACAGAGCATTTCTCAGCTGATGAAGGCTGGTTGGAGGGACTGACGACTTGAAACCTACCTTCCCAAAGCATCCCATGCATGTTCAATGGGATTTAGGTCTGAGGACTTCGCTGGCCAATCTATTCTCTGGATATCCTCACTTTCAAGGTATCCTCCGCTGTTTCAGCTCTATGTGGACGACCGTTGTCATCCATAGAAATGAATTCTGACGCTATAGCACTTTTAAAAAGTCTCACCTAAGACTCTAGAATCTCGTTTCTGCATATACGGCAATTAGAGTCTCTCTTGAGAAGACGCGCAGGTCAATTCGGCCATTGATAGTGATAGCTCCCGAGACCAACAAATCACTCTCATCCCTTTCAACGACAGACAAGAGGAGTAAACGTGACCTATTTTTCTCCTGATGAAATGGCGCCAAGAATCATTACGTATGCTATATCGTGATTCATCTGAAAAAGAGAACCTGTCCTAATTGATTATTGCTCCAATTGAGATGATGCCTCCATTCCTGTAGTACCCTCCGATGAGCCGAGGTTAGTGGTATGTGCACTGCAGGCTTTGTAACGTATAACCCTCTTTCATGAAATCGTCGGAAGTCGTCGGAATGAATACTCTGGCTACTGTCCTTCCTGTAGCAGCTGACAGCAACCGATGGAAGTTATCGCGATAACATCATTCCATTGCGCCTTGAACCTACTGACAGGAAACGATCATCTTCAACTGTTGTTACTCTAAGCATACCCTGGCTCGTTCTTCTGGAGCATGTTCCAGTGTCTTGAAAACGGCTACAGAATCTGGAAATTACACTTTCCGACACAATCTGGCTACATCTCTATGCGACTGTCCTGCTTCCATCCGTCCGATGGCTATCCGCCATTGACTGTCATCGAAATGGTTGCTGCTTTGCATTTTAACAAAACTTTAATCAGAAACGCTCGATAAAGCAGCTCTTAATCCAAAATGAGCAGCGCCCGTACGTGAAGCTGCTTTAATTGCCAGCTTAATTTGCATATCGCAAGTCCTTCGCATTATCCATAAAATGCAAATGCAAAACGCAACAATGCAAATTTAATAGCCAATAAATGTGAGGAATTTCATGCTAAATATTTGAAACTTCAATCAAATTCCAAAAAGGATTTTTTTTGAGAAATTTGAAATTTTGTTTAAATAATAAATAAAATAAATACCCCTTCAAGCAGTTGCTTGCCACAGAGGTCTGACAGGAGCCTGTCAGTTTATATGCCATAGTAGAAGATCTGAGAGGATGGCAGGCCCTCAGCAGAAAAACAACATACACATCCATGCCTTAATCCGGGGCTCGAACCCAGGTCCCTTAGACCAGTAGCAAAGCATGCTAACCACTCGGCCATAACTTCCTTAAATTATGAACAGCAGTGGAGGAAACGTAATCTGAATGTAGCTTTCCTTATATTTTATAAAATATTCTTTAAATTTATAAACGTATATCTCATAAAATATGTTAACTGATAAATTATTAAATAATGCATTAAATTATAAATATTGTTTTTCTCTTTCATTGTACATTACATTCTTACATATACATTTTATACACAACTTAGACCCGTAATACACAATTTACCCTATTTAATTTTCTTTTGCTATAAAGTTACCTATACCAGGGTTACTAGATGTCAATTTACTAGACTTATCTACATAAAGCTTCGCGGGAATTAGCATTGTTACTCTATTTAAGTGTTTCTTCTGTTTTCTCTATTGATTTTGTGTGCTATTTGTAAGGAGTACGTTTGCAGCATTTGTTCTTACAGTCAAGCTCTTAGAGCTTTCTATGATGAACTCTGCATATGTAAATGCAAAGGAAAATGAAGAGTTATTATTTTTATTATTTAAAAAAAGAAGGACAAAAGAAGCTAGAACTAGAAGACTAAGAAGGACAGGTTTTCAATTTGTGAAATAAAATAAGTTTTTTTCTCCTGTGTTTTAAATACCGACTAACAGTTCAGTTAGAAAAAGTTATAATTCTAGTGTTTTTATTCCTACATGATAAAACAAACAAGAGTTATTTGGTGTTAAGTGGCAGAGTGAATATCTGCTGTTGCAGAAGGCAACCTTGGTGTGTTTCTATTAACTATAACTGAGGTAATACGTTGCGAAAAAAAGAAACCTCAGCCCTCTAAAAAGATTGTGCTATAGAGATACCTTGTTTCGACCACGAATAGATGGCGCTATAAAAGTTGACCGCTTGCTGTCAACGTTCATAGCGCCATCTATGTGTGGGTGGAAACAAAATTTTATGTAATTTTCTACAGCGCAAACTTTTTTATTCTTGCATGCAAATTTTTAATATTGAGATTATGCAAAATAGTAACGTTTGCAACATTAACAGAATAAGTTAACATTCACGATTTGCATTTACAATAAATTAGATTATAGGCATGGGTTCAAATTTAAGAAAAAGGGAAGTACAAAGAAATGAGTACTTTAATTTAAGTTTAAAACATGTTATGGGTTTATATAAAAAGGACAACATCTCACGTTTTTTTCAAACTGCCGCGAGGTCATGGGATAAAAAAGGAGGACATGTTTTCCATATTGGAGGACTCATAGTAATCGTACCTATGCCTGTGAAATTGTATCCCAGCAACTCAGCTGGGTATGAAATGATCTGAAAAATTCGATTTTCTGAGAGAGATTTGCGTGACTGATGTTTCCTTTTAATCATTAAATGATCTATTAAAAAGTGAAATTATATTAAATTGTTTATTTCATATCTTTACTCATATTTTTCAAAATGAAAAGAAATCCCATTCGTCATTTCCGTCCGATATTGTCCCATCCGGAACTCCTCTCTTAGTCTCCTGCTTTTCGTGATAGCCAATGAAAACTTCTCGTTCCATTTAGTGCGGAATATGAAAGCTGTAATTTTTATGGTATTAATTACTATTAATTCTTATAATTGTAAATGTTTTCAGAAAATGCATTGGCAATTCTGGAAAAGAAACTTTTTAAATTTTGCAATAGAGTCTTCTGAATAAAGGATTCGGCTGTAAAAATTTTATTCACACTAGTTAATAGATGATGGCATCTTGTATTGCTTGAAGACGATTTCTTAAGGTAAATTATGCTGTTTGTTATTTCCGATTACATATGGCATCATGGACGAAAACAAATAAAGTAGAGCAAAAGGATAATTTATTAAATTAGGAATGTGATTAATAAGGTTTTCTAAGAAGCGTTCTCTCTCGTTGTTCATTAGAAGCAGCCAAAGGTCTCATAAAAGTCTTAAGATCTAAAGCTGTCATCATGCAGGATTATATACAACCTCGATCTCTGCTTTGCCACCGACATTTACAAGAAATTCCCAGCATTATACCATATGCAAAACACTTTCTGGTCTAAATATCTCATTCTAGTTTTAATGTGGTTCGAAAATATCATAAATAGATCATTCTGTCTTGTTATGAAAGCCAACGACTAGATAGCAGGTCCATAGCTGGCTTACAAATGCTAGCAATCAAGAGTTGTCGGGTGCACCTTCCCACGGACCATCCTACGTGATATGACGAATGGAACATTGCAAGTCCTGCATACATGCGAATGACACTTAAGTAATGTATGGACGCCCCCTAGTATTCACGAACCTCATGATGGAGACCAAAAAACTGCGTTGCATGGATGGCGTGTCGATTGTTGAGAATCTTCTTCGCTGTCTGCTGGCTGTGTGGCTGGTGACCCCATAACGCTCGCGATTAATAAATACCACCGGTAGATTCAAGGGTGGCCTGGGGGCTATCCTGCCTTTCCAGTCATGATCGCCGTGGCGAGTTAATTGGAGCCCTGGTCTGTTATTATTTCCATGAAGAACTTTTAATGTCGGCTACTTTTCCCAGACTTTTGTTTTCTTGCAAGGACCTGGAATACCATGGAAAGTTTGGTGTCATTGCACTAATCACGTCTTCGAAGGATAATGATAAGATTAGCGTGTGGAATTATTTTTGCTTGTAAGGAGAGAGGATAGAAGAAGTATTTATCCGTTAATTTAGGAAAGGGTGCAAAGAAAATTGTACTTGAGTGATGAACGGGGGTTGGTGTTGTACTCCCAAGGATAATGGGTGAAAATCATAGACTACAGAGTTAGTATCTGTCCTTTATTTTTAACTGTAGATCAGAGGGAAGTCAATCCATAAACCGTCATTTGCTACTTATATTTTATGAATGTTCCTATCGAATAACATGTTTTATGGAAGCTTATAAACCAAGAAACCATAGAAGACGAATTTTACCTAGAATTCCTGTTTATTCATTTCAAATTATGTCAGAATCTCAAAACATCTGGAACAGTTTTAAACGAGACAGCAAAATGCCTCAAATATTTTTTATTGGCTATCCCATAACACTCTCGATTTTTACGGCTTTTGTTCGATGTTGTCAAATGAATCTTTTTGAGAAATTAACTAATATTTTTTGAAAAGAGCAACTGAAGGTCACTGTCGTATCCTTTGCATATTTTTTTATTTGAAATAATCAATCAATAAATCAAAATACTTTATTTTCAACACATTATACTATATATTTTGTACAAAAATATAATAGATAAGCAACCTAGATAAGCATCGCTTATCTAGGTTGTTATTGTTAGCATTACATGAAATAACAAAAAAAAAAGTGCAACTTATTTCTCACAAATTAATTACAACCGAATGATCCACGCATCGGTTGATTGCGACAAACTACAATATTCTCGCATATTTGTAAATATAAGAAAGCGTATTTTCATTTAAATGCAACGAACATATGTAAGGAGTTATTATTTTCTTTGTGATTTCTACTTCTTTATTGTCGAAAATGTTGAGTGTTTTGTACCACTTCTAAATGACGCTTTGCAAGATTCTTCTGTGGTGTGCTTGGTAACTTTGAGTTGCAATGGAAAACAGATGTCTAGTTGTTTGTCGTCGAAAGCAAGGGAGGAGCCGTCACTTGAGAAGAGCCGAGGGATGCAGTTGGGGATGGTCAAAGAGATGGTAACACCTCTTGTGGTGAGTGACACTGAACAGGGTGAAGTGACTCCCCATTCTGGACTTCTGGGTAAAGGCTCTGAATTGCCTACTTATGCCCTAGCATAAGCGTCTTTTATAGAGAAGATTTCTCGCAGAGGAATAGGCATCATACAGCTACACAAGTATGTGCTGATCGGAAACTGTTCTAGAAGAAAATGAAACTATTCGGTGTTTAAAAGGATGTGAGAATAGCTTTCATTATTTTTGTGTTGATTCTGCTGAGACGAACTTCCATAAACTTCCGAAAGAAAGAAAAGGTAGGTGGGTTTGTCTGAAATGTATTAAAAACGATTACAGCGAAGCAACCCAATGCTATTTATCACTGAAGTCACGTTATAATTGTAAGGGAGTGTAACATTGTTGCTATGACAATTACAGTTTAGAATAACCTTCACGGACAGCGTTTCATGCGCTATGCAAGGAATGATGATGGTGTTGCCATGACAACTATGACTACCGAACAAGATGTAGCACAGTATTTCCCAAGCGATTTTTGGTCATGACCCAAAATTCAAATACCTGTTTACATCGCAACTAAGAAAAATTAAATTTCGTAATCACCTTAATACCAAAATTTACTTCTAGGCTAACTGTCAAGCATTTCTGACTGCATTAGGCCCTCGTGACCAATGTACGGGTTGCTGCGCTAAGTAGGAAAGCTCTGGTGTAGTTCGTGGGGATCAGATTGCCAAAAAAAACAGGTTCCAGTAATAACGCAAAGATGTATAGAAGTAGGTTTTTTTGTGCTTGAAGATAATTGTTCATTTGCAGGCTCGTCATTCATTGCTCATCCATTTGGCCACCTGAGGCACAATCCCACCAAAAATAATTACAAGAAATAATAAACGAATTTCAAATTTACTGTTCATTTTTTTGTCATATCTAAATAAACATAATAGCATTTTTACATTCGCTTTGTAATTATTATTTGCCGTGACATGTAAACAATCACAGCATCCACTTTATGAATCATTGCTACGTCGTCTACCCTAGTTTATACAACCGAATTTGTCCATTACGCCACAGCCCAGAATATTAGCATTGTATATTATAGAGATTAAACACATGCGCTGAAATACAATAGCAAGGAACTTCAGTAGGTGGGTCACTGATTTAAAGTGGTCCGTGACACTTGATTGGTTGATAGTCAGTACAGGCGTAGCTAGGCTTTTCGCGCCTTTGGCAAATTTGTAATTGTCCGCCCTTGTTCAATTATTGATAAAAAAAACAACAACAATACACATGTTATTTACATTATATATATTTATTGTCATTATTTTAATACAGTTAGATGAATATTTATTCATGTAACTGTATTCAAATAATTGCACATAAATAATTATAATGATAACATATTGCACATAAATAATTGCAAAAGAAATTGCAATTAATTATGCAAGTAATAATTTTTTTAAATAATTTACTTTTTCGTTGGCAAAATCTTTAATAATCTCATCAAAATTAATTTTTTGAGTCAGTTCTCGCTCGATTGATAGGAAACAAAGTGATGATGTACGCTCCTATCTTGATGTTGATCTTAAATAATTTTTAATAAGTTTTAATTTGCTGAAACTTCTTTCGGCTGCAGCCACTGTTGTTGGCATGGTCAAGAATATTTTTAGAGCCACTGTTATATTTGGGTAACTTTCTTATAATTCCAATCTGCAAGTTGCTTAATACATCCAAGTGATACAATTTAGATGGATTTTCCTGTCTCAAAATTTGATTTATTTGGTGTTTTAAACATTTTATTTTAATTGTTAATTCATCTCCATTTATTCTAGGATACTTTTTTGATAATGAAACACCCCTGGCTTCCAAATCTTCACTTGTTAATGAATGTAGCGCTTCTCCAATCAGGAAATCAGAATCATCTGGGACATTATTTTGTAACATTTGAACCTTTCATTCAGTTGCATAATGATAGAGTCAATCACTGATGAGCAAGATATTTTTACCAAATCAATGTTCCGTGATTCATCTTCAGTCTGCTCGCCTGGCATTTTTTTCCGTTTCGCTTCTCTTTTTTGCTCTGCTGGTGCTATTTTTAGTTTTTCGCAAGTTTTTTCTATGTCCATAAATATCTTATTAATTTTATTTTCATTACTTTTTATATCTTTGAAATAATCTATAAGTCCTTTAACTAATATGGACGACCGATAAATATCTTGATCTTTTTTTTTTCAATGAAATATTCACTCTATTTAATCTTTCTAATATCATGTTCCAAAAATGTAAGAATGTAAAAATTTTGCAATTGTTTGGTTGTCGATGCAATGATATTGCACAAGATAATGCATCTCCAAGTGAATGATATCCTTTCATGTCATTTAAAAGTAAAATAATGTGTTCCATTTGTTCATGATGGTGTTGCCATGACAACTATGACTACCGAACAGTTACGGCATTTAGTTTTGAATACCAACTCGTATCACTATGTTTTTTCCAAACTAATTTCAGTAACTGACGATATTTTCACCCATCTGCGAGTCGATGAAGAGAAAAAAATATATAAGGATTGTATTGTTCCAAAAAATATCACGATATCTCATACTCATTTTGAAAAATAGCTTGAATACCTTTGTACCTGCCCAATATATTGGTACCATTATCATAGCCTTGACTACGAATATTTTCGATTAGAAGACCATCTGGAGTAAGTTTTTCTTTTATTTCTGATGCAATTCCCGCGCCTGTTTTTCCTGTTGTATTAAAAAAGCCAATAAATCTTTCTTCAATTGTATATTTTCATCGGAAAATTTGATATAACGAATAATTTCGGTTAATTGGTTTCTATGTGATACATCCGGGGTACTATCAAGTATCATGCTGTAATATTTAGCTTCTTGTATCTCTTTTATTATTTCACTACGTACTTTTCTTGCTAGCAAATTAATAAATTCATTTTGAATTTCTGGCGACAGATAATTTCTGTGATGTTTTACATGTGATTCAGTAACATATTTTAAATTAACATCAAACTGGCTTACAAATTTAATGACTTAAAAATATACCACATTTTTTTTTCATGGATGTTTTCATAATGTCCACATAATGCCAAATTACTTTCTGCACAAAACAATATGCATTTTAATATGATTTTCAATATATGACACCATTTTGAAATTTCATTTTTCAGTGCTTCCTGTGCAAAGTCGTCGATTAAACCACCTTTTGAAGACCTTTTTCTAATTTCCGCTTTGTAAAGTTGTTAATATGTTGCAACGTATTTTCGTGCACAGTAATCTGAGGATTCATGTTTCCAGCCGTTGAATCCGTCTGAATTACAAAATGGCACATTATGTCCAGATACAAATAGTAAACACGGAGAACAACAGAGTGCATCTCTATTTTCCGAATAAAACAGCCATTTTCTGTCGTTTTTCTCAACACCTTCGTTTTTAAATTTCCAAGAATGTTAAAATATCGATCATTTGTGACGGGATATTTACTTAATACTCGATGTTCCAGACTATGTTCTACTATAAGTGTTGTATTTTTTTCAATATGTAAATTCCATGTTGTCGGATCATTAAAATTTAAACGATGTTCCGTCACGTTTTCTTCCACTACTATTGAAGTATTGCTCTTATTCGTTTTATTTTCACTAATAGTGGTGATATTATCAGCCTCATGAATTTTTTTTTTTTATCATTATTCAGACTTCTTCAAATACATTCTCACTGAGTTCATCTTCACTTCCAACCTCAGAGTTACTGTCAGTGCTACTGTCATGGCTTTTCATAACCAGGTAGTGCTGTACAAGCGGAACCGGGAATTGCCGTGGTTGCATAAGATCGCAACAAAAGAGATTCATTGTCAGTGCTATTGTCGTTTCCCGAGATAATATTAAATTTTTGAAGCCAGTTTTCTAAGTTACTAGCATTTTGCTTTTGAGTTTCTTCCTTTAGCAATCATTCAACCCGATACCGATGACCGCTTTTTTTCTTTCGAGGCATATCCGAATAATTGAAACCTATGTTATTTTGTTGCAATAATTAACAATAGTTCTATGAGCTATTTAAATTAATATTTCAAAAATGTTATAATTGAATACTAAATAATAAATCATTAAATTCTCACTCATTTATTATGTGCTTGTCAGGCTCAGACAGATCCATTTGTTTACAGTTATTCATACACAGAACACTCGTGATTGCCTATTATACTATGTGTTGACACATTCACTCTCAACAAATATTGGAAATGAATTAAATAAACGAACAGGATTGCCAGACTGATGAACAAAGTTTTCTTTCTCCTTTAGTGAAATTAAAACTGTTTACTTGTACATAAACAATGTTGTAGAATACCAAATCTTGCAACCCTGTAAACGAAATGCGAGTCAGGACCTGCGTATTATAGTGCATGCTCTGCGCAATGCGACTGGAGGGGTAGCGTTGCCATCGCATATAAAAGCATTGGCCTGTGGCAGAGGCTCTGACGCGCACGCGCCTGGAGCATAACAGCTCGATCCAACATTGTTCTACTTCTGCTTACCCTGATTCTTGGAAATTGTCGAAACATTGAAAAACAAAACATATTTAAAAATTGCAACAATCCCCGAGTTTATAAACATAATAATTCAATACAATGTACAAATTATAAACTCCCGTTCAAAGAAAAAAGATACTTATCTAACAAAATTTTATTTTGTAACGGCATGATTTGTAAAAGCAATATGAACAGTTGGAAATTGCGCCCCAAAGCTGTTTTATGGCATGCGCGGTACAGGGGAGACAGGGGGGGGGGGGGTGCGGCTAATTGTCCGCCGATAAACGAAAAAAATTTTTTTAGGAAATAGCGAAAATTTATAATATCATATCTGGACGATACGATGGTATAATAATACCACCTCAAGCAGCTGCTGGCCACAGAGGTCTGACAGGAGCCTGTCATGCTATAAACAATACATATTAAATTCAACGAACTATGGGCGGCTAATCATTCGATTTTATTTTGTACATAAACGGCAGATATCGTGGAACGACCGCCCCAGCACCGCCCTGTGATTCCGGCGCCCTTGGCAACTGCCCCGATGCCAACACGTTCCTCCGCCTCTGATAGTCGGAGACCTTGTTACTTAGTGAAAAATCTTCATTTGACTGTTCCAGGCTCAACTAACCTAAACTTGAGTGGAAAGATGCGTTTGAACAAGGGGCGTAGTCAAATAAGTTGCTTAGGGTCACAGGTTGATGACATACAGTGTAACCTCGATTAACCGACCTTCGACCATCCGATTATTGATTTAACTGGTCAAAGTCTGTTGATTGCCGAAATTTATCACCAGGACTGTGCAAAAGCATCTAGAGTGCAGAGGCAAAGCTCCATTTGAGAACCCAATTCGGAATTGCATTTTGAAATGAACATGTTTGAACCTTTTCTCTCTCAGTTGATAATATGGCGCAGGCGCTTATAGTCGGCGTCCTCAGAATTATCTAACTTTATCAGTACAATCTAAATTAGGACTGCATATTGTACCATAGTAAAATTATTGTACATTTGACAGTTGATTTTAGTAAAATGATTGTACATTTGGCTGCTATGGTCACTAAATTCTTATTGGTTAGGAACCATTTGAATAGCAATCTGTTGAAAGCACATTATGGCGCCAACTGGCCCTCCCAAAAACTTTCTTCGTCACTTGATGAATACAGTAGATCCCTTTGAAATTGAAAAATATTTCATTTACAATAGTTTCATAAAAAGGAAAATATTTTGCTATTTTACACCACTATTTGCATCTTAATCTTCCTTCAATTCCTACACCGTACTTCAGATACTAATATGAAGAGTTCAAAGGGGCCACTTCTTATACGAAGTTTCGTATTTAGTGATCTCGAAGTACATAAATCAAAACTACCAAAGGATTCAAAATAATTCGTATCATAATATTTCATTACTACCAATCCAATTAAAAAAATAGTTTTCCAATTATCTTTAAAAAAAAATGTTCCCTTTCCCGCCTGCCCTATGTGGAAGGAGCCAAACTCATTGCTGGCAATAAAAACTTCGTGACCTTCACATACCACCACCAAAATTTTAAATTTCTAGCCTAAATGCATCATTTTAAATATTCGTTAAAAATTTTAGAATTGTCGCTTTTTTCCAGGAGCTATAATAGCTTTTGGGAGATTCGAAAAGTGAAAATTTTGATATTTCGTCAATAACTATCCAACTCAAGAATTTTTAACTCATCTCTAAAAACAAGCAATCATCTCGTAAAGGAAGAACAAAGTTGCGTTTTTCCACTCCACCGGGACTAAGGGGTCAACTCATTGTTGCCAATGAAAACCTCATGACCTTCACATTGCACCACTACAAATTCAAATTTCTACTATAAATACATCGTTGGTAAATTTGTTTAAAGTTTTGGAATTTTCAAAATGTTTTCACCCTTACACCCAAAGTAAACACATTTTTTCGTTTTGTTTTAAAACGAAATGAAAATGCAGTACAAATGCTTCTTCCGTTGCTGAATTTTATAAAGAGATAGAAGGGGCGAAACTTTTTCCCCATCCGACAATGACAGATTAAAACAGTCATGTCCATCATTGCTATGCCAGATTTCTATCGTTTTACCTCTGAGCGGCACTTTTGTGCACAAAATGGGCTGATGGTTCAGGTCACAAGGACCCCATGGCTTAGAGTGGATTAGGGAATCGACTAGGGAACTGTTAGGAGACAGATGGAAATCACCCGTTAACATCATTCAGCTTGTCCAACGTTCACAGAGTCCTGAAGACGATGTCACGACATGACGTTTCATGGTGGGCACGGCGGTACGTATTTCAAAGCACATCCGTATCCCCTTCCTCGCTGAGGGCAGGGGTATGGATTAACGGAAATAATCTCAACGCTTCTGGAAAAAAAAGACTTCTTATTGAAAATACGTATAAAAATTTTTTTTCACAATAATACAGCAAATAAAAATAAATGAAACACTTCCTACAGCAAAAGAAACGTAAAAAAGGGATTTATATTTCTTCAATGAGGGGGGAAAAATGGTACACCTAATATTATTTAACATAAATTAATTTTTTGATAAATTTTTCCAGGGTCCTTCCCTCCGCCCCACCCTCATTATTTAACTAAAAATTTCGAAAACAAAAATTAAAAAGGCGTTCTTTATCCTTTCTTCTTTAATTCAGTCTTTTGTCTCTCCCCTATAATAATTTCCTATAATTTTTATTTTTCTTCTCTGTTCCAGTGGTATTTTGAAAAAAAAAACAACTTCGTAAAAAATATATGTATAATATAGGTTTGCAATTTTTTAACTCCGTCCCAATTACAAATTTGTAAGAGTATTAATTTTTTTTTAACTCGTAGTAAATTATCACTTGAACATTTTTGTTAATTTTCGTTATATTTAATTTACAGTATCAATTTATTATATATGTTATTACATATATTAATTCGTTTTACAATAAATTGTAAAAAAATAATATGGTAATAAAATGAATTACAAAGCAGACTAAAAAAAAATTCTTTTGAGAGTGACTCGAGGTATCGATCCGAAGACCGTTGATTTTCAGGTCAAAAAAAGAAACAACAAACGTTTTTAGCCGACTGAGCTAAACGTTATTCACGAGATATTATGTTAAAATACATTATTTGCATTTTTTTGTTCAACACATTTCATAATTTGATATAATACATGCAGACGATTGTGATTGATTGAAGGCAGACTGCTGACAGGGGGTCTCGCTAATTCGAACTACGGTGAAGAAATGGTTAAAGATCTAAAAATTTACACCTAGAAGTAATCCGTGTCATAGATCTCGAGGAATAATCGGAAATTTGCCCTCCGACCTTTCTTTCAAGGTCAAATAGAGGTCACACAGAGGTCAAACCTTGATCTACGAGTGCTAAACATCAAAATTGATGTTTTGGGGTGTTTCGGCCACTAGATTAAGAAATTTCGGATTCGGAGTGTCCTTTGAGGTCAAAGGCCAAATTTAGATCTATCGATGCTAGAAAGCTAGTAATTGGTTCCTGTGGGTATTTCGGATCGCAGATCAGAGAAATGTTGAATTTTGGTTGTGATGGGTCCTTCGAGGTCAAATGTCAAATTTCAATATACCGTGCTGGGGAGCTAAAATTGAAGAGAGCTATTTCGAGCAGTAGATCTCAGAAATAAGAGGGATTTTCAGAATCGTTCAAGGTCAAATGAGAATCGGAGTGATGAGCTAGAAATCAAGATTTCGAGTCCATAAGCAATTCCTCCCATAGCAAAATAAAAAGTTCGCTACCCAGTTCAGGTTCAGTTTAAACACATCTTGCCCAGAAAGTTCTGTTGATACTACCTTGAGTCAGATGAAGATTTTCGCCAAGTTAGAAGATCTTCTATTATGGGTTGCTTTGGTTGAAATAGTGGCCCACCTCCTGCAGTTCATCGCTATTGTATTTCAGCACATGCGCATATGTGTCATCGCTATGATAGATAATGCTAAGATTCCGGACGGTGATCGTAATGGAAAAACTCGTGTCAACTAAAGCAGCCGACGTAGCCTGATTCGCAAAGTCAATGCTGTGATTGTCTACATATCACGGCAAATTTAGCCCGTTGTGCGCAAAAAAGTGCTGCTCAGAGGTAAAACGACGAACCTCTACTTGCAATCAGGCCCGGATCTTGGAAAAATCGAGGGTTTGAGAACAAGAAACACAATCGAGTTACGTTTACGGGTTTTTAAAAAAAATTCTTGGAATATGCATCAAATATGAATAAGTTTAATAATTTTTGCCTATTTTACCTTTACTCGCATTCTAAAAAGGGGTGGGGCATGGTCCCCTTGCCCACTCCCCCCCCCCCCTAGATCCGGTCCTGCTTCCCTGCTTGCAAGCATCTGATTAATAATTTGCGATCCTGAATAGATAAACAAACGTAAATGTTATTTGTCCCTCAATTAATGGCCACAGACTCAATTTATGACTGCAGTGATTAATTAGACTACCTGAGTGCGCCACCACAAACAGTTGATGCTTTATTTTGCTCACCCTCTGCTGCATGGGATGGGAAACAGCAAAATCAACATTCCGAATGTCGACGATAATTCATGACGCGGCGTTCGTTTGCAGAGGAATAGATAAACGCTAATGCCAGAAAGTTTCTTACAATTTCAGAGAGGGTGGGAGGGTGAAGACAATAATAATATTGAGAAATGCTACGAAAATGCTTCCTATTATTAGCTGAAAGAGTTCCCAAGTTCTCCCTTCGCGATTTTCAATTATGGGGTAAAAGCAACAGCCCATTACGCGTAGTGACAGTTTATTTAAAAACTCCTTAGACCTCTGTGGCAAGCAGCTGCTTGAGGGGGTATTTATTTTTTTTCTACCGTCGACAAAACGAGCTACTGGATTTAGTCGGTTCATCTGAATAAAACTGGTATTTTTACGTTCTGCTAGAAACAAATTAACCAGTCCTTTATTTCCGCTGTAGGATAGCTTCAGAAAAGTGCAAAACTTCATTCCAAAACCACTTCCATCATATCTCTTCGGAGTTGATTCAAAGGGTGAGAAACATTTAATTCCCATGAATGGTGCTTGGCTTTACTCAATTTTTAAATTCTGTTTTCTGAACAACTTATATTGCACACTCACTGAAAGGCATATCATATAACCTAAATATCTTCCATTGACAGAAATGTGTGTGCTTTGAATACAAAGAGTGTATCCATTGACAGTAGCAATTATCCTTCTTGCCCTTGGCGCAAACGTTACAGGGGCACACACACACACATTTCAGGAAGTGGTTTCAAATGAATTTGTAGCAGGTGCTCGTTGGTGCATGGAAAGGCTCCTCCTTTGTTGCCTCAGTGTTGCAATTAGTTTTCAAGTGCAGTGAGCCAGAACATTGCATTCACACATCTGATGAGCATTCTTCTTATTGAATGAACTTTATAATAAACATTTCGAAGGTCTACTGTGGAAACTCGGAATGGCTTTTGTAAAGAGCATATCGTTACAAAACACGCATTAAATGCGCACTCCATTAAAGAGAATAATAACGATTTGAAGTAATGTTTCACATGAGAGACATGGAATAAACATGTTGCCTCTTTGAATACATTTAATTACCAAAGAGAGGCATAATTAAATGGGATTTCTGTTTGGCAGTATTTTGAAATCAATTATTTGTTTTCATTCTGAACCAATGAGGAACGGAAAGCGTGCTTGAATGCTGGAGCAAAAGGAGCAGGGTTCAAATCCCGGAAAAAGAGGAAAATTTTCTTTCTGATGCATATTGCCTTTCTGCTGAGTTTACCTTCTCTACTAATTTTGCCAATCATCTATTAGCACTGACGTTCTCCTATCAGATCGCCATTCTAAGTGGGCAGCTTAAGGAGAAACCTTTTTGATGAAATACGTAGACGACACCAAGAATTCCACTGAATTAAGCCTTGATAGATCTGTCGATTTTAAGTTTTGCAACAGCTCTGAATTTTGCTGCAACTGAATGGGAACGCCCTTCAGGTATTCGATGTTTCCGAAGAATTGAACCGGAGCGCCATTCCGGTGACTGATGTACCTGAATCGTTTAGTGAAAATAGTTCTATACTTTTTAAATCAAATATTAGTATTATATATAAGTATATAAGCCGACCCGTGGCCGAGTGGTTAGTACGCTTGGCTACTGATCTAAGGGACCTGGGTTCGAGCCCCGGATTTAGGCTATGGATGTGTGTGTCGTTTTTCTGCTGAGGTCCTGCCATCCTCTCAGATCTTCTATTGTGGATATATAAACTGACAGGCTTCTGTCAGACCTCTGTGACAAGCAGCTGCTTGAGGGGGTATTTATTTATTTATTTTATAAGTATATAGTGTAGTAACATAGGAGGCAGGAATTGACAGTGCAATCTCCCAGGATTGAAGAAAGTTCATTTTAAGAAACTATTTGTTCGTCGGCATGCTGGTGGCTGAATTAGCCTCCTTGATCTGATGATCTTAGGAACGTGGGTTCAAACCCCGGATAAAAGATAGAAATGTTTTCTTTCTGCTGAGGTTTCGCCTTCCTCGCACACCTTCTCTGCGGCCCATTAAACTGACAGGCTCCTTTCGGATTTCTGTGACGAGCAAATGTTTGAAGGGGAATTTGCTTATTTATTTATGTTCATTAACTAATTGTAAGCAAAATTATATAACCAATATTAATAAAAATTATAATTAAAAAAAATCCCCACGCTTTCAAAATATTTTGTCAATCTTCCCTATGCTGCTGATTGGGAATGAATAATTTCTAAATTTTATTCCTGTTATTTTTCTAAACCGTCCCATGGCTGAGTGGTTAGCACGCTTTGCTACTGATCTAAGGGATCTGGGTTCGAGCCCCGGATAAGGCATGGATGTGTGTGTTGTTTTTCTGCTGAGGTCCTGCCATCCTCTCAGATTCTACTATGGCATTATAAACTGACAGGCTCCTGTCAGACCTCTGTGGCAAGCAGCTGCTTGAGGGGGTTATTTATTATTTTATATTATTTTTCTAATTGTCACTGTGTGTGCGCTTGAATAAAGACATTATTAAAAATACAGTCCAATTTCTCCTTCCAATGCTGAATTCTATAAATAACACACAGGTGTGGAAGATACAGATTTTCGTCCGCCGTCATTGCCATGCCAGATTTAGATTGTTTTAGCTCTAAGCATCATTTTTATGCATACAATAGGCTAAAGCTTAAAAATAACTGATAACGTCCAGGTTATAAGGGCACCCAAGGAAGGCTCTGCGTTGAATAGAAGAAAGGGATCCACTGGATAATTGTTACGAGATGGATGGAAATCTGTCGTTAAGATCATCCCTGTGTGTCCTTCAACGTACGCAGGGTTCTCTTGAGTACAGGGTCACGAACTTTGGGAAGACCCAGTGGGCGGCGGTATTTTCCAAGTACTAGTGATGTACTTTGTCTCCGTGGGCAGGGTATGGTTTCCGAGTGGATTATGTAGGTTGGGAAAAATATTCTGTGGCAGATGAATCGCAATAGACCTTCTTTTGTACAGATGGCAGAGGTAGAATGTGTGCTAAAGTTCTCCTGAGTACAGGGTCACGAACTCAATGTCTCACCCAGTGGGCGGCGGTATTTTCCAAGTACTAGTGATGTTTCCTTTGTCTCCGTGGGCAGGGTATGGGTTAACGGAAATAAATCTCAACGCTGGCACAACTGGAGTCTTGTGACATCAGAATACTAGTTTGGCAGGCTACAAATGAGAAATGCCTTCATAATGCTGACACGTAAAGGCTATTCTGATTACTTTTGATTGTCAAGTCACAAAAAAAAAATCATCAGAAGAGACCGTCTAGTGAGAAGCTTACAAACGTTTGTATTTTATATAGCTTGGAGTGTGACCGTTTCAAAATTAAGTAGAATAATGCTGATCCATATTTCCTGCAGATAAGCTTTGCTGGTCAAATGCAAAAAATCTCTACATCTGTGTGATGTGAGATGATGATAATGAGGAATAAAAATATAAAAAAAAATTGTTAACGCCATCTAGTGAATTCTTTACGATGCCCAAGGGGTATTATTCTCCTGATAAGGGCATTACGTCCCCTCCGAAGTAAAGCGGCCTTTTCCAGATCATCAGCGTCCTCTGAAAGCTGGGAGAGTGGGGAGCTGAAGATTACGAGCCTGGCGCGCTATCGACTGAGGCAACCTCCGACGACCCCCCCCTGAAAAGAAAAAGGATAAAACAGCATTAAGAACACCGAAAATGTGAAATGGTTTTAACCAATGAAAAGAAATTCAAAAGCCTTACTGATGCCCAAGTTTTTTTTTACATTTTATAAATTGTGTCCTCTTGTTGCAGAGATTAATTTAGTTGGTGATATCATAAAAAAAATAAATTTTCCCTTAAGCATCTGCTTCCCACAGAATTCTGACGTAACCTTTCGGTTTGATATGCCAGAGAAAAAACTTTGTGAAGATAGCGACACAGGAAAGGATAGCAGAACGTTATTGGCAGCTCGAACCTTTAGTTGCCAAGCACCGAAGCGAAAACAACATTCTTGTCGGTCCACCAATATGGCAGTAAGCAACAAGATTCCGAGTGCTTTAAATACATTTTAAATGGAGCGAAATAAGTGAAAGTTGAAAAAAATTCAGTATAAAAGCAATATTATTTAATTGTTTCTATTAGAATTTCTTACAGTGTTAAAATAAACGGGTTAAAAATAATTAAATCAATATATAAGGCAAAAATTAGTTTTAAAATCTTCATCTTAAAAACATTTGTTTTTGTAGTCCTGGGAGAGGTGGGGAATGTTTGAAAATTCCCCAGCATTCCTTTCTTAAATATAGTAATCGTGATCGATTGGACATCGACTTTTAGAACACGTTAATATATCCTATTGCAACCATCAGGATAAAGACCAAAATGGTTTCAATCGCGCACCGGATGCCATTTCAGCATTTCATGGCAACAACTCTGCTGCACCCAAGTGAAAGCAATGGCTTTATCTTTTAGGTTTCTTCTAGTAATACAAAACATCTACTAGGATTCAGAAAGGTTATAATTCATGTGCTGGCTACGTTTATCGTCTCCCCTAGAAGCGCATAAGCCCACAGAACCCAGTGCCCACGGCTCTTGCCATTATGGCCCCACCTAACCGTCACTCTCGCTGGTTCAAAGGTTACAACAACAGCCCCTTGTGTTTTTTCGGACCTGTTCGGAGTGCTCTTGAGTGTCATGACCGCAGGAAGGGGGGGGGGGATGGATCCCGAAGAGTCTCCGTGCAAGCTACGGTTCAAATGCTGAGGGTGGGGCAGTCCGCCCATACCTGCCCTGCGGACTAGCCGACCTGCCGAACAACAGGGCAATGAATCTCTGCGCTTGGCCAACTCCCCAAATTATAGCCCCCGTCGATGGATGGGCCATCACAGTGGCCTTCTTGAGATACCCCTCCTTCCCACATCGGCTGCACCCCCTCACCCCTGGGGAGGTCAAGTTTTGGTCAGTACGTAACGTAGTACCGCGCTTTACTGTTGCAGGGTTTAAAGGTGTGTTTTCTCACTAAAGCCTATCTGTCCCGCCCTGCGAAGAGCGCAGTTGGCTTTAGGGTTTTCCGCTACAGCATCTTTGGGATTTTTCCCATGACCAAGGCCAAAAGATAGTTGGAGAAAAAAAAAGACTGATTTAATTCGAGAAATGTTTGCAGCATTTTTTTGTCGTTGCTTTCCCCCCCCCCCCCCCCCCCCGAGCACATTCTTTAGAATTGTGTGTTTGTAATAAGTTTTCTAGCCGAGAGACAGATTGGGTTGTTTTGCTTCTGAGCATCACTTTTTTGTACACAATGAGCTCAGGTGAGGCCAGGTCACAAGGACCCCGAAGGCTCAGAGAAGTTTGGGGGAGGGGACCCAATAGACAGCTATTGGGAGACATGGTAGCCTCCAGTCAAGGCCATCCAACGTATTCTTTATAACGTGCACAGGATGCGGCTCTCCCATCACACGGCGCCACGGCTAAACGTCCCATCCGGTTGTCCCCTACTGACCGCAAGCAGGGCGAGGAGTTTGGCGGAGATAAATCTCAATGCTGGCCCAGCTGGGACTCGAACCTGGAACTGCAGATTACGAGCCTGGCACGCTACCGACTGAGGCACACTTGTCCCCTCTGAGAGCCAGACGTACGCCCAGTGATTCGGAACTCATTGACTTTATGAGCAACTTCTCTGTTTCCGAATTTTATGTAAGTTTTGTTTTCGTGTAGAACTGTATGACTTACCTAAAGAGGCAATGGATTTTATTGTGGTAATTTACAATATCTTAGAAGACATCAATAGAATTTATGTTTTAAAAATAAGACACCAGGCTTTTAAAATTTATATGAGCGCATTATAACATTGAAGAAAGCAGTAGTGATAAAATAATATACAGGGTGCACACAATTAAAGTTCCCCTACCCCAATGTTTCTGCAGTGCAAATCTTTTATCAAGCAGTTTTCATAGTTGATAATTGTATCAGACTTGCATGGAAAAGCATCGTATCGAGACATCGACAGCGGTATGATTTGGAATGACGGAGTTAGCTGAAAGAGATTGAAAGAGATCTGTGAGGAGGAGGAGGAGCTCTTCGAAAAAGAAGGGGCCATCGTTGCCTACCTCCACTTGAATAAGAAACTGCATTGGAAATGCCTCTCTGAGAATGGACATCCTATAGGAATAATAGCGTAGAATCTTCCGTACAACCATTTCAGCAGCGGTGGGAGGCAAACCTTAATATTGCATGCTACCTGCTTCTTTGCGCATTTTTCCTTCATTACTGTCGCAAGGTCCTCGTTCATTTGCTTTACACACAGATTAACGTTCCCGTCCACACTTAATGTTTCGCAATGCCCTTTTCTCGAATCATCTTACGCAAGCCATTCGCAGTCAATAGGCTTTTTCCTTTTAAAATTTTTATTTCAAAAGTGCAACATTTTTTTTTTCAAGAAAACTCGGCCTTTGTAAGTTCAGGGGTCAAGTTGCAGTCGTATATCGATGACAACGCCATCAATTCTCACTCTCATTAACACTATTTTATAAAAAAAAATTGTTGAGATTCCTAACTCACTGTAATCTATTTTTGAAATTTTGCAAAATATAAACTTCCAGTAGACATTAAATTTTCTAGAAATTGCCTTTAACAAATAAACTTATGAATAAAGAATTTGTGAGTGATGCCAATAATATTAAGAAATGTATTGTGCTATGTGAACAGACGAAAGAAACAGAAACGTTGCTATAGTGATATTGGATATTTACAATTCGCTTCAACGAATATGGTCTATCATGGTAGAGAACTGAGAAATATCTATTTCAGCAATCAGTTATGAAAATGATAAAATAGAAATTAATATTTCCATTTCCACCATAACAAATTTAGTTTCAAAATCGCAAAAGAAAAGATTTTAGTTTCATTTTAAACTTTCTATTAATATGCGCACAATGTACATGTGTAATAAAGAGGTTTCTCACAGGTTTTACTTTATTGTTAAGGAAAATCTATTTTTCCGGGAGAGTCCAATGATAGGTTGTTTGTTGTGTGCACACAATATTCTCAATGATCAGATCACAAGGACCCCGTGGACTCAAAATTGGACAGGGAAGAGATCCCATGTGCAACTGGGTTAAGAAATAGAGGAGAGTCCCGTCATGCAACTGATCAGTCACTTTTGACACCACAACACTTTAGAGAGAAAGCATCAACAGAGTTTATTTCTTCTGCACACAGGGCCACGGCGTAACATTCCATCCGACGGATGGCTGCTCCCTTTCTCACAGAGGCCAAGGTGGGGAAGAGCGGGGATAAATCCTAACGCTTGAATTGGTGAACATCAGATTGCATGTACGCTTGGCACGTTTACCCAGTGAGCGAGCTCTCGTCTCTTCGTGACAGGCATTTGCAGTCCTAGGATGTACAATGCGCTGTCGTATATAAAAAAATAAATACCCCCTCAAGCAGCTGCTTGCCACAGAGGTCTGACAGGAGCGTGTCAGTTTATATGCCACAGTAGAAGATCTGAGAGGATGGCAGGACCTCAGCAGAAAACAACACGAACATCCATGCCTCCTTACCCGGGGCTTGAACCCAGGTCCCTTAGATCAGTAGCTGTCGTATGCACATGCTAAAAACACACGACGCAAACTAAATGTCGCTCGCGAGGAATAAGCGAAGGAAGGTGCTATTCTTAAGAAATCAATATTATACAGGTAGCAACACATATCTGTGGTTATGAAGGCATTAATGAATTATATTCACTTCATATATCGTTCTATATTAATTTATTCATTTTATTTATATTTGTTTCCGTTTCAATCAAATGCCTTTTCTGGACCGTCTTCGGCGTCTGCTGCCATTCTGGCCCCAATTTAGTAGATCAGAACACTGGAGCGAACATGAAGAAGAGATAAAGAAGAGAGGAGAAACAATGGGATAAATGGTTCTCATTATGGACGCCAAGCTGTTCAGAATTGCAAGGCAGATGAGCATCTTGCATTTCTTCAAGGGCCAACGAGAGGCACTGCGGGTGGGGCCATGCTGGCAGGCGGATATCCCACCCAGAAACAGATAGCATCACAACACTTAACTGGAGAATCTGCCATCCCTGTGGGAGGTGTGTCCGGAAAGCACGTGACCTAGGTTTGCGTTCTGCAAACTGCTTTGGAGTGCCGTGGCAAGCGCCACCTCGAGAAGCGTTGCTCGTCTGCTCGCCATCTCCGATGCTGGCGCGAGCCAGGTTATCTATCCCTTCCCGTGAACATTAATCACGTGTGGCATTTTCTCACACTTCCTTCCCAGCTCTGGTTCAGTCAGCAACTATTACGCCTTCATTCACCCAAAGATTATTAATGCTTTAAGGCAACCAGTTCAAGAGGGAGGAAAAACAGTTAAAAAGTTTTTCGTTTTTCATTTATTAAAAGAAACTGAAATGCGTGATCGTTAATTTTAGCTGTGGGAGGACTGACCTTTCGCATTTTTTGTAACGGAAGAAAACAATATGAGAAAAAAAGGCGTTGAGGTTCGTATTCTGATGGAAGCAATTAGATTGTAATGAATGAGCCAATGCCAAGGAATTAGAAATTAACTTAATTAGAAATTACTTTGGAAGTAAGTTTTTTCATGGGAAATTGTCACTGGAGATGAGTCATGTGCTCTGTCAGATAAAAGGAGAGAAGTGAAATGATCTGTCATATCTGATATCTGTCTCTTGTTCAGAATATTCCAACTAACTCACTTAATTATGGCGCACGCCACAATTTTTAGCCGTCCCATGGCCGAGTGGTTAGCGCCCTTGGCTACTGATCTAAGGGTCCTGGGTTCGCGTCCCGCGTAAGGCATGGATGTTTGTGTCGTTTTTCTGCTGAGGGCCTGCCATCCTCACAGACCTTCTATTATGGCATATAAACTGACAGGCTCCTGTCAGACCTCTGTGGCAAGCAGCTGCTTGAGGGGGTATTTATTTTTTTTTTATTATTAGGATTATACGATGGGGTTGAAAGTTTAGAGAGTGTTTAAAGGAATTTAAAATGAATGTCGATCCAAACGAAAACAAGTCAGGCAGTAAAATTTGATTACTCTATGTAGTCAAATGAATCAATCTATTAAAAAACATATATCTTATTTTAAGGGGGTCCACGGGGTTCAAGACCCCGTTGACCCCCTTCCCCTGCGTAAGCCATTGTTGTGGATACTGGGACATTTAACACTAGGTTATCATTCATAGGAATTTATAACATTAATTTAAACATGAATGGCAACCTTGAATAACTCAGGTCAAATTCCGTAATGCCCTGTTCTATTTGTGGTCAAAATGCTCTCATATACTTTTTGCTTTCATTCATCGCATGATCTGTACGATGTCTTTTTCGTACAGTGATTTTAGCCTTAGTAGAATACAACCAATAGTAATTTCATAATTTTTGTCTTGTTATTGTAGTAGCAACATCCAGCCATGGTTTGCAAACGGCAAGCAGTCGTATTGGTGAAAGAGTCAAAATGACTACCGCAAGAGGAGCTAAGTGAACAGCAGTATATATGCTATCGGTTGAAACTGTTTTTAAATGCTGAAAGATTAGTAGGCGAAATGAAGACAGCAGATTTCAATAGGTCTTTATCTCCAGTGACGTTTTTCCATAATATTTTTCAAAAAGTTACGAAGCTTGAAATGGGGGTTCTAATATAACACATGTAATATTCTCTAATAGTTTTTTTTAATTCGCCGTATACTCAATATTGTGTAGAGTCTAACATCCTTCATCTTCTTTAAACTGGACCATGTGGTAAAAGGGGCCTGCACTATATTGTGTAAAATCCCCATATGCCTTCAGAACAGCTTGAATTCGACATGGCATAGATTTGATGAGTATTTCGAAGGTGTCTGGTGTGATGTAAAGCCATTCCTGTTGCAATGGCAAACGACATGCTCTTATATATTACGTAACACTACATGCCATAAATTTTAAATGGGCTTCAAATATTCCGACTGCAGTGAGCAGGGAAAATGACTGAATTCTGCAATTCATCCACAATTCTTCAATTCATTACAGACAGATTTCACAAGATGGACTGTAGCCTTATCATCCCGAAACTGTTCGTCTCCATCAAGGAAGAAACGAAGCATAGAAGACCTTATCAGATACGTTGTTTTACATACTACGGTTTTGTCGACCCTTCAGACACATAATATTCCATTCCATCACCACGACTTCCACTCCAGGTGTCTGGGAGTGTTTCGGATGGTAAATCTCAAAAACTTTACGAAATTTGAGATCTGGGTGTTTTGTTGTTTGAGCTCAAATGATGTCGAAGAGCAATCTACGATGCTAGAAAGCTAAAAGTTAGTGCTCCAGGTATTTCGGGTCACAGATTTCAGAAACGTTGCGAAATTTTGGATATCGATCCTTCAAGGTCAAAGGCCGAATTTCTATATACCTATGCTAGACAGCTATAAATCTTTGCATAAAGCTACGTCGGGCCGTAGATATAAAAATGTTAAAAAATGTCAGATCTAGTGTCGCACTCAAGGTCAAATACGGGTCTGAGTGGTGGTTTAGAAGCATTAATTGTTAGTTTAGACATCAATTGATTTCTTCTATGAATATAGATACATACTTACTATAATGGAATAGACAACAGCCCAATATGTTAGGTAAAACCATTTCACATTTTCGGCGTTCTTAATGCTGTTTTATCCTTTTTTTTTTCAGGGGGAGTCGTCGGAGGTTGGCTCAGTCGATAGCGCGCCAGGCTCCTAATCTTCAGCTCCCCACTCTCCCAGCTTTGAGGGGACGCTGATGATCTGGAAAAGGCCGCTTTACTTCGGAGGGGACATAATGCCCTTATCAGGAGAACAATACCCCTTGGGCATGGTAAAGAATCCACTAGATGGCGTTAACAATTTTTTTTAGACATTTTTATTCCTCATTATCATCATCTCACATTACACAGATGTAGAGATTTTTTGCATTTGACCAGCAAAGCTTATCTGCAGGAAATATGGATCAGCATTATTCTACTTAATTTTGAAACGGTCACACTCCAAGCTATATAAAATACAAACGTTTGTAAGCTTCTCACTAGACGGTCTCTTCTGATGATTTTTTTTTTGTGACTTGACAATCAAAAGTAATCAGAATAGCCTTTACGTGTCAGCATTATGAAGGCATTTCTCATTTGTAGCCTGCCAAACTAGTATTCTGATGTCACAAGACTCCAGTTGTGCCAGCGTTGAGATTTATTTCCGTTAACCCATACCCTGCCCACGGAGACAAAGGAAACATCACTAGTACTTGGAAAATACCGCCGCCCACTGGGTGAGACATTGAGTTCGTGACCCTGTACTCAGGAGAACTTTAGCACACATTCTACCTCTGCCATCTGTACAAAAGAAGGTCTATTGCGATTCATCTGCCACAGAATATTTTTCCCAACCTACATAATCCACTCGGGCAGCTCCCGACACACGGACGCTTTGCTTTTTAACTTTTGTCCAACTTTAAGCAACAACAAATTTTAAAATCAGGTATTCCCCACGGTTCGGTTTTGGGACCACTTTTACTTAAATGTTGATGATACCATTCTGCTGAATGCAGGGATGCAGGTAGAAGAGATAATTAGGTGTGCACAAAACGACTGCAATAAAGCAAATTCTTGGTTTCAGAAAAAGAAGCCTTTCTTAAAGGAAAAAAAAAAACTATGTATTATGATCATTCAGAGTAGGCAAAATTTAAACAATTTATGCACTAAAACACATAATTGTAATTTTCAATTTACCAAAATGCATGTCTCTGTTCAATAATGGAAGAGGTTACTAAAATTCAATATTTCGAGTTTTATCCTGCTCAAGATTCAAATGAAAATCGCACATAAAAAATCCTTGTGATAAATGATAATACTTAGGTACGTATTTTACAAAGTGTTAAAGTAAATACTTTTATTCCATTGGATGTCATAACAATGCAATATAAAGCTCTCTGTGAATCAGTCCTTAATGCATAGAGCATCAGTATATATGGGAGCATCCAAGTGGAGGGAGGGAGCAAAAGCATCAGTATATATGGGAGCATCCAAGTGGAGGGAGGGAGCAAAAGCATCAGTATATATGGGAGCATCCAAGTGGAGGGAGGGAGCAAAAGCATCAGTATATATGGGAGCATCCAAGTGGAGGGAGGGAGCAAAAGCATCAGTATATATGGGAGCATCCAAGTGGAGGGAGGGAGCAAAAGCATCAGTATATATGGGAGCATCCAAGTGGAGGGAGGGAGCAAAAGCATCAGTATATATGGGAGCATCCAAGTGGAGGGAGGGAGCAAAAGCATCAGTATATATGGGAGCATCCAAGTGGAGGGAGGGAGCAAAAGCATCAGTATATCTGGGAGGATCCAAGTGGAGGGAGGGAGCAAAAGCATCAGTATATATGGGAGCATCCAAGTGGAGGGAGGGAGCAAAAGCATCAGTATATATGGGAGCATCCAAGTGGAGGGAGGGAGCAAAAGCATCAGTATATATGGGAGCATCCAAGTGGAGGGAGGGAGCAAAAGCATCAGTATATATGGGAGCATCCAAGTGGAGGGAGGGAGCAAAAGCATCAGTATATATGGGAGCATCCAAGTGGAGGGAGGGAGCAAAAGCATCAGTATATATGGGAGCATCCAAGTGGAGGGAGGGAGCAAAAGCGTCGTGCTCCTCCCTCTTTCGGAATACTGATAATGGTAAAAGAGACAAAAATTATGAAACTTATATTTCATGCCTATTTCAAGAAATGTTTTAGAAACCTGTAAACGGGGGGGGGGGATGTTATACTGCATTGGAAATACAGTCTCTTCTCCCCTTTTTATTTTTCCGGGCCGATTGTGTTCCTTGCCCACCCCCACCCCTCGGTATTTTTTTTTATAGATCCGGGCCTGTATGGGAGTATCAAAGGGACTTGGTTTGGAGCCCCGGGGAATGTTTGTGTTGTCTCTCTGCTGGGGTGTCGCCTTCCTCACAGATCTTCTCCGTTGGGTATTAAATTGACAGGGTCCTTTCAGACCTCTGTGCCAAACAGATGCTTTAAGTTTTTTTTTCTGAATCAGTTTTAAATAAAATTGAATGAATACCAAAAAGCAATTCAAATAATATTATTAGATTCAAACCACATGTAATTAATGAAGAATAACTTGGTAATAGCTTTCGTTAGCTGAAGATTTTACCAGTTGATTTGTTATATATTTATGGTAACCATCATTAGAAAGTACTTTAAAAATGAATATAAGGATAGGATCTTCAATGCAAACAATATAAGGAGAAAGTTTAAAGATTATTTTTTCTAATTGTTTTTTCACAATGATTATGGTAAAGCACAGATATCACATGAAATACACAAAGTTTTTAATTCTCTACCGAGAGATCTGTTATATTTGAGCACTTATTCAGAAATTAAAGAAAGAGTTTTGAAATACACTGCTGGCCATTAAAAGTGCAACACCAGGAAATACAAGAGATATCAAAACCACATTTAGTGAATACATAGCTTCTGTTACAAGGATCAAATGATTACAAATACAACTCGGTTAGAATTGTGGAATACAAAGAAATCAGTATCTTGTGTAGCCACCATGAGCACCAATAACTGCTGCTACACGGTCCGGCATTGAGAGGATGAGACGTCGGATGTGTGTTTGAGGAATGTCAGTCCATGCAGTTTCGATACGTAGCCAAAGTTCATCTGTTGTAGCAGCTGCTGGCGTCTGGTGTGCTGGTCGTCGTGAGATCATGGACCAGACATGTACAATTGGGGACAGATCCAGTGAACACGCAGGCCAAGGCAGAAGTGTCACATGGTGGCTATCCAGGAATTGTTGGACGAGGCATGCATTTACCAACGGAAACCAATCTTGTCGAGTAGATAAATCGGCGTCCTACCTTTCTTCGAAGCGAATACAAACTCAGTGACTGATTGTACCATCGATATGCTTTACGTTTATTTTCTACTTTTTAGGGCCCTATAGGAAGATAGGTGTTATATAAAATTTTTATTTATATTTTTTTGTTTTTACTAAAAACACCTAGCTTCAAAATATTTGAAATGCGACTCATAAACATCAAGAACATTCCCCCCCCCCCTTTGGAGTCATGTTTGAAATAGCCCACGACATTGGAGACGTCACAAGTTTTCATTTGAGACACAATACATTAAAAACGAACCCCGCGAAATCTGCCCCCCCATTTTATCAAGGGGTAATAGTGGGGACATTATTAGAAATGGTATACGACCGTCATCATACAAGCTTTCATTTGGCACCTAACTCATAACTGTAGTCCCTCGCATTCGGAAGATATAGCAGAACGATTTCACATTTCCCATTTTTTACAGGAGAAGAAAGCACGGGGAGTCAATTTTTTATGGCCTAAGACACTCCAAGAGTCAAGCTTTCATTCGACATATAGCTCGTTAATTTTCGCACTCGCTTTCAGGAGATATAGGAGAACAATCATTTTCACATTTTCACCCTTTTAAGGGGGGAAGAAAGCACTGGGGGGTCATTTTTTCATAGCCTACAACATTCCCTCCCGTCAGAAGCTTTTATTTGACGTATAGCTTGTTACTTTGAACAGTTGCGTTCTGGAGATATAGCGGAACAATAGTTTCACATTCCCCCTTTCTTTAGGAGGGAAGAAAGTACGGGGGTCAATTTTTTTATAGCCAATTACACTCCCCGCGTCACAAGCCTTCATTTGGCACATAAATCATTAAGTTTCTCCATCGCGTTCGAAAGATATGGTGGAACAATTTTTTGTCCAATCCGCAAACCGATGAACTGCCAAACCGACAAATGTGAATACCAAAAGCAACAGGAAAAGAGGCAAAAAACTCCTCGTTTGGTTACTAATTTTTCCACAAAATTTTTGCTTTTTCTACATTTTCTAGAGTTAACACTCACACGACCAATCGAGGCCATTTTTCTGCCAAGCCTCAGAATTCCCCTTTTTTAATCTTTCAGTACACCCTTGTACGCAAAGCAGCAAAAATATTCCTTTATTCGTATTAGGTATAAATTACCACTTGTTCCTTTCTTTATGTTTGCAGCAAGGAAATGCATATGAAGCAAAAATACATGTCTTGGCCCGAATTTTCTTTTACCACTCCTTAGAGAAGGTCAAAGACATCTGCCCGACCTCCTCTTCACTTTTCGGCCTCCTTTGACACTTTGTAGAGCACACTCGCTCCATTCAGTTGGCCCATCCTTACTCTCTCTCTTTCTCTCCAAGGCGACAGGTCACCCTGAAGAGGAACGAGCCCAGACTTAACCCTTGTTCCCTTTACAAATCGTCTACACTTTTGTGCTCCACTCCTGTTGGCCTCTACTTGCTCTTTTCGCATTCTTCTGATATCTTCTGCAACCATTTCTTTTTGCGGAAAGAAGAACATGCGCAACTTCCCCCCCCCCCCCCCCTGAATCAAATGCCACGTGATTTGTGGGATGTTTTGAAGTGCCGGGGAATTAATAATTTTAAAGCGATTAAGAATTCCGATGGACCGAAACGGGATTTTGGACACGTTTTTGAAATAAAATGTTGACTTGTAACGAGAAAGGAAACCAACACTACTAATTTATTGGGGAAAGCCTCGTGATATTTCTTGCAATGGAGTGGGATGGCAGGCTGATTAGTAAAGTGACTTGGCGTCTTTCGTATTAAAATGTTCTACAAATTTTATATTTTCAACGGCGGAGCGAAATTTTCATTTTAATGACTCTTCAGTAAAAGTGCTGTTTTTTAGGTCTATTGGTTTCACCTTGTTGAATTTAACTGCTTTTGAGTGACTATTGCACAGAAAATCTTGAATGAATCCTCTTTAACATTAATTTAAAATTTTCATTCCAATTTTCACAAACTTTAACAATCAGCAAAACAATTTATGAAAACTTTGATTATTCCTTTATTCCTTCAAAGTGTGGTAAGATTCGAACTAAACTTGCATTTCTTCTATGGTTGCATTTTTACCTATCTTCCTATTGCTTTCGCTTTGTCAGTTTGTCAGTTTGTCGGTTTGTGGATATGTCAAAATGTTTTGTCTCACAATATCTTTCGAATGCGATAAAGAAACTTAACGATTTATGCCCAAATGAAAGCTAATGATGTGGGGAGTGTCATAGGCCATAAAATATTGATCCCCATACTTTCTTCCCCTCTAATAAGGAGGGGGGAATAAATTGTCTCTATAGCGGGCGCTATATCTCCAGAACGCGAATTGCGAAAGTAGCAAGCTCTACGTCAAATGAAAGCTTCTGACGCAGCGAATGTCGTAGCGAGAGAAATAGCGAAAAAAGTGGGAATGACGAAAATGATTGTTCCCGTATATCTGCTGAATATGATCAATGATATGTCAAATAAGAACTTGTGACGCGGCGAGTGTCATAGGCTGTAAAGACATTGACCGCATACTTTCTTCCCCTCTTAAAAAAGCGGGAATATGTAAAATATATTTCTGCTATATCTGCAGAATGCGAATGCCGAAAGTAACAAGCTATACGTCAAATAAAAGCTGTTGACGTGGGGAATATCATGGCTATAAAAATAGAGCCCCATATTTTCTTCCCCCCCTCCTAAGAAAGGATGGAAATATGTAAATGATTGTTCCCCTATATCTCCTGAACGCGAATGCCGAAAGTAACAAGCTATGCGTCAAATGAAAGCTTCTGACACGGGGAATGTCGTAGGATGTAAAATATTAACCCCCCATCCCCATGCTTTCTTCCCACCTAAAAAATGGAAAATGTGAAAGTCATTCTACTATATTTTCCGAATGAGAGGGTCTACAGGTAAGAGTTGGTGACAAGCTCATATAATGACCGTTGCAAACTATTTCGAATTTTGCCCCCACTATCCTACGCCCCTGATAAAAAGGAGGGAGGGGGGATTTTTGCGGAGTTAGACTTTAACGAGTCATAACTCAAAGCTTCTGGCATCTCGAATATCATGGGCTACCTAAAAAACGACACGAAAAGTGAAGAAAACTGTGGTCGATGTTTGTGAGTCATCTACGAAATGAAAGTTTTTGAAGGTAGTAGGTGTAAAAAGTATAAATAGATTAAAAAATTTAAAATTTACCTATCTTCCTATGTGACCTTAGAAATTAGAAAATAAACCTAAAGCATATCGATAGTGCAATCAGTCACTGAGTTCGTATTCACTTCAAGGAAGATATTGGCGCCCGCAATTTTGCTTGTAGGTAAATCGGCGCCCTATCTCCCTTTGAAGTGAATACAAACTCAGTGACTGATTGTGTCATGCGCTAATTTAACATCAGGCATAACGATTTATTTTTTTAAAATTAATTTCTCACTTGATTGAGTTTTTTTTTCAACACAGAGGGAATACACGAACAGACTAACAGGGTGGACACGTTAGGAGGGGGCAGGATTCGCAGCTGCCCCGATGGGCCACACACAGAGAACGCCCAGTGCCCAGATGACATGACACAGAACCCGTGGGTGGATGACAGGCGGAATCACCATTTATTCTCTTGCAGTGTGAGGTCCGGCCGGAATGGTCTGGGGGTGCGAAAGACTGCTGACAGCTTTAGTGCGATCTCACACGGGAAGCTGTATTCAGGAAGTCATCCCCCACATCAAATACAGATGTAGGACTGGACGACATCTTCCAGTTGTTTATAGTAACGAACGAGGAATTCTGTTTCCCAGGCAGCAATGTCAACCTCAAGCACAGCGACAGACCCCCTGGGGGGAATTTATTACTCGTAAGTTCCTCTGCAGATGCTACATATGGTGAACATACCATTTTTGGGAAAAACAAGGGGAAAGGAACGTGGGGTAGAGTCCGAGGCAGGGAGGGCTTCAGTTGGACCGAGATTTTGAAGAGTAGACAGCACTGAGATTTTAGAGAGAGCAGTTGGACGGGACGGCCAGAGCTCTGGGCGGACCAGATTCAGTATCAGCATATTGGAATCATTGGAAATGAGTGCAGGAGTTTGAATCAAAAGCAGTGTAATTTGATGCGTTAATGCAAGGACATCCGTATGAATGAGTGGTTTCCTAAAATTAGAAGCAGAGAGACTGGAATTTGCTTCCGAAGCGCCTAACCAGTGAAGGGCACCCTCCCCCTTCCAACATAACCATGATGATGCAGCCGACCGCCTCTCTTTGCTGCAGCCAAATTACCCAACAGCGTATGTGATGGTCAACTGAGGGCCCGTCTCCACATCAGCCACAGTGCAATGGAGTTGTTTTCGTCATCGGCTAAAGGACGTATTAAGGAAATGGTCCCCACCCGAAGCTAGAGTGACGACGACCTGGCCGTAATCCGATGCAGCTGACGAACTGAGCACTTAGAACGGTACGCTTACCCTTCCTTTAACTTATAAGTTGCTATCCTTAATTTTAGATATAATTGTAAATGGATTCCACAGTTCCATAGTCCGTTTAATTTTTTAAGTTCTTTCTTTTTTCAAGTCTACGATAAATGATTGATTATTAGAAAGATTAATTGTTTTGCCTGTACTGTTAGATATTTTGTTTCAATAAATATTGTTATTGTTTTATGTTTCCATAAACCTGAGTTGTGCATCATCATTAGAGTTCCTATTAATAAAAACGTCTTCCCCTAAGCAGACGGCCTGGGATTTTTGCGGCCCGCATTGTCTAATTAAGGGAATAATCCGCAATTGGGCAATGTGGGAAACACAACGCCACAGATTTAAATTTGCATATTTCTACCTAAAAATTGAATAGTGCTTGCAACCGCGAGGTGCGCACAACAATTGTACTATCGATATGGTTTAGGTTTATTTTCTACTTTTTAGGGCCCTATAGGAAGAGAGGTATTTTTTTAAAAAAATTTAATTTATTTTTTATTTGTATTTCAGTTCTATTCTATATTTCTTATATTTTATATTCTTATTTCTTCAGATTTTTAAGATTTTATATATATATATATAAAGCTTTTACATATTTATATTAAAATATATACAATATAAAATGGAATATTTATTAAATATTCATTGCCGTCCCGTGGCCCAGGGGTGAGCGTGCTTGACTAATGATCAAAGGGACCTAGGTTCGTACCCCGGTAAGGTACGGATGTCCGTGTTATCTTTCTGCTGAGGTCTCGCCGTCCTTCTCTATGGCTTATTAAACCGACAGGCTCCTGTCAGACCTCTGTGGCAAGCAGCTGCTTGAGGGGATATTCTCTTTTCATTTATCACATTACGTAGCATTAAATGCATACCTAATTCGAAACAACTATGTCCACGTCGTATGGTGATTCAGTTAAAAGTCAGGCCTAAATATGTCACTAGAAATACGATGTAAAGTTTGTCTTTGAAAGAAACTTTTGCTTATTTCAGTTCAGACTGCGAATATAGCTGACTTCGCAAAATGTCACAGTTTGCGATATTTAGATGCTAAGCAATGAAAGGCCCTCACTTCCACTTCCTTAAAGCTCAATAGTCTGTCTGAAATTGCTATCATTACGCTCTAACCACTTGCAGGTGGCCCGAGGGCTCGGTTGTCAGTTGAAACAGTGCACAGGGACTCTTCCAATATATTCATCAGCGCCATCATAATATAGAATTTTTTATTATTATTACTTATCATATCACGTATTACTTCATTTTTAACACTATTGTATGTGGCTCAGTTGGTAGCGCGCCAGGGTCATAATCTGTAGTTCCCAGGCTCGAGTCCCAGCTGGGTCAGCTTTGAGATTTATGTACGCAAACTTCCCGCCGTGTACACGGTCTGCAGGGGACACCGATGGGTTTGGAAAGGACACCTTCCGTCGGATGGGACGTTAACCGTGGCACCATGTGCGGGAGAGCCGTACCCTCTGCACGTTAAAGAACACACTGGATGGCCTTGACGGGAGACTACCATCTGTCTCCCAACAACTGTTCCAGTGAGTCCCCTCCCCAAACCTTCTCTGAGCCTTCGGGGTCCTTGTGACCTGGCCATTTAGCCCATGGTGTGCAAAAAAGTGCCGATCAGAGATAAAACAACCCAACGCAACACTATTGTATCTACAAAAAATTTCGTTTGTTTTCAGGTTTTTATATTATCTATTCTTCCTATTGCTTTTCACTCATTTGTCAATTGGTCAAGAGACAATTGTTCCACGATATCTTTGAAACGCGAGGTACAACATAAGTGTTATGTATGAAATGAAAGACTGTGCCATGGGGAGTGTTATTGGATATAACCAATTCACCCCCATGCTGTTTTCCCCCTAAAAAGGGGAAATATGAAATCAGTTGTTATATCTTCGGAACGCGAGGGCCGATAGAAATCCAAGGCTCTGCCTTTTCCCTCTCAACAACTAGAATGAATTTTGTGTAGTCACAGTCATAAATCAGCGGAGGTATTTCGAAAATGATTTTCAGCTCGCAGAGCCAAAAACATTATGACCACTTGCCTAATATGATGTTAGTCCACCACCTGCCACGAAAACAGCTCTTATCCGCGAGGCATGGACGCTACAAGTTTTCTAAAGGTTGCTTATGGTATCTGGTACCAACACGTTACCAACAGATCATTTAACTCTTTTCAGTTACGTGGTTGAACCGCTGCGATCGGATATATTCTTCCAACACAAACCACAGATGCTCGATTGGATTGATGTCTGGGAAATATGGAGGCCAGGAAATACCTGGAAGTCTTCCTGATGTTCCGTGAACCATTCTCGAACAATCCAGACAGTGTGACTTGGCGCATCATCCTGCTGAAAGAAGGCACTACTAGAGGAATATACCGTTGCCATGAAAGGATGTACGTGGTCTGCAATGATGTTTAGGTAGGTGGTAAGCATCATAGTTTCCTGCACATGAATGACTGGACCCAGGGTTTCCCAGCAGAACTTTGCCCAAAGCATTACACTTCCTCCACCAGCTTGTTTTCATCCCACGGTGCATCCTGGTGCCAACACTTTCCCAGGTAAATGATGCACATGTACCCAACCGTCCACAACAACCGGTGCAACAGGAAACGAGATTCGTCGGACCAGACACCGTCTTCCAATTATTCAAGGTCCAGTTTTGATGCTCGGGTGCCCATTGTGGGCGCTTTCAACGGTCAACTGAGATTAGCATGGGCACTTGGAGTGGCCTGTGGCTACAGAGCCCCATTTTTAGCAAGGATCGATGTGTGGTGACACATTACTCCATCACCAGCATTCATATTACGAGCAAGTTACGCCAAATTGTCCCGTCTGTTGTCTCCTACCATATGGGATAGCCTTTCGTCATCTCTAGTATCAATGAGCCGTGATCAGCCCACACCTTGTAGGTGGTTCGTGGTTTTTCCCTCCTCGGGAAATACGTCCATGCCTCGCGGGTAAGAGTTTTTTTTTGTGGCAGGTGGCGGACTAACGTCATATTAGGCAAGTGGTCATAATGTTTTAGCTCTTCGGTGTATATGCAATGATGATAGCTCAGTATCAGTACTATGATGCGCCGTGTCACACTGTCCGGATTGCTCGAGAATGGTTCACGGAACATCACTTTTAGAAGGTACTAACCATGACTGACCGTAAGCACTCCTCAAGCCTTGCCGTCTTGGAAATGCTCTGACCCAGTCGTCTGGCCATTACACTTTGGCCTTTGTCAAACTCACTTAAGTCCGCTGCCTATCCCATCTGAAGACTAAGAATAACACTGGTTAACATAGCTCAGTATCAGGTATTATTTATACCGTTTCATGACCTTCACACGCGCCATCGTTTACCTACAGTTTCGATTTGCATAAAAACACGCTGACATAATGTTTTGGTTCTTCGGTGTATTTCGTTCGTTTTGTGATTGTTTCCTCCGATTAAGTGTTGGACCTGCTTATCAAATACGTAGCTTATCAAGAAGCCGATATTTAGTATTAGAAATTGACTTTTTCTTTTCGGTTTTATTTCGTTACATTTTCGATTTCTTTCGTTCAGACTTCATTTTCTTTAAATAATGACAGTAGATTGGTTGTTAAGGCAATAATAGTGGTTTCAGAATTTGATGGATTAAATTTCTCCAGTTCTATTGTTCCACGTTCCACTGGTTTTTGCCTGAGTGACATTTTATGATGCACACAATAGGCTAAATAGCCAGGTCATTAAAACCCCAAAAGCAGATAGCAATAAGGCATGGGAATGACACTGGGTGTGTCAAGCAAAGCCCAAAGGGCAGTTGACTAATGGTGGGATGTGCTATTTTTTAAGTGTGTGTTGTAAGACACGACAAGTTTGTGTAATAAAGAGAGAAAGAGCTGAGAATATGCAAAGCGAGACCGAGTATAACCCGAGGAAAGAGAAAAGCAACAAAATGCTCCGAGATGGTTCAGTCGTGTTAAAAGGATGGATGAGATACAGCTTATTAAGAGTAAATATTGAATTGGAAGGGAAGAGATAAGCATGGTAAATAAGTAGTGGGTAGATCAGGTTGAAGAACATATGGAGGCGAATATTGAGTGAGTATGATATGCAAGAAACTGTTCCGGAATGGATAATGCAATCTTGGCTAGTATGTTTGCGCAAGAGCAGATCGACGCTTTTAATCCATCACTTGCAACTCGCTCTTTATGTTTTGCTACTTTTTTCTTTCTTTCGCTTTTTTATAGTTTACTACTTCTCTACGAAGCTGTCAAAGAGTGAAACGGTTAATTGTCTGACACCCATACCCCAGGTTAGGCCGTTTTGCTATTGGGTGACCGGTACATTCTTCTTAATCCCCAATTGCAATTGCGTCGTAAAATTCGGTACATCAGGCTTGTGTTCGAGGAATCAGCTATTGCGACGTGTATTGAAACAACTTGGTGCAATTTGCTACTTCATATTTTTCTTTTCCACTTTTTCGGATTCATTTTATTTCACTTCAGTACATCAATATATTTTATTTGTAAAAGTTGTGTTGTTAATCCAAGAGCATCCAAGCTCGAAAAGGGTTAGAGCCCGAAATAGCCATTTTAAACACGTCACAGCAAAAATAGACTCAATAACAGCAGTGAGTAATAAAGGTAACAAAAAAAAAAAATCAATCTGACACTGAAAACAGGAATGTGGTTCGAACGCTGCAAATGCACCTGACAAGAGCAAGCTTGTGTTTTACGAGGGAGGGGGGCATTGAAATTGATATATAATCCTCCCTTTCCGTATTTATTTAGCCGTGATCGTTTTTTTTATACATTACGTTGTTCCTTCTTTAAAATAATTAGGCATCCAGTATCATACTGGGGAAAGGAGATATCCTCCCACACAAAAGAGAGTTGCCAAAGAGAGGTAATGGTTTTTCAACAAAGACATAGATTTTTATTTACAATGTTATTGCCATCCTCTCAGATCTTCTACTTTGGCATATAAACTGACAGGCTCCTGTCAGACCTCTGTGGCAAGCAGCTGCTTGAGGGGGTATTTATTTTTTTTATTTATTTTATTTTACCATTTCACATTACATGCTTTCAATAACTTACATAATGCTGCAGGAAATGTCCTGCCGCTCTCCTCCCTTCGCTACAACTGAGCTGCTCTCTTCAAACCACCAAAGCGCCCACATCGTTGTCCAAGACTCTAGTGCTCGCTCTCCAAGACAACACTGAAGTGCCCTTTGCTCTCTTGAACACACAAAGGAAAAAAAAAAGAGTTTGATTGGCCCCTGCAATTCTCTCTGCTAGGTGTGGTGGTGGTGGTAAGGGACGAAAAGAGACAGTTCTCGATGCGATGTTCTTGTTCTGAAACCACGTGGCTGTCCGTTGGTGGGAACTGTTGAGCAGTGGTTCAGAGGGATCCTCCCGGGCATCCGGTGGTGCAGTGTCAGAGTCTCAGTGCCAGGCGCCACTCTGACACAAGCTTTGCATGGTGAGAGCGAGCCTTCTATTTTACACGTTTCTCGGATTATAACTGGCAAGGAAGGCTGGTAAATGGCATTGCCCTGCTCTGCGTCACCTCAAACGGAATTGTCTGCCGAGATAATCTTCCACATGGCGCCAGAATGTCAGACAAGGAAGCTGAAGGCAACGTCGAAACAGTTCTAGGTGAATATGATCATTCACGTAGAACACTTAATGACAGTGCAATCGGTGCGAATGCATCTGACCAGAGGCCCCTCTCATGTGACCAGAAATGATTTGGAATGAAACAAAAAAAATTACTGATTTACCTTGAAGAAACTTTCCTCTATGTGCGTGCCATTTTTTAAAAGTACAATCTAATTTGCATTTTTTTAAGTTTAATAAAGTACTGGGTGGCATGTGGAAAATCTGTTTGTGAAATATAGGATTTGGTGATCGAATATTTGGGGAGTTATGAGTGTTAAAAAGTGTTAAAAAACGAAATGAGGAAATAATAGAATGTGAAAATAAAAGTGAATTTAAACGGGTACTCTGGTTTAAATGTAGTTAAAAAGTTTCTTTAAATGAAAAAAGTTTAATCTCTTCACGAGCGATACTCCAGTATACATCTAACACATCACGCATTTTGAAAGAATATTCTTTGAAAGGCCATTCGAACGGAGAAGGAGAAACGCATGATTCAGCATTTAAAAGAATAACTTCTGCAAAATAAAAATGAAATATCGGAACCCAGAACTAGTCAGTTCTATTCAGTCCCCCCCCCCCCCAACAACCGACTATTCTTTTCAAATAGATCCTGTCTATTTGGACAGTTTTTAACCACCTTCGTCTGTTTCACTGCAAAAGTAAATGCGAGCATCCCTAGTCTTACGTCAGAGTTAATATTTTGCCTCTAAGCAGTTCTTTTGGCGGCACCTACAGCCGGGGAATCCCCATTCGTTGGCAGGAGACGAGCCCACCCACTTGTCTCTTAACTCATGCAAGGCAATAGAGACAGTCTGCAGATGAGTGCAAGCATTTCGTTTGCTGCTTAACGCCTCAGCCAATAGCGCTACTGAAGCAGCAGAAACAACCGTTCACATTATATTTCAGCATTCCGCTGTTAACTATTTTAATATTGATTAAAGAGTAATAAGTGGAAGGTGAATGAAATTTTATTGCTCCATTTCGGAGAATTAAGAGAAATGCAAGTAAAATGAATTGTAATGCAAAATTCTAAGAGTAGTGATATAAATTTATACAAAAAATCCCAGTTGGCAAACTAAACCAAAGATAGTTAGTTTGAAACCATAAGAAATCTTGAAGACTGAAATAAAGGAAAACATTTTGAAAATTTAACTGCAGAGAAAGAGCAGAGAACACAAACACTTTGCCAAAAAATATGTCTGATGCGGGAGGACGCAAAGTTATTTGGGGGGAGGGGGGAAGAAGATGAAGAAAATAAAATAAAAAAAACTGCGAAAGTGGCTTTCTGATAAAGTTTAAAATTTCATGCAGTGGCAATAATGAAAGCAATAAAAGAGTTAAAAGACCGATCATACACTAAAACGTTCTCAAATCTTAATATTATAACTTTTTTTTTCCATTCTAAAAATTTTCACATGGGAGTAAGATAATCCCCACCGATCGTAATGAATTTCATCAAATTGATATTTGCGCCGTGACAAGTGTCATAGACTACCAGAGATTTTGCCCCACTACATATCGTCGTCCCAAAAAAGGTCTGCGTATGGTTGTCCTGTCTGCATTTATCCAATCTGAACCTTACATAACTACAGTAATCCCCTTTTTACGCTCTTTTTCGAAACGGTTCGTCATTTCCCAATGTCTTCAACTCCCATGACTGAACCCCTCACTTTCGTCGAGGAAGAAGGATGCCGGGGGGGGGGGGGCTCGGTTCTTCGATTCGTCATCCGTTGAAACCGCTTCCTAATTTCCCAGAATGACAAGCTCTGACGTATGCCCTTCTACCCGATGGAAATACGTGTACAGCATAAACGGCGCAATCATAGTACAAACTGTACTGAGGTCACCTAACTGGAGGTGATACTCTTCCCCCCACCCCACTTCCGCTAGAGAGGACCTTTGTGTCCCAAATCCCAAAAACACTCCCTTGTATTCGTGACCGTGGTAGCATGCAGTCGTCTGCCAAGGAAGTGAAGTGCACAAAGGTGAGGCGGACTAAGCTCTGCTAAGTGGCTAACCTTGTGGAAGTGGCCACGAGGCACCCAGCATCGGACCTACCTGAAATGGAGTCCCCGGCCTATTTCTTATAACTCTTCCCATCCTGAGTTTTCCTAAACTACCTATGGTCGCTGCCTTAAGCTGCTGACCGCCTTGTAGAATAGCCAGCTGCTCTGACGCAGCTTGGTGCCTGTTCACTCATAATTCTACCGTTTGTTGGTCCTACATGTAAAGTAGCCCCTGTGTGCTCGGAGGTCAGCAACGAATAATGTTTGTTTGATCAAGAATTCGAAGTCATGTTTTCCTGTCTATGTACCTTTCTGACCAGATAACAGCAAGAACTTACAGATCTCTTAGCAGAATAACAAATGTACTGTGGGAATCCTGGCAACTAAATCTATAACAAAACTAATAAATTAGACGAAAAACACAACGCATGCTCCTAAAAGTACTTACCCATTTTGTCCCCCAACGCAAAGTTAGGAGTCATGATGACCCAATACCATACCTAGGTAGGTCATAAGGAGTTATATATCATACTAGAAATCAAGCGGTGATAAAGGAACGGCTTGATTTCCAACCCGCTAAATTTTATCCCAGTACCACCGGTAGATCTTTATTTGACCTTTGACCTCGAAACATCCAAATTTCCGCACATTTCTGAGATCTACAATTCAAAATACCTCCAGAAACCAATTTTTAGTTCTCTAGCATTGATAAATTTAAAAATTCGACTTTGACCTCGAAGGACCTCCCGGATTCGAAATTTTATAACATTTCTGAGATCTACAACCTGAAACACACCCAGACACCAATTTTCACGTGTCTAGCACTTGTAGATAAAGGCTTGATCTCTACGTCCCCACATTTTCACCTTGAAAGACACGCCAGAGGTCAAATTTTGTATTTTTCCCCGAGATCTATGACCAGGATTACACCTAAGTGCAAATTTTCAAAGCTCCATCATTTCTGCATCGTAGTTAGAATTAGCACGATCCTCTGTGAATCAGCCGACAGTCACTCACTCACAGTCATCTATGTACACTGAAGAGCCAAAATATTATGACCGCCTGCCTAATATGATAAAAGCCATGTGCCCCCAAAACAGCTCTTATCCGGGGAGGCATGAACGCTACAAGATTTCTAAAGGAGTCTTATGGTATCTGGACATTACCAGCAGATCCTTTAACTCTTGTAAGTTACGTGGTTGAGCCGCAGAAGATCGGATATGCTGTTCCAATACAAATCACAGATGCTCGATTGGATTGACGTCTGGGGAATTTGGAGTCCAGGGCATTATCTGGAAGTCTTCCTCATGTTCCGCAAACCATTCTCGAACAATCCGGGCAGTGTAGTATGGCGCATTATCCTGCTGATAGAAGACACTACTAGAGGGACATACCGTTGTCATGAAAGGATATACCTGGTCTGAAATTATGTTTAGGTAGGTAGGAGACATCATAGGTTCCTGCACATGAATGATTGCACCCAGGAGTTTCCAGCAGAACATTCCTCAAAGAATTACACTTCCTCCACCGTCTTGTTTTCGTCCCACAGTGCATCCTGGTGCCAACACTTCCCCAGGTAAATGACACAAATGTCCCTGCCATCCACATGGTGCAATAGGAAACGAGATTCGTCGGACCAGATGATCTTCTTCCAATTATTCAAGATCCAGTCATAATGCTCGCATACCCATTGTAGGCATTTTTGATGGTGAACAGAGGTTAGCATGAGTATTCTGAGCGGCCTGCGGCTACACAGCCCCCTTTTCAGCAGGGTTTGATGTACCGTGTGTTGTGATACGATACTGCCGTCACCAGCATTCAAATTACGGGCGAGTTGCGCTACAGTATCCCTTCTGTTGCCTTGTACCATTCGGGATAGCCTTCGCTTACCTCTAGCATCGATGAGACGTGGTCGGCCCACACCTTGCCGGCGGTTCGTGGTTTTTCCCTCCTCGGACCATTTTTTGAAAGTACTCACCATGTCTGACAGTGAGCATCACAAGCCTTGAGAGTTGACACAAGCCTTGCCGTCTCGGAAATGCTCTGACCCAGTCGTTTGGCCATTACAATTTGACCTTTGTCAAACTCACTTAAGTTCGTTGCCTTTCCCATCTGAAGAACAAGAATAACACTGATTAACAGAGCTCAGTATCAGGTGTTATTTATACCGTTTCATGACTTTCACACGCGCCGTCGTTTACCTGCAGTTGCTTTGATTTGCATAAAGATGCGGTGGTCATAATCTTTTGGTTCTTCGGTGAATGTATTAGCTTTTGACGAGGAAATGTCATAGATAACTCTCTTCAAATAAATATGGTTTCTTCTTTTCGTCCCCCACCCCCTAAAAAAAGAAAAGGGGGAAAACACTTCCACGGGAACTAAGATTGATGAAATGTATGGGAAATGAAAGCTTGTGAATTGACGAGTGAAATAGACTTCTACCAGACGCTTTTTCCCTCAAAAAGGGAAAGCTTTTAAACTCTTATTCGACTCTATCTGCCCAAACGAAGAAAGCATGTATCAAAGGAAAACTTACGATATGGGTATTCCAGGGAAGCAGTGGGAAAGTAGTCTGGTCTGCACCGGTGTGCCGTACCGGCAAAAAATTATTTTCCAGTACAGCGTACCCGTAAAGTTATTTTTCTGTAATAGTGCAGTTAACGATTTCTTTTACATTTTAATTTTATTGCTCTTTCAATTGTGCCTTTAATTTAAAAAACGGAGCCTTCCTTTAAGAAAAATTCCTCGTTTTATTACACTAATACAGTCTAACCCTTCACATATCAAACTGTTTGAAAATGGCATACTTTATGTTCCATTTCTGCTGACGTGGAATGCCACTAGCAACGATTCGAACCCGGATCCCAACTGCTGCAGTGTCATCAATCAACGCGATAGCAGTGTACCACAGAGGCGGCTTGCAAATAGTTGTAATACTGCAAAAAAAAAAAATGGTACTATTGAATAGATGATGCGGTGGTGATACGGGGGCAACAGAAAGAAGTAACGATATATTCATACTAGATTATGCGGCATCAATATTGTGCTCGAAAAAATGGACTGAGTTGAATTAACCGAAACAACTTGAAAAAAAATTCCCTTATATTGAAATGAAAGCATTTTACAACATGCTCTATAGCTACATCATAAGGTCAACTTTTGACTCCAGTTGAAAGAGTACGCCTCTCGCCTAACATCACCCCAACTTTAATAATCGACATTTTCAAAGCATCGCGACTTGCAGGAGAAAAAACTTCATTTTGTGGCTTTGGCATTTTGGAGGTGGGAACGCTGCAGGTCTGCATCTATTGTCGCGAATATCGCAGAGGCGAAATTTTCGTCACTATCATTGATTACACTTGATGTTTTACCACAACAAAAATAAACAAATACCCCCTCAAGCAGCTGCTTGCCACAGAGGTCTGACAGCAGCCTTCAAAAATCTTCGATAAATGTATTCTAAAAAAAAGGGCATCTTGGTTTATAATGTGCACTTTGAGTGATGAAAATTGAAATATAATATTGTTCCCTCAAAAAGAGGAAGTTTTCAAATTATTATTATTCACTATATCTGCCCAAACATAGAACGTATGTATCAAAGGAAAACTTACGAGTGTAGTTTTCTTTCTAAAAAATTTGCTTTTAAGAAATAAAATCGGTTTAAAAACACTACACTACGAAACCTTACATCTTATTATTATTTTTTATTTTCTTACAATGAGGCCGAAATCCGCGAATACAAGGGAATCAGAAAGTATTCGGGCATATTAATATTAATTTCGCATTAGAAACCCTTAAATCATTCGCTATTTGCGGAAAACATAGGAAGAAATGGAAAATATTGGGGCACTGTGGTTTCGTCACCAAAAACTTCACTTTAAGTTCCCTGTAAGATGACTTCGGTGGAATTATCGCCTGTGCGTGATTTTCAACGCTATGTCCTTTGAAACTTACCGTGCCGATAAGAAATAAAATCTACTTTCACCACTGCAGGGGATATAATTATTGCTCCCTCCAAAGCAAGTGGATAAAAGGCGTTTTTAGAGAAAAGGAATTTTGAAAAATTTTCGGTAAAAAGCAAGAAATGAAATATGTAATTGAAAACACTTTTTCCTATATGGGTCCCAAAATGTAAAATGTGAAAGCAAAATGTAATGCTAGCAATAAAATCACTTCCTCAATTCTTATTAATATTAAAGGAAGTTAGGATTAGAAAATGAACGACTCTTACCCATCGAAAAAATTGACTAATGCACTCTCTTCCTTTGAGGTGTAATATTGTTAGGACAGATGAACGAGCAATAATAAAACCGTGATGTGATGTTTCATCTTGATGCTCGCGTTTACTTGAGCGTGAGAATTACGTCACTAACCACTTCGAACGAACTTAACTTAGAAATAAAGAGTAAGAGAGTTGTAATTAGGAAGAATTTGTGTGAAGGAAAGCGTAGTTTGTCTTAGTCTGTGCACTACAGTATAAAGAAGAAATGTTTTTATTTGGTGTGGGCGTGGAAGGTTATATAAGTTTATTAGTGTGAATATTGTTAGTGAACGAGTAAGAAAAAGAATTCATCGTCTTGTGCGTGGTGACCAAGATCTGAAGAGAATTGGTTCCAAGAAACCAGTACTCTTAACCGCAGTTTTGGAGTGCTTGATGACTCAAACCTTAGAAAGAAGTCATTTGGTGTATAGTTTGTTTAGGAATGGTTATTCTTGATAGATTGCAGGTTTGTTCACAAATATGATTGTGTCACTTATCCAGTGTTGTAAAAATACTTTTTTTTATGCTTTGAGTGGAGATAGTAAGAATTATATAGGAAACAACTCTTTGTAGGAATAGTGATAAGGTGCTATGTTCTCCTGAAGGTTTATTTTTATACTGATGAAGATTTGTGTTGGTTGAATTTATTTTATATAAATGTTTTCCTTTGCACTTTTGTAATAAATTACATTATTTTAGAATTATTGTTGCTAAATATTATTTTTGAACTCACGTTCAGTTTCCATCCGTGAAATTCATAACAATATGAATTGCGTAAACGATTTCGCCATTAAAAATGTGTTCTACATTTTAGGACATATAAAACAAAAAATTTTGTTTTTATTTGTATATTTTATGCAGATACAGGAAGAAAAGCTTTGCAAATACCTGTAGGTACATTTTAAAATTTTTTGTTTGCACTACCTGTAAAACATTTTTAAAAAATTCGGTTAAACTTTTGGTTATCACTGAGCTCTTTTCCTCTCAGAAGATTTGTAAAATAATTCTTTTTTTTCAGTCAATGCTTGCACGTAGTATTGAGTAAAGACAATAATAAATAATCGAATGTCTGTGTCATAATGCAGTAGCAGGTGAGAATTATCTCGAAGTCTCATTAATCACTTTCTTGCTCACGATTTACTGCAATTAATGATTCTGACCTAATGCTCATCAGTTCGTGAAGAAAGTGAGACGTATCGAAGCAGAGGATTGCAATAACCGTGAAGAAAGACCACCACCTTTATGTGGGCTAGTGCCAGGTGGGGATCTCTTCGCAGTGGGTTATTGAAAGGACGAAGAAACCCCAGGCACTCGTGACTGAAGAGTAACTGAATAAATGCAGCATCTTGCTGCGGTGCGAGAAGAAGTTTCAGTCCTCACGAATACGTGAACACGAACTATTCGTTTTGTTTACCATTCTCTCAAGGTAATTAGTGTTTATGTAGTTCTAGGAAAAGTTTGATCTGACAGGAAATCTATTAAAGCTGACACTTCATTGTTGAAAGAACAAAGCGATTTTCTCTTCTGTTTGAACAACGTCCTTTAAAGTAAGATCAGTTTACAAAATTACAGGTTCTCAGTTCTGTCCCCAGGCAAAGATTCGTTATCAAACGTATCTTTGCCTGGTATTCCGTACGTATTCCGCAGATTTTCTGCGCGTACTTCACCGCGAATTCCGCAGATTTTCTTCGCGTACTTTTGTTAGATGTCCCTTTAAATATTACACTCCCCAAGCAGAAGCGTTGAGATTCTCGTAACACAAATATTCTTATGGACACAAATCATTTACAAAATCATTTGTGCTTGAAATAGAGAAATGGTAAGTTATAACCACTTATACTCCAAGATCGTTTTGTTCACCGAGTGTAAGCCAAGTCTCCGTTACGATTCAACCCCTTTATCCGAGTATAAGCGTAGTCTCTGTCACTGTTCAACCCTCTTATCTGAGTTAAGCATTGCTTCTGTCACTGTTCAACCCTCTTATCTGAGTTAAGCATCGCTTCTGTCACTGTTCAACCCTCCTATCTGAGTTAAGCATTGTCTCTGTCACTGTTCAACCCTCCTATCTGAGTTAAACATCGCCTCTGTCACTGTTCGACCCTCTTATCTGAGTTAAGCATCGCCTCTGTCCCTGTTCGACCCTCTTATCTGAGTTAAGCATCGCCTCTGTCACTGTTCGGCCCTCTTATCTGAATTAAGCATCGCCTCTGTCACCGTTCAACCCTCTTATCTGAGTTTCGAATTTTCGATTCTGCTACTGGTAACTTAAGAAACCAAACCAAAATTAATAAGATCGTTTACAACGACAACTCCTTCAATGATCCTAAAGATATTACTAATGTTTTAAGTAATGTATTCTGTAAATCCTGCACTTCTACAGAAAATTATGCAAACGCAAATGAGTCATTATCCTATTGTAGTAAATCATTTAATAATCTGGAAACCTTTAAACTCCAAAATGTCACCGAAATCGAAGTTCTTAACCTCATAAATTCGCTAAAAAACACTTGCAGTGCCGGACCAGATGGAATCCCTGTCATTTTTCTAAAATTTCTTTCGCCATTAATTTCTGCACCCCTTTGTGTTCTAATTAATTGTTCATTTAACATTAATGAATTCCCAGTTCCATGGAAAGAAGCCATCATCTCACCTATAACTAAAATTTCAAATCCTTCTAACCCTCTGGACTATCGATCTATTTCAGTTACATGTACTTTACGCAAAATTTTAGAAAAGGCCGTCGAGAGATAATTATCGACTTTTGTTGAAAAATTTAATTTACTTTCGTGCAGACAATTCGGGTTTAGGAAAAATCGGTCAACCGAAACTCTCATGACACTCCTTGTTAATCAATGGAGATTGGCTTTAGACAGCAAAGTGAAACGGTTTTGGGACTGGTTTCCCTTGACATCTCAAAGGCATTTGATTCAGTTGAACACAAATTTATCTTGCAAAAACTCTGCTATAATCTTAATCTGTCGCCCTCAGCTCTTTCCTGGTTTAAAAATTACCTCAACGACCATGTTATTCGAACTAAATTAAGCACTAATGAGATCTCTACACCTCTTAAAATCAATTGGGGAGTACCTCAAGGAACCCATTCTTAGCCCACTTCTCTTCAACCTTTTTGTTAATGATCTTCTGGAATCCTCCACCAACTACAATATTTTTATGTATGCAGACGATTGTCTTCTTTCTTTTACATCAAGTTCTTTTACTTCTCTAAAACAAGAAATAGAAAACAATATTTATGATGTGCTTCATTGATATACTAAAAATGGATTCACTGTCAATATAAACAAATCAATATTGTTTTTCCTTCAACTTCAAATTCTCCCCCCGCCTGGCACAAACATTAAAATTAATAACACCCCTATTACAGTTTCCACTTCCATGAAGCACTTAGGTATGACGATAGATAATAATCTTGACTTTGGAACCCACATTAATAAAACCATCGCTTCAGCTTCTAAAAGAACTTTTATATTGAGGTACATTCGAAACTATATATCTTCCTATGCCCCATTGTTGTACAAAATTTACATCCGACAGAAGCTCGAATAATGTGCCTCCACTCTTTTTGGTATTAATAAAAAGAACTCTTATAAATTAGAAAAAGTTCAAAATGAAGTTCTCAGAATCATCAGCAAAATCTATTTTAACAAACTAGAATGTCTGACACTTACTGATATTCGTTCCAACTACCAAATTCCCACTCTTGAATCTAGAAGAAAGCTGCGGTTTATTCCTCTTATTCTCGACACTATTTAAAACAAGTCTCATTCCCTTCATTCGATTCTTACACCCTATATTCGATTACGATATCGCCACATCCTTCGCTCTGATAATGAAATGTTTTCTACTCCCAAATTTACAAATCTAAGTACGGTGAAATTTCTTTTACCTTTCAAGCAACCTCAACTTGGAACTCTCTACCGAGCGACATCACTTCTTTCAATTCTAAAACAAAATTCCAAAACTATATTGCTCCACTCCTATTAGAATATTGAAACGTTTGACCAAAAATATCTCCTCACCCCTATTCCCATCTTTGCTCATCTATCCCCTCTTTGCTCTTTGTCTGCCCTCTCTTGCTCATCTACCTCTCTTGCCTCATCTTTGCCATCATCTTTGCTCATCTATCCTCTCTTGCCTCATCTTTGCCATCATCTTTGCTCATCTATCCTCTCTTGCCTCACCATTGCCATCATCTTTGCTCATCTATCCTCTCTTGCCTCATCTTTGCCCATCTATCCCCATCTTTGTCTGGATTATCCGCAATCCTGTTTTCTTTCCCCAATTCATTCATTTAATATTACTCTCTGTTGTATTAAACCTTCCTTTTCTTTCCCCTAAGTTTTCTATGTTTTTTTTTTATCATATTTCATATTATATGTTTGTCTTTGTCTGTGTAACTTGTCTTTTTGTTTATATGTATCAAATAATTATGCAATTCCTGCAAATATATTTGTCGTTTTGTACTATCATCAATATTTCTTTTTAATTTCTCAAATGCACTGGGGCATCAAGTCACTTGAACGTTTAAACTAATATCCAAAATTACCTGTAAATAAAATAAAATAAATACCCCCTCAAGCAGCTGCTTGCCACAGAGGTTACCTGTACCTTGGCTTTACTGCAATCCCCTGCATGAAATAAATTATTATTATTATTAGCATCGCCTTCGCCTCTGTCACTGTTCAACCCTCTTATCTGAGTTAAGCATAGCCTGTGTCACTGTTCAACCCTCTTATCTGAGTTAAGCATAGCCTCTGTCACTGTTCAACCCTCTTATCTGAGTTAAGCATAGACTCTGTCACTGTTCAACCCTCTTAACCGAGTTAAGCATCGCCTCCGTCACTGTTCAACCCTCTTATCTGAGTTAAGCATCGCCTCCGTCACTGTTCAACCCTCTTATCTAAGTTAAGTATCGTCTCCGTCACTGTTCAACCCTCTTATCTGAATTAAGCATCGTCTCCGTCAATGTTCAACCCTCTTATCTGAGTTAAGTATCGCCTCCGTCACTGCTCAAGTGTTTCTGGTGGGGGGGGGGGGTTCACTGTGTTTCTGTGTTTCTGGTTCACTGTGTTTCTGGTGGGGGGGGGGGGGGGTAGTCCAATGATGCTAATGAATATGACACAAGCATGTTTCTGGGTCATTCATTGGGTGGCGTGCGCACCGGTGAAGATAGAGATAAAAAGTCAATTTTAAAATTGCAAGAGCACTAACGAATTATCCATTGCAAAAACTTTTTGCAAAAAGTTTTATCGAATAATTTTGCGTGCTATTGCTATCAAAGATTGTGTTCCATCCCAATTCACAAGGTACAGAACATGATAGCATCTGCCTCATGTAAGGCGCCACAGATGTAGTTGATAGACATGCACTTATGTATTCTGTGAGATCTGCCATTACGCCAGCATGTGCTCTATATGACCACCATCCCCAAAAATACAGCACTAGGAGCGATATATTTTTCATACTTCATTATTTTATGCTAGGTCTGAGAGTGAACGCTGTGTACAAGCTCTTGTTATCCTGAACTTCAGGTTCTTCATGGTTGATATTGTAGGAGTGGCACAAATTATGTCTTTCAGGTACGTGGTGTCAGATCAGGAGATCTAAGAGGCCATGCAATTGGACTTTTTCTGTCAATCCATTTGTTCGGAAACATTTCGTACAACCACTGGTGGACTTTATGATTACAATGAGATGATCCATGCCATTCATACAATGAGATGATTAATGTCATTCATACAATGAGATGATTCATGCCATTCATACAATGAGATGATTGCATGAAAGAAATTCATGCCGATTTATCACAAGCAGGGTGAATCGGCATGAATTTTTTTCAAGTAAAAAAATAAAACTTATCAATGGGATGTCATCAGAGAGTAAATAAAAAATGTACTTACTGATAAGACTTCCCATTGATAAGTTCTTTCATAGTTTTCCACTCTACTACTTCAATCACAATTAAATTCCGCCAAAAGTTTGGCATCAAACGTATGTCCATTGGAAACTTCCTTCACAGCTTCCCACACGTATTGCAACGTACTACTACTCCTTTCACAAGGCAGGCGACGGCAGCGACCAGAAATTTCGAACACATTTCGAGGGATCACTCCTGACCCACGACAGCTAAGAACCCGATCTGTTACTCCAACAGGGTTAGAACTAAGTGGGACCACCCCCACCAAATTTGGGACTGATCTCTCGAGTATCCGCGTATGGACCACAGGGGAAACCGACAATTTTTGGCACCGACGAAGTTCGTCCGCATGTTTGGAAAAAGAAAGCTCATATTACAGAGGTAAAGGAGAGGTAATAGGACGATGATTCTTGTTCCTTTGGTGATAAATAAAGGACATTTGAATGGAAACATTTTATTCTTTTGTGAACAAAAATTGGCGTCTGAAGGGGTTAATTCTAAATGCTACGTTTAAAAGCTCTCGGCCGATAAAAGATTAACCTTAAAGCGGATAAAAAATTATGTTAACGCTGTTGGCGGATAAAATCTCGTATTTGATAAGATACTCAAGAATATGAGCAAACATTATTGCATTATTAATGGCTGGTATGAGTAAAAAGCCGTCCCATGGCAGAGTGGTTAGCACGCTTAGTTACTGATCTAAGGGACCTTGGTTCGAGCCCCGGTTAAGGCATGGCTGTGGTGTTGTATTCTGCTGAGGTCCTGCCATCCTCTCAGACCTTCTACTTTGGCACATAAACTGACAGGCTCCTGTCAGATCTCTGTGGCAAGCAGCTGCTTGAGGGGGTATTTTTTTTTATGAGTAAAAAAATACTCGAGATAATGTTTAAAAAATCTGATTGAAAATTCAACGATGGTATTCACTCAAAAAAGAAACAAAGAGCTGCAGAATAATGGTGTGGGCAGGAATTCATAATGGAAGCACATCATGCGACCGTACGCTTTTAGTGAAGCCATGAATGGTGAATCACACTTAAAGAACCTATTCGAGGGATGTTGAATAGCTGCATCGGCTAAATTCTCTTTGGAGCCGAAGTTCTCTGAGTAGCAAGATGGTGGGCGTCCGCATTTCGCTCCTTCGGTGAAGCCATGCTTACAATATTAGTCGCGTAACAGTGAAAACGTTAACCGATGTTTCTAAGAGAGTTCACTACTCAATATTTTTCTCCCGGGCATTTCACTACTGGTCATCTTGCTAGCTGTGTTTTCGTTACTCGGATATTTCGCCACCACATCATTTCCTTGCCTCAGACTTTTAGTCTTAAAAATGGTTTCACCATTAACAATGTAAAACAGTAGGTGCTGCTGCATGCTCCTGAAATACGGTAGATAATAATCAGCCCAAATGAGGTGATCCTTACTTTGTCATCAGACTGTACACAGTGAGCTCGCAAAATAATTTAAAATGGAAGAAATCTATCTATCCCAAACCCACAGCTCAAAACAAAAAAAAAAAACCCTCGATAGGTAAGAAGAAAGGAACGGTTTTTCAAAAATCATTATCATGTATAAAAATGAGCGTATTCGAGACTGGCGAGCGGGTGCGCGGAACGCATTTCTCGTTCGTTGGCGGTGACGTCATTGGTGGCAGAAGTTTTCGGCTCGTTATAGTCTCTCAGATACTTCACCGACTGATCCCGAATTTGGTGTGGCGCTCCCCCACTGCAGGGTAAATGGATCTGGTCCCTAGCTGCTGTTAGTCGGGATTCAACCCGTTGGGGATGCTCGACATTTCTGGGGGAGCTGCCGTTAACACCATTAACAATGTAAAACAGTAGGTACCTAAGTTATGAATAGGGTGCTACTTCATCGATGGGAAAAGTTATGAATGGACGGATGTTTCGCGCCAAAGTTTTCGCGGTATTTAGCTAGTTATAAATAACTGGTGATTTCTCTTTATTTTATTTTTGATTTTTACTCATATTATTGATTTTATTTGGAATAAATAGTTTTACAATGCATACGTTATAAATAACGATAAGTGATCAATGAGAATAATTTTAAGGATCAGATATTGAAGTGATGTGGCAGCGAAGAGGATCTAGGAAGGAAAATACGAGGGCGGGAGACGAAATGTCGGTAGCGAATTGTTCCCTAGCGAACTGCTGTCTGTCGCAACCTTAAACCGACAGTTTGCGAATCCGATTGTATCGAAGGCTCTCTGAAATGCAAATTTAAGAATGTATTAGGATCAATTTGTGATATAGCTTCTGATTGAGTTACTATTTTTTAACTTCATCTTCGAACTCATTCTAGTTCTACTTCATCTTTTGAACCCGAGACATAATTTCATATGGAATTTATCTGCCAAAATCACAGTGATCGAGGCAAGCGTTTCAAAGTTATTGTGAATCCACCGGAGTCAAAAAAGAAAGCGAAAAAAATCTCCCAGGAGAAGAGATCTGCACCAAAATCAATCAAATTGGATGAGGGTGACTTCGTTCCTCACCCACAAGGTCAACCAAAAATCAATCGGCTTCTTCTTGGCAGGACCGAAATTTTTAAAAGAAAAAAAAATTCTTTCGAAAAGAAAAACGTTTTCCCCCATTTCTTTGTATCATGCTGAAGCCAAAAAACAACATTTCTAGTTTTTCCATCACTACCTCTGAAGACAAAAAACGAGCGTTGATTTTTGCCTTCCCCTATCGAAATGATGATCTGTTCACCGATCCATGGCATTCATGCAATCATTATTCCATTCAGGCACCGACAACTTCCTGTCGAAATTGCTTACTTCTATGTTAGCTCGTCAGAACGTTTACTCGCTGTCGCATCTTTGTCTGCCTTTCTAGAAGGTCGGGGGGAGGGGGGGGGGAGGTTATCCAAAGAAATGAGAGGTCATCCTAATGGAGTCCAGCGGACTGATCCCCCTTGTCCTTTCAAATATTAAGTCTCCAAGATACAGCTATCAATATCGCTACAAACACTATAAAGTCTGCTTCTGCCTTCGGATACAAAAACAATCACCGCAGTTTGTATTTAATTAGCTGAAGTGAGATTTAAGTGATTTCTTCAGTCTGCTACGTAGAAGATTCAGGCTCTCTGCACAGTTTTTAGTAGGTGGTTGAGTGGTTTAAAGGTGGGAGAATCTTGCCATTTCTCTAATCAGCGTTTCCGAATCCTTTTCACTGAAGGTACACTTAATAAACAGTGAAAAGGTTCGGTGGAACAGTAGGGTTAATATTCACATTTTCCTGTGACAAAATTGAAATTTTCGCGTAACACTTGAAAATTAGCCGGTGAAAATTAGATGTTCTGTCGAAAAGCGATTGAAAATCACTTGTTCCATCTCAGTTTTCTAAAGCAGGGGTTCCAAACCTTTTTTGGCAGGAGGACATCAGGGCTTCCACACAAGGACTCGGCGAGCGTTAAATATTTTCAACAACCATCCTATTCCTATCCCAGTAAGAATAAAGAAATGGTAATAAAATAAATGTGTTAAGTTTGTCTATTTCAGTGACTAACAACCGGGGTGTTGCAATACTTTAAATACATTTAAATGTTTAAATATCGTTATAGAAAGGTAGAGCGTAAATTTTATATGCAAATACAATAATTTCTTAAAATTATTACTTTCACCTTATGTGAGGAGTGACTCAATTGAAAAAAGGAAATGGGTTGAGAAACGGTTGTTTCATCCTATTTTCCTACATTTACATATTTCTACATTCGATATTAAAGGAGTACAACGGATACGAAAGAGCAATTTGTGAACTACACCTATTCGTTGATTTACGTGATACTCAGTTTACACGATCAAAACATGCAACTAGTTTAAACGAATATGGACTTGGTTTTGCACAGTAGGGAGTGAGTTTCCTTTTTGTATGTGTGTGTATACAGACGTAATACATGTTATGAAGAGGCGGTGGTAGAGAGTCAAGGGAGTGAGTTTCCTTTTTGTATGTGTGTGTATGCAGACGTAATACATGTTATGAAGTGGTAGTGGTAGAGAGTTAAGGGAGTGAGTTTCCTTTTTGTATGTGTGTGTATGCAGATGTAATACTTGTTATCAATTGGCGGTGGTAGTCAAGGGAGTGAATTTCCTTTTTGTATGTGTGTGTATGCAGATGTAATACATGTTATGAAGTGGTGGTGGTAGAGAGTCAAGGAGTGAATTTCCTTTTTTATGTGTGTGTATGCAGACGTAATACATTATATGAAGTGGCCATGGTAGAGAGTCAAGGGAGTGAGTTTCCTTTTGGTACGTGTGTATGCAGGTGTAATACATATTATGAAGTGGCGGTGGTAGAGAGTCAAGGGAGTGAGTTTCTTTTTTGTATGTGTGTGTATGCAGATGTAATACATATTATGAAGTGGCGGTGGTAGAGAGTCAAGGGAGTAAGTTTCTTTTTGTATGTGTGTGTGTATGCAGATGTAATACATGTTATGAAGTGGCGGTGGTAGAGAATCAAGGGAGTGAGTTTCCTTTTTCTATGTGTGTTTATGCATATGTAATACATGTTATGAAGTGGCGGTGGTAGAGAGTCAAGGGAGTGAATTTACTTTTTGTATGTCTGTGTATGCAGATGAAATACATGTTATGAAGTGGTGGTGGTAGAGAGTCAATGAGTGAGTTTCATTTTTTATGTGTGTGTAGGCAGACGTAATACATTTTATGAAGTGGCGATGGTAGAGAGTCAAGGGAGTAAGTTTCCTTTTTGTACGTGTGTGTATGCAGGTGTAATACATATTATGAAGTGGCGGTGGTAGAGAGTCAAGGGAGTGAGTTTCCTTTTTGTATGTGTGTGTATGCAGATGTAATGCATGTTATGAAGTTGTGGTGGTAGAGAGTCAAGGGGGTGAGTTTTCTTTTTGTATGTGTGTGCATGCAGATGTAATACTTGTTATGAATTGGCGGTGCTAGAGAGTCAAGTGAGTGAGTTTCCTATTTGTATGTGTGTGTATGCAGACGTAATACATGTTACGAAGTGGCGGTGGTAGAGAGCCAAGGGAGTGAGTGTTATTTTTGTACGTGTGTGTATGCAGACGTAATACATGTTATGAAGTGGCGGTGTCAGAGAGTCAAGGGAGTAAGTTTCCTTTTTTTTATTTTTTATGCAGATGTAATGCTTGTTATGAAGTGGCGGTGGTAAAGAGTCAAGGGAGTGAGTTTCCTTTTTGTATGTGTGTGTATGCAGACGTAATACATCTTATGAAGTGGCGGTGGTAGAGAGTCAAGGGAGTGAGTTTCCTTTTTGTATGTGTGTGTATGCAGATGTAATATTTGTTATGAAGTGGCAGTGGCAGAGAGTCAAGGGAGTGAGTTTCCTTTTTGTATATGTGTGTATGCAGTTGTAATACATGTTATGAAGTGGCGGTGGTAGAGAATCAAGGGAGTGAGTTTCCTTTTTGTACGTGTGTGTATACAGGTGTAATGCATGTTATGAAGTGGCGGTGGTAGAGAGTCAAGGGAGTGAGTTTCCTTTTTGTATGTGTGTGTGTATGCAGATATAATGCATGTTATGAAGTGGTGGTGGTAGAGAGTCAAGGGGGTGAGTTTTCTTTTTGTATGTGTGTGCATGCAGATGTAATACTTGTTATCAATTGGCGGTGCTAGAGAGTCAAGTGAGTGAGTTTCCTATTTGTATGTGTGTGTATGCAGACGTAATACATGTTACGAAGTGGCGGTGGTAGAGAGTCAAGGGAGTAAGTTTCCTTTTTTTTATTTTTTATGCAGATGTAATACTTGTTATGAAGTGGCGGTGGTAAAGAGTCAAGGGAGTGAGTTTCCTTTTTGTATGTGTGTGTATGCAGACGTAATACATCTTATGAAGTGGCGGTGGTAGAAAGTCAAGGGAGTGAGTTTCCTTTTTGTATGTGTGTGTATGCAGTTGTAATACATGTTATGAAGTGGCGGTGGTAGAGAATCAAGGGAGTGAGTTTCCTTTTTGTACGTGTGTGTATACAGGTGTAATGCATGTTATGAAGTGGCGGTGTAGAGAGTCAAGGGATCGAGTTTCCTTTTTGTACCTGTGTGTATGCCAATATAATACATGTTGTGAAGTGGCGGTGGTAGAGAGTCAAGGGAGTGAGTTTCCTTTTTGTATGTGTGTTTATGCAAATGTAATGCTTGATATGAAGTGGCGGTGGTATATAGTCAAGGGAGTGAGTTTCCCTTTTGTATGTGTGTGTATGCAGATGTAATACATGTTATGAAGTGGCAGTGGTAGAGAGTCAAGGGAGTGAGTTTCCTTTTTGTATGTGTGTGTATGCAGATGTAATACATGTTATGAAGTGGCGGTGGTAGAGAGTCAAGGGAGTGAGTTTCCTTTTTGTATGTGTGTGTATGCAGTTGTAATACATGTTATGAAGTGGCGGTGGTAGAGAATGAAGGGAGTGAGTTTCCTTTTTGTACGTGTGTGTATACAGGTGTAATGCATGTTATGAAGTGGCGGTGTACAGAGTCAAGGGATCGAGTTTCCTTTTTGTACCTGTGTGTATGCCGATATAATACATGTTGTGAAGTGGCGGTGGTAGAGAGTCAAGGGAGTGAGTTTCCTTTTTGTATGTGTGTTTATGCAAATGTAATACATGTTATGAAGTGGCGGTGGTATATAGTCAAGGGAGTGAGTTTCATTTTCGTATGTGTGTTTATGCAAATGTAATGCTTGATATGAAGTGGCGGTGGTATTTAGTAAAGGGGGTGAGTTTCCTTTTTGTATGTGGTGTATGCAGATGTAATACATGTTATGATGTGGCAGTGGTAGAGAGTCAAGGAGTGAATTTCCTTTTTGTATGTGTGTGTATGCAGACGTAATACATGTTATGAAGTGGTGGTGGTAGAGAGTGAAGTGAGTGAGTTTCCTCTTTGTATGTGTGTGTATGCAGATGTAATGCATGTTATGAAGTGGCGGTGGTAGAGAGTCAAGGGAGTGAGTTTCCTCTTTGTTTGTGTGTATGCAGATGTAATACATGTTATGAAGTGGCGGTGGTAGAGAATCAAGGGAGTGAGTTTCCTTTATGTATGTGTGTGTGTGTATGCAGATGTAATACATGTTATGAAGTGGCAGTGGTAGAGAGTCAAGGGAGTAAGTTTACTTTTTGTATGTGTGTGTATGCAGATGTAATAACTGTTATGAAGTGGCGGTGTTAGATTGTCAAGAGAGTGAGTTTCCTTTTTGTATGTGTGTGTAAGCAGATGTAATACATATTATGCAGTGGCGGTGTTAGAGAGTCAAGAGAGTGAGTTTCCTTTTTGTATGTGGGTGTATGCAGATGTAATGCATGTTATGAAGTGGTGGTGGTAGAGAGTCAAGGGAGTGAATTTCCTTTTTTTATGTGTGTGTATGCAGCAGTAATACATGTTATGAAGTGGCGGTGGTACAGAGTCAAGGGAGTGAGTTTCCTTTTTGTATGTGTGTGTACGCAGATGTAATACATGTTATGAAATGGCGGTGGTAGAGAGTCAAGGGAGTGAGTTTTATTTTTCTATGTGTGTGTATGCAGATATAATACATGTTTTGAAGTGGCGGTGTCAGAGAATCAAGGAAGTGAGGTTCCTTTTTTTATTTTTTCATGCAGATGTAATACTTGTTATGAAGTGGCGGTGGTAAAGAGTCAAGGGAGTGAGTTTCCTTTTTGTATATGTGTGTATGCAGATGTAATACAAGTTATGCAGTGAAGGTGGTAGAGAGTAAAGGGAGTGAGTTTTATTTTTCTGTGTGTGTATGCAGATGTAATACATGTTTTGAAGTGGCGGTATCAGAGAATCAAGGAAGTGAGGTTCCTTTTTTATTTTTTTTATGCAGATGTAATACTTGTTATGAAGTGGCGGTGGTAAAGAGTCAAGGGAGTGAGTTTCCTTTTTGTATATGTGTATGCAGATGTAATACATGTTATGCAGTGACGGTGGTAGAGAGTAAAGGGAGTGAGTTTTATTTTTCTATGTGTGTGTATGCAGATGTAATACATGTTTGAAGTGGCGGTGTCAGAGAATCAAGGAAGTGAGGTTCCTTTTTTTATTTTTTTTATGCAGATGTAATACTTGTTATGAAGTTGCGGTGGTAAAGAGTCAAGGGAGTGAGTTTCCCTTTTGTATGTGTGTGTATGCAGATGTAATACATGTTATGCAGTGGCGGTGGTAGAGAGTAAAGGGAGTGAGTTTCCTTTTTGTATTTGTGTGTATGCAGCAGTAATACATGTTATGAAGTGGCGGGGATACAGATTCAAGGGAGTGAGTTTCCTTTTTGTATATGTGTGTATGCAGATGTAATACATGTTATGAAGTGGCGGTGGTATAGAGTCAAGGGAGTGAGTTTCCTTTTTGTATGTGTGTGTATGCAGATGTAATACTTGTTATAAAGTGGCAGTGGTAGAGAGTCAAGGGAGTGAGTTTCCTTTTTTGTATGTGGGTGTATGCAGATGTAATATATGCTATGAAGTGGCGGTGGTACAGAGTCAAGGGAGTGAGTTTCCTTTTTTTATGTGGGAGTATGCAGCAGTAATACATGATATGAAGTGGCGGTGGTAGAGAGTCAAGGGAGTGAGTTTCCTTTTTGTATGTGGGTGTATGCAGCAGTAATACATGTTATGAAGTGGCGGTGGTAGAGAGTCAAGAGAGGAGTTTCCATTTTGTATTTGTGTGTATGCAGCAGTAATACATGTTTTTAAGTGGCGGTGGTAGAGAGTCAAGGGAGTGAGTTTCCTTTTTGTATGTGGGTGTATGCAGCAGTAATACATGTTATGAAGTGGCGGTGGTAGAGAGTCAAGGGAGTGAATTTCCTTTTTGTATTTGTGTGTATGCAGCAGTAATACATGTTATGAAGTGGCGGTGGTACAGAATCAAGGGAGTGAGTTTCCTTTTTGTATGTGTGTGCGTACGCAGATGTAATGCATGTTATGAAGTGGCGGTAGTAGAGAGTCAAGGGAGTGAATTTCCTTTTTTTATATGTGTGTATGCAGCAGTAATACATGTTATGAAGTGGCGGTGGTACTGTAAAAGGAATGAGTTTTTTTTTTTGTATGTGGGTGTATGTAGATATAATGCATGTTATGAAGTGGCGGTAGTAGAGAATTAAGTGAGTGAGTTTCCTTTTTGTATGTGTGTGTATGCTGATGTAATACATGTTATGAAGGGGAGGTGGTAGAGAGTAAAAAGAGTGAGTTTCGTTTTTCTATGTGTGTGTGTGTGTATGCAGATGTAATGCATGTTACGAAGTGGCGGTGGTAGAGAGTCAAGGGAGTAAGTTTCCTTTTTGTATGTGGGTGTATGCAGCAGTAATACATGTTATGAAGTGGCGGTGGTAGAGAGTCAAGGGAGTGAGTTTCCTTTTTGTATGTGTGTGTATGCAGATGTAATATTTGTTATGAAGTGGCAGTGGTAGAGAGTCAAGGAAGTGAGTTTCCTTTTTGTATATGTGTGTATGCAGATGGAATACATGTTGTGAAGTGGCGGTGGATGAGATTCAAGAGAGTGAGTTTCCTTTTTGTATGAGTGTGTGTATGCAGATGTAATACTTGTTATGAAGTGGCAGTGGTAGAGAGTCAAGGGAGTGAGTTTCCTTTTTGTATATGTGTATGCAGATGTAATACATGTTATGAAGTGACGGTGGTAGAGAGTCAAGTGAGTGAGTTTCCATTTTGTATGTGTGTGTATGCAGCAGTAATACACGTTATGAAGTGGCGGTGGTAGAGAGTCAAGGGAGTGAGTTTCCTTTTTGTATTTGTGTGTATGCAGCACTAATACATGTTATGAAGTGGCGGTGGTACAGACTCAAGGGAGTGAGTTTCCTTTTTGTATGTGTGTGTATGCAGATGTAATACTTGTTATGAAGTGGCAGTGGTAGAGAGTCAAGGGAGTGAGTTTCCTTTTTGTATGTGTGTATGCAGCAGTAACACATGTTATAAAGTGGCGGTGGTAGAGAGTCAAAGGAGTGAATTTCCTTTTTGTATGTGTGTGTATGCAGCAGTAATACATGTTATGAAGTGGCGGTGGTACAGATTCAAGGGAGTGAGTTTCCTTTTTGTATATGTGTGTATGCAGATGTAATACATGTTATGAAGTGGCGGTGGTAGAGAGTCAAGGGAGTGAGTTTCCTTTTTTTATGTGGGAGTATGCAGCAGTAATACATGATATGAAGTGGCGGTGGTAGAGAGTCAAGGGAGTGAGTTTCCTTTTTGTATGTGGGTGTATGCAGCAGTAATGCATGTTATGAAGTGGCGGTGGTAGAGAGTCAAGAGAGGAGTTTCCATTTTGTATTTGTGTGTATGCAGCAGTAATACATGTTTTTAAGTGGCGGTGGTAGAGAGTCAAGGGAGTGAGTTTCCTTTTTGTATGTGGGTGTATGCAGCAGTAATACAGGTTATGAAGTGGCGGTGGTAGAGAATCAAGGGAGTGAATTTCCTTTTTGTATTTGTGTGTATGCAGCAGTAATACATGTTATGAAGTGGCGGTGGTACAGAATCAAGGGAGTGAGTTTCCTTTTTGTATGTGTGTGCGTACGCAGATGTAATGCATGTTATGAAGTGGCGGTAGTAGAGAGTCAAGGGAGTGAATTTCCTTTTTTTATATGTGTGTATGCAGCAGTAATACATGTTATGAAGTGGCGGTGGTACAGTAAAAGGAATGAGTTTTTTTTTGTATGTGGGTGTATGTAGATATAATGCATGTTATGAAGTGGCGATAGTAGAGAATTAAGTGAGTGAGTTTCCTTTTTGTATGTGTGTGTATGCTGATGTAATACATGTTATGAAGGGGCGGTGGTAGAGAGTAAAAAGAGTGAGTTTCGTTTTTCTATGTGTGTGTGTGTGTATGCAGATGTAATGCATGTTACGAAGTGGCGGTGGTAGAGAGTCAAGGGAGTAAGTTTCCTTTTCGTATGTGGGTGTATGCAGCAGTAATACATGATATGAAGTGGCGGTGGTAGAGAGTCAAGGGAGTGAGTTTCCTTTTTGTATGTGTGTGTATGCAGATGTAATATTTGTTATGAAGTGGCAGTGGTAGAGAGTCAAGGAAGTGAGTTTCCTTTTTGTATATGTGTGTATGCAGATGGAATACATGTTATGAAGTGGCGGTGGATGAGATTCAAGAGAGTGAATTTCCTTTTTGTATGAGTGTGTGTATGCAGATGTAATACTTGTTATGAAGTGGCAGTGGTAGAGAGTCAAGGGAGTGAGTTTCCTTTTTGTATATGTGTATGCAGATGTAATACATGTTATGAAGTGACGGTGGTAGAGAGTCAAGTGAGTAAGTTTCCATTTTGTATGTGTGTGTATGCAGCAGTAATACACGTTGTGAAGTGGCGGTGGTAGAGAGTCAAGGGAGTGAGTTTCCTTTTTGTATTTGTGTGTATGCAGCACTAATACATGTTATGAAGTGGCGGTGGTACAGACTCAAGGGAGTGAGTTTCCTTTTTGTATGTGTGTGTATGCAGATGTAATACTTGTTATGAAGTGGCAGTGGTAGAGAGTCAAGGGAGTGAGTTTCCGTTTTCTATGTGTGTATGCAGCAGTAATACATGTTATAAATTGGCGGTGGTAGAGAGTCAAGGGAGTGAATTTCCTTTTTGTATGTGTGTGTATGCAGCAGTAATACATGTTATGAAGTGGCGGTGGTACAGAGTCAAGGGAGTGAGTTTCCTTTTTGTATGAGTGTGTATGCAGATGTAATACATGTTATGAAGTGTCGGTGGTACAGAGTCAAGGGAGTGAGTTTCCTTTTTGTATGTTTGTGTGTACGCAGATGTAATACATGTTATGAAGTGGCGGTTGTAGAGAATCAAGGGAGTGAGTTTTATTTTTCTGTGTGTGTATGCAGATGTAATACATGTTTTGTAGTGGCGGTGTCAGAGAGTCATGGGAGTGAGGTTCCTTTTTTATTTTTTTTTTATGCAGATGTAATACTTGTTATGAAGTGGCGGTGGTAAAGAGTGAAGGGAGTGAGTTTTCTTTTTGTATGTGTGTGAAGGCAGATGTAATATATGTTATGCAGTGGCGGTGGTAGAGAGTAAAAGGAGTGAGTTTCCTTTTTGTATGTGTGTGTATGCAGCAGTAATACATGTTATGAAGTGGCGGTGGTAGAGAGTCAAGGGAGTGAGTTTCCTTTTTGTACGTGTGTGTATGCATATGTAATACACGTTATGAAGTGGCGGTGGTAGAGATTCAAGGGAGTGAGTTTCCTTTTTGTATTTGTGTGTATGCAGCAGTAATACATGTTATGAAGTGGCAGTAGTACAGAGTCAAGGGAGTGAGTTTCCTTTTTGTATGTGTGTATGCAGCAGTAATACATGTTATGAAGTGGCGGTGGTACAGAGTCAAGGGAGTGAGTTTCCTTTTTGTATGTGTGTATGCAGATGTAATACTTCTTATGAAGTGGCAGTGGTAGAGAGTCAAGGGAGTGAGTTTCTTTTTGTATGTGAGTGTATGCAGATGTAATACATGTTATGAAGTGACGTTGGTACAGAGTCAAGGGAGTGAGTTTCCTTTTTGTATGTGGGTGTATGCAGCAGTAATTCATGTTATGAAGTGGCGGTGGTAGGGAGTCAAGGGGGTGAGTTTCCTTTTTGTATATGTGTGTATGCAGCAGTAATACATGTTATGAAGTGGCGGTGGTACAGAGTCAAGGGAGTGAGTTTCCTTATTGTATGTGGATGTATGCAGCAGTAATACATGTTATGAAGTGGCGGTGGTAGAGAGTCAAGGGAGTGAGTTTCCTTTTTGTATTTGTGTGTATGCAGCAGTAATACATGTTATGAAGTGGCGGTGGTACAGAATCAAGGGAGTGAGTTTCCTTTTTGTATTTGTGTGTATGCAGCAGTAATACATGTTATGAAGTAGCGGTGGTACAGAGTCAAGGAAGTGAGTTTCCTTTTAGTATGTGTGTGTGTATGCAGATGTAATGCATGTTACGAAGTGGCGTTGGTAGAGAATCAAAGGAGTAAGTTTCCTTTTTGTATGTGTGTGTATGCAGATGTAATGCATGTTATGAAGAGCGGTGGTAGAGAAACAAGTGAGTGAGTTTCCTTTTAGTATGTGTGTGTGTGTATGCAGGTGTAATACATGTTATGAAGTGGCGGTGGTAGAGAGTCAAGAGAGTGAGTTTCCTTTTTGTATATGTGTGTGTATGCATATGTAATACATGTTACGAAGTGGCGGTGGTAGAGAGTCAAGGGAGTGAGTTTCCTTTTTGTATGTGTGTGTATGCAAATGTAATGCATGTTATGAAGTGTCGGTGGTAGAGAATCAAGTGAGTTTCCTTTTTGTATATGTGTATGCAGATGTAATACATGTTATGAAGTGGCGGTGGTAGAGAGTCAAGAGAGTGAGTTTCCTTTTTGTATATGTGTGTGTATGCATATGTAATACATGTTACGAAGTGGCGGTGGTAGAGAGTCAAGGGAGTGAGTTTCCTTTTTGTATGTGTGTGTATGCAAATGTAATGCATGTTATGAAGTGTCGGTGGTAGAGAATCAAGTGAGTTTCCTTTTTGTATATGTGTATGCAGATGTAATACATGTTATGAAATGTCGGTGGTAGAGAGTCATGGGAGTGAGTTTCCTTTTTGTATGTGTGTGTATGCAGATGTAATGCATGTTATGAAGTAGCGGTGGTAGAGAATCAAGTGAGTGAATTTCCTTTTTGTATGTGTGTGTGTTTGCATATGTAATACATGTTACGAAGTGGCGGTGGTAGAGAGTCAAGGGAGTGAGTTTCCTTTTTGTATGTGTGTGTATGCAAATGTAATGCATGTTATGAAGTGTCGGTGGTAGAGAATCAAGTGAGTTTCCTTTTTGTATATGTGTATGCAGATGTAATACATGTTATGAAATGGCGGTGGTAGAGAGTCAAGGGAGTGAGTTTTCTTTTTTTATGTGCGTGTATGCAGATGTAATGCATGTTATGAAGTAGCGGTTGTAGAGAATCAAGTGAGTGAGTTTCCTTTTTTTATGTGTGTGTATGCAGATGTAATACATGTTACGAAGGGGCAATGGTAGAGAGTCAAAGGAGTGAGTTTCCTTCTTGTATGTCGGTGTATACAGATGTATGCATGTTATGAAGTGGCGGTGGTAGAGAGTCAAGGGAATGAATTTCCTTTTTGTATGTGTGTATGTGTATGCAACAGTAATACATGTTATGAAGTGTCGGTGGTACAGAGTCAAGGGAGTGAGTTTCCTTTTTGTATGTGTGTGTGTACGCAGATGTAATACATGTTATGAAGTGGCGGTGGTAGAGAGTCAAGGGAGTGAGTTTTATTTTTCTATGTGTGTGTATGCAGATGTAATACATGTTTTGAAGTGGCGGTGTCAGAAAATCACGGGAGTGAGTTTCCTTTTTGTATGTGTGTGTGTGTATGCAGATGTAATACATGTTATGAAGTGGCGGTGGTAGAGAATCAAGGGAGTGAGTTTCCTTTTTGTATGTGTGTGTATGCAGATGTAATACATATTATGCAGTGGCGGTGTTAGAGAGTCAAGAGAGTGAGTTTCCTTTTTGTAAGTGGGTGTATGCAGATGTAATGCATGTTATGAAGTGGCGGTGGTAGAGAGTCAAGTGAGTGAGTTTCCTTTTTGTATGTGTGTGTATGCAGACGTAATACATATTATGAAGTGGCGGTGGTAGAGAGTTAAGTGAGTGAGTTTCCTCTTTGTATGTGTGTATGCAGATGTAATACATGTTATGAAATGTCGGTGGTAGAGAGTCAAGGGAGTAAGTTTCCTTTTTGTATGTGTGTGTGTGTATGCAGATGTAATACATGTTATGATGTGGCGGTGGTAGAGAGTCAAGGGAGATTTTTAGACTGTCATCCCAAAGAAAAGATCAACTAAATGGCTCTTTGAATTGTATCATTGTTTTCAAGAGTAAATAGATAATTTTAAATTCGTATAAAAAATCGACATCTATACCAATTTATATCTTTCGCTAAAATTATGTTCTTGTCATTGCAACGCAATCTGTCTTGAGACATGTTGATGAACTGAAGTTTGTTTCGAATCAGCAACGAGATCCGACTTATTTTACACAGAATTTTTCAGACGTGTAAAGATCAAGTTTTGTCTCATTTTTAGCAGCAAGTTGAACTTTGTACACTATTATATAGGGTGAATTCAGATGACTCATAAGCACACTGTTTCACACACTATATAAATGCTAATTTTACAAACTAAATCAATTGTTGGACAAATACTTAGTTTCTAATTTGATTCAGTTCATAAATATCCTTCTTCCAAATTTTATCCTCAAATTCGACTTTGCCGTCTGCATTAACAATGAGTATTTTTCGTGACCAAAAAGAAATGCACGAGAAAGTAATCTAAGCTGATATTCTCTTTTGGAAGGGAACGGAAGTGGAGGGCTGCCAGTTCAATATGGCTTGCTGATCTGATCATCTGTGGCCACTTTTTTCTCTTTTTTTCAACCCTGCTGAGGAGTGGTCAACTTCACAGGGTCCTGGTGCTGACCATTTATACCTACTAGATTGGTTTATGGATTTGAGCTTGATTATGGATCCTGTACTTGTTGCACTGGTGGGCGTCTGTTGAGGGAGAATCTGCGCTGAGTTTTTTGTTTGCTTCTGGGTTTCCAGCTCTAAGTGAACAGAGGCATGGGATATCTTATATCAGCTGGTGGATAATCCTAATCAGAGGCCATCGCAGGTACCCGAACCTCACTTAGGTAGTTGAGCATCGTCAATCCTAAACTGGAGTAATGTGTCTCAGGCAGGCCATATGGCTCTTGAAAAAGCCCGTTTGAAAAGGTGGTGCCTAAGTTCCTACCAGCATCGGTGACTTCAGCCTTTAGCGAAGGAGGAACAGGTCTTTGCCTCATGCCTGCGATCAGGGGACTGTTTGATATTGTTGGCCCTACCTATCTGAATAAACCTAGTTTCCTTCTAACCATTTTCTCTCTGCAGGAACGTGGAACGTGAGGGCATTGCATAGAGATTATTCTCTTGATGTCCTCACGCAGGAATTCCATCGCTATAACCTAGGTATTCTATGCGTGCAAGAGACCAGATGGACAGGTAAAGGTGAGATACTTAAAAATAACTTTAAATTTCTCTTTTCAGGGAGTCAAGATGGAAAGCATCGCTAAGGTACAGGTTTGTTTCTCAGCAGACACGCCAATGATGCTCTTATAGGATATGACTACATTAATGAAAGATTTCTCAGAGCAAAATTTAAAACACAAATTGAAGCCTTGAATATCATCTGTTGTTATGCCCCCACAGAGGACTCTGATGAGAACGAGAAGGATACGTTTTACAGCCAACTTCAGGATATTATTAATTCTGTGGAGAAAGAAGATATTTTTCTTGTGCTAAGGGAATTCAATGGTAAAGTTGCTACTGACTCTGAACTTTGGACAGGAGTTTTAGAACTCTTTGGAATTGGTAGTTCCAATGGCAATGGGGAACGTCTCCTACAGGTAAGCACACTTAATGGTTTACGAATAACTAACACATACTTCAAACACCGGGATATTTATAAATATACATGGATTTCACCTGATGAGTTGCACAGGAATACGATAGATTATATTTTAATTAACAGCAAATGGGCTAGTTCAGTTAGGAATACCAGATCATACAGGGAAGCCGAAATTAGGTCTGACCATTATCAGATCAAAAGTGTCTTGCAGCTGAAGCTTAAGAAATGTGCTAAGGTTAAGAAAATTACCTTCAACACCGAAGGTGTGAAAGATCCAGATATAGCAAAAGCATACCATGGGAGGCTACTTAGTCATTATGACAGTCGTGATGTGCTTACTGCTGAAGTTTGAGAAAGAATGGGATCAGTATAAACAGGCTTTTCTTGAAACCAACAGTACTCTTTTGGGTAAAAGGGAACAGAGGAAATAAAGTTATTTGAGTGATAAGGCTATGAAACATATTTCTGAAAGAAGGAAGTGCAGGATTAATATGAATAAAAAACCCTACTAGCCCTAGCAGAAGGCATTGCAACGAGCTTAATAAATGTGTAAAGGATCAGTTAACAGCTGATAAGAATCTTTTGGCTTGATAGTTTGGCTGACACCGCAAATGAAGCAGTTAGATAGCACAACAGCAGGGGGTTGTACCAGATGGTTAATGTTTCATGTGGGAAGAAACAGACAAATACACAGGGATCGAGGGATAAATATGGCAAGGTGGTTGAGGATTCTGTGATGGCTAGGTTGGCTGAGTATTTCAGAGATGTTCTAAATAATGTGATTATTTCTACTCCCATTGTTTGTAATGAGGATAGTTGCATTACTGGCTTTTTTGATGTCCCTATATCACATTCCGAAGTCGCATTGGCTATCTCTAAATTAAAACTGCATAAATCCCCAGGGGTGGACGAAATCACCACTGAAATACTTAGAGCTGGGAACATTTGTGTTGTCACATGGCTGATTGAAAATTTGAATATTTTTTATGATAAAGGTGTTGTTCCTAAGGGTTTTACTAGAGCTATCATTGTCCTAATTTTTAAAAAAGGTGATCGCAGTTCTTGTCATAATTATAGGGGAATTGGTTTACTTTCTGTTCCAGGTAAAGTTCTTTGCATGAATATATTTAATAAAATTAAGAATTTGGTTGATGGACAACTGCGTGATGAACAGTGTGGATTCAGAAGTGGCAGGGGATCTATTGATTAAATATTTTCGCTTAGGCAGATTGTTGAGAAATGTTTAAAGTTCAGAAACCTTTGGTTGCTAGCTTTATAGATTTCAAAAAGGCTTTTGACTCTGTTGATCGACATAATTTGTGGTTGATTGTTTGATCATATGAAATACCTGATAAATTAGTTAGTGTAATGAGAGCTCTCTATAATAACACTGAGTCGTGTGTGAGAATTGGTACGTCTTTCAACAATTGGTTTAGCTTTGCTAGTGGAGTTAAACAATGGTTTCATTTTGTCTCCTTTTCTCTTTTGTTTCGTTATTGATTATGTAATGCGAAATTCTTTGCAAGGGAAAGATTTTGGCTTTAAAGGTCTAGAGATTTCAAAATTTCTGATTTGGATTATGCAGATGATTTGGCCCTGTTGGCTAATGATGTTGATGAGATGAATTCGTTCATTAGGGCTGTTGATGAGACTGGTAATAGAGTAGGTTTGGTGATAAACAGAGAAAAAACTAAAGTGATGAAAATTGGTCAGGCAGATGGTGCTTCAGTTGCTTTGAATGGCTGTTCTCTTGAGCAAGTGTCTTAGTTTACCGTCTTGGGAGCTATGTAACAGATGCTGGTGATGTGCGGTATGAGACAAATAGAAGAATAAGTATTGCCGTTGGGACTTTTAAGAATCTGTGGAGATTGTGGAAAAATAGATGTATACACCTAAAGACTAAAATTAGACTGTATAATAGCTTGGTTCTTTCTAAGGTTAGTTATGGTAGCGATACATGGACCCTTTGTAAGCAGGATAACAAGAAACTTGATGCCTTTGATTCCAGATGCTTACGCAGTATCTTGGGCATCAGGTGGTTTGACTTTTAAGTAATGATGAGGTTAGAAGAAGGAGTCATCAACCTCCTTTGAACAGCATATTGTGCAGAGAGAGAAATTGCTTTGGTTTGGCCATGTTGTCCGTATGCATAGCTGCAGATTGGCAAATAGGATTATGAACGGTGTACCTAAGGGTATCAGAAAAAGGGAGAGACCTGGGATGCGATGGGCAGACAATGTCAAACAGGGCCTTGCTAGAATTGGCCTAGAGTGGCCAAATGCAGCATCTGTAGCTCAAAAGTCTGGAGAGGAAAATTATGCAGTCTGTTTGAACCACCGTAGCCCATGGCTGGATGAGGATTTTTTTATGTATGTATGTATATCTGAATTAGTGCAAATAAAGTGCAAAATAATGTTACATTAATGTTTATTATTACTTCTGAAATAAAGTTTGAGATAAATAGCTGTAAATAAAACTTTCAATCTACGTTTCATTCATGACAAAGATTTTTTCAGAACTTATATTCTTTTTTTCCATGAGTTGTTGATTTCGATTTGCACTGATTTTTCACGGCATGCCTCGATCCCGGAACTTACTTACCTTGTAATTCGATGGTTGGGGATGTACATATGCACATATGTATATATATATATAGAAATATATAGAATATTAAATGTATATAGAAAATAATAATGATACTTGACATGTTTTAAAATTTTATGTTGTTTTATACTCAAATGGTAAACATTGAAAATAAATTAATTCTTTAGTATAAATATGCAATTTTAATCGCAGTAATGGAGGCGTCCTAAGGGGCGTGGGTAATCTCTTGATGGCGTGCCTTGATCGCAGTCTGGACTGCCAAGCTTTAACTTCGAGTCCGAACTTTAACTGCATTGACATTCATCTAAAATTTTGTTGTCTCTTTGGAAGGCGACACATCAGCAGAAAGACAACACAAATATCCCTGTCTTACCCTGATCTCGAACTCAGGTCCCTTTCATTAGTATACAAGGACATTAACCAATCGGCCACGGGAGGGCTAGATATATTAACACTTGTTTATAAGTTAGGCATTAATATGTGCTAGGTACATGACTGCAGTAGCCGACAGCTTTCGATTGTACGCAGGCAGTCATCATCAGGGCTGGGCAAAGTTCCTTGGGGAAGCGGTTCGTTGCTGAAGAGTTAGATAGGCAAAAGTTGTACCTATTTTTTGCCGACACTTGCACCTGAAAAAGGTCCTGCAGCGGAAATAAACTTCAGCATTCTTGTAGTGGAGCTAAAGTCTTTGATTAGCTTGAGATCTTCGCTCCTTTGCCAGAAGCATTTCGATGGATTCGCGCCTCTCGCTTTTGACACAAAAATTTCAACAATACATCCAAGTGCTATAATACCTAACATAAATATAATTCCTCCTGGACGGGCAGACCATCTAAACTTTTTGGTCTGTCTAATAATATTACACATCTCTACTGGCCCTGAAATTAAAATAAATTTCGACCACCACTGGCCTGTAGGAAGTGAGATTACGCCCTGTTGTGTAGAGCGTGCGGTCCATTGCAGATGTCTGCGGTGGGGGGGGAGGAGATTCTTTACCATTTCAATAGGGATTGAGGTTCACCCACTGTTCTTTACGGGTAGAGAGAGTCCTAGCTTGCTGCTGGAAAGGATACATTCGTCTTGGACAGTGGTCTCTAAACGTTTTTGATAACACCAAAAAAAAAAAATCTCACGTACCTCCAATATTTATGAAGATATAGATGTATGTATATATATATGTATTATTTTATATATCTCTTTAAAAGTATACAATTGAAATAAGAATTGTATGAAAATAAACATAAAAATATAATTTAATGAGAACAGTGTGACTGAAAATGTTTCATAATTTCTTAAAATCTTGTTTTGACACCTTGTAATACAACGATTCGAAGGTATCTTTAGGACAGACATCCCAGGCACCTTTAGGAAACTAAACAGACACTTACGTGCGTAAAATGACGGTGAAATTTAAATACATTAGCAATTATTTGTTATTTTATTTCATATTTTTTCTGGAAATTTAAAATCTTTCTAAAAATGATAAATTAGAATCATTAAATTTTCTTCACGCACTCCACTTTGGACACCATTGGTCTAGGCAGGGGTTAGGCCAAGGGGTGGAACTCTTTTCTTTTTTTTTGGGGGGGGGGGCAAGTGCCAAAGCAGCAAAAAAATGTAAACTAACAAATTTTATGTGCCGCAAATTATAATCTTTATTTGGTCAAGAGACATAACAGGGGAAAAAAAAACGAACCCGCAGATTATTTTATTAACGAAAATAAAACCATAACGTATAAATTTAAAATAGGTGTATTTAAGTATATACAATAAAACCATTAACAAGAATTATTAAAAAATCTGCCCATTTTTCAATGTGTCTTTTTTTTAGTCTTCTAGATCAACTTATTCAAATTTGGAGTGTATTTAGAGCTTTGAATGGCATAAGTGTTTTCAAACTATGATCTGCGACCTTGCTCTAGCAGACGTTTTTAATGAAAATCATTTCAAAAGTCTTAAGAGTTGAATGTTAAACCAAAAGTCTTAAGAGCCATCTTTTACAGTGCTCAGACCGAATGTGAGAGCCGAATGCTCAGGCCGAATGTGAGAGTTCTCTGAGAGTGCTCTGAGCTTTATAGTGCTCTGAGCATTCTCAGAGCAAAGATTTAATCTAGGAGATGGCTAATTGTTTCAGAGCAACTCTAACCAACTGGCTATTGTAATCTTAAATGTCCAATAGGGGGGAGGGGGGGCATTCCCAGTGTGGAGGGTTTCAAACTCAGAGCTGCACCTATCAGCATAAACAATTAGAATCGTCTGAAAGACTCTTTGGTACGCTTCCTAAATTCGCATGTAACCTATTGTAACATCAAAGTACTTAATAGAGGTACCTAAAACTTGCCCTAATTAATAAAAATTGTTAATAATAATCAAAGCAAAGAACCAAATTGGGATTATCCCTAGTCCCAACTTGGTCCTTTTGTAACTTGGTTCTTTTTGCTGCGTTAGTAACCGCCACAGAGATATCCGTTTTGAAAATCTGCACAAATTAGTCTGGAAAACGTTTCCTAGATTTCCTTATCTTTTTCTTCCCTCTTACTTTCTGTAGTATAATATTGTTCCAAATTGCTCTTTCTATTCGTATGTAACGCGAACTATTTCTGTTCACTTGTTATTCTATAATACGTCGTCTATTGAGTGTTGTTAAAAAATCTTGTAGCCATAAGCATTATATGAAACAAGTAGAACGATTTTTGCATTAATTTACTTGAGAAAAATTTACTTTGAAACACTTTAAACTAATATGCTAAAAAGCATGCTTTTTCGTGAAAAAAAAACCTTAAATGGAAGATTTCATAGATTGGGTAGGAGGGGGAATCGTCTGACCCGCTTATTACGAATTCAGAAGATGGCAACAGTTTGAAATGAAAGTGAATGCATTGTGCAATGTGCATTAGTTGCTTGTTTGGCGAGCATGTTCAAAGAACATTTTCATCAGATGTAATTCGACTTTCGGCTTATCTCGGCAAAGTCGACAATTACCAGTGGCACTGTTTTTCTAATCGTGTTTATTGAGAACGTGGAAGGTGAAGTGGCAGCTCGTGAGAGTCGTGCACGATAATTTTCCCGCCCCTCTTCGCCTGGCGACCTTCTTCTTGGAAGCTGATGAGATTGTCACGTGACTGCATGCAAACTTCCCGAATTGGTAGCTAAGTGAAAAATTGTAAAATTGAGCCTACTTTTGATATACGTTTCCGTTTCTTTCACGAGACGAAAGAAGCATGTTCTGTCCTTTTAGCAACTGACTTATGGCAAAAAAGATGCAAGAAGTTTACTAATTCTCAGAATAGTCGAAAAATTGTGCTGTAGAGGAGTAGTGAACAGATTGAGGTAGGGGGTGGTAGGGTAATGCATCAAGAAGTTCTTAATCATAAATCATAATTTTAAACACTTGCTTAAGTGATTGCTTTATCTCCGAGCGACTCTTTTGTGCACGCAGTGAACTAAACGTGAAGGTCACAGGGACCCAAGGACCCATGAGACGGATATTCACTAGACAGCTGCTAGTTAGGACAGCCTCCAACTGTAATGGCCATTCAACGTGTTCTTTAACAAGCGCGGGATATGATCCCTGCACACGGATACGACATACGACGGTCTTCCCAAGCAGATCAGCATTGAAGCCATTTCAAAATCCCTTAGAGAATGAAAAATAAAAAAACTGGTAGACGTAGTTTGACAAAAAAAAAAAGGTCACATTGTGCAATGCCCTCACCTACCTCTCATCTAAACGATACCTGTGGAACCAGATTTACAAAGTATTTCATTCTTACTATCTTCTTTAAATGCGACATAGCTACATTTCTCTCTTATCGAATAAATCAAAAGCAATAATCTCCCTTACTGAAAAAAAAGGCCTTCATTAATAAGCATTTTATTAATATATTTTCATCTACGTTTATCAAGCACATGCTGCAACCGTAACGCCCGCCTAGCGGTGTGTTTACTGCAGGTGATTTAATGCTTTCCCTTAGCATAGAAACTGGTATGGAACTAGATGACAACCTGATCACCCTTCAGTGGGCTGACATAAATTTTCTTACATTGACCTTCACCGTGATTTCAGCGGAAAAAAAAAGTCTAATAATAATTAACATGCTTTACATGATAAATTACGGCAGAGGTTAATTAGCTTTGAGAAACCCGCCCAAGTCATTTCTTAGGTACCTAATGGAGGCAGGTATAAAAAGCTGTTTTTTCTTCTAATTCCATACAAGAATCTTTATGTTAGAAAAGGGAGGAAGGAACTGGATATTTGGGAAACTTTTTGTAGCAGTCGCTAATGGTTGTCTGCTCGAGTCGCCTGCAGTTATTTGCTTCGCGTTTCTTCATGATCACCGGTCGATGCAAAAAAAAGCTACGGGAGCAAGATTAAAGTCCGGTCGCAAGTTCGTAGCAAGGAAAAGAAAAATTAATTCATAAGGATTGTTTTTTCACTAGCCATGTCCAGGAAAAGTGGCTTGTTTTGCCAACTAGAAGATTCAGACGCTGAGCCATGGATTTTTAATGGCACTGGAAGGTTTAAATCGGAAGAGATTGGCTCCATTTATTCCCTAGTGTAGTTCTCAAACTTCAAAATTTATCATACTAAGTGCGGAAAAAGTATTGTGATCGATACGAAAAAAAATCGATTTCCATATTTTCGATTACAAATTGGTTTTAGGCATAACTGAACTCGAAGCAGCGGTTTTCAGAATGCCGTTGTCTCCAGCGCCAGAGCGGTTCAATCGGTAGAAGGGAAATTGCAACCTTTGGGCATATTTCCATCGTAACTAATGATCCATGAATATGAACTTTTGTTACGCAATAATTAAAGGTACTTATTATAAGAAGAGATTTTTTATAAAATGGCAATTTTCGTAATAATGGCTCTAATGATTTTTTATCAAGTTTTTTCTATTAATTGAGAGTATAATCCCATATTTCATTGCATGTTTCGAAAAATAACTATATAAATTGCATCCTAAGAAAGTTTCAATTTTTTTAGACTCGCACTCTAGGGAATGGCACGTTATGTTTAGCTATTACAAATCGTTTAATCTGAATCTTAGTTAAAATTTTTAATTAAGGAATTGCATTTTAGGTTGATTAAACAATCTAAGGTTATGAGAAAGAATCCTGCAGCCGAAATCTGCCTGAGATGTAGGTAATGACATTTGGCGCCAGAACAATGATATCAAGTAGTATTCAATTCAGAAAATTTTTGAAAATATCATATCAGAATTTACCGTATATTATATATTAAAATCCGATCCTAAATAGTAGCCTGTGCTCGAACTGTAGCTGGATGCATGCAAGAAATTGTAAATTGTAAATTGTACTGCTTTTAGAACATTTATGGTATATTGTTTCTGATTTCTTTCAGCAAGTTACAAACATCGGAAAAGTAGCAAAAATGAAGTTCTATAAGGGTACTTAAAATTTTTTAATCTCAGTGATAAAAACTTAAAGGAAAAAACTTGTTGCTATTTCGGGTCGGTCTTGGTTCATCTTTTGTGACCTTCATCTCACCTTTAAAAATCAGGTCCTAGCTGACAATAATGCATTTAAAACTTTATTTATATGAGCGTAATTTAAATAAGAAAATATAAGGTAAACTGAAAAAAATATATTATTCCAAACACGACTTGATTATTTCAGTTGCTGAAACTTTCCATCGCCTTAGCATATAACTGACACATAGAAAGCGTCATGGATGATTTATCGTTATTTACCTTCTCGAATTCTCTGGTGTCTTAAAGTAAAACCACCGACAATGGAATTATCCTCACAAGAAATGGGAGTGTCTGCAGCCGACTTCGTTTTACTGTGAAGCCCCCTCACCTCGGCTATCGGTAATGGTTCGTATGGCTCAATCGGTAGCATGCCGAGCACATCATCTGATGTTTTCAGGTTGGAGTCTCCACTGGACTCTGAGTTGAGAATTTTTCTATTAACTCTCTAAGAGGAACTATTATTATCGCCTTAACAAAGACTCCATTGGCAATACTCTGTTTAAGGTCGATGACAACATCTAACAAGGTAAGATAATATCGTAACAGATTACGAAAGATGGAAGATGACTCATTCGGAAAAATTAAGTTTCTCATTTTCCTCATTTTTTACCCTTTAACAGAAGCAATTCTTACTAATAGGTGGTTGGAAAACGTAAATAATAATAATATATTATTAGTTCTATAAAACGAAAAAAGCATATCTAATTTATCCCTTAAAATTAAAAAGTTGCATTTTCTTTATTCTGGGGTTAAATGCAAACCATCTAATGTGTATAAAATAAGATTATTTATTTATTACTACTCTATTGAAATATTGTTGAAAATTTTAAAATTAAGTACTAATTTATATAAATAAGATGAAACGGTCGAATTTTTAACCAATTGTAATTTAATTAAAACATCATAAACAAAATATAATTACTAATTCCTCTTTTCTTCATCAATACATTCTATCACGGGGGTTTGTAATTTGTAGAAACAATATATCGTTTGCAATATCACTTCGAGTTTTACATTTTTTACATTTAGCGCCCTCTAACGATAATAAATTAAGGCCATTTGGAGGATTTGAAAACTACGAATCATCATATTTCGTTTGTATCTTAACTCAAAAAAAAAATTTCATTAACCTCTGAAAACAACACGTTGATTTTTTTCCCACCCACCCTGGGATTGAAGGGACAAATTATTGTTGCCGATGTAAACTCCTTGATCGTCACACGACACCAATAAAATATCAAATTTCCAGCCCAAATAGATCGTTTGCAATATTCGTTTAAAATATTAAAATTTTCAAAAATTTCCATCACCAGAGGAAGCAATTGAAGTTTTTGGGATATTCTAGAAGTGTGAATCATAACAGTTCATTAATCCCTATCCAAGCCAAAAAGGATTTTCAATTAAGAACAAACAGTTTTCTCTTATAATAGAAAAATTGCGTTTTCTTTTGGGGATAAAGATGAAAATCATCGTTGTCAATGCAAACTCATGATATTCACATTCCTTAACAAAAATTATCGAATATTATGTCGAACATAATTATCACTTGAAAATATTACTTTGAAATTTTAAAGTTTTCAACTTTTTCCACCGATAGAGGGCGCAAAATAGCTATAAAAAGTTTCCAGAAGTGCGAATCGTAATATTCCATTAATACCTACCTATCCAACAGAAAAGGAATTTTTAACTTTTCTCTAAAGAAAAGTTTAATGGACAGATAGACGATGGAGTGGAAACATTGGCTTGTTTTTCTGAGTACAAGCTAAAATTTTACCCACGAGTTTGGATTGCACATTTAGCATATGTTTTGGGAACATTGTAATTTATGCAATGTCAGGATTGGTAAGATTCGGCCTTTTTGTCCAAAATGGAACTCCCCTTCCCAAACTACGAGATCACTGGATGGTATTGAAAGTTGTTATCACTGACATTTTTGTTTTATAAGAGGCGATTTATTAGTTAACTTCTACTTTTATATGTATAAAAAATGGTTAATTTGAAATGATAAAGTTTCATTCAACAGTTAAAAGAGTTATTGAGAATACGAAAAGGAATTCGAATGTTGATGAGCTAATTTTTCGTCAGTTATTTCTTAGTTATAAACTTGCTTTTTTCCGCAATGTCTGTAAGAAAATTAAAACAAATACAACCAGAAGAGGATTAATTAATTGAAGTATTTTCGAAGATAATATTCAATGAACTTAATACAATAAGATAAAGAATTAACTAATTTTTTGAATTAGTAATCTTCAATACTCATTTTCTCTTTAAGAGGAACAATTATGAAGATGACAATCCATTGAAAATGATGAATAACTGCCTCACATAATGATCATTACGATGCTCATATAAATCACATTGTGCTAGCAGCTGAAGTGATTGACGAATGCAGACTTTTGTTTACGCAACCACAGCTCACATATGCTACGTCTAACAACTCATATATAATCAGAACCTTCTTACAAGCTTCAACCACTTATGGCTTGGCAATTACTGTAAGGTCTACACGAACAATGAAGCTGGAATGGTTCTCACAGCGTGGTATAAATGAGAGAGGTAAAGTTTCAGGTTAGTTAAGTAGATCCCCTCTTGTTTATTCCTTGCAATTTCCTGTGTGTTCTACCCTTTCCCCTCTGAAATTCTTAGATAAATTATATAGCAGATGCATGATCCCTGTACATAGAAGGTGCCATTCGCATATGGAAATGTTCAGAGTTAGCCACATTCAAGATACGGAACCAATTGTTTAATATTCACAGAACACAACTCATTTACTCGTAAAAGAAAGGTCGCACTCGCAGGAGGGATTCAGCATTCGAATGGCATTCTAAGCACACCGCAACACTCGGTCATCCAGTGCACACATGCTGGCTCCACCCACTTTCTCTTTAACAGGATATTAATGGCAACTTAATGGTTTGTTGCTATGTGTTAACGGGTTCATAGGTCACAGCACATAGAGGGCGTTAACCTTCGGGTAGCAAAGTAATTCCTAAGAAGTTTCTAATTAGATTTACACGAGGGCTAAGAATTAGGATTCGTGATTAGAACAAGAATGTGAAGCAAAATATGAATGGGAATACCAAAATGATTTGGACTCTTTGACGAACAGAAGCTTTCATTGCTTCTCAGTGAATGTTAAACTACTATATACCGTAAATGGGCGAATAGTAGCCACAGTTAGAGTTTATATTTTTTTGTCTAGCTACTATAAAAGCCCAGGCTAAATTAAAATTAGTTAAAATTCTTACAATTATTGCGCGGAAATTTTTCAATTAATATATGATGCGATTACATAAAAAAGTACACAAAATTGTTTCAGCTTTTTATATTAAAATTTTAGAAATCTCTCCATATCAAATCAAACACTTTCCTAAAGTAACTGTGCAATTCCATTTTCACGAAAAGGGGATCAGCGTATCCCGGATTTAGAAAAAAATGAAGGGTGGTGGGGGTAACTCCATTGCAGTTATAACATTTTCTCCTCCCTCCCGTCCTAACACATTTTCTCTTAATAAGGCAACCTTACTTCCAACCTTTGAGTTAAGCTCCGTTTGTATCTAAGCGTGAATCAGATCTGGTCGCGATGGACTTGCTTAAAGCACCAATGCTTAAAGGAACTTTTCAGATACTGGTGTTCGGTGAAGCCTTTTTTTGCGTAAGATGCAATATCACGTGGTCCATTAATTCTCATCGATAAATTCTGGTTGCATAGTAATTGCATAATTCCCAGAGCTTGGCTTAGACAGGACGACAAAGATCGTTTCAGTTTAAGAGTAACTGAAACTAAAAGAGATTAATTATGGCCACAGTGGAAGAGAACTAGGGAGGGGAGGAAACTGACTTTCGGAAACACGAGGAGGGAGGGGGGAAGTAGCTACTCTCTTAGAGATATTGATGGTGGGGACCTGAAACCATTGTTCTACAGAAATTACAGACTCCAAACGATAACGTCAGTAAAAGCAAATATCTGTTATATGAAGTAGAGAATTTGTTTTTGTATATGTACATCTCCTCCTAAGACGTTCAAAGCTACGATCACTAAACTTCGTCTGCAGCTTCATCTCATCATAACGAGTGCACTGTATAGTCTTCGACCCAATAATATTAGGCCCTCCCCAAAAATTTTGCCGAGAAACGTCTGTTCATTTATGCGCATCTACAAGTCACTATTCCATTCATAACTTTCGACTCTGAATTCACGAGATAGGTGATGGCATCGCTCCCAGAGTTTTCGTGCACTTGCGGTAGGTTTAATCCCGACCTATCGCAGCGAGGATTCCGATCTCTAAACCCGATGTAGCCAGAACCGATCTCCAAACCCGATGAAGCCAAAACTAAGTGGGTCCACCACACCGAATTCGTAATCAATCGATGGAGTACTGCGGAATTGCGGGTGGCAGAAAACTTCCGCCACCAGTGACGTCACCGCTAAAGTAAAGGAGTTTTCGCGCCTCCATTACGAATACACCTGCTACTCTGAGACACGTCAAGGCCCGAGCAGAGTCGGGCAATTCGGAGAGTGTAGAAGAAGTTTAGAATTATCTCTGAGTGCGGTATTTCAGTTATGCATGAATTTTCAGGGATCAACCTTACACAACGACTTCTCTTGTTCACAATATACTGGTGAGTGACGTTTGAATCTAGTTATGACTCGAGACGAAAAGGGAATTCTTTCATGTCAACGTTTAGAGCAAAAGGCAGCGGTTAAATCAAAGTGACGCTTGGTGCCTTAGGAAGGTGATTCCCGTGGGATATAAAAGCTGCAATTCATTTTGAATTATTGAGAATCAAAACATTGAACATAAAATCATGACTTTCTTGTGATCTGATTTCGTTTATTCAGATCTATAGAACACTTTTGGAGTGCGTAATCACATGACAATAACGAGGTCAAAATTGGTCAACGTTTATAGGGTAGGTATTCAAAAATTTATTAGTAAATGGCGCTTAGTTTTAGAAAAAACAAAATGTATTCTGAATTTAAATTATTTCTCTCACGTTTTTTTTTTCAATTTAAAAAAATTGAAGTAAAAGACTTTCTAATCAAATACTTCAAATAAATAATACCACCATCCATAAACTAATGCCAGTACTCAGATAAACCAACGCTGTTTAAAGTAATATCATCTGCTGCAGTAGTTGCTCGTAGGTTTTCTAAATTCTGTCCAACTGACTTCCAGAGCATTATGTCAGCATCATTACGATATATCCGCAGTCCGTGAGGTCCATTTCTGCTCTCACCGCTCTGTGGAGTACACTTCCATTATTGGCATTTTCCACTGCAGCCATGACGCGGTAGCCTACCAACCGTTGCCATTGAAAGCTGTGATCACTGCTTTCACGGACACCTCCTCCATTGCAGCCATCATGGTTCCCATAATGACGGAACAGAGTATTATTACCAGCTGTCAGGAATTCCAGTTCCTTTCGTGTTAATGGTCTCTGGCCTTATTCCTCAACATACAACTTACTTCAAGGATAGAATTTTCGTACAGTTTCTGTATTTTTTTCCATAAGTGTCTTCGTTGGATATATTTCTACTTCATTTGCTCTATCATCTGTCAATTCCATGTATTCGGGACTCAAAATGGGATACTTAAGAGAAGATGATATTGAAAAACACATCTTTATAGTGCCGTTGAAAGAAAGTTTTGCGAATGGATAATTTCTGGACAATATTTCGAAGGTGTATTCAACTGTAAAGAGAACCAACAGACCTCGCACATTTTATTCTGGAATTGGGTTGCTCTGCTTCTGAGCAACACTTTTGTGCACATGATGGAGTAAATGGTCAGGTCAGAAGGATTCCAAGAGATTGAAGCAGGGTTGGGAACGAGGATCCACAGAACAATTGCTATGGGAGACAGATGAAAGCCTACTGCAAAACTTTCTTTCTGTCTGTTCCTTAATGTTCAAAAATTATGGGTATCATCACACAGGGGACCACAGCTTATTGTCTTGTCCGACGGACAACATTACTTTCTAAAGGGAGAGCGGAAAAAATATCACTGCTGGCAAAACGGGTACTCGAATATTGGATCATCAGTTTACAAAGATAAGCACTCTACAAACCGATCTAATTCTCGCCTCACAAAATTTGTGCAAATATAATTTCTGTCAGCTTTGAGATTTATGTCCGCAAACTTCCCGCCTTGCCCACGGTCAGTAGGGGACACCGAAGGGCTTGGAAAGGCCGCCGTCCGTCGGATGGGACGTTAAACCGTGGCTCCGTGTGCGGGAGAGACATACCCTGTGCACGTTAAAGAACACGCTAGATGGCCTTGACGGGAGTCTACCATCTGTCTCCTAACAGCTGTTCCAGTGGGTCCCCTCCCACAACCTTCTCTGAGCCTTCAGGGTCCTTGTGGTCTTGCCATTTAGCCCAAGGTGCCGCTCAGAAATAAAACAACCCAACCCAAACAACTTCTAAAAGGTTTTGTCAACAATAATAAAAATTTCGTCACATTTAGGATATTTATGCAGAGTTAAGGGAATAAGAAAAAAAAAATTATGACAGGTAAAATATAACGAAAATCTTTTATAATACAGTTCTTTAAAAAAACACATTGGGTTTTATCTAATATCAGTATTTACCATTATTAATACTCATTCAATTAAGAGTGGCCTTAAAGTTTCTTTAATAGTCATCATTAACAAAGTCAGTGTAATGACCTGTTGTTGTGTTTTTGCCGATTCTGCTGTGGAGCATAGGGCTCGAGATTAATAGAACCATTTGCTTTACATCAATATTAGTTGATCCCAGAGAAATATGATGCAGAGTAGGCCGCGTAAGCTATCAGAAAACAGATGGCTCAAACTCGTAATTCCTTTCGACTTTTTAAGTTTACAAATTTAAAATCAAACTTGAATGAATGCACAAAAGCGAATACTAAACAGGAATTGCCTTCAATGACTGGCACATAGCAATTGTGGATCAATTAGAAATTTTAGTATGGGAAGGATCGTGCTCTATTTTGTGCTCCTTTATCATGAACCCCTCGGTCTTCTCGATCCCAGTGTTACGATTTGAAAAAAAAAAAAATTTTTTTTAGTTTGCCAATTTGATGAACTACGCACAAAATCCTCTTTCAACAAATATTTTTTGTCGGATTAATTCACCAAACATCTGTTGGCAGAAGCTGCATGATTTAACTTTGATGTGGAAAGATGTAATCTTAAAAAATGAATATTAAAATGCTAGAGATCAATCGGTGTCTTCGGCACATCTTGAATTCGAGACCCTCACTTCGACCCCTATTTCACCTTGAATGCGACACTGGATCTGAAAATTCGTCTTATATCTGAGTTCTGCCGCCAGAAATGGCCCTATTAACCAATTTTCAGCTCTCTAGCACTGAAATAAAGAAATTTGACTTTTGACCTTGAAGGACCTTTTTTAATTTTGACCCATCGTATCTAAAATTTTACATTTCTGAGATCTATGACCTAAACTGCTCCCAGTAACCAATTTTTAGTTCTCTAGAACTTGTAGATCAAAATTTGACCTCTGACCTCGAAAGACGTGCATCTGGCGAATGGAATGGAAATTGCCAATGGAAATGGAAGAAGAGCTGTTTTAAGGTTGTACCGATAGCACTTCCCAAACAGACGTGTGCCAACCCACCAAACATTTGCGTGTTTGCGTCGGCAACTGCGAGAAATCGGAACATTCCATGCAAACATGCATGACTCTGGTTGGGAGAGAACCATGCGCACTCCTGACATGGAAGAAGAGATCCTACTCCGGATTGAGGACAATCCAAGCACAAGCACGCGAGCTGTTGCACCTCGCCTCGGTGTGAACCATGCCCTCATATGGAGAGTGTTGCACGAGCAGCAGTTACATCCGTTTCATCGTCAGAGAGTCCAGACATTGCAACCTCAGGATTACCCTCTTCGTGTGGAATTCGTGCGCTGGGTTCTGCAGCAGACCGCGGTGCAGTCTGATTTTTTGCCTCATGTTCTCTTCTCAGATGAGGCCTCTTTCTCACGTGAGGGTGTGTTTAATGTGCACAATTCTCATGCTTGGGCGCACGAAATCCATATGCTACAATGGCGCATGGTCAACAATGGTTCGCCGTCAAAGTTTAGGTGGGTATCGTCCATGACATTTTAATTAGGCCATACCTGTTGCCTCCCCGACTCAACGGGTAGATTTATCAGGTATTTTTTGAAGAAACGTTGCCGGGACTGCTGGAAGATGTTCCCGTGGCTATTCGCAGACTAATGTGGTTTCAACACGAAGAGGCGTCATCACAGTTCAACATTGATGTGCGGAATTATCTGAACAGCCCTTTTGATGGCCAATGGATAGGTCGGGGTGAACCCGTCGCCTGGCTACCAAGATCGCCCGATTGAACATGTATCGATTTCTTCCTCTGGGGACACATGGAGATCCTCATGTACGAGACTCCCATTGACTCAGATGAAAACTTCGTCGCAAGAATGGCTGTCGCCGCTGCAGCTGTTCGCGAACTGCCGGAAAACTTTCAACATGTACGGCAATCAATGCTTCGACGCTGTCATGCATGCAGTGCTGCGGCCGGTCGCAGCTTTGAACACCTTCTTTAAATATATATGCTGTTCACACTTGTTTCCATTCATTTATGTACCAGCTCCACCGATATTTCTGTCAGCGCCCTCTGGCACCGAAGTAGCGGACGTGCATTCGTAGACGACACTACTAGTCAGCGGACGTGCATTCGTAGACGACACTACTAGTCAGTGGACGTGCATTCGTAGACGACACTACTAGTCAGTGGACGTGCATTCGTAGACGACACTACTAGTCAGCGGACGTGCATTCGTAGACGACACTACTAGTCAGTGGACGTGCATTCGTAGACGACACTACTAGTCAGCGGACGTGCATTCGTAGACGACACTACTAGTCAGCGGACGTGCATTCGTAGACGACACTACTAGTCAGCGGACGTGCATTCGTAGACGACACTACTAGTCAGCGGACGTGCATTCGTAGACGACACTACTACTCAGCGGACGTGCATTCGTAGACGACACTACTAGTCAGCGAACATGCATTCATAGACGACACTGCTTGTCAGCGGACATGCATTCATAGACGACAGTACTACTCAGCGGACATGCATTCATAGACGAAAAAGGTTTGCCTTGGTGTTACCTATCGCCCATTGAAATTTGTACAGAAAGTTTTGAAACACCTTCTATATAATATGATATAATCAAGGCCCAAGTTATAAATGAAACTTTGGCAAAATTAAATGGAGTTGAAAAATAAGCTGAACAAAATAAGTTCGGCATTAAATGGAGGTCTAAGTTGAGCATATCTCTTGAGAACTATTCTTCACTGAAAAATAGGCGATTCCTGAATATGAACGTTCATACTGAAGAAGGTAAATTTTGTTTTTCTGGAATGGTAAGAATTCTTGGCTCTTTTTCAGCAGGAGACGCTGCTAAAGCAGTAGAAGCTAAGCTAGAAGAATTCGGGCCAAGTACTATTCAGAGGCACATTGTTGCATGCGTCATAGATGGTTCGAGTGTGATGATTAAATTTGGAAAATTAATGAGCTGTCGTCATCATCAGTTATGTTGTGCACAAGGCATACAGCTGGCTGTATGTGATGCAGTTTATAAGAAACAGTCGATTTGGGTAGAAATCAAGCCGAGTCAGATGCCGATCATGGAAATGTGTTGGGTTGTTTTACCTCTGAAAGGCACTTTTTTTGCACACCATGGGCTAAATGGCCAGATCACCAGGACCCCGAGGGCTCAGAGAAGGTTGGGAGAGGAAACCCACTGGAACAGCTGTTGGGAGACAGATGGTAGCCTCCCGTCAAGGTCATCCAGCGTGTTCTTTAACGTGCACAAGGTATGGCTCTCCTGCACACGGAGACACGGCTTAACATCCCATCGGCGGGCGGCAGGGAGGGAGGGGGATTTGCGGAGATAAATGAGAACTGCAGATTACGAGCCTGGCGCGCTACTGATTGGGCCACCCCCGCTCCGTTCATGAAAATGAGACTCAGATTATTTGAATTGAAATTGAGGAGTTAGCTTTTGCTGATAAAATTGATCTAATTGCCAATATGGATAAAGAAAACAGCACCAAAAAATTTACAAACGTTAATGAAACTATAAAAAAGGAAATAAAAATTGCAAAAATATTCAATTAAAGGAAAGGAAAGTTTAACAAATGAGAAATTTGATATCGTGCAAGATATTATTTCAACTCTGCAACCGGTAAAAATTTGTGCTCTATTAACTGCTGAATGAGTATTTGCTTTGATTATTAATGAGTTACAACAGCGAAAGTCAGAATTCGCCAAGAAGATGAAAAACTTTTTTATAAAACGGATTAATGAGAGAAGGAATACGACTTTGGTTGTCCTGCTTCGGTATTTAAATACTGGAGATAATTGTGTGAAATCTGCAGTGCCTGCGCTCTCCCATCGTTACCAAACAAAGAATCGTTATTTGAATTTGCTAAGATGACATTGATTAGACTTTTCAACGAAGACGAATTTCCATTTAGCCCCAACACTTCACAATCAGAAGATGAAGAAAATCAAGAAATTGCTCATCGCGTGAGTTCCATGACATTGAGAGACAAGTTATAGATGCGGCGATTCAATCTAAGACAAAACTTGTGCAATCTTCAACTTTTTCTCAGGATCTTGTGATCTTGGCATCATGTGACTTTGAGCAAAGAATTTCTATTTTTCGAGGCAAATGGGCACAGAGCTTACAACATTATGCATTTCGTTTACTCAATGAAAACCATTCCACCGACCTCTGTTGAATCAGAGAGAACATTTTCTGCAGTCGGTTTATTTATCACAAAGTTGAGAACTGGACCTTAGTGATAGGAGTATTGATGCTTTGTGTTTTAAGGCGTTATTATCAAAATACAAAACAAATTTCAATTTTGAAAAAAAAGGTTTCGTTTTTTAAAAGAAAATTAATTTTTTGTTACTTTTTCACAAAGAAATTTATTTCTGTTGTGAGTAAAGAAATATAATGTTCTAGCTTTCTTTTTTTCCTGTAAATTGTTTAATTTTTAAATATGTAAGCATAAAAATAAATAAATAAATATCCCCTTAAGCAGCTGCTTGCCACAGAAGCCTGTCAGTTTATATGCCAGAGTAGAAGGTCTGTGAGGAGCTGTGTGAGCACCAGCTGTAATCTTTTTGTCATCTTCGCATTTTGATAACGAAACTGATGAGCAAAGAGGAAAGCCAAATATTATTCCTTATTAGAAGATGAGAAAAGGTGAAGGAGCCAATCTCTCTATTCAATGGCAGATGCCAACAACAATCAGAGCCATGCTTTCTCTGTTGGAAAATAAACCTTAAATTTTTTTTAAAGAGGCATGAACACTCGTCTCAAGATCTGTTCAACAAAGAATTCTGAACAAATAATGAATTGCAGACAAGACTGGATTAGCTTATTAGTGTGTGCTGGCGAAATGATATCCACTCAGTGAACGCCGGGCAGGACCTTCAAAGCGGGGAAGATGCGGAGAGTGAACAAGATCAAAAGGCATCGCAATGTCGTGAAAATATTCCAAATGCTCCAGATTTATGTGCAAGGGATATTTGATAAATATTTTCCAATCAGGGGCGGACTGGCACTTTTTTTCAGGGTCGCAGTGGTAGCAGGGTGGCCCCGGTTGCGATAAAAAGTTTGGTTTCGTTTTCAAGATTTCAATCCTTATTCTTTTCAGAGTTCGTACCTGAAGCTTAAAATAGGTTTTCCCAAATTCTGTGGAATTTCTGTAAAATAGCAATTATTATTATTAAAATTGTCTTGTTTCTTTGAGGCCAATGACCCTAAGGGCCCGGGGCGCTACAGCGCTCAGCGCCCCTTACGTCCGCGCCTCTTGCCAATAGTGCACAAATTAAAAAACACTAAAGTTTTATTTCAGTTTTTTTATCCTTATACTTTTAAAACGTGATAGAAATCATAATTATACGTACTAGTAGTTAAAATCTTTGAACACTTTTATTTCGTTATAATATATATTGATACGAATTTAAACAGATGAGCACTGAGCGTGAGTTCGAAACAATGTATAGTAGTATTTAATAATTATTTTTAAAAAAGTATGGGATTTCAAATATTGAACTAAATATGCTTATGACTAATTATTCACTATCGTCTATTGACCAATGTTAACAGAACAGAACATTCCAATATCCTTAACACGACATTCCAATTAACAAGTCTTAAGAGTCGAACTATCCTAATTGAGTAGCTAGCACATTATCGAATAAATCTCTACTTAGCAACAACAGGTTACATAAATCAATTATTAGTGAAACCTATTTTACTTTGTTTACAAGAATACCAAGTATTTTCTTTAAATTATATTACGACCTTATGTCTTATTCATACCACCTCTGCCTTCTATTATGTAGTAAAAGTATGTAGTCAAAGTAAGAACATATTTACAAAGTAAATAAGTTCTTACTTTGTAAGAAAGAACAGAACTTCTGTCTTCTGTTCTTGAATACACTCCATTCGCTATTTGTCGCTGACTAGAAACATCTCCTTCAAGATAAACACACAAGAATAATTATAAAACAACACTGAATCCGACTAATCGGGCACAAGACCAAATCATCTCTTTTCTTCTTAATTCTCCGAACTCACAACTGAATATCCTTTTAGTCAAATCAGGGTTCCAAGTCGTTGTTGCTGTAATTCGCACGCTGAAGCATACACGAGATTCAAAACGATACATCATATCACGAGTTCATTGCAGCACGTTCATCTGACGTAACAATATATTTTATAAATAGATACCATGTGTATTTTATTAAAATTTTCATATGCAACAAAAACATTTTCGGCTATAATAACCTCAGGTAGAATTTAGTGTGATTTTTACTCACGTATCCTTTAAACTAAAATAACATTTACTGCCAATTTTAGGTAAATTTTACAGTTTGGAACTCCATTCTGGTCCTATATTTGCACTATACTCTTATACTATGTTATGTGTATTGCTCTTTGGCATCCTCTGAAACTAATCATTTCTTTATTTTCCTCCTCTACCCTTTAAAATGTCGGATTGAAGAGGCTGTCTCAAGGAATAAAAGGCCAGCTGAAAGTTCGCGGAGTAGACAGCTCCACGAATAGATGTAGACTGACTGACTGACTCTTGTTAACTGACTAAACAGACTTTTTTTTTCTCTCTAGTTTAACTTGATTTCTTCTAGATTATTATTTCCAGTGTTAATCACAGCAACAGCTACCATTTGATGCGTAATGCTGTTCCGCTTCCCAAGCTGTTAGGACTTTTTTTTTGTGAGGTTTCTGCGCCGTCGATTTGCATGAACACGTGCAGGAGGTTTGCTGCCTTGAGCGTCACACCCAGCGAACGTTACAAAGTTGCTAGTGATGCTCGATTCTGGCTCCAAGATTCGACAAAAATCACCTTGTGATCCTTTAAATGGACTCTAAAATACCTCCCCTTTCCACTCTGATGTGTGTGGCATTTTTGCCCCCCCCCCACCTCTCCTCTTCTTTTTTTCCGAAGGGAGACAGAATTAATATCTTCTCCAGCCACAGAAACTAAAAAGATGGTCCATTACAAATGGGTCAGCTTTCTGATGTGCACGAGGAAAGTAACACGAACGTCATTCAGCTAAGTTGCTGTCTCATTCATTTTTTCCTTTCCCTCACTTTCAACCCTCCCCCCCCACCCCGAGCACATCCCAACCTATCTCGAGCGTGCGGTGCGAAAGCCAGCGCACGTAATAATACGTTATGTTCTCAGAGGATCTTTCAAGAACGCCGCCGCCGTTACGAACTTATCTTGAAGGCCGCGATAGAAAAATGATCGCTTCCAGGGGATGGCGTTCCCGCGTGTTGTGGACTCAGCTCGTTATGGACTGCCAATGCTCACTGAAACATAATAAAAAACGACAAAATAAAAAAACGAAAAACTAATTAGCTAGTCAAAAGTTGTGACAGCAGCTGCTCTATGTCTTTGTTTCATTTGGGATCACTTACCCTTCGTGGATCTGCTCTATGTCTTTGTTTCATTTGGGATCACTTACCCTTCGTGGATCTGCTCTATGTCTTTGTTTCATTTGGGATCACTTACCCTTCGTGGATCTGCTCTTTCCACGAGCTTTAATTTGGTTCTTTGTTTCCACGATAAGTAGAGCCTCTTTTAAGCGAGTTTTACGGATTGAGAAGATAGGATGTCATCAAGACCGAAATTGTGATCTGCATCTGCCATTTATAAGTTTCGTACATGTAAAGGAAATCTTTTAGGCGACGTATGTTAACGTTATAAATATTTAAAAAAAAGTTTAAAAATTTTATTACTGATTTTTATTTATTTCTCTTTTCAAAACTGTTATTCAGTTAAGAAATAATAGAATCAATATTTAAAGCAAGTTTTAGCAACATAGTCGAAATTAAACTAGTCGATCGAAATCGTCTTAATTGCAGACGAATTAAGATTATCATTAACGGCAATCAACATGAGAATTAATGCCGTTATTCACTCATTTTTTTCATCATCCTACTGACAAAAAAAATTACAAATAAATAAATATTGGAAAATGCTAAATTGTTTCTGCGCTAAAAGATACACTCGTTCCGTAAATTAAGGAACAGCCTGAAAACTCCGGAATTCTCAAATATCCTTGGATTTGCTGCATTTTAATCGAAAGTCAGATGCATATAAACACTGTGCGTAAAAATAACATTTGAAAAATGAATCTCACTTCTAATTTCCAAAAATTGCATACGAATGAAATTATATGGAGAACTGTTGAAGGTCCACTAAAATAACCCAAGTGGTTGAATATAGGGTGGCGCCACCTCCTTATAACTTTATGAAGATTTACCGTGATGTCTCGTGCTGTTGATAAGAGCAGCGCTCCATTACTCCTCCAAAGCATGTCAAAGCTCCAATAGGCTTGCAGGAGCCAGATTCAGGGAAGTAACCCATGTCTTGAGAGCACCCCATTCATGTTCTATCAGATTTAAGTCAGGAGACTAGGCTGGCCACTTCATACGATTAATAATGCTTTTCTCCATACAGCTCGGAATCCTTGAGAGCGCCCATGAGTCCATGAGAGCGTGTTCCTGGTTCTCTTCAGATCAACTGGTGCCGCGATTCGACGTGGAAGGCAAATCTCGATTCAATCTTGAAGAGCACGGACTGCCATTGCTCCTGGACCCAGTTAACATTATGTGTGCGCCAGTTTAGACCCCCCCCCCTGTGGCATCGGGTCAAAAGCATGTACACCACTGGTCATCTAGCGCTTCTGCGAACGGAAGTAGCGGCTGTCGCCCTTCCTAGTCCTGCTCCTCCTGGCGGAAAACACTCTCGATAGCTTTCCTCCCTTGGGATTGCTTCCGTCGTCGTCCACTACCGAATCGTCTGGATGCGCTCTGTCCTTGTTGGAATCTCTGCCAAAGTCTATGCACCACTGAACAACTCACATTAAGTCATCAGGCAAGATCTGCTCGACTTAAGTCTGCCACGAGTCACACGACTAGACATTTTATTTCTAATTAACCCAGCAATAAATAAAATAATAGCGCCAAAGCTTCTGCTTAGGCGCTATTATTTTATTTCGTGCTATTATTTTGTTTTTGCTGCAAGCGAAAAAGTCACGGAAAAAAACTAAGACTAATATAATGTATAGCAAAGGAAAACGCTTTAGTTTGCTGGCAAAATAAAGCGTTTTTCTTTGTTATGCGTTAATTATGACACCTTATTTTGTTTACTAGAAGGCGATTGTGTTTCTATTACTCATTAGGAGACGATTGTGGTCGCCTGCCTTGGCATGCCCGGAGAGAAGGGCGGCAGAGTCCAAGTTCGTTCCGGGTGACAAAATAGTCTTTAAATAAGTTCTCGATTTATCTCTTCCTTTTTTACAGTAGACTACGTAGTTAACTGAATCGATAAATATTTTCTCAAAAGTGAAATTTGAGTTATATTTCACCTGCCAGACAAAATATTTGCATCGACTGATATACGCCGTAGCATCATTCTCGCCTGCTACGTCTCAAATCATCATCATCATCCTCAAGCAGCCATGGGCTACGGAGGTCCAACCAGACCGCGCAGTTTAATTCTCCAAGCATATCTGTCCTGAGCTACATCTGCTGCATCCGGCCACTGTACACCAATTCTAACAAGGTCCTGTTTGACATTGTCAGCCCACCGCATCCTAGGTCTCCCCCTCCTTCTGAGGCCTCTAGGCACACTGTTCATAACCCTATTCGCCAATCTATAATTATCCATACGGGCAACATGGCCAAACCAGCGGAGTCTCTCTCTGCACAATATGCTGCTTAAAGGAGGTTGCAGACTCCTTTGCCTAACCTCATCATTAGTTACAAAGTTAAACCACCTAATACCCAAGATACTGCGTAAGAATCTGGAATCAAAAGCATCTAGTTTCCTGTTATCTTGTTTACAAAGTGTCCAAGTTTCACTACCATAACTAACCCTAGAAAGAACCAAACTAATTTTAGTCTTTAGGTGTATACGCCTATTTCTCCACAATCTCCATAGATTCTTAAAAGTCCCGGCAGCAATCCCTATTCGTCTGTTAATCTCATGCCGCACATCACCATTATCTGTTACATAGCTCCCAAGATAATTAAACTGTGACACCTGCTAAAGACTGCAACCATTCAGATTAACTGAATCACAGCCTGCCTGACCAATTTTCATCACTTTAGTTTTCTCTCTGTTTATAACTAAACCTACTCTACTACCAGTCTCATCAACAGCTCGAATGAAAGAGTTCATCTCATCAACATCATTTGCCAAAAGGGCTAAATCATCAGCATAATCTAAATCAGAAATTTTCATATCTCCAGCCCATTTAAGGCCAAAATCTTTCCCTTGAAGTGAATTTCGCATAACATAATCAACAACCAAGCTAAAGAGAAAAGGAGACAAAATGCACCCTTGTCGAACATCAGAAGTAATGCTAAACCAATTGCTACAAGACTTACCAACTCTCACACATGACTCAGTGTTATTATAGAGAGCTTTCATTATGTTAACTAACTTGTCTGGTATACCATATGATTTCACAATCAACCAAAAATTATGACGATCAACAGAGTCGAAAGCCTTTTTGAAATCAACAAAGCTAGCAACCAAAGGTTTCTGAAACTCTAAACATTTCTCAAGAATCTGCCTAAGTGAAAATATCTGATCCACACATCCCCTACAACTTCTGAATCCACATTGCTCATCACGCAATTGACTGTCAACCAGATTCTTAATTCTATTAAGCACAATCATGGAAAGAACTTTACCTGGAACGGAGAGTAGGCTGATACCCCTATAGTTATCACAAGAACTGCGATCACCTTTTTTGAAAATAGGGATAATAATAGCTCTGGTAAAATCTTTAGGAACCATGCGTTTATCATAAAAGTTATTCAAAATTTCAGTCATCCAAGTGGTAACTGAAACATTCCCAGCTCTAAGCATTTCCGTAGTAATTTCATCCACCCCTGGGGATTTATGAAGTTTAAGTTTAGAAATAGCCAAACTAACTTCAGATTGTGTTATAGGGCCAACATTAAAGCCAACAATGCATCTATCATCATTGCAAACAATGGGAATAGAACCAACCGCATTGTTTAGAATATCACTGAAATGCTCAGCCCACCTAGCCATGACAGAATCCTCACCTTCTATAACCTTACCTTGTTTATCCTTCAATCCCTGTATACCTGTCCGTTTTCTACCACACAAAACATTAACTATCTGGTACAGCTCTCTGCTGTTGTGCTGTCTAACTGCTACCTCGGCTTTGTCAGCCAAACCATCAAGCCAAAGATTCTTATCAGCAGCTAACTGATCTTTTACACGTTTATTAAGTTCTCTGTAATGCTTTCTATTAGGACTAGTAGGGTACTGATTAAGGACATTCCTGCAGTTCCTCCTTTCTGAAATAAGCTGAAGTGCCTTATCGCTTAAATAATTCTGTCTCCTCTGCTCCTTTTTCCCTAAAAGAGTAACGTTAGTTTCCAAATAAGCCTGTTTAAAATGGCCCCATTCTTCCTCAACTTCAGTATTAAGCAAACCATGACTGTCATAATGACTAAGTAACCTATCATGGTAAGCTTTAGCTATAACTGGGTCTTTCAGAGCTTCAGTATTAAAGGTAAATTTTTTAACCCTAGCACAACACTTTTCAAGTTGCAAGACACTTTTAACAAGGTAATGGTCAGATCCAATTTCAGCTCCCCTATATGCCCTGGTATTTCTAACAGAACTAGCCCATTTGCTGTTAATTAATATATAATCAATCATATTTCTATGCAGCCCATCAGGTGAAACCCATGTGTATTTATGTATGTCGCGGTGTTTGTAATATGTGTTAGTTATTCTAAAACCATTGAGTTTACTTACCTGTAGGAGACGTTGCCCATTGCCATTGCAGCTACCAATACCAAAAGGGCCTATCACCCCTCCCCCAAAGGTCAGAGTCAGTACCAACTTTGGCATTGAAGTCACCTAGAACAAGGGTAATATCTCCTTTCTTGACAGAATTCAAAATATCCTGAAGTTGTCCGTAAAACCTATCCTTCTCATCCTCATCAGCATTCTCAGTGGGGGCATAACAGCAGATAACATTCAAGTCTTTAATGATTGTCTGAAATTTTGCTGTAAGAAACCTTTCATTAATGCACTCATATCCTAGAAGAGCATCACTAGCATGTCTGCTGAGCAGCAGACCCACGCCTTGATGATGCTTTCCATTCTCCCTCCCTGTAAAGAGAAATTTAAAGTTATTTTTAAGTATCTCACCTTTACCTGTCCATCTGATCTCTTGCAAGCCTAGAATATTTAGGTTATAGCGCTGGAATTCCTGCATGAGGACATCAAGAGAATAATCTCTATGTAATGTCCTCACGTTCCACGTTCCTGCAGAGAGAAAATGATTAGTAGGATTTTTAAAGAAATTAGGTTTATTGAGATTGGTAGGGCCAACAATATCAAACAGCCCCCTGATCGCAGGCATGAGGCAAAGACCTGTTCCTCCTCTGCTAAAGGCTGAAGTCACCGATGCTGGTAGGAACATCAGGCACCACCTTTTCAAGTGGACTTTTTCAAGATCCACATGGCCTGCCTGAGACACATTACTCCAGTTTAGGCTTGACGATGCCCAACTAGCTAAGTAAGGTTCAGGTACCTGCGATGGTCTCTGATTAGGATTATTCACCAGCTGATATAAGATATCCCATGCCTCTGTTGACTTAGGGCTGGCAACCCAGAAGCAAACAGAAAACACAGCAGCAGATTCTCCCTCAACAGAGGCCCACCAGTGCAGCAAGTCCAGGATCAATAATCAAGTTCAAATCCATAAACAGGTCCAGTCTAGTAGGTATAGATGGTCAGCACCTGGACCCTGTGAAGTTGACCCCTCCTCAGCAGGGTTGAAAAAAAAGAAAAAAGTGGCCATAGATGCCCAGATCAGTAGGCCATACTGAACTGGCAGCCCTCCCCTTCCGTTCCCTTCCAAAAGAGAATATCAGTAGGGGGAAAGTGGGGGTTCTAACTCAGAGGCGGAGCTATGTTAATCCTATGGGCTCCGCCTCCCATGTGTTTCAAGCTGGAGGCGGAGCACATTGGTCAGAATTCTCACATTTTTTTTTTAAGACTGAAGCCAGAGAATGGTGAATAAAATACCTCCCTCTAGTAATGTATTAATCCCAAATTATTCAGTTAAATTGCAGATAATCCATTCGTAATTACCACCTACATCCATCTTGGTTTCCACAAATTTTTTCGAGTCCACCATTTAGAAACCTGACATCACTACAAACTCCCATGATTTTACCGTTAGTCCACCATCTTGGTTTCTAACCTCATCCGAAATTACTAAGTCCAGACTCCGCCATCTTGATTCCTGACATATTAATTAAATGCTTATCAGAAGTTCCACTCCCCTTTATTAAATCTCCCCTATCAAAAACTTTCACCCCCTCATTAATTAACCCATTATCAAAAGTCCCTTTCCCCTTTTATTAAAAAAAAAAAGGAACCCCCCCCCCCTCTTTTCCTCTGATTCCATCATTTTGACATCCCCTGTGATTGCATCCTCCTCCTACAGCGTGAAGTAAGTCCGCCATTTTGAAATCTGATGTCACCGATTAGAAGTTTTTTTTTCATTTACTGCGGGACAGTCTTTTAAATCAGTTTCTGCGGGATAGTCCTCCTTTCAGTATAAATACGACATCCATCAGTCAGATTCCTCATTCTGTTGTCAGACGTTGACAGTTCTCTGCTTCTCCGTGATTTTTTTGAACTGTTAGAAGCCAATAGCGATAGTTCTCCACGTCCTCGTGTAGTATCAGCTATTTTACAACTTACTGTTTCATAATGTATCCATGTGATATATGTGAGAAGGCTTTCACGCTCCAGAAAAATCTCATTCGTCATATGAGAAATCATGACGGGAATAACCTGTTTAAGTGCTCTGAGTGCGAATCGACATTCTCAAGGAGAGATGACGTCCGACGCCACGAGTTATCCCACACCTCCAGAAAAACCTACAAATGCGAAGAATGTGCCATGGAGTTTGGAAGAAAAGACAATCTTTTACGACATCAAAGAAAGCCACACAATAATAAGCGAAAACGTTCTGAAGATGAAAGGATTCCCCAGAAGAAACAAAAACCAGACCCTGAAGACCCCTGTCAGTTTACAGAAGAAATGAAAAGGACCATTTCAACACATAAACTGATGGCAACGGAAGAAACATCTGTCGATCTCACTTTTTTCCTTGAATCCTCACGGGAGTCACTCACGACACATCTGAAAGATGAATTGACCTCGAAAGGTAGTATTAAATGGTACCTTGTCGTGCAAGTGTGCTTCAGACGAAAAGTCACCCCTTCTACCTTCGAACACTGTACCCCGTTTTTCCGAAGTAACTGTGTCACAAGTCTTCCTGCATCATCCCTAAACAGAGAACTGGATTCAGCGTATAAGAAGATAAAGGACTCATTTGAAGAATTTGAAGGAACACACAGTGGATGGACACTGGATTCCGTACTGCACGCTGAAATGAACATTGGAAAATATATACCTCTTGCAGGGTCTAGTTATATCCCTACCCCAAGAGAATTACTATTAAAACGTGCTATTGTTAATGTATGTAATTCCGACCAAAAATGTTTTGTCTGGTCTGTTTTAGCCTCATTGTATCCCGCTATAGGAAACACTGAACGTCTTAACAACTATATACATTTAGAAGAAAAATTAAACACATCTGGTCTAATTTTCCCTGTTACAATAAATCAAATATCTAAATTCGAAAAAATGAACAATATTTCTGTCAATGTTTTTGGATATGAGAAAGAGGTGTTCCCACTCTATATCACACCATTCAGATTTAAAGCGCATGTAAATCTCCTTCTGTTATCGGATGATGAAAAGCAGCATTATTGCTCCATTAAGAATATGAGTAGGCTACTTAGTCCTCTCACTAAACGTAAATGTCAATCTTTCTACTGTGATTACTGCCTTCACCGTTTCACCAATGAATCACTCTTGAAGGATCATATCCCCTATTGTCAAGAACATGGACCCCAAAGAGTACAATTCCCAACTGAAGAAGAAAAATGGTTGAAATTCACAAATTTTAAGTTTCAGCAGCCCGTTCCATACGTGATTTATGCCGACTTTGAATCATTCCTAGTGAAAGTGGACACTTGTATGCCTAACCCTGAAAAATCTCACACCACTATCACGGCAAATCATGAACCCTGTGGATTTGCATATCTTGTTGTTGGACCTGATGGCTGCAGCTATAAACCTCCAGTAGTTTATAGAGGTCCTAATGCAGTAGAAGAATTTTTAGAACGTCTGCTTAAAGAAGAAGAAAACATCAAAAATTTACTATCGATGATAAAGCCAATGCAACTCTCAAATTACGAAGAGGAATCATTTCGCAACGCTACTGACTGTCATATTTGTAAGCGTGTCCTAGGAGCAGATCGTGTGAGAGATCACGATCATATAACAGGTAAATTCCGAGGAGCTGCCCATAATTCCTGTAATCTGAACTTTAAGTTAACCAATAGGATTCCAGTTATCTTTCACAACCTAAAGGGATATGACAGCCACCTTATTATGCAAGGAATCGGCAGAATCAAAAATAAGAAGATTAATTGCATTCCCAATAACATGGAAACATATATAGCCTTCTCCCTGGGGACATTGCATTTTATAGACTCCTATCAGTTTTTAAGCACATCTCTTGAGAAGCTAGTAAATAATTTATCAACAGATGAGTTCCATATTTTAAAGGACCACGTTCAACCCGAAAGGCTACATCTGGTTCTGAGAAAAGGAGTTTACCCCTATGATTATATCGACAACAGTGAAAAGTTTGAAGAAACTGTATTACCACCACGTGAAGAATTTTACAACCAACTCACAGAAGAAGCGCTAGGGGAAGAAGACTACACCCATGCAATAAGAGTGTGGAATGCATTCAACATAAAATATCTAGGCCAGTATCATGACTTGTACCTGAAGACAGACGTGCTCCTCTTAGCTGATGTTTTCGAAAGTTTCAGAAAACTATGCATCAGATACTATGAAATCGATCCCTGTCATGTTTACACAGCTCCCGGATTAGCCTGGCAAGCATGCTTAAAAATGACAAATGTAAATCTTGAGCTGATAACTGACCCTACAATGTACCTTTTCCTGGAAAAAGGCATACGAGGAGGGATTTCTGTGATATGCAATCGTCTTAGTACTGCAAACAACAAATATTTGGACAACTATGATCCTCAGTTACCCTCTAAATACATTATGTACTATGATGCCAACAATCTTTATGGATGGGCAATGTCACAATGTCTCCCTCAAAGCGATTTTCGATGGCTTAATAAAGAAGAAATAGAATATCTAAATATTACGACAATTGCTGATGATGCGAATAAAGGATACATATTGGAAGTTGATTTAGATTATCCAGTTTCTCTACACGACAAGCATAATGATTATCCACTAGCCCCTGAGAAACTTCAGATTACCAGCAGCATGCTATCCCCATATTGTCAAGAGGTTGCCCAAAGCCTTGGAATAAATACAAACCAATCAGTCGTGAAATTAGCCCCAAATCTAAATTCTAAGGAAAAATATGTCCTTCATTATCGAAATCTCAAACAATATTTAACCTTCGGTATGCAGCTGAAGAACATACATCGCGTTTTAGAATTTAATCAGTCTTGCTGGCTAAAACCATATATAGAATTTAATACAGATCAGCGGAAGAAAGCTAGAAACGACTTCGAGAAGGACTTCTTCAAACTGATGAATAATGCTGTGTTTGGAAAAACGATGGAAAATTTGAGAAATCGAGTGAAAATTGAATTGACTCAGAGCCCGAAGAGAGTATGTAAACTCGTAGCATCCCCTGCTTTTCACGCTTTTCGTGTTTTTGACAACGATCTTGCATGTGTGCAATCAAAGCTAACTAAATTGAAACTCAACAGGCCTATTTATGCTGGTTTCAGTATTCTAGATATTAGTAAACTATTGATGTATAGCTTTCATTATGAGTATATTAGCCCAAAATATGGAGAAAAAGCTAAATTATTGTTCACTGATACAGATTCACTGTGCTACGAACTTCAAACCGAGGACGTGTATGCTGATATGAAAGGCGATATAGATCATTTTGATACGTCCGACTATCACATAGACCATGTTTTGCATAGTACACATAATAAAAAGGTACTAGGTAAAATGAAAGATGAACTTTCAGGAGTACCTATCAAACAATTTGCAGGCCTTCGTTCTAAAATGTATTCCCTTCAGAGTTTACATGAGGAGAAGAAGACAGGGAAAGGAGTCCCCAAATACATCGTAAAAAGAACCCTTCGTCACAAGGATTACAGAGACTGCTTAATAAACAAATCACCTTGTCGAGTAGATTTGACAAGGATTCAAAGTAGCAACCACCTTCTTCATACAGTGAAAGGTGTAAAACTTGGTCTGTCACCATTTGACGATAAAAGATATATTTTAGAAAATGGTTATGACACCCTTTCGTACGGTCACTACAAAACAATAAAAAAATAACATAACAGAAAAAAAGAATATTTCACTGTGATTTTTAATATGTTTGAGCTATTTATGTATAAAAAAAATGATAATTTTATCCAAATGTGTGCACATAACCCCCTATATATGTAAAAATATTACATGTTATTATTATATGTAGATAGCTGTATGTAAACAACCATTTCCTCTGTTAACCTGCATTTTTTTTTTGTAAGCAGGCTGTAAAGTATAATCAATGTGAAAAGCATCATTGTGAAATGTATAAAATTGTAAACCAATGGAAATCATTACATGTGCACGCATTGTCATTGTTTCACCTAATACTTTGAAATCAATAAAAATTTTTAAATGAAATATATGTGTCGCCTGAATTTCTGAGTCTTATCCTTGGCAAGTGGAGCGATAAACAAGCGTTAGCCGCTTCTCACGTGACTTTTGCCCGTGGCACTCATGCTGAGTCATCACAGCGCCAGAATTGAGTTGTAACACGTCGTGGAACCAGTTCACTCAGTCACTGGGAGAAAGCCCTTCTGGGAATCCATTTCTAGGATTACACTTATAATAAAAGGTTAGTAATTCTCTAAATTTTCATGGTTTATCAAACATTACTTATAATTTCACAATGTAGTGACGTTCTCGAGTATTAAGAAGTGAAAATATAAGATTTCCTTTCAAAGTTATCGTAACTCGCTTGCTTACTTGTTACCGGAACGAGCCTCCTAGAAATCAACGTCTTTTTTTTTTAAAGCAATCACCTCTCAAAAGCACCGGGACTTCAATAAATGCGCTGAGTGCTGTGTTTATGAAAAATTTATCAGTACGGGATGCAATTCTAATTTTTACTTTGCAGAGACGAGAACTTTACGCAGATTTTTACAGAGAAATAATTGAAATTATTGCATCAGCCATTTAGCGATAAAGTATTTTAGAGCAGATTTTTACTGAATATTAATACTTTAGAATAAAGGATAATTTCCAGTATATAATACAGAGGTGTACAGACGAATTTTATTTCCCATGAATAAAAAAAAATAGGATTTTCATACTGTTATTCAAATTACTCAGTTAATTCGCCACTTATTACAGCTGTTTAGTAAAAAAATAAAAAAAAAATGCATTTAATCCCCAGATTTTTAACGACTGAGATAAAAAAAAATAATATGCCTACCTACATTAAATACAATGTAAAATAGCGAATATTCACCACTAATTTCAGCTGCTTAATATCAAGAAATACAGACGATTTCCTGTTTTTTTTTTTCTTTTAGCATTGCACATAAGAAAAAAAAGGACTAGCGAACGTATCAACATGTACCTCTGATACTTAAATATGACATGCTCTGTGTTTCAATATTACACATTTTTTCAGTAGTTTACGCATTAATTACTAATTTTTTTTTCATTCAACAGTTAAGTATCCCAATTGGAAGTAATGTAAGCAATATTTCCTGTTTAAATGCATCTCCACAAATCGGCTTTAAAACATTTTCTTATAATTTAAGGGCAAAATAAAGAATTTTAATTGAATTTCTTTTAACACTATATACTTAATATATTGTCATCAACGTATTCTATATAGAAAACGAATTAATACAGCCTAGTTACTGGAAATTAACATAATATTGAAGTGCTTTTTACCTAAAGAATAAAAAAAAAACTGAATACTTTAATTTTAATTACATTTTCAGCCACTAGATGGCGTCACAGTTACTATTAGACCTTGGGGCAGACGAGAGAAACTTGAAGCCTTTGCTCAGAGCGCCACCTTGCGGGATTTTGTAGTAGTATCATGCCACCCGAGCGTTCCCCCTTTGCACAGTGCTTTCCCCCTATGACGTCACCGACCACGCCCCCTATGACGCAACAGGCCACGCCCCCTATGACGCAACATGACGTAATCATTACATAATCATTACGTAACCGGTCGCGCCCCTTTATTAATAATTCCTCCCCCTTTCACCCCCTTTCCCCCTCAGTGGCGCCATCTGTTGACAGTGAGAAGTACTATTTTCCCAAAAAAAAACTATTTTAATTCTAAACCCATTTCACGTGGGCGTGGTCATGAAAGCACTGTGGGGGACCCGTGGAATGGCATGATACTACTACAAAATCCCGCAAGGTGGCGCTCTGAGCAAAGGCTTCAAGTTTCTCTCGTCTGCCCCAAGGTCTAATAGTAACTGTGACGCCATCTAGTGGCTGAAAATGTAATTAAAATTAAAGTATTCAGTTTTTTTTTTATTCTTTAGGTAAAAAGCACTTCAATATTATGTTAATTTCCAGTAACTAGGCTGTATTAATTCGTTTTCTATATAGAATACGTTGATGACAATATATTAAGTATATAGTGTTAAAAGAAATTCAATTAAAATTCTTTATTTTGCCCTTAAATTATAAGAAAATGTTTTAAAGCCGATTTGTGGAGATGCATTTAAACAGGAAATATTGCTTACATTACTTCCAATTGGGATACTTAACTGTTGAATGAAAAAAAAATTAGTAATTAATGCGTAAACTACTGAAAAAATGTGTAATATTGAAACACAGAGCATGTCATATTTAAGTATCAGAGGTACATGTTGATACGTTCGCTAGTCCTTTTTTTTCTTATGTGCAATGCTAAAAGAAAAAAAAAAACAGGAAATCGTCTGTATTTCTTGATATTAAGCAGCTGAAATTAGTGGTGAATATTCGCTATTTTACATTGTATTTAATGTAGGTAGGCATATTATTTTTTTTATCTCAGTCGTTAAAAATCTGGGGATTAAATGCATTTTTTTTTTATTTTTTTACTAAACAGCTGTAATAAGTGGCGAATTAACTGAGTAATTTGAATAACAGTATGAAAATCCTATTTTTTTTTATTCATGGGAAATAAAATTCGTCTGTACACCTCTGTATTATATACCGGAAATTATCCTTTATTCTAAAGTATTAATATTCAGTAAAAATCTGCTCTAAAATACTTTATCGCTAAATGGCTGATGCAATAATTTCAATTATTTCTCTGTAAAAATCTGCGTAAAGTTCTCGTCTCTGCAAAGTAAAAATTAGAATTGCATCCCGTACTGATAAATTTTTCATAAACACAGCACTCAGCGCATTTATTGAAGTCCCGGTGCTTTTGAGAGGTGATTGCTTTAAAAAAAAAAGACGTTGATTTCTAGGAGGCTCGTTCCGGTAACAAGTAAGCAAGCGAGTTACGATAACTTTGAAAGGAAATCTTATATTTTCACTTCTTAATACTCGAGAACGTCACTACATTGTGAAATTATAAGTAATGTTTGATAAACCATGAAAATTTAGAGAATTACTAACCTTTTATTATAAGTGTAATCCTAGAAATGGATTCCCAGAAGGGCTTTCTCCCAGTGACTGAGTGAACTGGTTCCACGACGTGTTACAACTCAATTCTGGCGCTGTGATGACTCAGCATGAGTGCCACGGGCAAAAGTCACGTGAGAAGCGGCTAACGCTTGTTTATCGCTCCACTTGCCAAGGATAAGACTCAGAAATTCAGGCGACACATATATTTCATTTAAAAATTTTTATTGATTTCAAAGTATTAGGTGAAACAATGACAATGCGTGCACATGTAATGATTTCCATTGGTTTACAATTTTATACATTTCACAATGATGCTTTTCACATTGATTATACTTTACAGCCTGCTTACAAAAAAAAAATGCAGGTTAACAGAGGAAATGGTTGTTTACATACAGCTATCTACATATAATAATAACATGTAATATTTTTACATATATAGGAGGTTATGTGCACACATTTGGATAAAATTATCATTTTTTTTATACATAAATAGCTCAAACATATTAAAAATCACAGTGAAATATTCTTTTTTTCTGTTATGTTATTTTTTTATTGTTTTGTAGTGACCGTACGAAAGGGTGTCATAACCATTTTCTAAAATATATCTTTTATCGTCAAATGGTGACAGACCAAGTTTTACACCTTTCACTGTATGAAGAAGGTGGTTGCTACTTTGAATCCTTGTCAAATCTACTCGACAAGGTGATTTGTTTATTAAGCAGTCTCTGTAATCCTTGTGACGAAGGGTTCTTTTTACGATGTATTTGGGGACTCCTTTCCCTGTCTTCTTCTCCTCATGTAAACTCTGAAGGGAATACATTTTAGAACGAAGGCCTGAAAATTGTTTGATAGGTACTCCTGAAAGTTCATCTTTCATTTTACCTAGTACCTTTTTATTATGTGTACTATGCAAAACATGGTCTATGTGATAGTCGGACGTATCAAAATGATCTATATCGCCTTTCATATCAGCATACACGTCCTCGGTTTGAAGTTCGTAGCACAGTGAATCTGTATCAGTGAACAATAATTTAGCTTTTTCTCCATATTTTGGGCTAATATACTCATAATGAAAGCTATACATCAATAGTTTACTAATATCTAGAATACTGAAACCAGCATAAATAGGCCTGTTGAGTTTCAATTTAGTTAGCTTTGATTGCACACATGCAAGATCGTTGTCAAAAACACGAAAAGCGTGAAAAGCAGGGGATGCTACGAGTTTACATACTCTCTTCGGGCTCTGAGTCAATTCAATTTTCACTCGATTTCTCAAATTTTCCATCGTTTTTCCAAACACAGCATTATTCATCAGTTTGAAGAAGTCCTTCTCGAAGTCGTTTCTAGCTTTCTTCCGCTGATCTGTATTAAATTCTATATATGGTTTTAGCCAGCAAGACTGATTAAATTCTAAAACGCGATGTATGTTCTTCAGCTGCATACCGAAGGTTAAATATTGTTTGAGATTTCGATAATGAAGGACATATTTTTCCTTAGAATTTAGATTTGGGGCTAATTTCACGACTGATTGGTTTGTATTTATTCCAAGGCTTTGGGCAACCTCTTGACAATATGGGGATAGCATGCTGCTGGTAATCTGAAGTTTCTCAGGGGCTAGTGGATAATCATTATGCTTGTCGTGTAGAGAAACTGGATAATCTAAATCAACTTCCAATATGTATCCTTTATTCGCATCATCAGCAATTGTCGTAATATTTAGATATTCTATTTCTTCTTTATTAAGCCATCGAAAATCGCTTTGAGGGAGACATTGTGACATTGCCCATCCATAAAGATTGTTGGCATCATAGTACATAATGTATTTAGAGGGTAACTGAGGATCATAGTTGTCCAAATATTTGTTGTTTGCAGTACTAAGACGATTGCATATCACAGAAATCCCTCCTCGTATGCCTTTTTCCAGGAAAAGGTACATTGTAGGGTCAGTTATCAGCTCAAGATTTACATTTGTCATTTTTAAGCATGCTTGCCAGGCTAATCCGGGAGCTGTGTAAACATGACAGGGATCGATTTCATAGTATCTGATGCATAGTTTTCTGAAACTTTCGAAAACATCAGCTAAGAGGAGCACGTCTGTCTTCAGGTACAAGTCATGATACTGGCCTAGATATTTTATGTTGAATGCATTCCACACTCTTATTGCATGGGTGTAGTCTTCTTCCCCTAGCGCTTCTTCTGTGAGTTGGTTGTAAAATTCTTCACGTGGTGGTAATACAGTTTCTTCAAACTTTTCACTGTTGTCGATATAATCATAGGGGTAAACTCCTTTTCTCAGAACCAGATGTAGCCTTTCGGGTTGAACGTGGTCCTTTAAAATATGGAACTCATCTGTTGATAAATTATTTACTAGCTTCTCAAGAGATGTGCTTAAAAACTGATAGGAGTCTATAAAATGCAATGTCCCCAGGGAGAAGGCTATATATGTTTCCATGTTATTGGGAATGCAATTAATCTTCTTATTTTTGATTCTGCCGATTCCTTGCATAATAAGGTGGCTGTCATATCCCTTTAGGTTGTGAAAGATAACTGGAATCCTATTGGTTAACTTAAAGTTCAGATTACAGGAATTATGGGCAGCTCCTCGGAATTTACCTGTTATATGATCGTGATCTCTCACACGATCTGCTCCTAGGACACGCTTACAAATATGACAGTCAGTAGCGTTGCGAAATGATTCCTCTTCGTAATTTGAGAGTTGCATTGGCTTTATCATCGATAGTAAATTTTTGATGTTTTCTTCTTCTTTAAGCAGACGTTCTAAAAATTCTTCTACTGCATTAGGACCTCTATAAACTACTGGAGGTTTATAGCTGCAGCCATCAGGTCCAACAGCAAGATATGCAAATCCACAGGGTTCATGATTTGCCGTGATAGTGGTGTGAGATTTTTCAGGGTTAGGCATACAAGTGTCCACTTTCACTAGGAATGATTCAAAGTCGGCATAAATCACGTATGGAACGGGCTGCTGAAACTTAAAATTTGTGAATTTCAACCATTTTTCTTCTTCAGTTGGGAATTGTACTCTTTGGGGTCCATGTTCTTGACAATAGGGGATATGATCCTTCAAGAGTGATTCATTGGTGAAACGGTGAAGGCAGTAATCACAGTAGAAAGATTGACATTTACGTTTAGTGAGAGGACTAAGTAGCCTACTCATATTCTTAATGGAGCAATAATGCTGCTTTTCATCATCCGATAACAGAAGGAGATTTACATGCGCTTTAAATCTGAATGGTGTGATATAGAGTGGGAACACCTCTTTCTCATATCCAAAAACATTGACAGAAATATTGTTCATTTTTTCGAATTTAGATATTTGATTTATTGTAACAGGGAAAATTAGACCAGATGTGTTTAATTTTTCTTCTAAATGTATATAGTTGTTAAGACGTTCAGTGTTTCCTATAGCGGGATACAATGAGGCTAAAACAGACCAGACAAAACATTTTTGGTCGGAATTACATACATTAACAATAGCACGTTTTAATAGTAATTCTCTTGGGGTAGGGATATAACTAGACCCTGCAAGAGGTATATATTTTCCAATGTTCATTTCAGCGTGCAGTACGGAATCCAGTGTCCATCCACTGTGTGTTCCTTCAAATTCTTCAAATGAGTCCTTTATCTTCTTATACGCTGAATCCAGTTCTCTGTTTAGGGATGATGCAGGAAGACTTGTGACACAGTTACTTCGGAAAAACGGGGTACAGTGTTCGAAGGTAGAAGGGGTGACTTTTCGTCTGAAGCACACTTGCACGACAAGGTACCATTTAATACTACCTTTCGAGGTCAATTCATCTTTCAGATGTGTCGTGAGTGACTCCCGTGAGGATTCAAGGAAAAAAGTGAGATCGACAGATGTTTCTTCCGTTGCCATCAGTTTATGTGTTGAAATGGTCCTTTTCATTTCTTCTGTAAACTGACAGGGGTCTTCAGGGTCTGGTTTTTGTTTCTTCTGGGGAATCCTTTCATCTTCAGAACGTTTTCGCTTATTATTGTGTGGCTTTCTTTGATGTCGTAAAAGATTGTCTTTTCTTCCAAACTCCATGGCACATTCTTCGCATTTGTAGGTTTTTCTGGAGGTGTGGGATAACTCGTGGCGTCGGACGTCATCTCTCCTTGAGAATGTCGATTCGCACTCAGAGCACTTAAACAGGTTATTCCCGTCATGATTTCTCATATGACGAATGAGATTTTTCTGGAGCGTGAAAGCCTTCTCACATATATCACATGGATACATTATGAAACAGTAAGTTGTAAAATAGCTGATACTACACGAGGACGTGGAGAACTATCGCTATTGGCTTCTAACAGTTCAAAAAAATCACGGAGAAGCAGAGAACTGTCAACGTCTGACAACAGAATGAGGAATCTGACTGATGGATGTCGTATTTATACTGAAAGGAGGACTATCCCGCAGAAACTGATTTAAAAGACTGTCCCGCAGTAAATGAAAAAAAAACTTCTAATCGGTGACATCAGATTTCAAAATGGCGGACTTACTTCACGCTGTAGGAGGAGGATGCAATCACAGGGGATGTCAAAATGATGGAATCAGAGGAAAAGAGGGGGGGGGGGGGGTTCCTTTTTTTTTTAATAAAAGGGGAAAGGGACTTTTGATAATGGGTTAATTAATGAGGGGGTGAAAGTTTTTGATAGGGGAGATTTAATAAAGGGGAGTGGAACTTCTGATAAGCATTTAATTAATATGTCAGGAATCAAGATGGCGGAGTCTGGACTTAGTAATTTCGGATGAGGTTAGAAACCAAGATGGTGGACTAACGGTAAAATCATGGGAGTTTGTAGTGATGTCAGGTTTCTAAATGGTGGACTCGAAAAAATTTGTGGAAACCAAGATGGATGTAGGTGGTAATTACGAATGGATTATCTGCAATTTAACTGAATAATTTGGGATTAATACATTACTAGAGGGAGGTATTTTATTCACCATTCTCTGGCTTCAGTCTTAAAAAAAAAATGTGAGAATTCTGACCAATGTGCTCCGCCTCCAGCTTGAAACACATGGGAGGCGGAGCCCATAGGATTAACATAGCTCCGCCTCTGAGTTAGAACCCCCACTTTCCCCCTACTAATTTCTCTTTTGAAAGGTACTAACGGCCTTCACCTCAAATCAGTAACTTTAAAATCCTCTCTCTACCCCCCCCCCCCTTACCATGCTCTCTCTTTTCACCCTGGATTTATATCCCGGCCTTTTTATATGTGAAGACCATGACGCCTTTTTTAAATTTTTTCACTCTTTAATTTCTTTAATGACTCCTGTGAGTCGTGGCTTTTCTTGCGATTGTGGTCGTATGCATTGGTTTAACAAGTGAAACGTCCTCGTTAGTAAAAAATAAATAAATACCCCCTCAAGCAGCTGCTTGCCACAGAGGTCTGACAGGAGCCTGTCAGTTTATATGCCATAGCGGAAGGTCTGTGAGGATGGCAGGATCTCAGCAGAAAAACGACACACACATCCATGCCTTACCCGGGGCTTGAACCCAGGTCCCTTAGATCAGCAGCCAAGCGCACTATAGTTTGCTAAAAAAAACACAATTTCCCTTTGGTCTGAAACACGTTATACATGATTCCCAATAAGTTCCATGACAAAGCAATGGTAAAATGAAATATCAGAACTAACTTGAATAATATTACTATAATGTTTAAGGCGAGACGTACGGATAAATATTTAAGAAAGATTTATTCCATGAACATTACAGATGATGAAATTTTTTTTACCATTTCCATCCATTCAATTCATTAATTAAAATCCATCCAATTCATTAATTAAACTCCATCCAATAATATAACACAAACAATAAAATTTGTTGTTCGGGTTTGGTAGCCCTTCCGGGTGGCGCTGTTATCCGTAGGAACGCATAGTGGAATGTTTTGCGATGCCAAATCTTGTGCGCATGCCCTCGGCAATAGTAAGAGACTCCACTCCCTATTGTGAAGGTAAGAGAGCCAACTGAGCAGTGAACACTCCTCAAGCACCCCCTGTGGTGCAGGGCTCATCAGGTTGCACCTGACCCTCTAATTATATTTGCCCCGTCCCCTACCTTCAAGTTTCCTCTCGTCGGTGGTTGGGGGGCGGAAGGGGAGGGGATGCAAGCGCCATTAACAAAGCAACGGAGGATTGAAGGTTGAAGGTTCTGCCGAATACTAGGTAGTGCCAGAAAATGGGCACGTGCTAATGAGATTTAAATTACTGCGTGCAGACGTCATTGGCCTTATCGTAGAACTGAATGTCCGGGCCCCACCCAAGCACTTCCCCCACTGCCTCAGCCCTTTATATGCCTTCAATACCTCATATGTCAATCTGACATTGCGTAAAGATAGAGAGTCTCAAAATGCGTGACCTTACAACCCGTGGCTTCTTCTTCGAACCCATCTCTCCCTCACCCAACCCCTTTCTAAATGCTCGCTAACATTGTATAATTCCCAGTGTACTGAGCATTGCTAAAGGAGTGCTTATGCTGCGATGGAAAAGTTTCTTGGAATCACCGCTGCAAATGTAATGTTTAAAAATATTGCCCTGATGTTCCTCGACAACTGTCTCCACTTATAATAAGAAGCTGGTGGTGCGGTATGCGTAGCACAAATTTTCACATATGCTTAACAAACTTTCACAAATGCAGCCCTAGAATTAAAGCTTTCAAGAAGCCTTCAGACTCGTAACGGCTGAATGCATCTTATGGTTTCCTAAGGCTTTTGTTTGGGTTGGGTTGTTTTACCTCTGAGCGGCACTTTTTTGCACACCATGGGCTAAATGGCCAGGTCACATGGACCCCGAGGGCTCAGAGAAGGTTGGGGGAGGGGACCCACTGGAACAGCTGTTGGGAGACAGATGGTAGTCTCCCGTCAAGGCCATCCAGAGTGTTCTTTAACGTGCACAGGGTATGGCTCTCCCGCACACGGGGCCACGGCTTAACGTCCCATCCGACGGACGGCGGCCTTTCCAAGCCCATCGGTGTCCCCTACTGATCGTGGGCGGGGGGGGGAATTTTGCGAAGATAAATCTCAACGCTGACCCAGCTGGGACTCGAACCTGGGAACTGCAGATTACGAGCCTGGCGCGCTACCGACTGAGCCACCCCCGCCCCTGTTACCTAAGGCAATTGATTATCAAGAAAGTAAACTTTATATTAAAGTATGGTGTAAATAATAATTAATAATATTAGTTAATTTTTGGACTACACTATAATAATATTTACATATTTGTGTGACATTTCTTCACGAAGTGATGTTATCATGGATAAGGAGCGCACCACTACCGCACGTGAGACTGTACCGGGCGGCATTTTTCTAGGGGCGGCAAATTTTCAAACAAATGACCCTAGCTGCACTAAATTGATTGGGATAAGTACAACCTATTTTTCAACAGATGATCTTCAATGACTTCTTAAAAATGACATTAAATTTAGCTGAAATTAATATCTGAAATCAGGCTTCGAGAAATGGGCGGCAGAGTTCAAGTTCTGTCCTGGAGGCAAAATAATTAGCGCCAGTCCTCACAAAGGAATAAAATCATATAGTGCGTGAGGTATCTGCTTCACTTTCAAAACGAATCATCAGTGATAAGAACAAGCAGATGTGATATTCCTCCAGGCAGCCCATTCTGCAACTGATCTCGCATCTCTTTGATGTGCCACCAGCGGTCACCTCCTCTGCCTGAACTAGATCTTCACAAAAACTTTCCTGAATGCTTCATGTGCTGTTATTTCCAGTGATGATTAGCCAAAAGAATGGCCCATACCCACTGGACAAGCAGTACTCTAGCAAAGGCTTCTTCTCTTTCCTTCTGCGAAGGGTTCCTTTGCGACACATTTTGGGTTGAAAGGGTTTTGGGTTTGCGACACATTTTGGGTTTTTTTCCTTCTGCGACACATTTTGGGTTGAAAGAATAATTTTAATAGGAAGTTTTGAAGCATTGGAAAAACTTACAACGCACTGTTCAAAATTATTGTCGTAATTAAGCATAACGCAAACGAAAAATATTCAGAAAGAGATAAAATTACGAAACAGCAATAGCTGATAAAAATGCGCAATATTTAGTATATACAGACGATTGTGACTGATCTGCTGATTGACAGGGACTCACGCGAAGTCTAACTACGATGCAGAAATTAATAGAGCTCTGAAGTGGATGAAATCCTTAACAGAACACGAGAAAATAAGCATCTGTGCTGTATCTTGGATTCAAACCCTGGTCTCTTTACGATGCAGCAGAGCACTTGCTGAAGTATATAATTCAGATAGATAACTGAAAGATTTTGAATAAAGTTTAAATTGTTTTGCTGATGATATCATCCTATTTGGATCTGGAGCCAATCTTCTCAAATTAACTGAAATCTGTCAATCTGACAGGTAGCAGTCGGGGCTTCTTGGGGCTCCTTTGTATCTGCAACCAACAGTTAAGTTGCGTTAACAAAAAAAAGGAGGAAAAACACACCGTCGCTCCTCTACTCGTTTATTAACATTACATGCAACTTTGCTCATTAGTCCCTAGACCACTCGCTCATAGCAAATCAAGACTAAAAAAAAAAGAGTTTTTTTTTTTTGCCTTTTACACTCAATATTGAAAGATATTTAGGAACAATTGATAAAAATAGATTCAATATATATAAAAATTTAAAGTTTATTAAAATCCTCTACTCGTTAATGGTGTAGTAATTCCTTGGATTTCTTCTGCTAATCTTATTGATGTTTACCTCCAGAATAACGGATCTTGGAGGATGCCTTTCAACTCTCTGCGGACCTCAGCTCTTCGCTTACTTAACCTGATTAGGGGAATGTCGGCCCTTAACCATAGAGCACCAACTTCTGTTTTTCTCTTGATAATTTTCATGAAAAATCCACTTATTGTAGTTTTTTATTCTCATCGTCACCTCAGTCCCTTTAGAGTAACATTGCATCAGTTTATAATTCTGCTCCCCGACCAGCCATAGGACTTCAAATCGATGCCTATACTTGTGCTTTATGCTATTACTCGAGTCATTCCTCTCTAAACTGGGTCAGCGTTGAGATTTATCTCCGCAAAATTCCCCGCCCTGCCCACGGTCAGTAGGGGACACCGATGGGCTTGGAAATGCCCCGTCCATCGGTTGGGACGTTAAGCCGTGCTGCGTGTGCGGGAGAGCCATACCCTGCGCACGTTAGAGAACAAGCTGGATGACCTTGATGGGAGGCTACCATCTGTCTCCCAACAGCTGTTCCAGTGGGTCCCCTCCCCCAACTTCTCTGAGCCTTCGGGGTCCTTGTGACCTGGCCATTTAGCCCATGGTGTACAAAAAAGTGCGGCTCAGAGGTAAAACAACCCAACCCTCTCTAAACTTTTCCTCTTCAGATTGCTGTAGGAACTGTCCCCAACGCAAAAATTATCGCCTTACTTTTCCACCTTAAGAGAAACATGTTTAAGCCCTGACTCTCTCAATCACTATCGATGGAGCCAAATGCTTCATCCCTTCCCACTACTTGATTACCGGAGGGATATGTATCGGTTAGACATTAATGCACATCCCAGAATTTTGAAACATCCTCCGTGATTCGTACCCAAGATTGTCACTTGACATTGACTGACACAACTTTCAACTCCTAAAAAAAAAAGCGGGGCGGGGGTGGCTCAGTCGGTAGCGCGCCAGGCTCGTAATCTGTAGTTCCCAGGTTCGAGTCCCAGCTGGGTCAGCGTTGAGATTTATCTCCGCAAAATTCCCTGCCCTGCCCACAGTCAGTAGGGGATACCGATGGGCTTGGAAAGGCCGCCGTCCGTCGGATGGGACGTTAAGCCGTGGCTCCGTGTGCGGGAGAGCCATACCCTGTGCACGTTAAAGAACACGCTGGATGACCTTGACGGGATGCTACCATCTGTCTCCCAACAGCTGTTCCAGTGGGTCCCCTCCCCCAACCTTCTCTGAGCCTACGGGGTCCATGTGACCTGGCCATTTAGCCCGTGGTGTGCAAAAAAGTGCCGCTCTGAGGTAAAACAATCCAATCCAATACTCCTAAAAGGTTCTCTTCCGAAAATCATCTTTCAAGATTTCGAAATTAAAGCAAAGACTTTATGGAGCAATGATCTTTGGATAGGCACAGATGTTTCGGGAACACCTCAGGGTGTTGACATTGGGATCGTTTGCTCTAAGAAGAATCACCTTATCTCGCAACCTTCCTTCAATTACTTCCATCTTCAGTGCCAAAGCAGAGGCTCTTCGCACTGTTTAAAGGAATTTATTGTACAACCTATCGACTATGTTATTTTTTTCGGACAGTAAAACTGTTTTCCAAGCTTTGAAAATTTTTAATATACACCGAAGAGCCAAAACATTATGACCAACGCGTCTTTTGCAAATCGAAGCAATGCAGGTAAATGACGGAACGTGTGAAGGTCATGAAATGGTATAAATAATACCTGATACTGAGCTCTGTTAATCAGTGTTATTCTTGTTCTTCAGATGGGAAAGGCAGCGGACTTAAGTGAGTTTGACAAAGGCCGAATTGTAATGGCCAGATGAATGGGTCAGAGCATTTCCCAGATGGCAATGCTTTGGGGGGTGCTCACGGTCAGCAGTGGCTAGTACCTTCAAAAAGTGGTCCGAGGAGGGAAAAACCACGAACCACTGGCAAGGTGTGGGCCGACCACGTCTCATTGATGCTAGAGGTGAGTAAAGGTTATCCGGTATGGTACAAGCCAACAGAAGGGATACTGTGGTGCAACTCGTCCGTAATTTGAATGCTGGTGATGGGAGTAATGTGTCACACAGCACATCGAACCCTGCTGAAAATGGGGCTGCTTAGCCACAAGATGCTCCGAGTGCTCATGCTAACCTCGGTTCACCATCGAAAGCGTCTACAATGGGCATGCGAGCATCAAAACTGGATCTTGAATGATTGAAAGAAAGTCGTCTGATCCGATGAATCTCGTTTCCTGTTGCGCCATGTGGACGGTTTGGTACGTGTGCGTCGTTTACCTGGGGAAGTGGTGGTACCAGGATGCACAGTGGGATGAAAACAAGCTGGTGGAGAAAATGTAATGCTTTGGGCAATGTTCTGCTGGAAAACCCTGGGTCCAGTCCTTCATGTGCAGGAAATTATGATGTCTACTACCTACCTAAACATCATTGCAGACCAGGTATACTCCTCTAGTAATGCCTCCTTTCAGCAGGATAATGCGCCATGCCACATTGCCCGGATTGTTCGAGAATGGTTTGCAGAACATGTTTAAGACTTCGGGGTATTGCCCTAGCCTCCAAATTCCCCACTCATCAATCCAATCGAGCATCTGTGGTTTGCGTTGGAACAGCAATACCAATCTGCGGCAGCTCAACCACATAACTTACAACAGTTAAAGGATCTGCTGGTAACGTGTTGGTACCAGATACCACAAGACACCTTTGGAAATGTAGCATCCGTGCTTCGCAGGGTAAAAGCTGTTTTGGTGGCACGTGGAGGACCAACATCATATTAGGCAGATGGTCATAATATTTTTGCTCTTCGGTGTATATTTCCACTGAGCCATTGTAGCTATTTTTTTTTCCTAATTTGCGATATATAGGACAGAGAAGAACCTAGAAGCTACTCCTGGCTTTTACAGGATTTCTCATACAAAGATATGCCCTACTAAGACCGAAGTCACTGCTGACCACTGCCTCAGTTAGAGTTAACAAAACGCACAAAGTTCGCCTTGCTGGAACAGTCGCTAGCTCCCTAACCACTTTAACAGTTAAGGTTTAGTATTTTCAATGATTTATAAAATGCTCTGAATCTGGCTACTTCCGTTTCCTTCATCTGAACTGCCGGACATTGTGGAATACCTGTAAATGAAACGATATAGATGCAGCTGCAAAGCTTGACACGGTTTTGACAGAAAAGTTTTTGCAACTCTCCTTGTTATTACGAAACGTTATTGCCTATAAAACACCATTTTCTACAGGATCTGTTTCTCTGCCTATCTAAGTTTATATGGCCTGCGAATTTCTCATATTCGTCACGTAACTTTGAAATGATTATTAGCAGATTGAGAGCGAGGGTGTCTACCCTTAACTAGTTTCTTTATACAAGTGACCATTTTCTACAGGATCTGTTTCTCTGCCTATCTAAGTTTATATGGCCTGCGAATTTCTCATATTCGTCACGTAACTTTGAAATGATTATTAGCAGATTGAGAGCGAGGGTGTCTACCCTTAACTAGTTTCTTTATACAAGTGACCAGTCTGACACTGATCTTTGCCTGATTGTTTATCTGTCGAAACTGATGATCATCATACACTTTAACGTCCTCCTTACTCCAATGCTAGAAGAAAACTTCTCTAATCATACAATGAATGGTCTTGAAATCTTTGAACTGGTTCTGAGGTTCCTCTCTTTGAACATTCAACGAGTGCGAGCTTTGCAACTGTGTTCACAAGAATCTCGTCGTTTTCCTGTATTGTGTTACAGCTTATATTCAGTTTTTTTTCCTTTTAATTATTAATTTTGATTTTTGTATTACTGTGATAAAAGGCATTTTAGATAGAAATCAGATCCTCATGATCTCTCGAGTAGACGAAGAATGATATTTATTTTAGCGAGCATGATAATAATTTATTTCATGCAGGGGGTTGCAGTAAAGCCAAGGTACAGGTAATTTTGGATTTTTTTTTTAGAATATAATTTTTTATTCATAAGAGTAAAGAATACAAATACATTTACACTTTGACCCGCAAAGCTAAATAGCTTATCTGCAGGTTTAAACGTTCAAGTGGCTTGATGCCCCAGTACATTTGAGAAATTAAAAAGAAATATTGATGATAGTACAAAACGACAAACATATTTACAGGAATTGCATAATTATTTGATACATATAAACAAAAAGACAAGTTCCACAGACAAAGACAAACATATAATATGAAATATGATAAAAAAAAAACATAGAAAACTTAGGGGAAAGAAAAGGAAGGTTTAATACAACAGAGAGTAATATTAAATGAATGAATTGGGGAAAGAAAAAAGGATTGCGGATAATCCAGACAGAGATGGCGACAGATGGGCAAAGATGAGGCAAGAGAGGATAGATGAGCAAAGATGATGGCAAAGATGAGGCAAGAGAGGATAGATGAGCAAAGATGATGGCAAAGATGAGGCAAGAGAGGATAGATGAGCAAAGATGATGGCAAAGATGAGGCAAGAGAGGATAGATGAGCAAGAGAGGGCAGACAAAGAGCAAAGAGGGGATAGATGAGCAAAGATGGGAATAGGGGTGAGGAGATATTTTTGGTCAAACGTTTCAATATTCTAATAGGAGTGGAGCAATATAGTTTTGGAATTTTGTTTTAGAATTGAAAGAAGTGATGTCGCTCGGTAGAGAGTTCCAAGTTGAGGTTGCTTGAAAGGTAAAAGAAATTTCACCGTACTTAGATTTGTAAATTTGGGAGTAGAAAACATTTCATTATCAGAGCGAAGGATGTGGCGATGTCGTAATCGAATATAGGGTGTAAGAATCGAATGAACGGAATGAGACTTGTTTTAAATAGTGTCGAGAATAAGAGTAATAAACCGCAGCTTTCTTCTAGATTCAAGAGTGGGAATTTGGTAGTTGGAACGAATATCAGTAAGTGTCAGACATTCTCGTTTGTTAAAATAGATTTTGCTGATGATTCTGAGAACTTCATTTTGAACTTTTTCTAATTGATAAGAGTTCTTTTTATTAATACCAAAAAGAGTGGAGGCACATTATTCGAGCTTCTGTCGGATGTAAATTTTGTAGAACAATGGGGCATAGGAAGATATATAGTTTCGAATGTACCTCAATATAAAAGTTCTTTTAGAAGCTGAAGCGATGGTTTTATTAATGTGGGTTCCAAAGCTTGCTTTGACAGTTCTTCACTGCGCTGAACTTTATTAAAGTAGCACGAGTGCTCTTATTCATTTTTGTATTATTGGGATAAAGGGTATTTTTAGAAAGAAATCAGATCATCATGATCTCTCGAATAGAAGAGTTGGGTTGTTTTACCTCTGAGCGGCACTTTTTTGCACACTATGGGCTAATGGCCAGGTCACAAGGACCCCGAAGGCTCAGAGAAGGTTGGGGGAAGTGACCTACTGGAACAGCTGTTGGGAGACAAATGGTAGCCTCCCGTCAAGGCCATCCAGCGTGTTCTTTAACGTGCACAGGGTATGGCTCTCCCGCACACGAGGCCACGTCTTAACGTCCCATCCGACGGACGGCGGCCTTTTCAAGCCCATCGGTGTCCCCTACTGACCGTGGGCAGAGCGGGAAATTTTGCGGAGATAAATCTCAACGCTGACCCAGCTGGGACTCGATCCTGGGAACTACAGATTACGAGCCTGGCGCGCTACCGACTGAGCCACCCCCGCCCCTATTTCGAATAGAAGAAGAATGATATCTTTTCAATTCATAATAAAAATTAAACTGTTTGCAATATATTAATAATAATTTTCTTTTACTCTATAACTGGGGAAAGAAAAAGTATTCGTTTAGGGTGCGAAAGTGCATTTGGTGAGCAGAAAGGTAAGCTGGCTAGGGGAAGGAGAGAAGCAGAATAAGACTTTCTTGGAATGGCAAAATGTAGTAAGGAAACTCGTTTGGAGTGGCCAAAACACTCTCCTCTGTTGAGCGGGCCAAAAATAAACTCCCTTAAGGTATGAAAAAATGAAGTCGTTTGGTGCTGCTAACGTTTTGTACGTTAGAGGCTGTGGAAAACAATGAGGGTTCTTGGAGCGGGAAGACCTTACGTTCCATTGGAGAACAAAGGAAATAATTTGAAAGCAAGGTGTCATTTTGCTGGTGTTGTTGATATCACTGATATTGGGGAAAAAGTCGGTTGGTATCTTCTTCTCTGCCTGTCGTGTTCCTATAGCAATCAATTTCATAGAAATCAGTGTTGTCAACGCTTCTTTTCTCTGAAGGAAAGTAAGTGATCAAAATAGGAATTTCAGATCTCAGAGTGGCTCCTTTAAGAGGGGCGGGGGGGGGGGGGGGGGCTCAGACAGTCCAAGCTCGTAATCGCAGTTCCCAGGTTAGACTTTCACCTGTGCCAACGCTGAGATTTATCTCCGCTAAATTCTCCAGTGTACTCTCGGTCAGAAATGGGGGCTTCGATGAACTTGGAAAATGTGCCGTCCGTCAGTTAGGGAACCTTAAGGGACTAAGGATTGATTGGCTAGACAACAGTAGCACTCCAAAAACTTGGCTTAGAGATTGACCTTGAGAAACGTCACCAATGTTGGACAGAGTTTAGTACAACATCTTAATTATCTCTAACGCGTTGTGCAGCGTGGCTTTGGCTATTCATATTTCATGCTTTGCTGCTCATTATTGGTGAACTGAGGAACGTTTCATACAATCGATATTTCGAATTATCAGTTTTGAGCAATCGATTATCTACGGTGCTTGAAAAAGTGTCATATCAACAACACAAAAGTCAAAATCGTGAATGCAGGTGTTGATATCTGTTGAGAGTAGGTGCTGCAATTAGCAGAGGGTGCAGTGGTCGACCATAAAAGCAATGTGCTGTTGGCCACACAGTTTGCCTTCCCCCCCCCCCCTTTGTCGACCTAGCCACAGCAAGGAGCAGAGAGAGCTGTAGGTGTCGGACATTAGATATTGACATGCCATCAGTCGACGCTGACAAGATAATCATCACCTGCCGACCGCTGTAACGAGGCCTCGGGAGACTCCACCCTGTCTGACGGGCATCCACCGGTAGGCGGCAGCACTGTCGCGCCAATAGGGCCTTGCTCCGCGGAACCACCGCCGCCGCTCGTTCCCACGCTTCTGTCCACTGCTCGCAGCCACGGAAGTTGCGTCACTTCTACAACACTCGTTGCGTGTCATCGTCACCTGACTCGAAATCGAGGAGCGGAGTGTTTTATCTCCTCATTCATCAGTTGGGGCAGCGAGTGCGGTTATTGCAAACGGCACACACAGATGGAAAGCGATTAACCCTCATGCACAGCATTCTAATATCCATTGTTTGCTGCTGTTGTTAATCTTATTAGCAGCTAAATAAAAATAAAAAATTAAAAAGTCTTTTTCACCCCCCCCCCCCACACTACCGGTTACAGTTAGGAATTCTTGCGAGTTTTCCTTAATTGAGTGACCCAAACGTTTTCAGTTCATGATCCTTTTGAAGTTGCTAGTGTGCGCATGACCCTATCCTCTGTCTGTCTAATGACCCCCGGAAACCCTCGAGGGCGATGCTTTTCAGTGAAGCCCGAATGCTTAATAGATGCTTACAATGGGTCCATAACTTTCACGATGACGATAATTTCAACAAAGCGTATCTGGGGAAACAAAATTACCGAAAACCGTCAAAAATTTGCCTAAATATTTTGAAAATTTTTACAAGCTAATTTGTGGAACTTTAAGGTCCCGTGGCCTAGTAGTTAGGGCGTTTGGCTACGATCAAAGAGACCTGGGTTCGAGCCCCGCGGGTAAGGCATGGATGTTTGTGTTGTTTTTCTGTTGATGTTTCGCCATCCTCACAGATCTACTATGGCGTATAAACCGACAGGCTCCTGTCAGACCTCTGTGGCAAGCAGCTGCTTGAGGTATTTTTTAAGGTCAGAAAGTTACGCTTAAATTTAATTTCGGAATAATTCGCAGGTTAATCTAAGATTTGGATGTAGAGTTCTTCAGAACAAGAAATGAAATCTAAAAGGGAACTTCTGCATATTATATGTCAGGTACCCACGGGCATTCCAACCCAGACCATGTCATTTAGTTCTCTTTACACATTTAGCCTGAGCTATTGTTACTGCATTTGGCCATTGCCATCCTGTTCTGAAAAGGTCCTATTTGGCATTATCCTCCCATCTCACTTTTGGTCTCTCTCTCTCTTTTTCTGAGGCCTTTAGGTACACTGCTCCTAAGTCTGTTCTCAAATCCGTAGTTTTCCATACGGACAGACTTCTCTCTGTATACAATATGCTACTCAATGGGAGCTGATGCCTCCTTCGCCTAGCCTCATCATTGCTTACATAGTCAACCAAAAACACGGCATAAACACCTAGAACCAAAGGCAACAAGTTTCCTGTTATCTTGCTGACAAAGGGACCAAGTTTCGCTTCCATAGAAATTTTTAGAAAGGACTAAATTATTATTAGCCCAATTTCAGTCTCTTTAGATGCATACACCAATATTTCATAATCTCCACAGATTCTTTTAATCTATCTATGTGATCAAAGTCACTGAGAATCGTCGCCATTAAATTCTAGAAATGACCATCTCCATTCGCAAAATGCCATCTCAATCATCAGTGATAAGTTGTACAAGGCATTTTAGGGCTTGGATTATCAGTAAAGAATTTATATTATGAAATAAGGCTTAAAGTTTCCTTTTCTGCTTAGAGTTTTCTTAGCTTCCGGTTTTTGGTGTTTGAATCGTAGACGGTTCATAATGAAATGATCTGTGGATCTGCTATCCGAAGAAAATTGTGAATGTCTTTTTTAAATATCATCAAAGCAATTTTGTGCCTGTTTTTATAACATTGAACTCTTCTTTTTCATATATTTTATACCTGATTTCTTTAATTTCTCCATAAGCCTTAAACGTTTCTGCAATTTGCTCCTTGCTGACGTAGAAAAAGTTGCAGACTGAGGGATATTCGGCGAATTGGGTGTCTCAGTTGTTTAATTTCCAGCTCATGATTTTTAGAGTTTGGGTTTTCCCAGTCGAAGATTTTCTGAGCTTTTGCTTCATCTATGGTTAAGATAATCGATCGCGATTTGTCGATCACTTGTGAGATCTCAATGGACTGAAGACAACATCTTTCGATCACCGTTTTCAGCACTTCTGAAGGATCTGATGATGATGGATGAATTTTCCTAAATGCTCTAGCAAGCATTTCCTCTTCTCCAGTCGACATAGTATTAGAGCTCATAGTCCCGAAAAGGATTTTTTTTGGGGGGGTATGGACTCTAGTGAGGCAGCAATGGCATCGAACAAAGAAAGGCTTCGGACAAGCTGAACTAATCGATATCTCGGGACGGAATTCACAAACTCCTAATCTGTAGAACACTTCACACGCTTCTCTCTTCTCACGTGCACTTGTTTCACTTCCACTGCCTTCACTCCATTGCCTTCACTCCATCACACTACTCAGCGTTATTATAGAGCGCAATCATTATATTAGGTAATTAAAGTATATTATGAAGTATAAAATATTTATTATTTGTTAAGTTATTAAGTATATTAAGTTGGTGGCTCAGTCGGTAGGTGGCAGGGCCATGCTATACAGTTCTCAAAACTCTCAGCCGTGCCCACGGTCAGTAGGGGACACCAATGGGCTTGGAAAGACCGCCGTCCGTCGGATGGGACGTTAAGCCGTGCAACTACAAGTTATATCAGCAAAAACAAGTTATATCAGCAAAATAAAGACTTTTTCAAATCTACAATGCTGGTAATCATAAGCTTTAGAAACTCTAAACCAAGGGTGCACAAACCTTTTTGCCATTGGACCGAATAGAAAAATATTATGCTTTGCTGTGGGTCAAGAGTTCGGAGAGAGAGGGGGGGGGGGGTAAAATAAAGAGAACAAGAAAGTGAAACTTTTTTTAAATTTCATTTGTCGCATGTGTGGTTAGCGCGCTTGGCTACTGATCTAAGGGACCTGGGTTCGAGCCCCGGGTAAGGCATGGCTGTTTGTGTCGTTTTTCTGCTGAGGTCCTGCCATCCTCTCAGACCTTCTACTATGGCATATAAACTGACAGGCTCCTGTCAGACCTCTGTGGCAAGCAGCTGCTTGAGGGGGTATTTATTTTTTTTTATAGATGCGAAACAATAAGAAAACAAAAAATTGATACCCCCTCAAGCAGCTGCTTGCCACAAAGGTGTGACAGGAGCCTGTCAGTTTATATGCTATAGTAGAAGGTCTGTGAGGATGGCAGGACCTCAGCAGAAAAACAACACAAACATCCATGCCTTACCCGGGACTCGAACCCAGGTCCCTTAGATCAGTAACCACCCTGCCATGGGACGGCCTTCAAAAAATTATTAATGTAAAATTTATTTTTTTGTGGAAACTGAAGTTGGCATATAGAAGTGAAAACTGAAGTTGGCATTCCTTCTGAGAAACATAGTTATAACTTACAGTTATTTTTTATCATCATTTCACGAGGAGATAAATATAAGATTATTCTAAAATATTTGAAACGTAGCTGTCCATGTGTTCTCTTGAAAGCCCAAATCTCCAGGTTGTCTCGTTGGAATGGCCTCAAAGGGAAAAAGAGAGCATGATAATGCCCTGATGAAACCGCTTCAGGAATTCCTATTGCCTTCAAAGGATAATAGGCGACGGTTTGATTTGCTTACTTTTGAGCGGCACATTTTGCACATCATGGGCTAAATGGCCAGGTCACAAGGACCCCAAGGGCTCAGAGAAGGCTGGAGGAAGGAGACCCACTTGACAACTGTTGGGAGACAGATGGCAGCCTCCCATCAAGGCCATCCAGCGTGTTCTTTAACGTGCACAGCGTACGGCTTTCCCGCACATGGAGCTACTGCTTCACTTCCCATCGTGTGGACGGCAGCCTTTCCCTGACGTCATTGTCCCCTTTGCCAACCGAGAAACGGTTAATGGAGAAAAATTCTCAACACAGTCACAGTGGAAACTCGAACCTGGAACGGCGGAATACGAGCCTGGCGCGCTAACAACTGAAGCAACCCTCGCCTTAAAGGGGACGGGAAAATCCATTTCAGCGATTTAAATTCCTCTGAAGGTAATATGAATTATGTAAGAGATTTCATTAATGTTTTGCTACACTTTTATTTTTTAACTTTTAGGGCACATATAAGAGGATAGATATCGTTGAATTCTTTAATATACATGTATACTTTATTGTTTACTTTTTTGTGGTAACATCACAAGGAACTTGGTCACTAACGTTTTTGTTGTCACAAAAAACGGGGTGGCTCAGTCGGTAGCGCGCCAGACTTGTAATCTGCAGTTCCCAGGTTCGAGTCCCAGCTGGGTCAGCGTTGAGATTTATCTCCGCAAAATTCCCTGCTCTGCCCACGGTCAGTAGGGGACACCGATGGGCTTGGAAAGATCGCCGTCCGTCGAATGGGACGTTAAGCCGTGGTCCCCTATGCGGGAGAGACATATCCTGTGCACGTTAAAGAACACGCTGGATGGCCTTGACGGGAGGCTACCATCTATCTCCCAACAGCTGTTCCAGTGGGTCCCCTCCCCCAACCTTCTCTGAGCCTTCGGGGTCCATGTGACCTGGCCATTTAGCCCGTGGTGTGCAAAAAAGTGCCGCTCAGAGGCAAAACAACCCAAAGTCCCAAAATACATATATTTTTTTCCCTCCTTCTTCGCAGATTTTTTTTTTTCCGTTTGCTACTTTCGCTCGGAGGAACAACTGTTTGCTCTCGTCTTTCACTTTCGGAGATTATAACTGAACAATCGTTTGCACATTTCACCCAGTTTGAACCAAAGAAATCATAGAAGGGAATTGATTTATAGCCTTTGAAACTTTACACATCACGAGATTTCATTTAGTGCATAGCTGCTTCGAAATGGTCCCTCGATCGAGAAGATGGTGGCACCACCGTTACGACAAACACAGAAACCGATAAACAAATGACGTCAGATGCTCTCGAGAGCAAACGTTTTTTTCATCAAAGGGAGTTTTTATCTTCTGTCTTGAATTTACATTCGTACCTTCAGGTAAACGCGATAACTAATCATTTAACTATTCATCTTATATTCTTGATTCTTAAGCAGAATCGTAATCATCCTTCAACCTACCTATATATGTATTAATTTTCCTTAAAACCAGAGAGACCTTGCTTAGAGCAATTGGCGTTTTTGTAGCTTAATTTTAACATTGTTATATAAGTAAAAAGTACCGTTTGTTAAAAAAATTGGAACAGCACATTGTACATACTGGAGCAGAGTCATTCCGAGCGGATTCCGTTGCTCATCCCCCACCTGTCATTTCAGGACTTCTCAACTGGAACGTCATTTGACGAAATAATTACCTCTGAAAGACAAAAGCAATTTTGCAAAGCTCAAAGCAACAAAATTCAGTTCTAAAAGCGAAGCAAATTAAATAACGCGTAGTTACACATATATTGTAAATTTTTAAGATTGCTATTAAAATTATACCTGTGAAGAAGGTATAATAACTGAAACAATTTCCTATAAAAATTTTATTTGTTGGTCAACTTTCAGATTACATTTCTGATCTACAAATTATATTTTCTCCTAATTACGGTATTTACTCAAAGTGTTAAATTACAAATTATATTCTGCACGAAAAAGAATGGTATATGTGAAGGAATAAAGTTTGCCTGAGGCAAATCTTATTAAATAATAAAGTAGTTATTGATTTTTTTATTTCTTTATTTTCCTGTTTGCTATATTATTTATGATATATTCTTTAATGTAGCATGAGAGGAGGCCTAATAATTTTTAAATCCCCAGAATTGTTTAATGTTCCTGCAAACAAAAAAATAGCATCATAAAAATGCATCCTTATTATTGACTGGATGTAGAGCCCGATTTATATTGGGGGGGAGGGGGGTGTATGGCCGAATGTGGATGTGCAATAGTTCAGGGATCGTACTTATGGTTTTGTACGAAACCAAGAAGAAAAGATAAAAAATATGCGAACCTTTCCTCCCTGTCAATGAACCGTTAAGAAATTAGCGTTGCATTTAGGCAAAAAGAGAAATTTTAATTGTGTACAGATTCTTTTTCCTTCTCATCACCTTTTTTTGTTTCTAGTCAATCATTACATCCGAGTGGTATTTCTATTACATTGGTGACAAGGAATCCGAAAGTGGCACACAGATTACGTGACGGGGGGGGGGGGAACAAGGTCCATCCTTTACAGCGTATCTCATCAAGATAAAGGTTATCTGGAGGTCATCTCGGTCTCGGCTACGATCAGTCATCCGTGCCACGGTGCAGCACGTGAGCTCTTGCGGTCACGTGACCATTGCTCTCTCCCTCGCTCGGAGACGTCCTCTCCGTCTCTTGCTTTCACGCGAAGTCAGAAATGTTTTGCAACTGAAACGAGATCATCAGCTTCGAAGCCTCGGGACGTTTCGTGATCTGTTCTTGAAACAATGGTAGGAAGAAAATCACACAAACATCTTCAGAATTTTATTTATTAATTGCGAATGAGTTTTCATGAAATGTTTAATTTTCTTTTATCAGCTGACTTCGTTCTTTACCTTTTCTTCTTCCGACGTGGGCATCATTCACAGTTCCGAAATGTTTCTTTAACTAAGTCTGGGTGGCATGGGTGGAGGCATCATTTATCGCAATTCGTTCATCCTGCGTTGGCAACAGTAAGTCATTGGAAGTCAGATCAAATGCATCCCAGTTTCGAAATAAATAATGCCCTTTTTCTTCTTGAATAAATTACGACCAATTTATTTTATCTCAATTTAAAGCGCTTCTTATATATTTCCCAGCTTTCGCATTATCATCATCATCATCCTCAAGCAGCCATGGGCTAGGGAGGTCCCACCCGCCCGCGCAATTCAGTTCTCCAAGCAAGTCTGTCCTGAGCTACATCTGCGGCATCCGGCCACTGCACATCAATTCTAACAAGGGCCTGTTTGACATTGTCTGCCCACCGCATTCTAGGTCTCCCTCTCTTTCTGAGGCCTTTAGGCACACTGTTCATAACCCTATTCGCCAATCTAAAATTATCCATACGGGCAACATGGCCAAACCAACAGAGTCTCTCTCTGCACAATATGCTGCTTAAAGGAGGTTGCCGACTCTTTGCCTAATATCTTCATTACTTAAAAAGTTGAACCACCTAATGCCCAAGATACTGCGTAAGCATTTAGAATCAAAAGCATCAAGTTTTCTGTTATCTTGTTTACAAAGAGAGAACTAGAGAGAACCAAACTATTATACAGTCTAATTTTAGTCTTTAGGTGTATATGCCTATTTCTTCACACTCTCCATAGATTCTTAAAAGTCCCGGCAGCAATCCCTATTCGTCTGTTAATCTCATGCCACACATCACCAGTATCTGTTACATAGCTTCCAAGGTAATTAAACTGTGATACCTGCAAAAGACTGCAACCATTCATATTAACTAAATCACAGCCTGCATGACCAATTTTCATTAATTTAGTTTTCTCTCTGTTTATAATCAAACCTACTCCACAACCAGTTTCATCAACAGCCCTAATGAAAGAGTCATCTCATCAACATCATTAGCCAACAAGGCCAAATCATCTGCATAATCCAAATCAGAAATTTTAAAACCTCTAGACCATTTAAAGCCAAAATCTTTCCCTTGCAAAGAATTTCGACCAAATCAATAACCAAACCAAAGAGAAAAGGGGACAAAATGCACCCTTGTCGAACACTCAAAGCAATGCTAAACCAATTGCTACCACCTTTTTTAAAAAATAGGGATAATAATAGCTTTGCTAAAATACTTAGGAACCATTCATTTATCATAAAATATATTCAAAATTTCAGTCATCCATGTGGTAACCGAAACATTCCCAGCTCTAAGCATTTTCGTACAAATTTCATCTACCCCTGGGGATTTAGGTAGTTTAAGTTTATAAACAGCCAAAATAACTTCAGACTGTGTTATAGGGCCAACATTAAAGCCACCAATGCATCTATCATCATTGCAAACAATGGGAGTAGAACTAACCACATTGTTTAGAACATCACTGAAATGCTCAGCCCACCTAGCCATGACAGAATCCTCACCTTCTATAACCTTACCTTGTTTATCCTTCAATCCTTGTGTACCTGTCCGTTTTCTACCACACAAAACATTAACTATCTGGTACAGCTCTCTGCTGTTGTGCTGCCTAACTATTTCCTCGGTTTTGTCAGCCAAGCCATCAAGCCAAAGATTTTTATCAGCAGCTAACTGATCCTTTACACATTTATTAAGCTCTCTGTAATGCTTTCTATTAGAACTAGTAGGGTATTCATTAAAGACATTCCTGAAGTTCTTTCTTTCTGAAATAAGCTCAAAGTGCCTTATCACTCAAATAATTCTGCCTCCTGTGCTCCTTATTTTCTAAACGAGCAGTTAGTTTTCAAAAAAGCCTGTTTAAAATGGTCCCATTCTTCCTCAACTTCAGTAATAAGCAAACCATGACTGTCATAATGACTAAGTAACCTATCATGGTAAGCTTTAGCTATAACTGGGTCTTTCAGAGCTTCTGTATTAAAGGTAAATTTTTTAACCCTATCACAACACTTTTCAAGTTGCAAGACAATTTTAACAAGGTAATGGTCAGATCCAATTTCAGCTCCCGTATATGCCCTGATATTCCTAACCGAACTAGCCCATTTGTTGTTAATTAAAATATAATCAATCATATTCTTATGCAGCCCATCAGGTGAAACTCATTTGTACTTATGTATGTCGCGGTGTTTGTAATAAGTGTTAGTTATTCTGAAACCATTGAGTTTACTTACCTGTAGGAGACGTTGCCCATTGCCATTGCAGCTACCAATACCAAAAGTGCCTATCACCCCTCCCCAAAGGTCACCCCTCCCCAGTACCAACTGTGGCATTGAACTCACCTAGAATAAGGGTTCTTCCTTGACAGAATTCAAAATATCCTGAAGTTCGTAAAAACTACCGTAAAAACTATCCTTCTGATCTTCATCGGCATCCTCAGTGGGGGCATAACAGCAGATAACATTGAAGTTTTTAATGCTTGTCTGAAATTTTGCTGTAAGGAACTTTTCATTAATGCACTCATATCCTAGAAGAGCATCACTAGCGTGTCTGCTTAGAAGCAAACATATGTCTTGGTGATGTTTTTCTTATCTTCCATCCGTGAAAAGAGAAATTTAAGATTATTTTTAAGAATCTGCCTTTTATCTGTCCATCTGGTCTCTTGCAAGCCGAGAATATCTAAATTATAATGGTGGAATTCTTGTGTGAGGACATGAAAAGAGTAAGCTCTGTGCAAAGTCCTCACATTCCAACTACCTATGGAGAGAAAATGGTTAGTGGGATGCTTAAAGAAGCTATGCTTATTGAGAGAGGGAATGCCGACAATATCAAACAGCCCCCTAATCGCAGACATGGAGCAAAGATCCGTTCCCCCACCACTAAAGGCTGAAGCCATCTACACTGGAAGCCTTCCTCCAATGTAGAATTTGACGATGCCAATATTAATCTCACAAATTTAAGTGGTAGAATCTCGCAAAATTAAGCCAATAGAAGCAAAGTGTTCAAGTGTCTGCGATGACCTCTGCTCAGGATTATCCACCAGCTGATAAACATATCCTGTGAATCTATTCACTTGGGGTTGCCAACCCACAAACAAACAGAAAACACAGCGGAAGATTTTCTCTCCACAGAAGCCCACCAGTGCAGCAAATTCAGGATCCATAATCAAGCTGAGAGCCATAATTCAGTCCAGTAGGTTTATATGGTCAGCACCAGGACCCTGTGTGGTTGACCACTCCTCAGCAGGGTAGAAAAAAAAAGAAAGAAAAATAGCCATAGTTGTCCAGATCAGTGGGACACACTAATTTGGCAGCTCTCCACTTTCATTCACTTCCACGAAGCACGGTCGGGACATTAGGTGGTAGGCCTGGCCGGTTCTATGCATCACCACAGGGCTCTCCTTCCAGTGACTATCTAGCTACCATAACGCTACATTAAACAATTAGTTGTCGCGCATTCTGATTTTATTTATTATTTTGGTAATGGGCACGTGGCCCATAGAATATTTCATCTTCAAACTGACCGACTCGGCTACGTACGATCCACGAGGTGCAAATGAACAAATAACAACTTTTGTAAACGAAATATTAACTTAGCCCAGTGACATAGCCAGAATATTTGGAAGGACAGAACTTCGAAGAATTTTGTTAAAGCTCCCATTAATACAAATTCATGAAATCTCAAGTATAAAATTTCCAAAAGGGAGGCAGTTTGAAAATACCCAAATACCGCCTCCCTACAACACACACACTTAGCTATACCACTGACCTACCTTAAGCTAACGAATAAAATGAATCTGAAGTCTAATCTAATTTCACCTAAATTCAGAATAGTGTAAGAATCTCGCAAATTTAAGTGGAAAATATTCTTGTCATGCAGCCGACAAATTCCCTATCTGATCCAAGAAGCAAATCATTCACACACACATTGCACTTTATTTATATTATTAGATTTATTGAATCCGTAATAAAACGAAGTAAACAAGAGAAATGTCTGAATTAAAAAGAACGAAAGATGACTAGGCAATTGCTACAAACAGTAAAGAGATTAGATAAAAAGTCAGTTGGGTTGAGTTACTTCGGAACGGAATTTTTTTCACACAATAGTCTAAATGGTCAGGTCACAAGGACCCCGAAGACTGAGAAGTTGGGGCAAAGCTGCAGGGTAAACACACACTGGACAGTTGTTAGGAGACAGATGGTAGCTTCCCGTCAAGGCCATCCAGCTTGGTCTTTAGCGTGCATAGTGTATGGCTCTCCCGCATACGGGCCACAGCTTAACGTCCCATCCGACGGACGGTGGCCTTCCAAACACAATCGGTTTAGCGAAGCTAAATCTCAGCACTGTCACAGGTGGCACTCAAACCTAGAATGCTTAATTCCTTACCTATTGATATTAGAAATGGAAGTTAGTACGATTTTTTTAACTGAAAGTGAAAACTGGAGATTTTTACTGTTTCAAATATTAATGATTGCTTTAAAGTTATAAAATAACAATTATTGTCAGCTTGTGGTTGAGTTAATCTGAATGATTGCTATCTTGAGGAGGTGTCTCAGTTTAATTATCTTGGGAGCTGTGCAACAGATATTGGTATGTACATAAACAGACAAATAGGGATTGCTGCCGGGACTTTTAAGAATGTGTGGGGAGTGTGGAGAAATAGGTGTATACACCTAAAGACTAAAATTAGACTGTATAATAGTTTGGTTCTTTCTACGGTTAATTATGTTTGTGAAACTTGGAAGCTGTGTAAACAAGATAACAGGAAACTTGAGTAGATTGAAGATTTTTTTTCGATGTATTTATTCATATATTAAAGAAGATATCACACTGAATTTAACGTCGATCAATTTTAGAGGAAAATTGTCTTGAGCAGGGGGGGGGATATGAACCCCCTTCCTCCTGATAACATGTCAGGTACTCTAACCACTGAGCTACTAGCTGCTGATCAAGATCTCCTCTAATTGATGCTATGAACTTTCTAGGAAATACACTGGTTTCCATAAATTAAGGAAAACTCAGAAAAATTATGATAAACAAAAAAACTATATGAATGATTTTAATGAAATTTGATGGAAACATGAATTACAATGCTAGGTTTCAGAATGACACAAAATATTTCACACTAGAAGCATTTTTCGCCAAAAAATAACACTTACAGGAACTTGTCCAAAAATTAGGTATCAGAATGCAATGTGCAAAGTTCTTTAATAAAGCAGTGTGGTCACCCCTTACAGCAATGCAAGCACGGCAGCGATGCTCCATGCTGTTTATGATGTTGGGAATCAGCTCAGTACGGAGTAAAGACCATTGTTCCTTTAAAACAGTAATAAGCTCCCCTTTGTTTCAGGTTCAGAGTTGAGGGCAACAGCACGTCTCCCTAGAGCATCCCACACATGCGCAATCGGATTTAGGTCGGGAGATCTAGCTGGCCACTCCATGCGCATAATGGTCTCCTCTTGAAGGTATTGTTCCACTAATCGAGCTCCGTGTGGACGAGCGATGTCGTTTTGTAAGATGAATGTTTCATCTATTTCACCAGCGTAAGGACGAACATAAGGGTCCAGGATGTTATCTCTATAACTTTGAGCATTGAGGTTCCCACTCGTGAACACACAGAGGTCTGTGCGTCCACCTAAGGAAATGCCACCCCAAACACATAGCTACCTCCTCCGTAACTGTCTCTTTCACAGATATTACTGGGATGATAGCAGGTACCTCGTTCTCTCCATATCAATGTCCGGAATTACTCTGCAAGCAATATCTGGACTCATCTACGAAGAGTACGAACTTCCATTGCTCTTCTGTCCAGTTAGCATGTGTGCGTGCCCAATTCAACCACTCTCTCCAGTGACGTGACGATAAATTACTGGTCTTCTAGCATACAGACCTCCCTCATTACAGTAGAAACTGACACAACCTTCCCAGTGGCTACTGCAAGAGAGGATCGTAGCAGAGAGGGAGAAGACGTCCTCCCTCTCTTCCTGCTGTTAATCGCAAATATCGTTCTTGTACAGCTGTAATAACTCTAGCACTTCCTAGACTAAACCTCCGAGATGCAGAATTCGTGCTCAGAAATTGATTTCAGTCTATCGACCACAGAAGGACTCACATTCAGCAATTGTGCCACATCTCACTGGCTTTGGCCTGCTTCGAGCCGGCCAATAGCTCTCCACCGCAGTTCATTTGGTAAATGATGTCTCGAGGTCATTCCTACAAAATGGCTGTTTCGAATTTCTTTACTCACATTTACAACACAAAATAACGATCCACTCCAAAACACCCGTTTTTATACCGCTCTCCGATTATGCAAATCGACGCAACCTAGACTAATTTGCATACGATATGCTCACTCGGCATTACTTTACTGGTTACATGAACAAGTTTGGTGCGGATAGCACAATTTCTTTGGCGAATTATCGAGATTTTTCTCATTTTTCCTTAATTTATGGAAACCAGTGTATACTAGGAAACTTGATGCTTTTGATTCTAGATGTTTACTCAGTATCTTGGTCATTAGGTGGTTCAACTTTGTGTGTAATAATGAGGTTAGGCAAAGGAGTCGTCAACCTCTTTTGAGCAGCATATTGTGCAGAGAGAGACTCCGTTGGTTTGGCTATGTTGGTGGTATGCATAATTATAGATTAGCGAATAGGATTATGAACATTATGCCTAAAGGCTAAGAAAGAGTGGGAGCCCTAGAATGTGGTGGGCAGACCATGTCAAACATGACCTTGTTTAGAATTGGTCTACAGTAGCGAGATTCAGCAGATGTAGCTCAGGAGAGATGTGTTTGGAGAAATAAAATGCATAATCTTGCGTAGTCCATGGCTGCTTGAGGATGATGATGATGATGATGATTGTTTCTAACGTAACTGGACCCCTTTTTGCCATTCAATCTTCTGATTTTAAAATACACCACAGGAAAAAAATTGCAACACCTGGAAGAATAATGCCATTTTACAGAAATGCAGGCTGTTAGCATACACCAAGATGTGGGATTGATTACATTATCAAAAAAAAGGTATGGAAAATTCCCACTTTCCTACCTGGTAAAGTGGTATAATTAGTATGATGTTGAACTGCCCCTCTCAGCAATGCATTCATGAACACGTCGAGGAAGGCTATCATACAGCTCTATAATGTGCTCCTGAGGGATAGAATGCCAAATTGCGTGAGGTCGCTGTTCCATTTCAGTGACAGTGGTTGGTACATACTTTGAGTGTTGGAGCTGTGGCCCATCATGTCCTAGAAGTGTTCAATAGGTCAAATGTCCGGCAAGCGTGCTGACCATGGTAGTATCTGAACGTTTTGATTGTGTAGGTGCTGCAGACTAATTTGCAGGCTATGTGGGAACGAGAGTTATCTTGCTGGTAAAAGGTTCCGTGCTGCTGAACAAATGGGACAGCCACTGGCTGCAAAATGTTGGAAACATATCATTGGGCAGTTAGAGATCTCCTTATGATGAGAGATCCCCCCCCCCCTATGTTCTGACAGAGATGTCCACCTAATGGCACCCCACACCAAGACACCAGGTGCTGGAGCTGTGTGATGATGTCGCACGTACTGCATGGCGTTCCTTTCCCCTGGATAGTGGCGAACACGTTGGCTACTGTCGTGCTGACGAAGACAAAAACGTGATTTGTGATTAAACACCACGGAATTCCACTCTTGTCCGTTCCAGTTCTGTCTGAGGTGACACCACTGAAGAAGTGCTTGCATGTGGGCAGATGTGAAGGGCAAACGCAGTGCCGGACATAGGCTCGCAATGAAAACTGTAAGAGCGTGTTGTTTACCGCCCGCCTAGCAGGTATTTAATGTGTTACCTGTTGCCAACCCCTTTGCAGTTGCACTGTAGTCGCGAATCTGTCACATAATGCCATGCATCGCAAATGTCGGTCCTGTCGCTCTGTGGTCATATGTCATCGTCTTCCTGATCCTTGTTGACGTATGCTGTATTCTTCTTCAGCTCACTGTTGCCATATGTGTACGCTGGTGCTGGGATTGTGGCCAACAAGGTTGGCCATATCTCTGTTTGATAAACCAGCTTCTCTAAGGCCGATTATTCTTCCACACTCAAAGTCTGTTAACTGTTGGAACGACTATCGACGTTTGCGTAAGGGCATCTTTAGTGGTTTAGAACAATTTCCACAACGTTTTGTCAACCAGGAAGCTTTGGTTGCATTTATCTGAGTTGGACTGCTCCGCACTTGTGACGTCAGTTCGCGCCTATCCAAACGTTTCGATCGTCCTGCAAACTGGGTTGGGTTGGATTGTTTTATCTCTGAGCGGCACTTTTTTGCAAACCATGGGCTAAATGGCCAGGTCACAGGGACCCCGAAGGCTCAGAGAAGATTGGGGGAGGGGACCTACTAGACAGCTGTTACGGGGCAGATGGAAGCCTCCCGTCAAGGTCATCCAGAGAGTTCTTTAACGTACACAATATATGTCTCTCCCGCACACGGTGCCACGGCTTAACGTCCCATCCGACGGACGGCGAACTTTCCAAGCCCATCGGTGTCCCCTACTGACCATGGGCAGGGCGGAGAGTTTTGCAGAGATCAATCTCAATGCTGACCCAGCTGGGACTGTCCTGCAAACCTAATCATTTCCATGCATTTCCATATACTATTGCCTCCCTAAATTTCGTCACATAACTTTTGCAAGTGTTGCATTTTTTATTTCCTGTAGTGTAATTCAATTTGGCATCGTAAAGGAGCAAAAAGCTCAAAGATCAGCTAAAATGTAACTATTTTTTTGCGTTTTTTATTGTTTTTTTTACTTGTACTAATATTGTTTTGACTTATATATGTAATCCTTTGTATTTGTATTGTTATTTTGTTATTATTAAATTATTATTATTTTAACTTCAGCTTTATTAATATGTAGATAGTATTATTTATTCCGCTTTTAAAACATGAATTGTTTTCTTCCTACCTAAATTTTGAATCTCTGACGACCAAGTTGCACGACAATCCAAATCATATACGCAGAAAAATCCTCCATTTGTGTGGCAAGTGCTCGACCCATGTGAAGAACTCGTAAAGGTCTTCAGCCCTTTAAGTACACCGCCTATCTAAATATTTAAAATGAGGCAACCACCAGAGTGGGGGTAAATAGTGAGAGATGTCTGCGAACCTACCGCTGGAAGAGGTGTGTGTAGGTGGGTGGATGGACTGTCTGCTGAGAATCTGAAGCTCTGTCTGCAACACACGTGACTGTTGCACCAATTACCATGGTAATGGGTTCCTCGGTGCATCTTATGCTTGCAGGAAATGGCCCCGTTGAGTTTGTTAAGCTAATTACGGAGCGGGCAGTGCACGTGGGAGGTCTGTTTGGGGAAGGAGATGCCCGATTCGTGTGATTAGCGGTGATTGATTGGATGTGATCTGATGGACACTTTGGTGGGAATGGCTAGTAGATTGAAGATGCGGTTAGCACTCCACTTCATTGATAAAATCGACAGCACATGTGGCCCTTGGTTGTTGCAGTTCGACGTGATCAGATTGAAAGGCGATCACTTTCTCGCAAACAAATTGCAGCTCAGGATTTTTGCTTTTTTGCAACTGCGATCGATGGCATCGTCGGATAATGGATGACTTCGATCGAAGTCGTCACCCTCGTCATGTGACCCGGTGTATGTCGAAAGTTTCGCATCCTTGCGAATATCAGGTCAATGTCTAAGTTTTCTTTCATAATATTGTCAAAATGTCAAAGTTTTCTTTCATAATATTAATCACGTTCTTTTCGGTTATTGAGCGAGCAGTTTTCACAGCTGATGTTTATTGCTGGCATGGAATGGTTCTTTTTCTTCTGCTTTCGCTTATTTTGTTTCTTTCCTTTGGTTGTTTATTCCCCAATAAATCTCGAATCAATCTCATATTTAATAAAAAAAATTATTTCAGTCAAGTGCCCAGGGTGGCGGATCATCCCGAAATTCTACGACGATAACATATTTTTTAAAGGTATAAGATTTCAGGAGCATCCCGTTAGCGGAGTGGTTCGAGCTCTTGGCTGCTGACCAGAAGGTCCAGGATAAGGACGATTGTTCCTTCTCGTGTGCTGTCCTTCTGTCGGCCAACATGCAATCTGAGGTCTCACTTTCCTCATAGACTTTCTCTATGACAATTCATACTGACAAGCTCCTCTGATATATCTATGGCAGTGTCTCGCAAACCTTTTTACTCTGCGTCACACTGAATCTAATTTTTTTTCCGCGGCACACTGAATCTAATTTTTTTTCCGCGGCACACTGAATCTAATTTTTTTCCCGCGGCACACCTAAAAAAGAATAAAAGCAAACTCTATATAATCGTCATTATATTTGCGCTTTGTTGAAGTCATCAGCCTGGTTTTACTTGAAGATTTGCTCTCGTTCTTTAATTCATAACTCGGTGTTTGTTTTAAATATTTGTCCATTCTATGGTTTGAAATAATCAAAAATTAATACCAAAATTTGGGAAAAGCTTGATAAATACTTACAAGATCCCAGTTGATAAAATCTGAAAGATTTTTATTATAGCACGTCGATAACACAAGTCAAGTCAAAATGAAATCTTTGGAATTTGAAATGAAAAAATTTGAAAAAGTGTCAATTTGAAAATCTTTCGCGGCACACAGTTTGCGAGACACTGATCTATGGAAATCAGCTGCTTGTGGGCTTCTAGCATCATTTATTTTCTGTCCAAAAATATTTTACGCCCAAGGATCTTAATTTCATATGTAAAAAATATGTCAAGTTAGAAGCAGTAAACCCATCTCTTGCAATCAGAATGTAAGCGACAATAATCGAAGCTACTTGCAGCAGCCAATTAATTAATAAGAACAATTTATTAAAGAAATACACTCGTGATTTGTTGTTTACCTCTGAGCGATACTTTTTGGGAACACAATGGGCTGAATGGCCAGGTCACAAAGACCCCAGTGATCAGAAAAGGTTAGTAGCAGGCGACCCATTGGACAGCTGGTAGTCTGTTGTCAAGGTCATCCAGCGCGTTTTGTAACTTGCACATGGAATGGTTCTCTCGGCCAAATAGCACCAGGGTTTTGCATCCCATCCGACGGACGACTGTCTTCCCAAGTCCATCAGCGCCTCCGACTGACCGATGGCAAAGCGGAGAGACTTGCGGAGATAAATCTCAACACTGGCCCGGCTGAGACTCGAACCTGGAAATTGCAGATTATGAGTCTGGTGCGCTACTGCGCTAACCCGACCCACTCATGGGTCTGGGGTAGATGGTCATGGGTCTGGTCATGGTCATGGGTCTGATCATTATGACCATCCTTGTCTCCACGAGAGAACATGTTCCAAAGCATGTAACCGTGACGTCACCAACTGGCGCGGAATATACACCGAAGAGCCGAAACGTTATGAACAGCGCGTCTTTATGCAAATCGAAGCAACTGCAGTTAAACGACGGTGAGTGTGAAGGTCACGAAAAGGTATAAATAACACCTGATACTAAGCTCTTTTAATCAGTGTTATTCTTGTTCTTTAGATAGGAAAGGCAGCGGACATAAGTGAGTTTGACAAAGGCCAAATTATAATGTCCAGACGACTGGGTTACAGCATTTCCGATATGGTAAGGCTTGTGGGATTCTCATGGTCAGCTGTGGTTACTACCTTCAAAAAGTGGTCGGAGGAGGGAAAAACCACGAACCAATGGAAAGGTGTGGGCCGACCACGGCTCATCGATGCTAAGGGTGAGCGAAGGTTATTCAGTATGGTACAAGCCAACAGAAGGGATACTGTGGCGTAACTCGCCCGTAATTTGAATGCTGGTGGTAGGAGATTGGAATGAATGCTGGTGTGAGAGAGGATTTGAATGTTGGTATCACAACATAGAGTGCATCGAACCCTGCTGAAAATTGGGGTGCGTAACCGCAGGCTGCTCCGAGTGCCCATGCTAATCTCGGTTCACCATCGAAAGCACCTACAATGGGCACGCAAGCATCAAAACTGGACCTTGGATAATTGGAAGTAGGTCATCTGGTCCGATGAATCTCGTTTCCTGTTGCACCATGTGGATGGCTGGGTACTTGTGCATCGTTTACCTGGGGAAGTGTTGGCACCAGGATGCACCAAGGGACGAAAACAAGCCAGTGGAGGAAGTGTGATGCTTTGGTCAATGTTCTGTTGGGAAACCCTGGTTCAGTCATTTATGTGCAGAAACTATGACGTCTACTACCTACCTAAACATCATTGAAGACCAGGTATATCCTTTCATGGCAACGATATATATCCCTCTAGTAGTGCCTTCTTTCAGCAGTATAATGTGCCATGTCACACTCCCAGATTGTTCGAGAATGGTTTTTTGAACATGAGGAAGACCTCCAAATTCCCCAGACATCAATCCAATCAAGCGTCTGTTATTTGTTTTTGAACAGCATATCCGATCTGCGGGGGCTCAACAAAGTAACCTACAAGAGTTAAAGGATCTGCTGGTAATGTGTTGGTAACAGATTCTACAAGACACCTTTAGAAATCTTGTAGCGTCCATGCCACACCAGGTAAGAGCTGTTTTGGTGATACGTGGAGGACCAACTTTATATTAGGCAGGTGGTCATAATGTTTTGGCTCTTCGGTGTATATAGAGAGCATGGGCAGGGCGTGCCACTTCGTTAGTACGAAACCCGTGCGATGGTGAAAGGGAAGCGTTTGAACGGGGAATGATGATCGGTGTGAGGAAAGCGAGGACCAACATCTCAGCAACGGAGGCATCGTTAGCTGTTTAAGGGCCACAATAGTGAAGGTGTGGTGGAAATGGTGCGAAGAGGGACAGACATCCACCCAATATGCGGGATAGGGGAGATCATCACTTGTTGGCAGTCGAGGTTGGCACATGCTGTCGGGGCCAACAGACGACTCACAATTCCACAATAAATGACAGACGACAACCAGGTAGCACAGAGAAACTTTTCCGATCACGCATTCCAGCGGACACACTTGCGGAGTCGGTGACTCTTGTTGACCAACTTCATCAACATCTCCGCCTGCATTGGGCACGAGAGTACCATGACTGGACATTCGATGACTGAGAAAGAGTCGCCTGGTCTGATGTGTCCAGGTTCCAGCTCCACCATGCCGATGGGAGGATGCATTTTTCACGCCATTCAGGTGAACAGCTGTAACCAAACTGCGCCATTGAAAGGAAACAGGTTTGTGGCGGTATCACTGGGTCCTCTCATCCCCGTTGAATACCACCCTCACTGCCAGAGGCTACCTAGCCATTGTTTTGGACTAAGTGATGCCTTACATGATGACCTTGTATCCGGATGGCATTGGACTCTTTCAGCAAGACAGCGCCGTCATGTCACAAAGTCCGCATTGGGCATGAATGGTTGGAGGATCAACCATTTTGTGTGTGCTCCCTGGCCTCCAAATTCCCACAACATGAATCCCATTGAACGTTTGTGGGATGCAGTGGAATGCAGGAATCGCCGGTTCACGCCAGTATCTAGCTCCATCGATCAACCCCGAGACGTCAATCTGTCTAGCTGGTACAGAATATCTGAGAACACCTTCCGCATTCTAGTGCAGTCGATGCCACACGGGGCTGCAAGCGGTTATCGGGGCGAAACGTGGCCTAACATTCTATTAGGCAGGAGATCATAATGTGATGGCTGATGAGTGTAAGGCCAGATTTAGGGGGAGGGGCATGCCCTCCTTCAAAATACTAGTAAGTGTAATAAACACAGAAATTATTAAAGATTTAAATTTCATGCATTTTTCAAGTAATTTTTTAAACACCTGAAAATCGTAGAGGGAAATGTTATACTGCATTGGAAATCTAGCCTCTTAGCCCCCCCCCCCCCGCCGCCTCCCTTTTACATTTTTTTCTGGATTGGGCCTGATCGAGTGTATATATTTAAGACATTTCCTTTCATCCAGTGGACAATTGATTTCATCGGTCAGTTTCAATGATGCCGCCAATACGTCTGTTGTGTTTTGGCACTTCCGAATTCAAACATGTCGTTGTTTAATTTGAAATTCCGTATTTATTAGAATACAAGAGGTAACTTTTTCCTTTGAAATGTGTCTGAATATAAGATGCGTATGTCTTTTTAGTATCTGGAGATTTTCATAATTTCCAGTTTGAATAATTATCTTCTTAGTTTTCGGTGAAAATTGTTACCGTCGATGTTTATTTGCTTATTTATTTATTTATTTGGGGTTTTACGGCGCATCAGAACTAAGGCTGTTCTGTGACAAACAACATTATGTTAGTTAGAAAACTTTTAAAATCCTATGGAAATTAGCTCTTGTGAGAATCCGCTCTGCAAGGATAGAAAAGGATTCCCTGTTTATTTCAGCCCTTGACTGGTAATCATGTAAACACTTAATCTTGACTGGTAATCATGTAAACACTTAATCTTGACTGGTAATCATGTAAACACTCGGCGTTGTTGTCATCAACACAATTATTCTTCCCCCCCCCCCTTCACACGTGCTTCAGCTTATTGGCTTATTTGGCGCGTTTTGTTGCGTAGTTCTCAGAATGTTGCTTTCGATTGTTATAATTTAAAATCTCAGTGTTGTATGTGCCTAAAACTTCGGTCTTGTTTACATTAGTATGTTTTGAAAAAGGAAGAAGCAAAAGAATTCTATCTTATTTATTTTTGTAGGTTTACTTTTCGATATTTTATGTCCCAAAAATTTTCATTTTGTTTACTTTTAAAAATTCTCAATAATTTATGATTTTAAAATCTCCGTTTTCAATACTTTATCTCTCTTTGGCTTATGCACCTGAAAGATTGGATCTGTTCCTGTTTGCAGCTTAAGTTACGAATAATTTATGGCGCCAAAGTGCCTTCTGGTGTTATACGGCAGTTTAAGCACTTTAGACAGTTATCAAAATTAGCTGTGTCACAACGTATTCTAAAACTTAATTGAGTAGCGAAAAGAAAAAGAACTTCTTTAAATGACTGCTAAATAAACCCAGATAATTTACGTGTCCAGTACAACACTTTCCATTTCGCTACAAAGCTAATCGGTCATCTACTGTGACAGTTGTGCTTGGTGCTTTCAATTCAGCACGTGCCCTCGCCTTTCCCAAGCTAATCATTCTAATGGTAGACAGACACAATGCAGTTGCTGCCTCTTGCACATCACTGCATTCTGCTAACATACACAATGGGGGGAGGTCGCTAACCCTAAGATAATTAAAGAGCGCCTGAATTTAATAGCAGGATGATGGCCGAGGGTGGTGCTTTCCCTTTTTGCAGTGAAAATGCAGTTAAGACCCCTTCTTCTGCTTTCTATCTGCGAAATGTCTTTCTAAAGAAAGGAAAGAATGTTGCTTTGACATATAGGAATATTGGTTTGGGACAGGCGACAAAATGCAGCAAAGGAGCCACTCCTCTTTATAAGATGTAATGTGGGACACAGTGGTGGCGGCATTAAGTAGCTGCTACTTCTGTAAGTAGGCTAGGGGAGGCGAAAGGTACCCAAATGAATCACTGCTTTCCAAAGGTGCCATATAGGACATACTAGGAAAGGCACCAAAGGAATCACTACTTTTGTTAACAGTGGGTCCCCTTCCCAAAACCTTCTCTGGGGGGCCCTCCTTGTGACTTGGCCGTTTAGCCCATTTTGTGTAAAAAAAGGCGGCTCAGGGGAAAAACAACCCAACCCAACTTTTATGAGTTTTCGTGAGTGATGTAGTTATCTAAAGGCACTAAAATAGTGACTGCTTTTTTAAGCTGTCCTGCAGGGCATAGTGGTGAAAGGCCCCAAGAAAACCATTTAGTAGTGGTCTTTGATTTTGCAAGGTTTCGAGCAGAACTGCTTCGCAAGTTCCATTGTTGAGAATATTATAAGCTATATAGAGAACATTACATCCGAAGGTGGATTTACTTTTAGACTCAAGCCTAGAGCGACAAATTTCTAGGTGCCGCAGTCTTTCCGAAATAAAATTAATAATGATGAATATCAACTGCAAAAGAAACAAATCACCATTGGCGGATGTAAATCCCTCGAACATGATATTCTACCTCCAGAAATTCCAATTTTCAGCAAAACCAGAAAGCAAATAACACATCTTGGCAAATCGTCCAGGGAAATTTATTTTCAAGTAACACTAACTGATAGAAAGAGCGGGAGTTTTTTCTATGTCGGAAGATAAATCTGCGGAATCGGCTGATTTCGCTTTTCAGAAAACTGGTCACCTTACCATAATGGCTTAAGTGACCACATCACAAGGACTCAGAATTCGGTAGGACACTAACTGGACAGCTGTTAGGAGAACCACTGGACAACATTTAGGAGATCCACTGGACAGCTTTTAGGACACCCACTAGACAACTATTAGAAGACCCACTGGACAGCTGTTAGGAGACCTACTGGACAACTGTTAGGAGATCCACTGGACAGCTTTTAGGAACCAACTGGACAGCATTTAGGAGACCCACTGGACAGTATGTAGGAAATCCACTGGACCACTATTAGAAGACCCACTGGACAGCTGTTAGGAGACCTACTGGACAACTGTTAGGAGATCCACTGGACAGCTTTTAGGAACCAACTGGACAGCATTTAGGAGACCCACTGGACAGTATGTAGGAAATCCACTGACAACTATTAGAAGACCCACTGGACAGCTGTTAGGAGACCTACTGGACAACTGTTAGGAGATCCACTGGACAGCTTTTAGGAACCAACTGGACAGTATGTAGGAGATTCACCGCACAACTATTAGAAGACCCACTGGACAGCTGTTAGGAGACCTACTGGACAACTGTTAGGAGATTCACTGGACAGCTTTTAGGAACCAACTGGACAGCATTTAGGAGACCCACTGGAGAACTGTTGGGAGACCCATTGGATAGCTGTTAGGAGACCCACTGTACAGCATTTTGGTCTACTGGTGTCTACTGGATTATCTCGATTTGAACTGTTAGGATAGGAGACCCATTGGGCAGTTTTTAGCTTTAAAATGTACAAATAATCTCTTAAATAGGAAAAACCATGAAGGGTGAGCAAAATTAGTGGATGAACATTTCAGTATAAAATTTCTCTTCCCACTTTAATGGGCTTTAAAGATTTTTTGAAAAAGGAATTAATATCTTTTCACCTCCATTCTAGTTATTAGCATTCTCAGAAAAGGGGGGGGGGGGGTGCGGATCTCCTCTTTTGATCCGGGCCTTGCAGAAAGTATCGCACTCTCTTTACGAGGGGACGTCACATCTGATGAACTCTCCTTTGATGGAAGTTTTAAATGATCGAGGGCAAGGTGAGAATGGGTGGCTGGAAAAAATGTCTGCCATGCACAGGACACGCATACATACAAAGCGTGATCTAGGGGTATGTATGTACGTATGTATGTATGTGTTTCCCATTCAACTTTCTGTGAATTTGGTGTCATGACCAACTCTAGGCATATCACGTGCAGTGAGTACAGACCCTCCCACCTCGTGAAATAGCCTAGTCTCGTCATAAGTCTCTACCTATAGTAACATGTGAATTTCATGTGACCACCTGATCGATCCATTTTTCCTTCCACCAACGCTCAATGGCCAGCAACACACGCATTTCTTGGAAGCGAAACCACCTGCATTACTGGAACACATTCCATTAGCAACACTACGTCGCATGTGGTTCGTGCACGATGGAGTTCTAGCACAGTTTGGCCTCACTGCTCGAGAACATCTCAATCGCATGCATCCTGCCATTTGGATTGGTAGAGGTGGACAACTTCATGGCCTGCACTTCTCTCCCGATTTGAAGTTTAAGTTCAAATTTGTTATCATTAGAAATTCTACGTTAAATTTAAATAACATATAAACAACTGAAAAGCACAACTAGGTTGTTGTAGTGCATATTACATTTCCTGGTACAATAAATAAGTTAAAATAAGTTTTAAGAATGAAGAAAAAATGATAATTAATTAAAAGATAATAATGATAATTAATTAACAGATCAATCAATTGCTTAATGACGACAATGATCAGAAAATCCTCTGGATTTCTTTTTACGGGGGACACTGTAAGGCTGATGTTCACGCCACCCCGGTCTCTAATATGAAAGCTCCTTTGTGAACGGATCGTGGATGGTTGTCAAATAATTGCACTCTGGAAAGTTCGACAGGCGACGAAAGACCTTGCGAGGCGTTCACTGCTGCTCACGGAGGGCATTTCGAATGTATGCTCTGATGTAGACTTGCATAATTGTTCTCACCTATCACGTACAGTGTGCTCTAATAACTGGAATGAAACTAATTAACTTCACATTCTTTCTCACTTACACTCTCAAAATGTGTTCTAACTCGGAAGGGAAGCGTCTCTGGCCAAATCGAGAGTGATGCAGCCGTTTGCTTTATATCGATCTTAGTTGGTCTCAGACAAATGTAGAGTAGGTCCTGAAAGATATCAAAAAGTCTGAAACTAGTAATTCCTTTATATTTTTTAAGCTTTCAAATATAAAATCGAAACTTCTATGAAGGTACAAAAGCGAATTCTAACCAGGAATTGCCTGCAATGATTGACCCATATCCAAGCATAGGGAGGAAAGGCGTCACACTATTTCTTTAGGGTGTCATTTAGGACATAGTGATGAAAAGCACCAACACTCCTTTAGAAAAGTCTCATAAATGTTTGCGTCATGCCATTGTCTATAATGTACTTTTTTGCTATGCTACGAAGGTGTCTGTGTGCTTGGGACTGTTACGACGCAAATTGTACTGGATTTTTTTTTTTGCAATAGGCACGCTGAAAGAATGGAGACCGTGCTTGAAGTATTCATTATAAAGAAGTAGAACAGATTAATGATGCCGTGTCTAAACTAATTGGAGAAGCCCTCATCTTATCCATGGCTTACCCTATTCCTCCTCAAAGGAAATTTATTAAAGAAGTTAACTGAAAATTAGTGTTATATTCTCCAGTTCTTTAACAGTAACAACGTCATTTGCATTCAGTCAGGAAGACGCCGTGCTGAATATCTGATTCATTTTCCTCTTGTTAAAGCCGCAAGCGCAAAAAACGAAGGGAAACATAAAATGGTGAACGGAAGAAAATGAAAGTTATGGATGCAACGTGATGTGTGTAATCTTGGGATGAAACAGAATATCAGAGCATACAGAAAAAATTAAGCGCATGCGCAACTGGATAGACGAGAAATATTGCATCAGGATAATGCGCACAAATGTAGAAATAATGTCCCCACTGTCCTTGATATGATGTGTGCCCCGGATGAAGCTTTAGAGCTACAATTTGCATGGAAGAAATTTCAGAGTAACAATTTGCCCCGCTGAAGTTTTACATTCACAATTCGTAGAGATCAAACCTCAGAGCTACAACATCCACTGGTGCTGCTTTAGAGCCACAATTTGCATGGTTGAAGCTTTGTAAGACTCCTTTTTTTGTCTAAAGATTATTTGAGACTTTGACTTAGAAATGAATCCTAATTTGCAGCAAAATATCTCTCAGAGGGGGAAAACAGACGAGCTTAACAACAAGCACCTCGCATGTGTGCTGGTCACGAAGTGCCAACCTGTTTTCCATACTTCGTTGACCTTAATAAACGACATCGCTCTTTAATGTCTCTTGAGAGAGAAATAAATGAAGGAGTGACAAAGGAACCTACTCACTCAAATCAGTCCTTAAAGCTCACGATTCTGGTTATTACACAATTGGATTATCGAGAAGAGGAACCAAAGTTGTTAGGAAATATTATACAGCGATATGATTTCTCCGTTTTCAAATCAGATGAAAACAATGGATGAACTGAGAACACCATCACTGACTAGTTACTAAGAGTGATGTGTGGAGAGAGTGTGCTCCACACAGAAATTTTCAAGAGATCGGGTCTTTCCATTGCTTTAGGGAGAGTCAGTCCCAATAGCTTTTCTGTGGGAGGGGTTGTACTTTGGTTTCTGTCTTCGATTCCAGGGTTGAGTTGGTGTTCTTTTACCTCTGAGTGGCACTTTTTTGCACACAATGGGCTAAATGGCCAGGTCACAATGACCCCGAAGGCTCAGAGAAGGTTGGAGGAGGAGAGATAATGAGTTTCAAGCTGCAATTTAATAAAATAGTCAGATTTATTTTCGTTTCTCAGATATGCGTATTCATTGAAATTTGAAATACATCAATCCGTAATTTAAAAAACAACGTACTGCAGATTTTTCAGCAATATTTGAATTCAGCACCCCAAAATTAGTTAAAAATATCCTATTTGACCAATGTTATAAAAAAAAAGTTTCAATTTGTTGTAGTGTTATTTCATTATCGGCTTATTTTTTTTCTTTTCATTTTTGTCCTTTTCACTTTCTCTTTTGTCTGCATGTATTCAACTTTTGTTAATTTTTTAAAGATAAATTAAAAATTGTTATTGATGAAATATTAGCTCTACCTGGGCCAGTAGTTAGTCTATTTGGGTTACTTGGTCTTTGTATTCTTAACCTGCGGAGCATGTCCTTGTGTAAATGCTTGCATGTTTCGTGAGAAACCAGAACAAGCCTAATAGAGCGTTCAGATCATCTCCGTCCTTTGTGTAGGGAAGTACTTTGTGCCTTTTTTTATTAAAAAAAAAATTACGATTGGCATTTTTTGAATCTTCCAATACATTTAACAGCATCCACTAACGGTGGAAAATTTTGGAAAATGGGAAAATTTTATAAGAATATTGCAAACGATTTATTTATGGTATAACTCCGAAATTTTGAACTGACAGTATGCCAAAGTGTTTGCATTGATAGAAGCGAAATGTTTCCTTTCCCCCAAAAAAGGTGGTAGTGATGAAACGCAAATCATCAGAATGCTATGATTATTATTTTGCTTATTTACAGGAGCCGAAGAATGAGAATAAGTATATATTACACACAGATACACCAGAAATAAGCACTGGACACATTCTGGAACTACATTTCATTTATCAAAATTTAAAGCATATAACATTTAATGCTCAACTTATTACTTAGTTTACAATTCAATTTAATATCTAAACGAAGTCCACTTCATACTACATCCTAACAGACATTGACATCTTTGTAAAGTCACTATCGCAGACTCTTCCTTTCAAAATGTTCGTGAGAATCCTTCGTCCTCTCATACATTCTTGATGTGAAATTCTAGTAATGCACTCCATTATTATCACAAGAAACGATCGCTTTATAGGAAATATTAATAGCGTGCTTTTCAATTGTTAGATTAGGTAATTTTAGTTTGTGCAGAAACTTTATTAGGTTTCCAATAATCGTTTCGCACCTCATTGATCCAATTCCTCTTAACTCTCTGTCTCTTCCTTCTCTATTTTTAGCACAAAAATTGTCCAACTTGCACCTCTTGTGATCAATCATCCACTTAACAACGCCAAATGATAGCAAACTCACGAACTGTGTACACGTTCTTCGTGACAGTTAATCGTCAAAGCTATTGTCCAATAATAATTTCCTTGTCAACAAATAGCAACAAACTTCTATTAAGGTATTAATTTAATGATCTCACATACACGCAAACCTTTATCTTTATATTTATATATATCTTCAGAGAGAGATAGTGTTGATAGATATCCGACAAAACAACAATGAAACTATGGATCTAAGATAAAAATCCTTCCCTGAAAGTATTAACCCCTCAGAAAATGCTTTCCTGGACTTAGTAAGAAAAGACCATGAAAATATTCTTGCTAGCCTTTGTCCATCAATCAGAAACCTGTCTCGCTAATAATTCGAGTTTTGCGCCCCATTCGGGAGAAGATTTTTTACACTTGCCTTATTGGAAAAAAGAGACAACGATAGGTAGCAGCTAATTGAATTCAGTGAATGCTTGCTACACCCTCCCTAAACTGATCTCGATGCTTTTCCTGAATGCTCTCGACACCCCTCTTGATTGCCACCAGTTCCTTCCCTCCTCCTCCTCCTCCTCCTCCTCCTCCCCCATCACTTCTCCTGGATGTCGTTCGTCTCCTGGATGTAGTCAGTAGCATAACTAAAGTGGAATTTTTTTTCATGGTGGGAGAGGATGTCTAATGTTTTTGGGACAATTGTTATGCGCTGATTTTACATCAGGCATACGATTCTTTTTTTTTAAATTAATTTCTTACTGGATTGAGATTTTTGTTTTTCTCCGACACAAGGGAACCCACTAACAGGGTGGACACGTCAGGAGTGGGCGGAAGTCGCGGCTGCACCGACGGGCCACACACACGGGACATCCAGCGCCCAGATCTCAGGACATTCGATGTCACACGGCACAGCGCCCGTGGGTGGATGGCAGGCAGAATCGCCATTTCTTCTCTTGCAGTGGAGGTTCAGCTGGGATGGTCTGGGGGCGCGAAAGTCTGTTGACAACTTTAGTGCCGATTTCACAGGAGAAGCTGTGTTCGCCTCCGTAGCAAATGCAGATGCAGAGCTGGACAATCTTGTCCAGTGTTGTAGTAACGAACGAGGGATCCCGTTTTTCCCAGGCGGCGATGTCAACCTCACAGACCCCCTGGGGAGAATTTATCACTCGTAAGTTCCTCTGCAGATGCTACGGATGGTTTGCACATACCATTTTCGTGGGAAATCAAGGGGGAAGGGACGTGGGAAAATTGTAGCGAGGAGCAGACAGGACTGAGATTTTGGAGGGAGCAGTTGGACCCGAGAATTGGAACAGGGCAGACAGCACTAAGATTTTGGAGAGAGCAGTTGGACGGGACGGGCCAGATTCAGTATCAGTATATCGGAATCAGTGGAAATGAGTGCAGGACTTTGAATAAACAGCCGTGTGCTTGGATGCGTTAACGCAACGACTTCCCTATGAGTGAGTGGCTCCCTAAAATGAGAAGCAGAGAGACGAGAATTTGCTTCCGAAGCGCCTACTAGTGAAGGGCACCCTCCCCTTCCCAGCATGACCGCCTCTCTTCGCCGCAGCCAAATTAGCGACGGAGGTGTCATTGGCTAAAACGACGAACTAAGGAGATGATCCCCACCCGGTTCTGGAGTAGCGATGACCTGGCCGTAATCCGATGCAGCTGACGGACGAGCTGAGCACTTAGAACGGTACGATTATCCTTCCTTTAGTTGCGTCCCTTCCTTTCACCATACGTTGCTATCCTTAATTTTAGATTTAATTGTAAAGGGATTCCACAGTTCCATAATCCGTTTAATTCTTTAAGTTTTTTTTTTTAAGTTCACGCTAGATGATTGATTCTTAGAAGGTTAATTGTTTTGCCTGTACTGTTAGATATTTTGCTTCAATAAATATTGTTATTCTTTTATGTTTTCCATAAACCTGAGTTGTGCATCATCATTAGAGTTCCTATTAATAAAAACGTCTTCCCCTAAGGAGACGGCCTGGGATTTTTGCGGCCCGCATTGTCTAATTAAGGGGATAATCCGTAATTGGGCAATGTGGGAAACACAACGCCACAGATTTAAATTTGCATATTTCTACTTATACTTAGAAAGTGAATAGTGCTTGCAACCGCGAGGTGCGCACAACACAATTTCTGACACACTTTCTTAAATTTTATTCTTACTATAAGTTCGTTGTATAGAATATTCTTCTGCGCAACTTGTTCTTTTGCATATAATATTATTCTCTATTTCTGTTGCTTTGTACAACTTCGTTTGTACAGAATATTGTTTCCTATATAGCCATCAACAATAATGTTAAAATGCAAAATGATTGGAGAATTTATGTTTTATTTCCCCTTAGAATATAATCTGTATATGGCAGCAAACTGAGAGTAAATGAAGCATCACTTTTGCCATCATTTTGTAAAAGACTTCATGAAAAATCTAGATTTTGAAACTTGGCATCTTAATGGACCAAATCGTCTCCCATTTCCGCGTTCCAAATATGGAGTAAAACACGTCAAGTAAAAGTTTCATTCTCTAAAGGGAAGAGTGTTTTTTGCTTTGCGGCGAAAACTTAGAATCGCTGCCGATTACGAACTCTAGCATTGCATAATAAATGAAGCAACATCTTCTACAAAAGATAAATCCCCTTTAATCAGCCTTAAAGATGAAGATGTTTTTGATGTTTTATTGAGAGAAATGACTTACTAAATGAAGCATACAGCACATTACGCAGCCGCATTTCTAGCCCGTCTAAACTCCCTAGGCATGGGGATTAGAATCGAAAAACACACAAAACACCCACGGTTCATCGAACCACAGTAAACAACTCTGACATGCGTATTTTACCTGCGGTGCCTTGTAATTTTCCAGCACATTCTATCTATTGGGGCGTAACTGCCTCTTGGAGCCAAAAGAAGGCAAAGCGGGCGCCTGCAGAGGCAAGCTTTCACTTGGAAGTAAGGACGCGTGTGCAACACACGACTTGAAACCCCCAGGGGGAAGAGGTCGACTAGTAGTGGGTCTTTGGAATCGGATGGCGTTTCGGTAGGAAATATGGCAAACACTGCAACGACAGATAAAAGAATGAATACGACTTTATTATCATTATCCTTCCGAAATTGGGCAGTTGAAAAACCTTTTAAAGAGAGTAATTTTAATTTTTCTACTTTCTTTTCGTTTCTATAATATTTTAAGTCAGCTTAGACAGTGATTGATAAAATTGTGCGAAAATGGCGAACTTTGTTAAAAAAAAATTTATGATATGAAAACAAAACAAGAAGTAAATGTACTAATCAAAAAGAGATTTCTTTTAGGTGAGTTCAATTTAATGAATAAAATTATCAAACATAAATAATAATAATTTAAAAAATAAACTCTATTAGAATGAAAACGAATTCATAAAAAAATTAATTGCATATAAATCTATACAGTGAAGCATAACTTAAGTTCTAAAAGCCAGTGGTTTAGTATAAGGGGCAACTGGAGAGACTCTGAGACTGCGCAGTTGATGCTTCCAGAGTTGAAATCGGAGGTGGGCAAACTTTAGAGGTTCACTTCATAAGCTTTCACTAACTTCGCTGGCAACGCAAGAAATGTAAATGTGAATGCTTAAGGATGCTGAAAATGAAGTTATGCTTGATACATACAGGAAATAGACAATAATTGATAATCATATTTGGTATAATAATTAGCATAAATCAAACCATTGGGAAGAAATGTACTCAACATATACATTTTTCAAATTTAAAATCCCTTCTCAAATTAAACAGGCTACAATTTTTTCCATTGCTAGAGACAATGGCAGTCGGATGGAATGATTTGAATTATTTGACGGGAAGTACCTAGTCCACGAGCAGTAAGTTCCAGTGGCGTAGGAAAGGTTGATTGTGGGGGGGTGGGGGGGGGGGTGAGTTATGACTTTTACCCTTGAATAGCGTATATTTTCTAAGGAATTTCCCGAAAATCAGACTCAAGATATGAAACTCCTCCCCCATTGGAAGTTTCTGCGTATGCCACTGGTATGTTGTATAATAATAAAATAAATAAATACCCCCTCAAGCAGCTGCTTGCCACAGAGATCTGACAGGAGTCTGTCAGTTTATACGCCACACTAGAAGGTCTATGAGGATGGCAGGACCTCAGCAGAAAAACGACACAAACAGCCATGCCTTACCCGGGGCTCGAACCCAGGTCCCTTAGATCATTAGCCAAGCGCGCTAACCACTCGGACATGGGACGGCTCAAAAATTGTCAACTGCACGCGGTGTTCCCAGGTGGTCACCCTCCCAAGTACTGGCCGCGCCCAAAGCTGCTTAACTTCGAAGATCAGACGAGAACCGGTGCTTTCAGCTTGGTATGGGTACCGGAACATTTTTTGCGGAGGGGGAAAAGGGCATGGAGGGGAACATTGTTTTGGGGAGGGAAGTATTGGGGGATAAATACTCATGCTGTTTTAATTTATGAGTTTGGTTGCCTCTGATTCTGAGCAGCACTTTTTATGCACAACATTGTCAAGTCACAAGGACTCAGAGTAGATTGAGGAAGGGGTTGGCTTGTTTTACCTCTGAGCACCCCCCAGGGGAGGGAATTGGTTTTGATTTTGTGAGCTCTGTGCGTTTATAAGAGTAAAAAGTGATTATAAGGCCATAAGCCAGATTCTTGTTGTACTTCGTATAATCAAAGCCAATTCGAGGAGAGAGTACTTTGTCGTAGTCTAGGGGCTCCCTCCTTGGAGGAGAGTTTAACGCTCTCTCCGACAAGCAAAAGTATTAGCTGCCTGGTGTGAACCCCAGGGTACCAGGTAGCGATGGCTAGTGAAGTGAGTGAAGCGAGTGATATGGCCTCTCAAGGGAAGAGTGCCATTCTCAAAACAAATGGACTGTTCGGAGAACTAGACTCCATATTAAACAGTAGTGCAAGTAAGGTGACTAAACAGCAAGGTGCTGAGATCAGAAGCCTGTTCAGCAAACTGCAAGATGTAGTGCACGAACAAGAGTTGAAAATCAGCAACCTCGAGGGCAGTGTTGGCTGAAAGAGAAACGACTGCCAAAAGTAAGACGTCAGTCACAAAAAGTTACACAGAAGTGAGAAAAAGGTCATTGACACCTAAGCCCGAGAAGCGAGATCAACAATATATAATGTTGGTATACCCTCAAGATGAGGGTCAGAGTTCAGAGGAACTCAAGAAGGATCTATTAAAGAATTTAGATCCAACTAAGATGAAAATTGGCATTAAGAATGTCAAAAAGATTGCAAAAGGCGGAGTTCTAATAGAATGTACTGATGAGATTTTCCATTTCTACATTAGTAAGTGCGTCCTAATTTTTGTTTATGATGTTTAAATGTCAAATTTACTGCATACAATTTTTTTTTAATAAATGTTGTCTTCCAATATTCTTCGATTACAATAAAATGAGAAATTACTCTAATTACTCCACTGGTGGACAAAAGCTAAGTTACAAACATAAAAGTTGATATATCAACATAACGCTAGAATTTAATGCAATTCGGTAGAGAGGTACGTCAGAACACGTGCAAAATAAGTAATACCACGTGAACAGTGCTTGCGCAGGCACGTGCAAAACGCCACTCACACAAGGCACGCTATAAAAGGGAACGCAGATATGGCGCTCGTCATATTGCATCTCGTACCCTCCAAAGTCTGTCACTTGCAAGAGGTGTTGGGGAACATTTAGACGAACACTCGGAGTCGCTTGAAGGATTCGGAGAGGTGGAAAGCCATTGGTAGGATGTTCGAAGGACAGACCCAAACTGCGGTTGCCAGAAAGCATATAATCTATCGAATGGCGACAATATCAGCAATCTGGGAATGTGTGTCGACGACAAGTTCCAGGCCAGCGAAGGGTCACATCCCAGGAGGACCAAAATCTGGCCTTAACAGGGAGAAAACATAGGGAGGTAACAGCCAGGCAACTGCCTGTCGAGCTCACCTGTGCTTCAGGTATGATGGGGTCAAGGAGAACTATCTGCAGGCGACTTCGTGAGAGGAGTCTATTCTAGAGACCTGGTTTGCCCCCTCCTCATCCCCTCTCAAAGAAGAGCTCTATGGACTTGGTGCAAGGCCATCACACCTGGACCGAAAAGCAGTGGCGCACGTGATCTTCACAGATGAGTCCCGTTTCAGTCTGACAATGACTTCCCTATTTGTGTTCATCTGGTGAGAATGCGGAATGCGCAACCAACCCTATGGATACCACTAGGGAGGAGGAAGTCTTTGGGTGTGGGGAGGTATGATGCTGGATGGCCATATGCCACTCTATGTGTTTGAGAGTGGCACCGTGCCTGCTAAAAGGTACATAGAAAAGATCCTTGATCCCTATGTAAGGTTGTTCAGGGATGCACCAAGTTCATTTTAATGGACGATAATGCTCGTCGTCGTAGGGTTCGGCTGGTCGACGATTACCTCGCGAGTGAGGGCATCCACAGAATGATTAAGATCTGGAGCAGGTCTCCTGATCTTACTATTGACCATGTCTGGGACGCTCTGTGGAGACGCACTGGTGCTCTTCAGCACCAGTGCGTCCCCCCATAGCTTCTTCCAGAAGCCTCCTACAGCTGCGATCTGCGCTAACAGAACAATGGCGTTTATTGCCATCGGAACGCATCCGTCATTTTGTCAGCAGCATGCATGATCCAGGGGCAGGGACGTACCCACAGGGTGGGCGGACTCCCCCCCCCCAAAGTCCTGTCGTCTTATGCGAAATCTCAAACTTGTCTCATCATCATCATCATCATCATCATCATCATCATCATCATCATCATCATCATCATCATCAACAACAACAACAACAACAACAACAACAACAACAACAACAACAACAAGCAGCCATGGGCTACGGAGGTCCAACCAGACCGTGCAATTTAGTTCTCCAAGCACATCTGTCCTGAGCTACATCTGCTGCATCTGGCCACTGCACACCAATTCTAACAAGGTCCTGTTTGACATTGTCTGCCCACCGCATCCTAGGTCTCCCCTTCTTTCTGAATCCTTTAGGCACACTGTTCATAACCCTATTCGCCAATCTATAATTATTCATACGGGCAACATGGCCAAACCAACGGAGTCTCTCTCTGCACAATATGCTGCTTAAAGGAGGCTGCAAACTCCTTTGCCTAACCTCATCATTGGTTACAAAGTTGAACCACCTAATGCCCAAGATACTGCGTAAACATCTAGAATCAAAAGCATCTAGTTTCCTGTTATCTTGTTTACAAAGTGTCCAAGTTTCACTACCATAACTAACCCTAGAAAGAACCAAACTATTATACAGTCTAATTTTAGTCTTTAGGTGTATACGCCTATTTCTCCACACTAAGCTTCACCTTTCAGCTCATTGTTTTTTTGTTTGACGACGCCAGAGGTGTTTATGTGTGCGGCCTAGCGTTATCATGCTGAAGCAATGGCCCCCTTGAGAGTGATCAGTGTCGGTTACTTATGGAGTGGTGCTTGGTGCACTCTCTTTACTTGTGTGTAGAAATCACCAGTGATATTTTGGCTCTTGGGAAGCAACTCGAAATCCGGGAGCATGATCTTTTCCCTTGCAGTGGATTCTGGCACCGGATCCGTGTCCACATGGTGTTTCCGATGCCTCATACTGATATAACAGAGCTCTCTCTCATCAGCAATAGCGATTCGGCCTAAAAACGGTTTGCGATTTTCGCATGAAGAGAGAGAGAAACACGAGTCTTCTGGCTACATATCTTATTTCCATCCGGCAGTTGGTGAAATATCCATTTGCAGAGTTTTTTTTTTTGCACTTTTCCAATCGCTAAAGTTGCCTGCAGATGGTCGATTGAAAGGTGCCAAGAGTATCCTTTTGTATTTCTTCCTGCTCAGCATTCACCAACTTTTCCAATATTTTCTTATTAATCAAAATCGCTGACTTGATTTCTTCCTGGGGGTCATCTTACGAGCTTCTATCACCAGTCTGAACTTTTTGAACCGTATTTAGCACATTTGAACAGATAAACATTATTTCCGAAAAAACTGCAAATGCTTTTTGTTGCATGTAGAGCAGAAGTTTCCAAACTCATTTGTCCTACCGCCCCCTTTTCATAAAAAAAATTACTCAGCGCCCCCCTGGAAATCTACCTTCTTTAAGCGAACAAACAGAAAGATGCAGACAAATTTGGGTTCTTTTTGTATCTATATTTCTACCTAAGTCTTACAACATAGTAAGGAAAGATGTTGTTGTAAATAAGACACCTTGAAGCTTGAAATTATAAAATTTTTTATTAAAATCAAACATAGTAACATTCGCATTACATACAGAAAATTAAGATAACGAAGGATAATTTTATGTGTTTATTTGGAAAATAAAGTAATCACTACGACTTTAACTCTATGTTACACAACAGATGAAACATGTACGAACGGTTTTTCCAAATTTTCTTATCTTCCCTTCTTTCTTTATTCTTCTACCGCCCCCCAATTGCACCCGAGGCTACTAACGACCCCCCTGGATCGTTCCAGCGTCCCCCAGAGGGCGGTATTGCCCACTTTGGGAAACATTGATCCAGAGCATTCCCTTTAGAATTCGTAACGAACAGGAGATTATTCAACCGACATCTTGAATTGCTCTAAACAGGAAATCAGCAACAAGAAGAAGGAAACCAAATGACGTGGAATAATCGTCATAATCATCACCTTTATTTTAATTTCATATGCTACTAGGCCCGGGTGATCTCATTTTGTTGTTTAAGATATGACAGTTTATTTAACAGACGCCATTTCCAATGAATCAACACAACATAAATCAAAAAGAGAAATTTCGTTTTGGAAGTCAATTCATTCATTTATTTATGTTATTTTTTGAGTGGGGTGAGGGAAGTAGGGAGTGAAACACCCCTCTGTGTTATTTCTCATACCATGTCCACAGACAGCTTTGCAATATTTTTAGTTTCACATTTCAATCTCTTTTTTTTAGTTTGGCAGGGCGCATCTCCCTCTGCCAACTTTTCCTAATCATAGCAACTTAAAGCGTGTGAAAGCAAGGGTGTCAAACCGTTTCTCGAGTTCGCTGCAGTCGTAAGTTACCGTATGCCCTCGAGCCATAGGGTTGATCGCTTAATAATCAACCGAAGGTGTCCCACAGTTGAGAGCGCGTCGCGGACCCTGAGCACCTGAGGGCAAGACATAACTGTGATTGGCGGCGGTTAATAACAACTCGCCTAGTGACATATCTTCGGACCGCCAGCGTCGGCTAGGGTGACCCAGAACACGAGGTCAATGAAAGGGGCACCGACCGCCGCCCAAGAATTTTCCCAGGCATCCCCGTCTGAGGCTAAAGGGGGATGAGCACTTCTTGTAGCCGCCGGAGCAAGGGATCAGGCTGCCGAGTTCACTAGAAGCAGAGGGTTCGGCTGAGGTCACTACCGAGGGTACCGTACGAGGTTAGGGCTGTCGGGAATTTTCACAACAAATTGCCAGCTACTGAGTTAATGTTTCGTGTTCTGTTTACTGATGTTCGGCGGTTGGAAAGGTGAACTCGAAGCAGACAAAAAAGAAGTTGACATCTCACGTGAAGATGCGATCTACGCTCAAGAAGAGATTATCGTGTATTGGGCAAAGGGTGTGTTGGGTTGGGTTGGGTTGTTTTACCTCTGAGCGGCACTTTTTGCACACCATGGGCTAAATGGCCAGGTCACATGGACCCCGAAGGCTCAGAGAAGGTTGGGGGAGGGGACCCACTGGAACAGCTGTTGGGAGAGAGATGGTAGCCTCCCGTCAAGACCATCCAGCGTGTTCTTTAACGTGCAAAGGGTATGGCTCTCCCGCACACGGGGCCACGGCTTAACGTCCCATCCGACGGACGACGGCCTTTCCAAGCCCATCGGTGTCCCCTACTGACCGTGGGCAGGGCGGGGAATTTTGCGGAGATAAATCTCAACGCTGACCCAGCTGGGACTCGAAGCAGGGAACTACAGATTACGAGCCTGGCACGCTACCGACTGAGCCACCCCCGCCCCGATGTGTTGGGGGAGGGGGGGAGGGGAGGAGAAGACTTCAGAAAGAACGATGTCAAAGGAGTGAGTCAATTCGCACTCGAAGACTTTTTTTAATCATAATTGAAAATTTCTTTAAAAGGAGGTGTAACATAAAAAATATTTCGGGTAAAGGTTAAATGAAACCGAGAAAGTGAGAGTACAGATTGACGTTTTGGAAACATTCTTCTTTACGTGTTCTTTAAGTAAAATATATTTTGTAATTTTTTTACTCCCCTCTAGCAACGATGTAGTCGACGTAGTCCCTCGACACTTTGATTGCTATTTTATTATTTTGCTTGCTGGTGAATTTAGGTCTCAGGGATGAAACGCGCATTTTCGTTGAAATCTTGAAATGCTCTTGAAAAAGAAATGTAATACGTTCTGCACATCGTTCCCATGATCAGAAAGTAAAAAAGGGCCTTGAACAATTTTTTTAGGATTACATCCCTCCCTGAAGTAGTAACTATATACTTGCACAAATACCGCAAGTAAGAGCAAAAGCAATTTATAGATCATAAATATATTTTAAAAGTAAGCGGTAGGTATCACTATTATTAACAGTATTACATATTCGATGGATGAGCATTGAGCGTGAGTTCAAGTAAATATTTTACAATGATAATTATAAAACAATGCAATTTATTACAAAAGCATGGATGAAATTAAATGTAAATAAACTAAATACTATCGTACCTAAACTAATAATCTCTTCCTACAGAACACTTAAGACTAGCTCTGTCTATTCGGTTAACGTTTACCTCTTCATTTTTAATATTAATGTCCCTTTTATATCTTTCACTTCAGGCGTAAACCATTCTAATTTTCTTTGTTTATTCATTAGTAGGATTTTCACTAATAAAACTAATTAACCTCCCGCGCACTCACCATATAAAATACTTCTTCTTCCTCTACACTTATTGTGTACAGACTGAGCCTAACTGTGTCCCCTTTCACATATTCCCAACTCCTACATAACCATTCTGTCTTTCTTCTTCTTCAGTTGGGTTCTTCGTTCCAATTCGTTGGTTACGTGATTCTCCCGCAGAAGCATCCGCGAGCGTTCATGACACGTTTATCATAAATTCACTGTAGCACGTTCATCTGTCGTAACAATAGGAATTTAATTATTATAGTTCTAAGACAGCGATGCTAACCTCATCCTTACCATGAGCCAGTTTCTCCCAAGGTGAATATATATACACCGAAGAGCCAATGCATCATGACCATCTGCCTAATATGTTGTTGGGTTGGGTTGTTTTTACCTCTGAGCGGCACTTTTTTCCACACCATGGGCTAAATGGCCAGGTCACATGGACCCCGAAGGCTCAGAGAAGGTTTGGGGAGGGGACCCACTGGAACAGCTGTTGGGAGAGAGATGGTAGCCTCCCGTCAAGGCCATCCAGCGTGTTCTTTAACTTGCACAGGGTATGGCTCTCCCGCACACGGGGCCGCGGCTTAACGTCCCATCCGACGGACGGCGGCCTTTCCAAGCCCATCGGTGTCCCTTACTGACCGTGGGCAGGGTGGGGAATTTTGCGAAGTTAAATCTCAACGCTGACCCAGCTGGGACTCGAACCTGGGAACTACAGATTACGAGCCTGGCGCGCTACCGACTGAGCCACCCCCGCCCCTGCCTAATATGTTGTTGGTCCTCCACGTGCAGCCAAAACATCTCTTACCCAGCGAGGCATGGACGCTACAAGATTTCTAAAGGTGTCTTGTGGTATCTGGTACCAACACGTTACCAGCAATCCTTTAACTCTTGTAAGTTACGTGGTTGAGCCGCTACAGATCGGATATGCTGTTCCAACACAAATCACAGATGCTCGATTGATCTCTGTGGAATGTGGAGGCCAGGGCAATACCCGGAAGTGTTCCTCATGTTCCACGAACCATTCTCGAACAATCCGTGCAGTGTGGCATGGCGTATTATCCTGCTGAACGAAGGCACTACTAGAGGGATATACCGTTGCCATGAAAGGATGTACTTGGTCTGCAATGATGTTTAGGTAGGTAGTAGATGTCATAGTTTCCTGCACATGAATGGCTGGACCCAGGGTTTCCCAGCAGAACATTGACCAAAGCTTACACTTCCTACACCGACTTGTCTTCATCCCATGGTGCATCATGGTGCCATCCCGAAGCAAACGATGCACACATATCTGGCCGTCCGCATGGTGCCAGGATCATCGGACCAGACGACCTTCTTCCAATCATTCAAGGTTTAGTTTTGATGCTCGCATGCCTATTGTAGACGTTTTTGATGGTGAACCGAGGTTAGTATGAGCAGTGGGAGCGGCCTGTGGCAACGCAGCCCCATTTTCAGCAGGGTTCGATGTACTGTGTGTTGTGTCACATTAATCCCGTCACCAGCATTCAAATTACGGGCGAGTTACGCCGCAGTATCCCTTCTGTTGGCTCGTACCATACAGGATAGCCTTTGCTCACCACTAGCATCGATGAACAGTGATCGCTTGACACCTTGCCGGCGGTTCGTGGTTTTTCTCTTTTCTGCAATTTGACCTTTGTCAAACTCACTTAGTTCCGCTGCCTTTCTCATCTGAAGAACAAGAATAATACTGATTAACAGAGCTCAGTATCAGGTGTTATTTATACCGTTTCATGTCCTTCACACGCGCCGTTGCTTACCTGCAGTTGCTTCGATTTGCATAAAGACGCACGGGTCATAATGTTTTAGCTCTTTGGTGTATAAGGTGGCACCACAAGGCTATGTTTTACCAACGTCATTCGAGTGTCACTGAGAGGGCGTGTGTGTGTGTGACGTCACAGGGGGAGAGTTCAGCTAATGTACTTACATAGTCGTACGTTCTTTCTTTTCTCATCGTTTGGCAAATTTCTCTCTCTCTCTGAAGCCTTTCAGGTAATTTTTGTTTCTTTTTATCATGCCGAACTGTGCAGTAGGAAACTACATGTGTAATCCTTCGAACAATAAGAAAAACAATATTTCATGTACAGTCCCTCAAAAAAGTATCCGAACACTATGGTATGTCACGTGACACAAAGGTTGCCAGATCGCTAATTTCTAAAAAAATCGTTGCCAGATATTTTTTCTGAATTCTGTAATCAACCATAGTGTCCGGATACTTTTTTGAGCGACTGTACTGGATATTCGAATTAGAACCAAAAATTGGTATGAAGTGGGTGATGCAGTGTTGGCGTGATGATAAATTCGATGTGCACATGCTAAGGTATGTGGTAAACATTTTTCAGATATCTGTTAAGATCAATCGCCTGTAAGATTTATGAAGCCAATTCTTAGGACTATCTATGAAACGTTAACTAAGTGATAATGCTATTCCAGATTAAAAAGAAACCTGCCACATAAAAATATTCAGTCTTTTTACTAAGACCGCTTCTACTCCCACCAGACGATTGTTATGGGAAACAACGAAAGGATTCTTGGAATATGAAACCGATAGTTCTGAAAGCTACGACAGTGCACCCAGTAAAAAAGTAGCATAATCTCAGGTAATTGATTATTTAAAGACATTGGCTTATGCTGAACTGATTCATGGGAATAAAAACAGGTCAAGTGCGTCATAGTCTAAGCTTTAGAAAATTATAGCAGCAGTTTCAAATTGCTATTAAAAACTAAATAAAGCCAAGGGGAAAATCTCTGCGTTATAAACAAGATTACCATCAAAGCAAAATCGGTGGAATAAACATAAATAAAAATTGATACTGTACAAATAAAAATTAAAAAATTAATCAAAACAAGAGAAAGAAAAAAGCAGACTTTTCGTTGAATAGCTGCAAGAAATATTTTCTTAGTAAATTGAAAACTGTATTTATGGCACGTCATATTAAATATTTTTTGGAAGGGATAGCATTTGGAACACTACTTACGGCTAACATAAAAATTATATTTTTATTATTTTCATTATGACTATTAACATAGTTGGTAAAAAGATAAGTTTAAATAAAGATTCGGTGCTTTAATTCCATCGAATTTAATTTTAAGAGCAAGATCATAATAATTTCTCAGATCATCTTATAGAATTTCTTTATTAATTTTAATTCTTTATTATTTTATATTTGTATCTATTATTAACTTTTGAGAGCAATTACTTAAATTGGAATTATTGCTGTTAAATAGTCAATTTCTATAACTCTAAATAGAGATCGAATATTGTTAAAAATTCTTTATCTATTTAGAGTTTTTTCATTTAGGTTTATTTATCAGTTTTATTTAGGTTGAAAAAGATTTCAGATATTTAAATTGTCTTCAATCATACTTTTTCAAAAAATGATTATTTAACATGTTCCAGAATTTTTCTTTATCTTAGTTACTATTGACATAACACGGAACTGTACCTAATGAAGTGGCTGCTGAGTGTGAATCTATAACAATAAATATTTCCCGATAACTAGAGAGGCCTCAAATACTTAAAAAAAAAATTGTAATTTTACACTTTTTGTGCCAAACAGAAATCTATCTTACCCTACGCTTCTATACGCTTTGTTTACCTTCGTCTCAGCACTGTGACATCAAAATGGCCAGCCAATGACCGTCAAGAAACGCTCCCTCACGGAGTGGCACCCACTCGTCCTTCATTCACCCTGACTTTCTCTAGGTCAAAAATACTACGTGCCACTTAATCAAACCAATTTAGTGCTTTTTTTGCAACTTCACATCAAGTAGCTTGCAAGTTCACATATTGAAAACAAAAAATGCTAATAAAACTTGCAGAATTATCGAGTCTTTTGTCTTCGCTTCATCCCAGTCAATTTATCAATAGCAGATTGTAATTTAGAGTCTAGCTCTCAGACATTATGCCAAGTTTTGCATGCGATGGGTCTTTCGAGGTCAAAGATCAAATTTCCATATACCGGTGCCGGAGAGCTAAAAGTTGAATAGGGCGACTTCAGGCGGAGATAAGATGAATTTCCCGATTCGGTGTTGCGTTCAATATCAAATAGGGATCGGAGTCACAGACTAGAAACAAAGAGGGGCCAAATGATTTCTAGTGCAGTATATAGTTGATAGAATATATAGTATATATGAATGTATAAATAGCTGACTACATATTAAGACCCGGCTTGCTCGGGTTTTTATGTGCATAGTAAATGACACACTCAACGTATCAAACTTCCATTTTGCGTAAACTAAATAGATTTACTTCATTTGATCTCTTCACCCGTCACCATTTCTGGAGCAGAAAATAGAAGACATTTTCAGTTATGTTAAATTAATAATTGTGTTAACCGTCGAATTTATATAAAACTATATTTTTATATCAATGTAATAATACTCTCACGTGAAATTTTATGCTCAGAAACAATGGCTTTGGGGCCCGGTTTGTGCGCTTTCCATGCAGCATAACATTTCCTCCCCTTCCGTTTCAGAGGCTTTTGAAAATATCTTTAAAAATAAATTACCCTTATTAACATTCTCAAAATAAGAGGAACAGGCAGAGCCCCTTGTGTCTAAGTAGTACTTTAAGTAATTTCTATAAGGATGGCTAAATTTTCTTCAATTTTTAAGATTTTAAAACCTTTAATTGATACTCAATCTCGCTTTTCTAGAAAAAGCTTCTTTTATAAGTTGCAGAACATAGAATTTGGTATTCCATTAACATAACTGAAAGGGCACAGCATGAAGGGCATAGCATGGGAAAATATTTCATTTTACGTACGAAAATTCAAATGGCTTCTCTTGATTTTGACCGTCAGTGTATTTGTCTTTTCTTCGTTATAGATTAAAGATAAAATTAACGTTAAACATGGAATAAGAGAAAGAAGTAAAAAATATAATTGGAAATTTAACACTCTTGCATCGTGATTAACCGATTGAAACGTGTGCATCGTAATTGAAATCTGCCGCATTTGGCACTGGAGGAATCATCACATCCTAAATCTGTTGTATTCCGGGATATGCGACGTGAGTTATTTCCGAGACACCAAGTGTCTTATTTCACAAGATCTTTTCACAGTGAAAAAATGACAAGTTTCCAATCCTCTTTCTTTTAGATCGAAGATGTGCGTTCCGAGAAACAAAGTTTCCCTTTTTTTGAAACATTTACGTCATCGTGAAATTGAAATGTGACCTCTCTTTGACCTTGAATAATTTGTCGGATGCCAAATTTCGTATTTTTTCTAATGTCTTCCCTCTTGAATTATCCCTACGTCCAAATCTTCATTTCTCTGGTATCAGGAGCCCCTTTCCCATCAAGACCAGAAAGGCATATTTGACTTTGGCTATAAATTCTAAGGGACCGCCTATTTACGATCGTGTAAAATAACTCAATTTAGGAAATTGTTAACATGTGATAAAACAAAAACTAAATATTGTAGAAAAAAATCTACCAATAAATAAAGCATTACATTTTATTCTTATTTTGTTGATTTCTTTACCATTCGTTCGGCTTTTGAAAGTATTTCTAAGATCTGTAAACTTATACGTAAGTAAATTCCTGCTGGTCGTGTGGTTAACATACTTGGCTGCAGATCAAAGGGATCTTGGTTAAAAAGAGGAATGTTTCCCCGTGAGGTTTCTCCTTCCTCACAGGTCTTGGTTGAAGAGAGGAATGTTTCCCCGCGAGGTTCCTCCTTCCTCACAGGTCTTGGTTGAAGAGAGGAATGTTTCCCCGCAAGGTTTCTCCTTCCTCACAGGTCTTGGTTGAAGAGAGGAACGTTTCCCGCGAGGTTTCTCCTTCCTCACAGGTCTTGGTTGAAGAGAGGAACGTTTCCCGCGAGGTTTCTCCTTCCTCACAGGTCTTGCTTGACGAGAGGAATGTTTCCCCGCGAGGTTTCTCCTTCCTCACAGGTCTTGGTTGAAGAGAGGAATGTTTCCCCGCGAGGTTTCTCCTTCCTCACAGGTCTTGGTTGAAGAGAGGAATGTTTCCCCGCGAGGTGTCTCCTTCCTCACAGGTCTTGGTTGAAGAGAGGAATGTTTCCCCGCGAGATTTCTCCTTCCTCACAGGTCTTGGTTGAAGAGAGGAATGTTTCCCAGCGAGGTTTCTCCTTCCTCACAGGTCTTGGTTGAAGAGAGGAATGTTTCCCCGCGAGGTTTCTTCTTCCTCACAGGTCTTGGTTGAAGAGAGGAATGTTTCCCGCGAGGTTTCTTCTTCCTCACAGGTCTTCTCTCCGGACTCTTATGGTGATGCGCTCTGGGGCAAAAGCTCGTTGAGAGGATATTTATTAGGATTCGATATTTTTCTGCAGATGTGCTCAAAATTATTTCATTATGCTAAAAAAAATATTCTAAAAGTAGATTCAGTTCTTTATCGACCTTAACATATTGGCATCTGTTATAAATACTAATTTCCGTATGCAGACGGCACTTTTCGCACTCATGCAGGCAGTCGTCGAGAATGCACATTTCTATGACACGGGTGTTCACGGCGTATTTTCTGGTCTATCGTGTCTACAATGCAGAATTTTTTTACATTACACTTTTACTATAATTAAAGGTTTTCATTTGTTGTAAAGTTGTTGACCCGTCTCACAGATATTTTGGAGACGTGCTACCAGACTCTGTTTGAGTGGACGAACCACATTTCTAGGAAATTCGGAACAGTGAACCACATTTATGAACCGGAAGTTCGGAACATCGGAACAGTGATCACAGTGTTGTTTCCACAAACTGAACTTGACCTGATAACGGATTTAAACCTTTCAAAAAGAATCTGCTGAGCTTCAAGGCCAAAAGAATCTTCTTTCTACAGCAGCGTCGGCCTTAGCCATTTCGGCGCTTTCAGCGAAACTTATTTAGCACCCCCCCCCCCCTCCAAATTGTTAGTATAAAAAATGAAGTATATTAACTTGAGTTAAAATAGCATAAACTACGGGAAGATATGTTTTCACCCAAATGTTTTAACAAAGTTCCCACCAATTCGGAGAAATCCAGGTTTTCAGCAATGGCACTTTTCAGTTCAAAGAGTAACTCGAGTACCCAATCTCTCTTGGGACATAGATAAGTCTTGATGAGTTAGGAGTAAACTCTCATCACTGTTGACGGAGGCAGACGGATGGCTAACAAAATCCTAAAGAAACCCATAAATTGGGATACAGATTTTTCATGTTAATCTTTTTTTAGTGAAAATTGAAATAATTTTCGGCATGAACTTTTTAAGATTTTTCTCAAATGTTTGAATGCTGAGAAATTCGTCACATATAGAAGCTCTTTCAATATCTGCATCCGAGCCAAAAGCAATAAAATTTCACATATCTGTGTAATCGAGGTAAAGGTACTGCAGCCGAACTTGGTTATAACGAACACCAGGGGACCGACAAATATATACCATCGTTATAACCATTACTCACTACATCAGTGATAAGTTAAATCTACCTCCTATTTTTTTAAATTCTATATATCTTGATAAAAAAGATAGATTCAAAAAAGAAACATTAGAGAGAGAAAAATTATATAATCACATACCTACATTTTATTTATATTAATATGTTTTTAAACTACAATACACTTAATTATCAATACACCCAATCAAAATATACACAATTTATTTCTCCTTAATTAAAAATCTCCGTATTTTAACTAATTAATAATAAACAAGATTTCAATTAGAGTTTTTTATTTATGAATCTTAAAATTGATGTTTTATTTTAAAGATTTCACTTTGATATTTCTCAAATTTCCCCTTAAAATGCTCAACGCGTTAAAAGTTTCATTATTTGCCTCAGATCCTTCAAAAAAAATTGACTAATGTGGAATGCTTCATCGAGGTTTGTATGCTCGCACCTTCTGAATTGTTTTTTTGTTTCAATTATATTTTTTACAGTGTCGATATGTAAACCTCATTATTCTTCTACAATGTTGACTTCAACATTTTTCGCAACACGTTCTAACTTACGAATAATTTCGACTTTTTCGCGAATCGACAGACACTTTCTTTTGTTAGTAGACATGTTTCCAATGGGAGGGTTCGTTTCTAATCGATTTTACAATAGTGGAGATGTTGGTTAAAGTAGGGGAGTAGGACTGGAACCTAGACACTGGAGAGGTAGGTAGAGTGGGGATGGTTCCCAAAGGTTAGGTCATAAACCGGCCCATATCAGATTTCATTTTTGTCTATTCCAAGAGTTTGGTACTATTTCCGACTATCGAAGAAATTAAGAATGTCTGCATGTTTTTAGTTACCAGAATTTATGTGGTGTATCCATTGGTGTATCCATTGGTAGCTAGGTAGTCACTGGAAGGAGAGCTATGCACCAATCCCCTGTGATGATGAATAGAACTGGCCAGGCCTAGCACCTAATGTCCGACCCCGCCTTCTCGTGGTGCAGACCGTTAGTACCTTTCAAAAGAGATACTCTCTTGTGGAAGTGAACGGAAGGGGAGGGCTGCCTGATTAGTGTGACCTACTGATCTGGACAACTATGGCTACGTTTCTTTTTTTTCTACCCTGCTGAGGAGTGGTCAACCACACAGGGTCCTGGTGCTGACCATATAAACCCACTGGACTGGATAGATATATGGCTCTGAGCTTGATTATGGATCCTGATTTTGCTGCACTGGTGGGCTTCTGTGGAGGGAAAATCTTCCGCTGTGTTTTCTGTTTGTTTGTGGGTTGACAGCCCCAAGTGAATAGACTCGCAGGATATGTTTATCAGCTGGTGGATAACCCTGAGCAGAGGTCATCGCAGGCACCTGAACTCTTTGCTTCTATTGGCATCGTCAAATTCTACATTGGAGGAAGTCTTCCAGTGTAGATGGCTTCAGCCTTTAGTGGTGGGGGAACGGGTCTTTGCCCCATGTCTGCGATTAGGGGGCTGTTTGATATTGTCGGCATTCCCTCTCTCAATAAACATAGTGTCTTTAAACATCCTACTAACCATTTTCTCTCCATAGGTAGTTGGAATGTGAGGACTCTGCACAGAGCTTTTTCTCTTGATGTCCTCACACAAGAATTCCACCATTATAATTTAGATATTCTGGGTTTGCAAGAGACCAGATGGACAGATAAAGGTCAGATTCTTAAAAATAATCTTAAATTTCTCTTTTCAGGGAGGGACGACAATAAGCATCACCAAGGCGTGCGACTGCTTCTCAGCAGACACGCTAGTGATGCTCTTCTAGGATATGAGTGCATTAATGAAAGGTTTCTTACAGCAAAATTTCAGACAAGCGTTAAAGACCTGAATGTTATCTGCTGTTATGCCCCCACTGAGGATGCCGATGAGGATGAGAAGGATAGGTTTTATGAACAACTTCAGGATATTTTGAATTCTGTCAAGAAAGGAGATATTACCCTTGTTCTTGGCGACTTCAATGCCAAAGTTGGTACTGATTCTGACCATTGGGGAGGGGTGATTGGCCCTTTTGGTATTGGTAGCTGCAATGGCAATGGGCAACGTCTCCTACAGGTAAGTAAACTCAATGGTTTCAGAATAACTAACACATATTACAAACACCGCGACATGCATAAGTACACATGGGTTTCACCTGATGGGCTGCATAAGAATATGATTGATTATATATTAATTAACAGCAAATGGGCTAGTTCTGTTAGAAATACCAGGGCATATAGGGGAGCTGAAATTGGATCTGACCATTACCTTGTTAAAAGTGTCTTGCAACTTAAACTTAAAAAGTGTTGTGCTAGGGTTAAAAAATTTGCTTTTAATACTGAAGCTCTGAAAGACCCAGTTATAGCCAAAGCTTACCATGATAGATTACTTAGTCACTATGACAGTCATGTTATGCCTACTACTGAAGTTGAGGAAGAATGGGATCATTTTAAACAGGCTTTTTTAGACACTAACAGTACTCTTTTAGGAAAAAAGGAGCAGAAGAGCCAGAATTATCTGAGTGATAAGGCACTTGAGCTTATTTCGGAAAGAAAGAACTGCAGGAATGTCCTTAATCAATACCCTACTAGTCCTAATAGAAAGCATTACAGAGAACTTAATAAACGTGTAAAAGATCAGTTAGCTGCTGATAAGAATCTTTGGCTTGATGGTTTGGCTGACAAAGCCGAGGAAGCAGTTAGACAGCACAACAGCAGAGAGCTGTATCAGATAGTTAATGTTTTGTGTGGTAGAAAACGGACAGGTATACAGGGATTGAAGGATAAACAAGGTAAGGTTACAGAAGGTGAGGATTCTGTCATGGCTAGGTGGGCTGAACATTTCAGTGACGTTCTAAACAATGCGGTTAGTTCTATTCCCATTGTTTGCAATGATGATAGATGAATTGGTGGCTTTAACGTTGGCCCTATAACACAAACTGAAGTTATTTTGGCTATTTCTAAATTTAAACTTCATAAATCCCCAGGGGTAGATGAAATGACTACGGAAATGCTTAGAGCTGGAAATGTTTCGGTTACCACTTAGATGACTGAAATTCTGGATATATTTTATGATAAAGGCATGGTTCCTAAGGATTTTACCAGAGCTATTGTTATCCCTATTTTCAAAAAAGGTGATCGCAGTTCTTGTGATAACTATAGGGGTATTAGCCTACTCTCTGTTCCAGGAAAAGTTCTTTCCATGATTGTCTTAATAGAATTAAGAATCTGGTTGACAGTCAATTGCGTGATGAGCAATGTGGATTCAGAAGTGGTAGGGGATGTGCGGATCAGATATTTTCACTTAGGCAGATTCTTGAGAAATGTTTAGAGTTTCAGAAACCTTTGGTTGCTAGCTTTGTTGATTTCAAAAAGGCTTTCGACTCTGTTGATCGTCATGATTTGTGGTTGATTCTAAAATCATATGGTATACCAGACAAGTTAGTTAACATAATGAAAGCTCTCTATAATAACACTGAGTCGTGTGTGAGAGTTGGCAAGGCTTGTAGCAATTGGTTTAGCGTTACTTCTGGTGTTCGACAAGGGTGCATTTTGTCTCCTTTTCTCTTTAGTTTGGTTATTGATTATGTTATGCGAAATTCACTTCAAGGGAAAGATTTTGGCCTTAAATGGGCTGGAGATACGAAAATTTCTGATTTAGATTATGCTGATGATTTAGCCCTTTTGGCAAATGATGTTGATGAGATGAACTCTTTCATTCGAGCTGTTGATGAGACTGGTAGTAGAGTAGGTTTGGTTATAAACAGAGAGAAAACTAAAGTGATGAAAATTGGTCAGGCAGGCTGTGATTCAGTTAATCTGAATGGTTGCAGTCTTGAGCAGGTGTCACAGTTTAATTATCTTGGGAGCTATGTAACAGATAATGGTGATGTGCGGCATGAGATTAACAGACGAATATGGATTGCTACCGGGACTTTTAAGAATCTATGGAGAGTGTGGGAAAATAGGCGTATACACCTAAAGACTAAAATTAGACTGTATAATAGTTTGGTTCTTTCTAGGGTTACTTATGGTAGTGAAACGTGGACACTTTGTAAACAAGATAACAGGAAACTAGATGCTTTTGATTCCAGATGCTTACGCAGTATCTTGGGCATTAGGTGGTTCAACTTTGTAACTAATGATGAGGTTAGGCAAAGGAGTTTGCAACCTCCTTTAAGCAGCATATTGTGCAGAGAGAGACTCCGTTGGTTTGGCCATGTTGCCCGTATGAATAATTATAGATTGGCGAATAGGGTTATGAACAGTGTGCCTAAAGGCCTCAGAAAGAAGGGGAGACCTAGGATGCGGTGGGCAGACAATGTCAAACAGGACCTTGTTAGAATTGGTGTTCAGTGGCCAGATGCAGTAGATGTAGCTCAGGATAGACTTGCTTGGAGAACTAAATTGCACGGTCTGGTTGGACCTCCGTAGCCCATGGCTGCTTGAGGATGATGATGATGATGATCCATTTAAATATGTTTATTATATTATGGTTGTATAAAATATCCCCTCAAGCAGCTGCTTGCCACAGAGGTCTGACAGGAACCTGTCAGTTTATATGCCACAGTAGTAGATCTGAGAGGATGGCAGGACCTACTCGTTATAAAAGTGAGCAATTGTATGAGAATACGCATAAATTAAAATCATTATGGCTTTTTCCTCATTACAGCCGTGATCGCGTTATTTCTGCGCTCGTTACAATCAAGTTCGACTGTATTTCCGTTTGAGCTTTATGAAATATTAAAAGTAGTTCGCGGACCACTGTGGGTCTAGGGAGCAAAGGTTGGGCCCAACGGGTAGAAAGGTAAATTCTGCATGGATATACAAATATTCACAAATGGTTTATGGTTGATAAAGATTTTATTTGATATGAAAAGTATTATAGCCCCCCCCCTCCCCCACTTCCAAAAAATAATCTTGTTATGTGTAGAATGGCTAGCGTGCATGGCTACTGATCATAGGCACCTGGGTTCGATCCCAGAATGAGTCATGGATTTTTTTGTCGTCTTCCTGCTGAGGCTACGTCACAGATCTTCTCTTTCGAGTATTATGCCGATGGTCTCTTCTTGTCCTCTGTGGCTAGCATCTGCTTGAGGAGATATTTATTTTTACACAGAGCGCCATGTTCAGTTGCATCTCTATTTGAAAGGGCAAAAGGAAATCCATCCATTAAAGTTTTAAGAAAGGGAGACTAACTGAGACATAAGAACCGATTGGCGATTGCAAAAGTAACATCCGTTGTCTGCATGACAATTGCTTCACCTTTCTTCCTTTTCAGATGGCAGAGATAATGCTTTGCCCTGATTGTTTTCTTACTTTCTTCTTATCAAGGAAAATTCAGTCTTTTACTACGAATTTACCCCCACTGATAATTTCTGCCCAGGAATCGGTTCTGTCTTTTTTTGCGAAGTATCATCAGAAGCAACGACTCGTCTGCTCATCGGCCCATAGATAATGACGTCACAGAACAATGGGTATGCGTCAATTAGACGATTGTCATCGGTTTAAGGCGAAATATTATCCTGCGCTTCGCCATTTCACTCAGCTGTTGCGAACCGTGACCGATTTCAACTGCGGCTGACCTCTAGCGGTTGCCATTCTGAAGTAGAGGTGTTTCATTAGCTAAGGGATCAAGTAGAACTGATTGTTGGTAAACGCAAAGTTGGCGCTTTATGTCGCTTATAAATCACTTTCGTAACAGCGATGGAGCTGGAAAAGCTGAGCTGAATGAAAGCAGAGTGCCTGATGACCTTTCTACGTTCTGAAGACAAAAGCCAACAGATATCTGCTCTGTCGCATATGATCGTTGCCATCGTTTCCTTATTAATAATTCATAATTCAATCGTAACATTCGGAGAAAAGGAACTGGCTGTTTTTTCTGCTTGATTTTCTACGTGTATGCGTCTGTTTGCTGGCTATTAGAGCACCTTTGCAGAACTGAAAGATTTGTGGTAAATAAGTCTCTGCCAAACGTTTTACTCAGTCCTATGTGCATGAAGGATTCCAAGCAATTCCCTTTGGTGATGAATATTGCTGAAAAAACTTAAAATCTCTGTGACCCTAAGGGGCGGTGTCAAGAAATCGACTACCTGCTGAAAAATCAAAAAATTAATGACATCCCTCCTCTCCACCCCCAACACACAAAGAAGACTGCAAATAACTCGTTGTGAAATTGGAACTTATTATATATATTACACAATATTTCTGTTTAAAAGTTCTACTGTTTTCTCTTTGTCGTCTGACCTTCTGTAGACGTTCAACTTTTCGTTTTATAAGGAATTTTTGTATTGGACAGGTACTAATAAGATATTGCCTTTTCGGAATATCCCAATAAGCTGAATTTTCAGCTTTAATGATACCTTAATTTCAGAAGTAGCAATTGTTTAACGAATATTGTAAACAGTCTATCCATGCTAGAATTTTCATGTTTAGATTTTAGAGTTTGGTGGTCACGGGGTGGTTTGGTGGTCACTGACAATTGTGATTTGCCCCTCACTTTGGGAAAAATTAAACTTTTGCTGTCAAGAGAAAAATTAAAAATTCTTCTTAGATTCGATAAGTGCTCGTCAAATATTGCTATTCGAAAGCGTCTATTAGTCTGAGTTTCCACGTTATGTTGGCGCTAAAGTTGGGAAATTTATAAAACTGTTTTTGTCTGAAAACAATCATTCCATATTCATCAGAAGTGATTAGACTATAATTTCTTTTTTTGTCTTCAATCAAAACTACTTTGAGAGCCGCAACACTTGTATACGAATAGGATCTAATAGGACCAATAAGAATAGCAGGGAGTCGGCGGCCAACCCAATTCATCCTTCAGAACTAAATCCATCTGTATCCCACACGTGCCTTTTGCTCCTCCCTGCCCACAGCGGAGAGCAATGCATCAGGCAGAAAAGAATATCGTTTGTAGCGTCTGGCCTTGATATGGAAGAAATTTTTTAAAGCAATTTTTCGAAATCGAAAGATTCATTATGTCTTTATATGATGATTTGCGATTAATCGCAAAACTTCATTTCTTTCCAGTTTATTAAGGTTGTTGGGTTGTTTTACCTCTGAGCGGCACTTTTTTGCACACCATGGGCTAAATGGCCAGGTCATATTGACCCCGAAGGCTCAGAGAAGGTTGGGGGAGGGGACCCACTGGAACAGCTGTTGGGAGACAGATGGTAGCCTCTCGTCAAGGCCATCCAGCGTGTTCTTTAACGTGCACAGGGTATGTCTCTCCCGCACACGGGGCCACGGCTTAACGTCCCATCCGACGGACGGCGGCCTTTCCAAGCCCATCGGTGTCCCCTACTGACCGTGGGCAGGGTGGGGAATTTTGCGGAGATAAATCTCAACACTGACCCAGCTGGGACTCGAACCTGGGAACTACAGATTACGAGCCTGGCGCGCTACCGACTGAGCCACCCCCGCCCCCAGTTTATTAAGGAACTGCGGATTGCTACCACTGGGTTTGGTAATTACTTAAAAAATATCGAAAATTAACAAATTAGTATTGACGTACTGAATAGTTGGAAAGAATATTTGTTTGCATTGCTGGAGCAGTGCTTCAAATTTGCGTGCTAAAGCACATTTCATCATCATCATCATCCTCAAGCAGCCATAGGTTACGGAGATCCAACTAGACCGCGCAATTTAGTTCTCCAAGCATATCTGTCCTGAGCTATATCTGCTGCATCTGACCACTTCACACCAATTCTAACAAAATCCTGTCTGACATTGTCTGCCTATCTCATCCTTGGTCTTCCCCTCTTTCCGAGGCCTTTAGGGACACTGTTCATAACCCTATTCACTAATGTATAATTATTCATAAAAGCAACAAGGACAAACCAACGGAGTCTCTCTCTGCACAATAAAGGCTTTGTAACCTTATCTCACCATTAGTTACAAAGTTGAACCACCTAATACCCAAGATACTGCGAAAGCATCTAGAATCAAAAGCATCAGGTTTCCTGTTATCTTGTTTACAAAGTATCCAAGTTTCACTACCATAACTAACCCTAGAAAAAACCAAACTATTTTACATTCTAATTTGAATCTTTTGGTGTATAGGCCTATTTCTCCACACTCTCCATAGATTCTTAAAAGTCCCGGCAGCAATCCCTATTCGTCTGTTAATCTCATGCCGCACATCACCATTATCTCTTACATAGCTCCCAAGATAATTAAATTGTGACACCTGCTCAAGACTGCAACCATTCAGATTAACTGAATCACAGCTCACACCAAAACTAACGCTTCAAATCTACCGCCTAGCCTCGTCGCTGCACTAGCGCCCTAGGCTAGTCATTTACGGCCATAAACAACTTCTGGAGCTGGTTTCATTACTTACACGAGCAGCTTTAGACCCGAAAAACAACAACAGTAAGTCAACCTTGCACAAACATTTCCAAGAACACATAAAAATATAAATAATAATAAATGTACAATAGAAATACATCAAAAAATAAATAAATATAAAATTCGGGAGACATGACAATAGGAATCATAATAGCTCTGGTAAAATCCTTAGGAACCATGCCTTTATCATAAAAGATATTCAGAATTTCAGTCATCCATGTGGTAACCGAAACATTCCCAGTTCTAAGCATTTCCGTAGTCATTTCATCTACCCCTGGTGATTTATGTAGTTTAAGTTTATAAATAGCCAAAATAACTTCAGATTGTGTTATAGGGCCAACATTAAAGCCAGTAATGCATCTATCATCATTGCAAACAATGGGAGTAGAACTACCCATATTGTTTAGAACATCACTGAAATGCTCAGCCCACCTAGCCATGACAGAATCCTCACCTTCTATAACCTTACCTTGGTTATCCTTCAATCCCTGTATACCTGTCTGTTTTCTACCACACAAAACATTAACTATCTGGTACAGCTCTCTGCTGTTGTGCTTCTAACTACTACCTCGGCTTTGTCAGCCAAGCCATCAAGCCAAAGATTCTTATCAGCAGCTAACTGATCCTTTACACGTTTATTAAAGTCTCTGTAATGCTTCTATTAGGATTAGTAGGGCACTGATTAAGGACATTCCTGCAGCTCTTCCTTTTTGAAACAAGCTCAAGTGCCTTATCATTGCATTCTGCCTCCTCTGCACCTTTTTTTCCTAAAAGAGTACTGTTAGTCTCCAAAAAAAAGCCTGTTTAAATGGTCCCATTCTTCCTCAATTTCAGTAGTAAGCAAACCATGACTGTCATAATGACTAAGTAATCTATCATGGTAAGCTTTAGCTATAACTGGGTCTTTCAGAGTTTCATAATTAAAGGTAATTTTTTAACCCTAGCACAACACTTTTTAAGTTTAAATTGCAAGACACTTTTAACAAGGTAATTGTCATATCCAACTTCAGTTCCCCTGTATGACCTGGTATTCCTAACAGAACTAGCCCATTTGCTGTTAATTAATATATAATCTATCATATTTTTATGCAGCCCATCTGGTGAAACTCATGTGTAGTCATGTATAGCATGTCTCGGTTTGTAATAAGTGTTAATTATTCTGAAACCATTAAGTTTACTTACCTGTAGGAGACGTTGCCCATTGCCATTGCAGCTACCAATACCAAAACGGTCTATCACCCCTCCCCAAAGGTCAGAGTCAGTACCAACTGTGGCATTGAACTCACCTAAAACAAGGGTAATATCTCCTTTCTTGACAGAATTCAAAATATCCTGAAGTTGTCCGTAAAACCTCCTCATCGGCATCCTCATCGGCATCCTCAGTGGGGGCAAAACAGCAGATAACATTCAAGTCTTTAACGCTTGTCTGAAATTTTGCTGTAAGAAATCTTTCATTAATGCACTCATATCCTAGAAGAGCATCACTAGCATGTCTGCTGAGAAGCAGACCCACGCCTTGGTGATGCTCATTGTCATCCCTCCCTGAAAAGAGAAATTTAAGATTATTTTTAAGAATCTGACCTTTATCTGTCCATCTGGTCTCTTGCAAACCCAGAATATCTAAATTATAATGGTGGAATTCTTGTGTGAGGACATCAAGAGAAAAAGCTCTGTGCAGAATCCTCACATTCCAAATGCCTAGGAAGAGAAAATGGTTAGTGAGATGTTTAAAGAAACTATGTTTATTGAGAGAGGGAATGCCGACAATATCAAACAACCCCCTAATCGCAGACATGGAGCAAAGACCCGTTCCCCCACTACTAAAGGCTGAAGCCATCTACACTGGAAGACTTCCTCCAATGTAGAATTTGACGATGCCAATAGAAAATAGAGTTCAGGTGCCTGCGATGACCTCTGCTCAGGATTATCCACCAGCTGATAAAGCAATATCCTGTGTATCTACAAACAAATAGATAACACAGCGGAATAATTTCCCTCCACAGAAGTCCCACCAGTGCAGCAAATTCAGGATCCATAATCAAGCTCAGAGCCTTCTCTCAGTCCAGTAAGTTTATAAGGTCAGTACCAGGATACTATGATGTGATTGACCACGCCTCAGAAGGGTAGAAAGGTGGTCACAATTTTTAGAGTACAGTCGCTCAAAAAGTATCCGAACGCTATGGTTGATTACGGAATTCAGAAAAAATATCTGGCAACGATTTTTTTAGAAATTAATGATCTGGCAACCTTCGTGTTCTTGAGCGACTGTATTATAATCATTAACAATATTTATTTGTGTTTAAAATAAACATGTAATATTTTAAAATTTGTGTTTTCTCATTTCTTCGCAATCATAGACGAAGTGACCTACGGTCAGTATTTTATATAACGAAACTAGAATTGCTAATGTTTTCAAGTTTATGCATTTTTAGTTTAAATCAATGGTCTCCAAATGTTTTTGACCACACACCGCATATATCATAAAGCAAGTGTCAGAAATCCACAATATATATGAAGATATATATATATTTATTATATATATATATAAATACCCCCTTAAGCAGCTGCTTGCCACAGAGGTCTGACAGGAGCCTGTCAGTTCATATGCCATAGTAGACGGTCTGAGAGGATGGCAGGCCCTCAGCAGAAAAACGACACAAAGAGCCATGCCTTACCCGGGGCTCGAACCCAGGTCCCTTAGATCAGTAGCCAAGTGCTCTAACCACTCGGCCATGGAACGGCTATATATATATATCTCTTTTTATAAATATAAAAGTGAAATAAGATTGTATGAAATAAACATAAAAATATAATTTACTGAGAACAGTATGATGTTTCGTAATTTCTCAAATCTCGGTTTGACACTTGTGTTACAGCGATTCGAAAGTATCTTTATGACTGACATGCCAGACATCTTTATGAAACTAAAGGCACTTGCGGGTGCGTAAAACGACCGCGAAATTTAAATACATTAGCAATTAGTTTTCTTAATATTCCTTCGTATTTTTTTACTGGAAATTGAAAATCTCTCTAAAAAATTATAAATTAGAAAAATGGAATTTTGTTTGCGCACCCCACTTTGCAGACCATTGGTTTAAATAATAGTAAAACAAAATAAAATATCTTGAATAAATTGACAAGAATTTGTTACTAAAACTAAATTGTCTTACGGTGATAAAAGTTTGGAGGAGGTGGTCGGGCCTTCATGGCTACAAGAATATTCTTTGCATGTTTTCAATATCATGCAAGAATAATTTCATATATAACATAAAAAAAATAAAAATAAATACCCCCTCAAGCAGCTGCTTGCCACAGAGGTCTGACAAGAACCTGTAAGTTTATATGCCATAGTAGAAGGTCTGAGAGGATGGCAGGACCTCAGCAGAAAAACGACACATACATCCATGCCTTACCCGGGGCTCGAACCCAGGTCCCTTAGATCAGTAGCCAAGCGCGCACAAGAATATTTTTTCATGTTTTCAATATCGCTACAATTTCGGAGTTTAGCCCCACATGATATTTAGCACATCCCGATTGGATCTATTTGCAAAAGCCATTTACTAAGGTCTACAATTTCGTAATCCTCTAATCAGTCTCGCGCAGTAAATTTTTGCTTTGAAGAACTCGTAACTGATCCCGAATTACACTTGATTCTTTTTAGCCCGAAGTTAAATATTTTTGGCAATCTTATTTGATCCATAAATTGACCTGTGAGAAATTTTTTCTCTTAATTTTTACTCAATGGTCTTTAATTAAAGGTTTCAGACCTTTAATTTGTTCAAAATTCGGTACGAAGGCCTTAATAACTAACTTTGTAATGATCCGATGCAGCTTGTTTAGGTATTGACGAATATCTTGCAATTTTGTTTCAAGGTTAATGCTGTATGTGGGAAAATGGACGTTTTTAAAAAAGAATTCCATACTCTCGTCATAACCGATTATGCCATCTAGTAGATCTCAAATGCAGCACAAATCATCATCATCATCATCATCATCCTCAAGCAGCCATGGGCTACGGAGGTCCAACCAGACCGTGCAATTTAGTTCTCCAAGCAAGTCTATCCTGAGCTACATCTACTGCATCTGGCCACTGCACACCAATTCTAACAAGGTCCTGTTTGACATTGTCTGCCCACCGCATCCTAGGTCTCCCCTTCTTTCTGAGGCCTTTAGGCACACTGTTCATAACCCTATTCGCCAATCTATAATTACTCATACGGGCAACATGGCCAAACCAACGGAGTCTCTCTCTGCACAATATGCTGCTTAAAGGAGGTTGCAAACTCCTTTGCCTAACCTCATCATTAGTTACAAAGTTGAACCACCTAATGCCCAAGATACTGCGTAAGCATCTGGAATCAAAAGCATCTAGTTTCCTGTTATCTTGTTTACAAAGTGTCCAAGTTTCACTACCATAACTAACCCTAGAAAGAACCAAACTATTATACAGTCTAATTTTAGTCTTTAGGTGTATATGCCTATTTCTCCACACTCTCCATAGATTCTTAAAAGTCCCGGTAGCAATCCATATTCGTCTGTTAATCTCATGCCGCACATCACCATTATCTGTTACATAGCTCCCAAGATAATTAAACTGTGACACCTGCTCAAGACTGCAACCATTCAGATTAACTGAATCACAGCCTGCCTGACCAATTTTCATCACTTTAGTTTTCTCTCTGTTTATAACCAAACCTACTCTACTACCAGTCTCATCAACAGCTCGAATGAAAGAGTTCATCTCATCAACATCATTTGCCAAAAGGGCTAAATCATCAGCATAATCTAAATCAGAAATTTTCGTATCTCCAGCCCATTTAAGGCCAAAATCTTTCCCTTGAAGTGAATTTCGCATAACATAATCAATAACCAAACTAAAGAGAAAAGGAGACAAAATGCACCCTTGTCGAACACCAGAAGTAATGCTAAACCAATTGCTACAAGTCATACCAACTCTCACACATGACTCAGTGTTATTATAGAGAGCCTTCATTATGTTAACTAACTTGTCTGGTATACCATATGATTTCACAATCAACCACAAATTATGACGATCAACAGAGTCGAAAGCCTTTTTGAAATCAACAAAGCTAGCAACCAAAGGTTTCTGAAACTCTAAACATTTCTCAAGAATCTGCCTAAGTGAAAATATCTGATCCACACATCCCCTACCACTTCTGAATCCACATTGCTCATCACGCAATTGACTGTCAACCAGATTCTTAATTCTATTAAGCACAATCATGGAAAGAACTTTACCTGGAACAGAGAGTAGGCTAATACCCCTATAGTTATCACAAGAACTGCGATCACCTTTTTTGAAAATAGGGATAACAATAGCTCTGGTAAAATCCTTAGGAACCATGCCTTTATCATAAAAGATATTCAGAATTTCAGTCATCCAAGTGGTAACCGAAACATTTCCAGCTCTAAGCATTTCTGTAGTAATTTCATCTACCCCTGGGGATTTATGAAGTTTAAGTTTAGAAACAGCCAAAATAACTTCAGATTGTGTTATAGGGCCTACATTAAAGCCACCAATGCATCTATCATCATTGCAAACAATGGGAATAGAACTAACTGCATTGTTTAGAACATCACTGAAATGCTCAGCCCACCTAGCCATGACAGAATCCTCACCTTCTATAACCTTACCTTGGTTATCCTTCAATCCCTGTATACCTGTCCGTTTTCTACCACACAAAACATTAACTATCTGGTACAGCTCTCTGCTGTTGTGCTGTTTAACTGCTTCCTCGGCTTTGTCAACCAAACCATCAAGACAAAGATTCTTATCAGCAGCTAACTGATCTTTTACATGTTTATTAAGTTCTCTGTAATGCTTTCTATTAGGACTAGTAGAGTATTGATTAAGGACATTCCTGCAGTTCTTTCTTTCCGAAATAAGCTCAAGTGCCTTATCACTCAGATAATTCTGTTTCTTCTGCTCCTTTTTTCCTAAAAGAGTACTGTTAGTGTCCAAAAAAGCCTGTTTAAAATGATCCCATTCTTCCTCAACTTCAGTAGTAAGCATACCATGACTGTCATAATGACTAAGTAACCTATCATGGTAAGCTTTGGCTATAACTGGGTCTTTCAGAGCTTCAGTATTAAAAGCAAATTTTTTAACCCTAGCACAACACTTTTTAAGTTTAAGTTGCAACACACTTTTAACAAGGTAATGGTCAGATCCAATTTCAGCTCCCCTATATGCCCTGGTATTTCTAACAGAACTAGCCCATTTGCTGTTAATTAATATATAATCAATCATATTCTTATGCAGCAGATCAGGTGAAACCCATGAGTACTTATGTATGTCGCGGTGTTTGTAATATGTGTTAGTTATTCTGAAACCATTGAGTTTACTTACCTGTAGGAGACGTTGCCCATTGCCATTGCAGCTACCAATACCAAAAGGGCCAATCACCCCTCCCCAAAGGTCAGAGTCAGTACCAACTTTGGCATTGAAGTCACCAAGAACAAGGGTAATATCTCCTTTCTTGACAGAATTCAAAATATCCTGAAGTTGTCCGTAAAACCTCCTCATCGGCATCCTCATCGGCATCCTCAGTGGGGGCATAACAGCAGATAACATTCAGGTCTTTAACGCTTGTCTGAAATTTTGCTGTAAGAAACCTTTCATTAATGCACTCATATCCTAGAAGAGCATCACTAGCGTGTCTGCTGAGAAGCAGTCCCACGCCTTGGTGATGCTTATTGTCGTCCCTCCCTGAAAAGAGAAATTTAAGATTATTTTTAAGAATCTGACCTTTATCTGTCCATCTGGTCTCTTGCAAGCCGAGAATATCTAAATTATAATGGTGGAATTCTTGTGTGAGGACATCAAGAGAAAAAGCTCTGTGCAGAGTCCTCACATTCCAACTACCTATGGAGAGAAAATGGTTAGTAGGATGTTTAAAGAAACTATGTTTATTGAGAGAGAGAATGCCTTCAATATCAAACAGCCCCCTAATCGCAGACATGGGGCAAAGACCCGTTCCCCCACCACTAAAGGCTGAAGCCATCTACACTGGAAGACTTCCTCCAATGTAGAATTTGACGATGCCAATAGAAGCAAAGAGTTCAGGTGCCTGCGATGACCTCTGCTCAGGATTATCCACCAGCTGATAAACATATCCTGTGAATCTATTCACTTAGGGCTGTCAACCCACAAACAAACAGAAAACACAGAGGAAGATTTTCCCTCCACAGAAGCCCACCAGTGCAGCAAAATCAGGATCCATAATCAAGCTCAGAGCCATATATCTGTCCAGTCCAGTGGGTTTATATGGTCAGCACCAGGACCCTGTGTGGTTGACCACTCCTCAGCAGGGTAGAAAAAAAAGAAAAGTAGCCATAGTTGTCCAGATCAGTAGGCCACACTAATCTGGCAGCCCTCCCCTTCCGTTCACTTCCACCAGAGAGTATCTCTTTTGAAAGGTACTAACGGTCTGCACCACGAGAAGGCGGGGTCGGACATTAGGTGCTAGGCCTGGCCGGTTCTATGCATCATCACAGGGGATTGGTGCATAGCTCTCCTTCCAGTGACTACCTAGCCATCTATAAATTACATTTCCTTTTTTTGTTAGAAATAATATCATGAGAAAGAAGAATTTTCAAGGAAACTTTATTTTCTGTTGAAATAAAGTGTATTTTGTTTTGCAACCGCATTTCTGCCTTTACGGCTTAATACTGCTTTTCGAAATTAACCAACAGCTAAGGGAAACAACGACACCTATCGTAAATTTTTTCATTCTCTGTTAAAGTTTCAGTTTTTACTCCCAAAAATCATGGATTTAGCAAAAAAAAGGATAATGGGGGGAAGTCTTGAGAACCGTTAGACAGACTCGATCTCAATTGCCAATTGTAGCAACTGAAAAGCCTTTTGGAATGTGAATTGTTAAAGTTCAAATTAATAAGCTTCAACCTGATTCTAATCAAAAGGTCTAGAGTTATTCATTAATGGAAGTAATCCGCAAATACCCATCCCTCTAAAGGTTAACTAAAAGTCTCTGAAATGTATTATATATATAAATGACACTCCCTAAGTCTCAAGCTCTCTTTTGTCGTTCAACTCGTTCAGATCGACCTTCAGAAAATTTTCCTCTCTTTCGAGAGAAGGCGAAGTGGAAACGAAAGGACCTAGATTTGAGAAGGCACATGATGCTCTTCACGAAATTGTCATTCGATAAATAACTCGTTATGTTCGGCATTGTTTTATGCACTTCCCCCTTTTTTTGAGTGGGGATGGGGGCGAGAGCTAGGCTAAGGAACCAAACACTTCAACTGCTATGAATGCAGCTGTACACCGAATCTGGTTGTCTTGCACTTACCGTTTAGGGGTTATTCTTTTCTTTTCAAATTTATTTATTATTTAGGGGTGAGGTGGGGGAGGTTCAAAGACGTTTAATGTTGTTTTAGGTTATGGTGAAAGGAAACTGCATACCGAATGGTTGGTCCTAAACCTTTCAGTTTAGAAGTTCCCTTTTTTCTGAGGGGGGAGGGGGAGAGATTAAGGCAGAAACGTACACAAGGGGGGGGTCGGATTCCCCCACCCCGAGAATACGATCGTCTTATACGAAATGTCAAACTTTCCTTCCTGCTTTGTATAATTTTATTTTAGCCGCATGTTTTATAACCGACACTAAAAGTAGATTAAAAAAAACTAGAAAAACTTTCCCTGTTCGGTGGAATATTTTAGTAATTTGAAAACACTATTCAAGTGTTATTCTCAGACTACCACACACACGAAACTAAATTAAATTTCGAACCTTCCCCGCAACTGAATTCCCCACTTCCGAAATCAAATCCTGTATACGTCCCTGGGGGGTTAAGGGTTCAAACAGTTATGTTGTTTTATATAATGAAAAAAAGGAAGACGCATACCAAATTTGGTGCCTTAGCTTAGAAGTTAGAAATTCTTGAACCAAAGGTATGCCACTTGACACGAACCTTTCATTTAATTTAAAGGCCTCGAAATTTTCCCAAATCTTTAATATTTTAAAATATTAATGCAACACAAGTCTTTAGTAAAATATAAAATGCTTTTAATTAGTTTATTATTTTTATCGCATATTATAACAGATATTAATTAAATATTTTTTGTCAATATCGTCATTATTATTTGGGGGCGTCTACATTTTAAATTGACCTTGACCTCAGTTTGTGCATGAGAGCGTCGCGTATTATAACTTCAGTTATTTAGGTTCAAAATTTGCCTTGTGATAATTAGTCGTGAGTAGACCCATATCCGGAAATAAATATAAAGAAAGAGGAGGGGAGGGGGATCCAAGTGACGCAATCGAGCAAAAAAAAAAACCGATGATTTCCATTGCAATGTAACATTTTGCCTTTCGTTTTAGAGGTTTTAAAATATTTCATGAAAATGCCCGAAATATGCACGTTTAATACCTTTAGACCTTTACTAGCATTCTGAAATGGGGGGGGGGGTGAATCTCCTCCCCCTTCCTCTATATCCGTAATTGGTTGTGAGATATGTAAGAAGCGATCAAGGGGACAGTAAACAGCCGAAATGTTATCGCAATCGTAAATCATACACAGAGATATCACTTACAAAATTTCGAAAGTTTGCCAAAACCCTCTACTGAACTTCTACTTGCAAGAGAGTACCAGTCCCCCTTTCCTCCAGTCACCCGATACTTTTGCGGCGGAGTGAGACGGCAGCTGTGATAAGGCTAAAGAGTGCATTCTCTTTTGGTAAACACAGCTGCTAACATCAGAGACTGTATTTATCTGCACGCAGGAGTGGGATTGGGGAAGGCACCCTCCCACCCTTTCGCCATCTGGTATCTCCGCAAATTTAATTTATAATAGAATAAATGCTGCACATATGATTCAAGGCCGCCTCGGTGTCCGTGTTCGAGTCCCAGGTATGGAATGCATGGTCGTTCAATCATATATGTTGTGATTGTCCCTCAGCAAATATAAAAAAAAAACTGTTCAATCTCGACATGTCAAAAAAAACTATTTTCTAACATTGGGATATAAGCGAATATGGTTATAAGTCCCAGCAACCAAACTGAAGAGAAAAGGGAATCCAAGGTGGCCGGCCACATCTGGACTCTGCGTGTGTCTGTGTAAGGTGTGTTGAGCAAATTGATTATTGGGTTTCGTCAACACACGTAACTTATAATATTATGTTACTTTAACTGATTACATTACAATGCAACCAATGCATTAATTGCAAATCTAAGCAATAATGGTTCCTTCATATATTCTGTCCGAAACATTAAATTTTTAATTTAAGAAGGTGAAATACTTAAACTTTTCAATTTTGAGCTCCTGGAAAGATATGGCAATATTTTTCATTTGGGCTTTTGACCGAATTCGGTGATCCGAAGTCTTACTGATCGGAAGAAATTCTTTCTCCGGATTTATATGGGGACAGAAGGGGGGAGAAGTTTTAGAGGGGTGAGAAAGGAAAGGTTCACGATCTTTACGTTTCTTTCATTTATTATGAGAAGAACTTTGTAGGGAATTCAATGATCATGCTCTTTTAAGAGAAATCTTTGCGGCTTCATCCGAAGGGAAGGAGGAAGTCAACGGAAAAGTAGTATTTACTCTGAGGTTGCTTTAAGTTATTATTAGAATGAACACACACCGAGGAGTTCTTGATCAGAATTTCTCAAATACGTGGTAGATTTACAATACGAGGCATGTAAGTCCCAAAAGCAAAAATGAAGGGGGAATCAGAAATTAATTAATTTGACCACGTCCTTCACTTTTTAACTTATCCGTTTTCGCTCGCCATTTGATATTTTGTTGTTTCTGTGTTTCTTAAAAGCGTTCTTTCACCATATCTTTTGAACGCGAGGGTCAAACTTAATGTGTCATGTGTCAAATGAAAGCATGTGACGTAGGGAGTATCAAAGGCTAGAGAAAATTTACCCGTCCATTCTTCTCCCCTGAAAAGGGGAAATATGAAAACGATTGTTCTGCGGAACGCAAGTAAAGCCTCGCTGCATGAAAGTGGCACAGGTTATAAGAATTTAACTGCATGTTTTTTCTCACTCCCTCTAAAAAAGAAACCTAACTAAAAAAGGGGTTGCATATGCGAAAAGGGGTCAGATATGCGATCTCCCTAACTAAAAAAAGGGGTTAGATATGCGAAGGATTGTTCTACTACATTTTTCAAATGCGAGGGCCGCTGTAAAAAGTTGTGTGTCAAATGAAATATTACAAAGTGGAGAGCATTGTAGGATATAAAAATATAACCCACGTGCTCTCTTTCCCCCTAAAAAACGGGAATTGCAAAAAAACATTTTACTCCTATCTTCCGAATGCGATGTCACACAGTTACGAGTTAGTTGTTCAAGAAACGTGCGTAAAGAAAACATGAACCATACATAAAGAAAGCTCTTCATGTGAGGACCATCGTAGGCTACTTCGAATTTTGCCTCCCTCTCCCCCTCCCCACCCTGCCTAAAGTTGGACTCCAACCTGCAATTATCACAGCGCACTGAGACTGCAGAGGCACTTGCTGGATAATCGAAGCACAGAAATGCTTCGATTTATCATCGTCACGTGTCCAGGGGACACGTGACAGCGGGCTCAACAGAAATCGACAACCCCTCTTGCCAAACTCTCCCTATAGAAGACCATTTACAGTACCAAACAAATTACTTCTACATCAGCCATCCATCCTATTTACGACCACTACACCGAGTTAATGCTCATCATCATTTGTTTTTTTAATTTCATTTTTAGCTCCTATTAAAAAAAACAAGCCAATGTTTCCACTCCGTCGTCTATCTGTCCATTAAACTTTTCTTTAGAGAAAAGTTAAAAATTCCTTTTGTGTTGGATAGGTAGGCATTAATGGAATATTACGATTCGCACTTCTGGAAACTTTTTATAGCTGTTTTGCGCCCTCTATCGGTGAAAAAAGTTGAAAACTTTAAAATTTCAAAGTAATATTTTCAAGTGATAATTATGTTCGACATAATATTCGATAATTTTTGTTAAGGAATGTGAATATCATGAGTTTGCATTGACAACGATGATTTTCATCTTTATCCCCAAAAGAAAACGCAATTTTTCTATTATAAGAGAAAATTGTTTCTTCTTAATTGAAAATCCTTTTTGGCTTGGATAGGGATTAATGAACTGTTATGATTCACACTTCTAGAATATCCCCAAAAACTTCAATTGCGTCCTCTGGTGATGGAAATTTTTGAAAATTTTGAAATTTAAACGAATTCTCCGAGAGGTGGGATATTTTTTTAGAAAGCGTATTTCTGAGAAACGTAAATGGAGAGAGCGTAAATAGAGAACGGGCCGTATTTCTTAAATGAAAGCTTGTGACGTAATCATGAGGACATCAAATTATATTATTGCTTTTCTCTCTCCAAAAAATCGGGGAACGAAATTTCCCCTAGGGTGATCTCACGAGTTTTATGTGAAATGAGAGCTTGCGACATGGAAAGTATCACCTACAATGTATTATAGAGAGTTAAACTGAATAAAGGACCAGAACAACAAGTGCAGCTGCCAGTCTATTAGTTGAAAAAAAATCGAGAATATTCTTGCGTTGAAATTTAAAAGCCTGAAATAAATGGACACGAAATATGAAAGCCTGCATGCATTCATTACGACAAACGCCTTCTAACTTTTGTAAAAATATGTGAACAAGAGAAGTTAGAAAGAAAGCGGAAAGTAACAGTTTAAGGTAATAGCGTATGTGCTGAAACGAAAAGAAGCAAACTGGTTTTGTGCGGCAGATGTGTTCGAGGCGAAAGGGGAAAACGAGAACGATCTGTGACTCTGTTTTCGTGACGACTTCGGATTGCCGGCAGGAAGAGGTCAACAGGTGGGGCGGCAACCGTTCCCCATATAGCCGCCATTTTACTCATGGCGTCATAGCACGAGAAGTCTGTTTTTCCGTTTTCATTGTTTGTGAGTTGGCAGCCGTGGAAACAGCCACAGATGGGTTGATAAGATCAGAAAATGGGTTTAGTGCCGCTTCAACTGGTCGCAGAATCCGCCAAACAATGTGGCAACAAGTAATGCTGTGCTCATGCGCACTTCGGTGGTAACCGGGTGCATACGAAGGTTTCTTCTTCTGTGTGTTGTTTAAAGGTTAAGGTTATGGCGATTTGTTTTTTATGAAATGTTTTTTTGTTTCCTTAGAAACACTTCTCCGTTGTGAGACTTGACTTGATTTACTTGTAGGTTGGTACGGGAAGGGAGGGGACAACTGTTAGCAAAGAAATGGAGGCATCACCTCAAGGTCATCCAGCGTTTTTCTTTGTCACCGGGAATTCGCGGAAAAAATCTCGACCCAGTACAGGGTGGACTCGAACCTGGGAATATTAATTACAAACATTGGTGAACTGTCATTCTCACCTCTTCATAGTCAGAGCTATTCGCTTTCGAATATGCCAGATAGACCAAGGCCATATAAAATATCCTACATTTCTTTTTAGCGTTTTATGGAATGCTATCTGAATTGTACCCGCCGCTCTCCGGGTCGCACTTTTCAGCTGCAATCTGCATATTCTGATTTTCACTTCGCTAAAGCCCCCCCCCCCCCCACTCCTTAGCTCAGATTCAACACTTAGAGTTGTGATTTTTGCAGTAGGGAAAAACAATTAAATGCAATGTTGCGAACTTCGAAAGGTGAAATACCGATAAATGATAAATAGAAAATTTATTGAAAGCAAAAAAAAAAAAGCTGAATTGGTCATAATAAACAGCAGAAAAAAAACGAAACTAACCTACATCTTTTACCTTTGGCCTTGCTGAGAAAGACAGAGAAATTCGTCTGTATGGCTCACATTTACTCGTTTATCTTGTACCATATATTAACCCGCAGTCAAAAATCCTCGGATCACTGGTCTATTTCATCAAATTCGACACTTAACAACAGATCGAATATTAAATTTTGTAACTGGACGTATATTCTAACGGAATAGTTTTTCTGTGTCTGAGAGATATTTCGTTCCGTCAGTTTTGCTGAAAAATGTCAGTTGGTAAAGTGGTAATCGTGTTGACGGAAAAGAAAATCAAATGATGTGTGGTCAACTGGCTATTTTAATATTGATTATATTATTCGAAAAAATTCCACAGTGGTCTTGATAAAATCTGACAAATCCTTAAATTTCAATGACAGTTCTTCAGCATTTAAGGTGTTCAAGAAGTTAGGAAACTAAGCACTAAACGTTTTTGTCTGAAATCTACTAAATATAACAGAATCATTATAAAAAATTTCAAGCTCTTAGTAATGTCTCAATTACTGGCGAAATTAATAAGTATTCTTAAGCGAATTCGTTTAATAATTTTTTGGCATGTTTTGGTATTGAAGGGAATGTCGTAATAAGTCTCATTTGCATGCCCTTTTATTCAGCCTTATTTTATATGCCTTTTTATTCAGTTGAACAATTTCATATTCCTGAGATCTGTCACGTAGACTTTCAGGAGCGAGGCGAGTGTTGGATTTTCTCAGAAAGCCATAGCGATGTCAGGAGGATGGCAATTAAGTCATTTAAGAGGAAAATCGGTGACTGGGAGAAGAGATCGGGCAAAGAACGTGGGAAGTTGAATCCCGAGGATGAAAGAATAGTTACTGTCTTTGGAGGTCGAGTTGGGAAGGTGTGTATAAGGCACAGCTGGGGAAATGGAAGAGATAGAACTTTTTAAAAGGGACGACTGGTTCAGAAACCTGCAGACAAAATTAACCACGTAAGGTCGAATGAATCGCCGAGAAAGAGTCTTCAAGGGAAGTTTAGTTTTCTGTCTTCAAGGGAAGACAGAAAACGGAAACATCCGAGGAAGTAGGATAATACTTGAATCACGAAGGTGATAAATCTTTCTGAAAGGTAGAAGAAATTCAGGTGACCGTAAATGGCAATAACGGAGGATAAAATAATGTATGTATCGCTGGCAGTAGATTCCGAGGGTAGCCAACAGCTCAGGCGGCGAAATCGAACAAATTAAGCTAAAATTCCCGAGTTGAAAGGCGCTCAATGAAAACTGCATTAGATTCAGAAGATTGGAGTCATTGTGCTTCTTTCTGCAGCGACTGCGAAAACGTCATTCTATGTGAAAGAAGTTAAAACGAAAATGGAACAGGATTGACGCAGACGGAAAGACTACATCTAAGGCATACAGACGATTGTGAATGATTGATGGCTCACTGATGGCTAAGAGGGGATCAAGCTAATTCTAACTCTAATGCGGAAGGGTAGAGCTGTGGAAATTTTCTCGTAGGGGTCATCCGGATCGTAGATCTCGGGAAAAATCCAAAATTTGACCTCCGATGTGTCCTTCAAGGTCAAAAAATCACGCCGAGGTCAAACCTTGATGTACCTGTGCTAGAAATGTGAAAATTAGGGTCCGGGAGTGTTCCAGGAAGCAGATGTAGGAAGAGTTAAGAAATTTTGGATTTGGTAAATCCTTCTGGGTCACAGGTCAAATTTAGATTTTCGATGCTAGACAGCTAAAAATTGGTTCCTGGGGGCATTTTGGGCCGTAGATCTGGGAAATGTTGTTGAATATTGGTTGCGATGGGTCCTTTGAGGTCAAAGATCAAATATAGATCTACCAATGGTAGAGGATTGATTGCTGTCGGGGGTATTTTGATTCTTAGATATCAGAAATTATGCCAAATTTTAGGTGCGATGGGTCCTTTGATGTCAAAGGTGAAATTTAAACATACCGGTTCCGGCAGTAAAACTCAGACATGAGAGGGATTTTGAGATCCGGGGTCAGATTCGAGTCGAAATAGGGGTCGGAGTGAGGGGCTAAAAATGAAGAGAGGCCGAAGGTCACCTTTTGATTTCTGGTTACAGATATTGACACAGGAAGAAAAGCATGTTCGGGTGTCTTCTTGCATTACAGATATTGGCAAAGCAAGGAAGAGTTCTCCTTATAAAGTAAAACTGTTCAATAGAGTGCATCGGGAAACTTTAAACCCAGGAAATATCTTTTATAGATAACAGCAATAAAACAAATAGTTTGAAAAATTAACGAAATTTAAGAGCATTTTTTATTTTTTTTTGTTACAATATTTTATAGCTCCGAGTTTTCATTAATTTTCATGCCTGACATTTTGCGTTTTTATCTCAGGAAACGATAGTCAAGATGCTTTTTTAGAATTTTAGTCTAAGGAGCTGAATTTTCAAAGTACACCAAACCTCGATTAGCGGATGAGGCGTTAAATTCGAAGATTCGATAACATCAAATGAGATTTTATAAAAGCCAGAATAACAATATGTATTTTTTTTATTATATTTGCTGATTTTATTACGAAATGGTGAGAGGTTCGCAAACGTAATTATGTATTTACAGAAGAACTTCAAGTCACTAATAATTGTTGCATTACTGTGATCTAGTGAACTGTTATTCTAACTTTTGTTTTTTATTCAAATTTACTCTTTTTCTTTTTACGCCTACTTTTGAAGCCATGATTGATTCAAATTTTAACTTTTTATTATAAAATGTCCCAAACACTTACACTCGTAAAAGTCAAAATTACCGCAGACTGCGACGTTACGGACTGGGAACACCTAACGGGATATTGGTACGGATATTGACCGCAGCGATTCGTAAATAATGGACTTTGTTCGCTGTTTCAGCAACAGTATGCTACTGGATGAAACGAATTTTGTCCGTTAAATCCGTAGTCCTCTAAATCGAGCGTTTGCTGTAATAAAAATAACTCCCTCAAGCAGCTGCTTGCCACGAAGGTCTGACAGGAGCCTATCAGTTTATATGCCATAGTTGAAGGTCTGTGAGGATGGCAGGACCTCAGCAGAAAGACAATACAAACGCCCATGCCTTATCCGGGGCTCGAACTCAGGTCCCTTAGATCAGTAGTCAAGCGTGCTAACCACTCAGCCATGTACCTCTGCTATGAAAAAAACTCTGACATCGTATTAACAAGAAGTTACACATTTTCCAAACGAAAAATATAGAAGAGCGTAAATATGAACCTGAATGGTTCACTTATCCTACGACAGCTACATTAATCAAACACTGTCAACAAAAGCCTTAAATAAATCGGTTAACTTGCCACATTTCCACTTTAACAGATACGTCATTATTAGAAAAACATGGAGAAATCCTTTATTCAGTTTTTATACAAAAAATAAAGATGCCAATTTAAACAATAAGCAGCACTAGCTGGAATAATCTCTATACGAGAGATTTCTAAGAAGATTCAAATTTTTGGAGCGCATTTTCAAGTTTTACTCACTTTTCGACGTTCTCTAAGGACGATACCATATTTTTCCGAGTCGTTTTACTAAATTCATGTGGAGTAAACGACTACATGTAACACGTGCAAGTTAAGTTACACATAAATTTTGCTCATGATGTTGAAAACTATAGAATTAAAAATCGAAAATTATGTAGTAAATTATATATTGTTACGACAGATGAAAGTGCTGCAGTGAGTTTATGATAAACGTGACATGAACGCTCGTGTAGGCTTCTGTGAGAGATTTATTTTAACCAACGAATTGGAATACAGAACCGATCTAAAAAAAATTGAAGAGATAGAGTTGTTTGGGATTGGGGAGATCTGAAAGGAGGTATAAATAGCCTTAGTCTGTGCACGATAGTCTAAAGAATAAATATTTTTATTTGGTGTGTGCACGGGAGGTCGAATAAGTTTATTGGTGTGTGCACGGGAGGTCGAATAAGTTTATTGGTGTGTGCACGGGAGGTCGAATAAGTTTATTGGTGTGGATCATGTTGTTAAGATGGTAAAGATAAAGAAGAATTTGCGTCTTGTGTGTGGTGATCAACGACTAAAAAGAATTAGTTCTGAGAAACCAGTATACTTAGCCACAGTTTTGTAGTACTTGTGGAGTAAAACCCATGAAGGAAATCATTTGTGCATAGTTATTCAGTTATATAGGAACTGGTAAGGTTATTCTCGAGATATTGCAAGTATTCATGATTCTAGTTAGATTGAATATTTATTTATCAACATGATTTTATTGTTCATTGAATGATTTTAGTCTTGAATGATTCATTGATGATTTTAGTCTAGTTTCGTGAATTGGATGTGAATAGAATCGAGATAATGGATTCTTCTGAAAGTTGATCTTTGTATTATTATAGAGTTTCGTGCCGGTTGCCTTAGTTTGTTTACAAATAATTTCATCCATGCTTTTGTAATAAATTGCATTGTATTGTAATTTTCATTGACCAATTTTTACTTGAACTCACGCTCAGTGCTCATCCATTTTAAATTACAACGTTATCTACGTAAAACCGAGTAAAAACTTCATCAGGGGCCCCATCTGTGCAAAACAATCGTTATTACATAAAGCATTATGTAATAGGTCTGCATTGTTTGCTGTTTGTCCGCGAATTTAAAATTAGAGATTGCCATTTCGTTAGAAATATCTCAAAGCCATCGTTTAGATGAGTCGTTAATGTAAGAATGGAAACTGTCCAGTCTGAAGACAATGTAGCCAAGATGACTGAATGTGTCTCGAATGTTGGAGACAGTTTCAGGATACACGTGATGTCGCTAGATACAAGGCCGCCTAAGTGTCGAAATATCTCGAAATAACCAGTAGATACTGGTTTTAATAGTCAGGTTTTATAGAGATATACACAGTTCCGCAAATTACTTCGTCTACAGAAAGCGGAATGGTTTCCTGTTCTCTTCACAGATGAGTCGTTATTCCGTTCATAGATTTATTCCCAATTTGTATCCATCTGGAGAGAATGGGATATTATCACTCTAACATCAGGAAAAGAGTCCAATGTGGAGGTGGTGGTTTAATGATCTGGACAGGCATCAGCATCAACCTCCACGGTTCAATAAATGATCTCTGACTACCCAGGGCTGTTGGGATGAGATCCTCCATCCTCATGTTAGCCCATTTTCATGGGCTCGTGGCTCGTTTTAATGGATAATAATGCTCGCACATAGAGCTCACCTGGAGGACCATACGTTGAACGATAAAATATATGAATGAATATAGAGCGCCCTGATCTTGTAGGCCATTCCGTGTATTCACTCCCCGACCTCTGTCCTATTGAACCTATTTGGGATGCCTTGTGGAAACAGATTGCCAATCTCAGTCCTTCTCCCAGAAGCCTCCATGATCTTAGGACAGACTTCTTGCATCAATGGACTTTACATAACCTTGAGATTGGATCGGAAGTATTGGAGGGAGTTGTGAGTCCTTCACTGCCATCAGAAATTAACATGAGTTGTGAGTCCTTCACTGCCATCAGAAATTAACAGGAGTTGTGAGTCCTTCACTGCTATCAGAAATTAACATGAGTTGTGAGTCCTTCACTGCCATCAGAAATTAACAGGAGTTGTGAGTCCTTCACTGCCATCAGAAATTAACAGGAGTTGTGAGTCCTTCACTGCCATCAGAAATTAACATGAGTTGTGAGTCCTTCACTGCCATCAGAAATTAGCATGAGTTGTGAGTCTTTCACTGCCATCAGAAATTAACATGAGTTGTGAGTCCTTCACTGCCATCAGAAATTAACAGGAGTTGTGAGTCCTTCACTGCTATCAGAAATTAACATGAGTTGTGAGTCCTTCACTGCCATCAGAAATTAACATGAGTTGTGAGTCCTTCACTGCCATCAGAAATTAACAGGAGTTGTGAGTCCTTCACTGCCATCAGAAATTAACATGAGTTGTGAGTCCTTCACTGCCATCAGAAATTAGCATGAGTTGTGAGTCTTTCACTGCCATCAGAAATTAACATGAGTTGTGAGTCCTTCACTGCCATCAGAAATTAACAGGAGTTGTGAGTCCTTTACTGCCATCAGAAATTAACAGGAGTTGTGAGTCCTTCACTGCCATCAGAAATTAACATGAGTTTTCACGACCTTCTTGGACTTTCCACCTTCATAAAAACATGATTACAATATGCATAAGAATAAATATTCGCTTACAATATTTATTCTTATGCAGAGTTGTAATAATATTACAACTTATCGATATGTACATAACATTCAAAGAGACCTGTTTGAGGAATCGGCGTTTTAATGTTTGTTGGCCGAGTTGTTAGCGCGCTTGGCTACTGATCTAAGGGACCTGGGTTTGAACCCAGATAAGGCATGGATGTTTGTGTTGTTTTTCTTCTGATTCCCACCATCCTCACAGACTTTCAACTATGGCGTATAAACGACAGGCTTCTGTCAGACCTCTGTGGCAAGCAGCTGCTTGAGAGGGGCGGGTGTTTTTTATATATTTTTTAACTTTCGCAGTTGAGTGTATGTAAGTCTCGAATTTCAGCAATTATTAGTTCAGTCTTTGAAGAGTTATGAAAGTTGCAACATTTAATAACAGTGCTGGTAATGATATGAATTTAGTGAAAAAAAATAATTAGAACGAAAATAATAGCAGCATATCAAACTGTTTAATCAAATAAGCATATTTTTGGTAGTTCGAATAGTTATTTACCTTTTACAAACTTCTGCAGAAGTTTGATGATCAGATGTATTATTTCAAGTAGTGGTTCACGGAAGCTTAGCAATCCGTGGTCTTATTAGAATTTTCCGTGAAGGGATGGAGGTCCTCATTTTATTTTAAGATTTATATTTCAGTGATTTTGATGCAACAAGTGGTCCGTGTAGCAATTCGAGGTCTTATTGGAACTGGTGGTATCGGGGTCGGTGATAGCCCTTCTGTGGCTTTACTACAGTCGATCGTTGAAATGCGTGTTCGATTTACTTTAGCAATTTTTTGCATGAATTTTGTTCTGGTAATCAAATTTTCAGATTAAATTTTCACTAGTCCACTAAATTTCATAAAAAGATTTTATTGACTCGTCGAATTTTGACGCGAATTTTGTTCAAGTCCAGTGAATGTTCATACGAATGAAGTTTTATGTCTTAAGTGGTCTTCCAAATTTCTGCACGAATTTTTTTATTGGTCCATTGAATTCTAAAATGAATTTTGGAAAGATCAGACAATTTTTGATGTGAAATGTTTGATGACACAAATGTTTACGTGTCATCTGAATTTTTATATGAATTTTGTTCTGATTTATAAAATATTCAGACCTTTTTTATACTGAACCTCTAAATTTTGATGTAATATTTACATTATCTGTCATATTTTGACTCGAATTTTGTACTGTCCTATGGCATTTTTGATGCTGCGAAAGTTTTGACACAAATTGTGTTCGTTAAAGTTTAATTAATGAAATTTTTAGTACAAATTTTGTGTAATTTTCAGAATTTAAGAGGAAATTTTTTACTCTTCAAATTTTGGCACGAAATGCATGCTAATCTACCAACATTTTGGGGCAGATTTTAATTTCTGTATGATCAAAAAGTTCGGCGATTATTGTTTTATATGAGTTCTATCTGCAATAAATGAATTATAAAAGGGAAAAAAATGTGATATAATGATGATCATAAATGAAACAAATATCAAAGTGTGATGACGAAATCATATTGATTTAGTTTTTGTGTAATGTCTTTTAGGAAACATCTAAAGGCCAACATCTCTTGGATGTTGTCTTCAAACATCTCAATCTCCTGGAGACAGCTTACTTCGGACTCAGGTACATTGATGCAAGTGGACAAAGGGTGAGTGCTCGGTCGAGCTGCTTTTGAGAACTTCTCTAATCTTTACGGATGCTATGGAGCAGGAGCGTAGCTAGAAAAGTTTCTTAGGAGTGATACAGGTTGTTGTCATACGGTGTAGCCTCGGTTAACTGACATTCGATTATCCGACTATTGATTTAACTGTCAAAGTATGTTGACCGTCGAAATTTGTACAGGTGCCATCAATATTGTGCAAAGGTGTCTGTGGCCCCGGAGGCAAAGCTCCATTTGAGGCCCTCATCCAATTTTTTTTATTTTTTTTAAACCGTTATGAAATTAAAATAGAATTATCCATTCTTCCAAATTCTTATTTTAATTTGTTTCAACACAAAATTCGGAATTAACATATGAGTACAATATTTGGTAGATTTTAGACGTAAAATGCAATTTGAATACTTAGGGTCAGTTTACAGAATAATATCCCTGTTTATTTATTTACAGTAATAGTTTCTCCTCAGTTCGGAATTACATTTCTAAATGAATGTAATATTTATATTACATTCATATATATATTATTTATATATATATTATATATTTTTATATATATTAATATAAACACATGTTTGAACCTTTTCTCTCTCAATCGATAATATGGATCAGGCGCTTAAATTTAGGCGACGTCCTCAGAGTTATCTAACTTTATCCATGCAGTCTGAATTAGGGTTGGGTTGTTTTACCTTTGAGCGGCACTTTTTTTGCACACCATGAGCTAAATGACCAGGTCACATGGACCCTGAAGGTTCAGAGAAAATTTGGGGAGGGAACCCACTGGAATAGCTGTTGGGAGACAGATGGTAGTCTCCCGTTAAGGCCATCCAGCGTGTTCTTTACGTGCACAGGGTATGGCTCTCCCGCACACGGGGCCACAGTTTAACGACCCATCCGACGGACGGGGGCCTTTCCAAGACCGTCGGTGTCCCCTACTGACCGTGGGCAGAGCAGGGAATTTTGCGGAGATAAATATCAACGCTGACCCAACTGGGACTCGAACCTGTTAACTACATATTACGAGCCTGGCGCGCTACCGACTGAGCCACCCCCGCCCCATAAAATTTCACTGCAACGGCCTGTCTAAATTAGGACTGTATATTGTACCGATGGTAAAATTATTGCACATCTGGCAACACTGCACCAGAAATCTTTTAAGCGCACATTATGGCATCAATTGATCTTTCCAAAAACTTTCTTTATCTGTTGATGAATGCAGCAAATCCCATTGAAATTTAAAAATACCTCATTTACAACAATTTCTTAAAAAATGAAAAATATTTTTCTCTTTTGTACCAAGATAACTAGTATCTTAATCATATCTTAATCTTAACTGCAGTGGTGCATCGAAGCGACGGCAGTGGCGTGACGAATGGCACAATGCCGTCATTTTCCGATGAATCCTGCTTCTTGTCGGTTCGAATCCGATGGCCATCGACGGTTGGTGAGAAGCACCGAGACGAGTGCATTCAGACGAGGAGGCGTAGAACGACAACGCGTGGGATTATGGTACGGGGTGTGATCAGCTCTGAAAGCAAATCCACTCTAGTACACATCCACACCATCATTACCAGTGCTCGTTACATTCCAGGACATATTACAGCCAAAAGCTCTTCCGTACTTACAAGACTGTCCGACACACGCTAAGGACAATGCAAGACCCCATCCATGCAGCAGCTACCATTGTGGAATATCTGAGGCAAAGCAATTTGCATATCCTTCTGTGTCTCTGCAGATGCCCTGATTTCTCACCCATAGTAAATGTATGCGATATGATCAAATGGATGTTGCCGCAATGGCAGCACATCCTGGCAATTATTAAAATAGCAAAATTAAGACCATATTCAAGAATATGGTTTTATTTCAAGTCTTGTGTGAGCTTACGTTGCAATATGGTGTTAAATATAAAAACGAAAATAAAGAGGTAAATATAAAATACTTTATTTGCAGTATTTAAAAAAATCGAAAAGAATTCGATCATTCTTACATTTTAAATGTTTTTAAATTATTACATAATAGTGAAGCAAAATTAAGTACCATATTCAAGAATAGGATTTTATTTCAAAGTTAGTGTTATCTTACGTCACAATGTGGTGTTAAATATTAATTAATTAATACCCCCTCAAGCAGCTGCTTGCCACAGAGGTCTGACAGGAGCCTGTCAGTTTATATGCCATAGTAGAAGGCCTGAGAGGATGGCAAGACCTCAGCAGAAAAACGACACATACATCCATGACTTCCCCGGGGCTCGAACCCAGGTCCCTTAGATCAGTAGCCAACCGCACTAACCACTCGGCCACGGGATATATGACAACGAAAATAAACTCCTGACCTTACACCATTTTGTGTTGTAAGATCACACCATAAACTGGTGTAACATTAGATACTCTTTTGCAGTGTAGATTTTGCATTCAAACTTGTTTTAACGTTCTTATCTTCATTCTTTTTTTAGGGTATATGTAAACCATTTTTAGGGTATATGTAAACCATTTTGGCCCCAAATTTTCATGACTTATTGCAAACCTATTTTTGTATCTTGCTGTGAAATTTGATTAAAATCTCCGAATATATTTCTAGATATTCGCATTTTATTGTTCCTTGTTTAACTTTGGACGAGCAATACAGTTTCAATTTCTGGTGTGCAGCACTTCTCATTCTTTGGAATGTTCTATTAGAAATCCACGAGATGTTCAACTGCACCAGTGGCCACACACCGTGAGGAATACTAATGAAATGGAGATGCTACGATTCCGAATCTGAGTTTATTAGCTCCCCCTCCTGATTTTTCCACTCTTCTTCCTTACCCCTGAGTACGTCGACAGGTGTTTCACACGCGTGCCGGGTAAATAGTTACTCAGCAGATAATTTACTGACGATTTATTATATCAATATTAGCAGGAGCAGGATTACTCCAAATTTAGCTCTTTCGTGCTGGCAAGTTCTGAGATTACAATTGGCAATGCTCTAAGGTTTTGACGCAGTTTTTATTCGTCATTTAGTATACGGAAGAGGAGAGGGTTCGGTTCTTGATGAAAGGTGTAGTTCCACAGAAACGAAAATCTTGGCCAGAGTGTATGCTGAGTGTCTTTCGTATATAATTAGCAGAAGGCAAAAGTTCCGTCAGGTGTTCCTATATGTTACAGGTTCTCCAACCCAAATTTATTGAAACATGTTGAGTTAATGATCTACTAACTCTTTTCTGTGCCTAGCATCTGTCCAGTGGATCTCTTTTCCCTATCCACCTCATAGCACTTGAGCTCCTTGGGATCTCGAGACACAGACCACTATTTTCCAAAAAAAAGTGTCTCTCAGAGCTAGAACAACCCAACCCTTCTCATGTGCATTAAAATGTTATGCGAAATCTCACATTTCATACTATCTGATTCAGATTGCAAATATTTACAAAATATTTCCTCATCAAAATTGAATAATCGTCATCTTCCATTTAGTAATATTATGGAGAATAAAGTTGGAATGAAAACAAGATGCGATTATTATGGGGAGGAGAGGTGGGGGGGGGACTGGACCGACCTTTCTTAAAATTGGATTGGAAGATTACAGAAATAAATTCGGCAATTAAACTTATTTCTAAAGGAAGCTGTATCTAAAACTCCCCCAAATCCCATTTATTTCCCAATGGCGTAATACGAATGGTTTCTTGGGACACGCATGGACCCAGTCCGAGAATAAGACTTCAATAAGATTTCCCAATTGACAATTACTAAAATGTTTCACTGTACAGGAAAGGTTAAAATGATATTCTATATGGGATAAAATTTTACAGTTCTTTTTTATTTGAAGCCTATTTTTAGTCTCGGCCATATTATATGGGGCTAAAATAAAATGATACACAGACATGTGTTTTTTATTTCGAAGCAAGCACTTTGAGATTTCGACAAGTCTGAGTAGACGAGTTTGAGATTTCGTATAAGACGAAGGGATTTCGTGGTGGTGGTGGTGGGGGGGGGGTCCAGGACCCTTTGGGTACGTCCTTGACTTGAGAGACTATGAGACGCTTCGACAATTCTCATGGATTATAGGTCATGACATATCAATGATCTACGAGAAATGTCGAAGCTTCAACTGCGCAATCTCATAATCTCAATTGTCACTCTCGCTACATTGTTGTTATAATCTTAATTTCAGGATGCAGTACTGTTAGAAATTAACAGCTCTCCTTAGAAGCATTCATCTGCAGTTAAGCAGATGAAGAAAATTTCCCAGATGATTAGCTTTCATCAGCTATCGGTGTCACCTTAAATTCATCTTGTCTGGTCATCGATATATGTAGAACAAGGTCGCTCACCAATAACTGTCAGCGGAAGGAAGTCGCAACTCAATTTGCACTCTTGCTCCCAACATCTGCTGTAGACAATTGCTCGGCCACCCCACGCCACATATCGCAGTTGTGACAAGACATCGGCTGTGACCCCATTTATTGAGACTGTTGGCTGAATCGCATCTGCCCTGCCCACCAGTCGCTTTGGCATCTCCTTCAAGGAAGGAGTGGCCGCCGATTGTTACACCCAAAGTCATCTTCCGCCTTTTCGTTTTCTGATAGCGAATATTTTCCTAACCTTTTAACCTTGCTGTTTAATTGATCACGCTGTTTATAACTTTTTCTTTTCCTGTGAATAAGTGATGAATCTGTTGATCTGTGAGGGGGGTAACGCCTGCCCCCCCCCCCCCCCCCCCCCCCCCCCCGACACATTTTCCTGCCTCAAGAGAATTTGTTTTCTCTACCCAAACGAATTTAGTTTCTTCTTGCCCCTCTTTTGCTACCATCAAGCAATGTTTCATTTTTCTGCTCAGAACAAAATCCGTCTTTCTGCATCCTCAAAAAAAATTAATATTTGCAACTCCAAACAAATTTAGTTTTCTCTCTTCACCCCCCCCCCCCCACACACACACAAGAGATTTCACCGATTTATTGCTCCAAAAGAGTTCAATTCTTGCCACTTTCCGGTGAAAGCACTATTATTTTTGTACCCCAACATTAAAATAAAATAAATACCCCCTCAAGCAGCTGCTTGCCACAGAGGTCTGACAGGAGCCTGTCAGTTTATATGCCAAAGTAGAAGGTCTGAGAGGATGGCAGGCCCTCAGCAGAAAAACGACACAAACAGCCATGCCTTACCCGGGGCTCGAACCCAGGTCCCTTAGATCAGTAGCCAAGCGCGCTAACCACTCGGCCATTTACCACCTGATAGAAATTTAATTTTTGAAGCTATAAAAGACTGTCATACTTAAGGGTCGTGGTAGTTTCATTTTAAATTGAAAATAGTAAAAATCCAGACGAATAATTTTTTTTAATTTGAGTGTCTCCGTTCAATATCTTTAAGCCCAAAATGTGCAATCGTAAAAAAGCGTCGTCCTAGGAGACAGCTTCACATGCTCTACTAGAAAGATTAAATTGTTTTACCTTTGATCAGCACTTCTGTGCGAAGAATGGGATAAATAATCAGGTCACAAGGACCCAAAGGACTCAGAGAAGACTGAGGAATGGAATCCACTGTTGGGGGACAGGTCTCCTGTCAAGGCCATCCAACATGTTCTTTTAACGTGCAGTAGAATTTCTCTCCTTCGCATGGGAGCAGGGCCAGTGGCGTATTTGAGAGAAATGTTTGGAGCCCCCCCCCCCCTCCCGGAAAGAAACGTTTCAGTGTTTCTTCAGGTGCAACTTTTGAACGTTTAACACGACTTAAAAATAAAAACATGTGTTCGTATTTCAAAAATTTTTATTAGCTCAGGTAAATTGTAAAGTCACTTTATGTTTGAACGTTGTAACATCTGAAAAAACATTCATTTTCTTGAAAATTCACGAAATATTTTAAATATTTTTATCTTTAGTTAGAATGACTCCTTATAGTACAATCCAACGGAGAGAGACTTATTAATTAACTCTAAACCATGCAATACAAGGATAACCATAGCTATAAAAACTATAGAGAAAAATATACGCACATCATATATTGCCCAAATTATCTCATATTCGTAGATTTTTAGCCAACACAAAATGCAGTCTCATAGTTCACACTTTCAGTTAGTCTTTAAACTAGGAGATCTGTAATGTCTGAACGTAACGTGTAATCAATTAAAGCATTTCAGTTGACTAAACGTTACGTTCAGACATTGTAGATCTCCTAGTTTAAGTTTTCCCTGAACTTCGTAGAAAGAAGCAAAATTGGATGAAATTATTTCGAACCATGTTATAAATTCCTCTTAGAAGAAATATCCCTAATTCATTTCGTCACGATGCTCATACTAGCAGGAACACTAGTCTGATTGAAGTCATGCCTCAACATAAAATTTTAACTGAATAATTTAAACCGTTCAAGCATTAGAGGTCCACACAGAGAATTGAATTGGCTAAAAACTTTTTTCTCGAAGATCACAATTTTTTCTTCTTTTTTTATACGGAAAATGAATTTTGAAAAATGAATGTCCTTCCGCTGACAGTTATTGGTGAGCGACCTTGCTCTACATATATCGATGATCAGACAAGATGAATTTAAGGTGACACCAATAGCTGATGAAAGCAAATCATCTGGGAAATTTTCTTCCTCTGCTTAATTACAGATGATGATTTTTATAGGAAAAATAGAGAACAGTAATTATGATATCAATAATAGCGATAATTCCTCCGGCCATAATTCGTGTCGGAACCGGTCGTGTTGTAACGGAATATGCTCAATAGAAGTGCGCATGCTGGATTCACTTGAAGAATTTTATCTCTGCTTAAAAGATTTGGAGCGACATCTCCACCCTCTTCATCACACGCAACTTCAAACATACTTGACTGCCCCATCCCAAATTTCGAACATGTGTTTCTCCCATGTTACGTTAAAAATTCGAATTTCTATCTCTGATAGAACTGCAGTCGAAGTTTAAAGCCACTTTTATTTCTACACTTCAAGGACCCTTTAAGTTTCAACAGCAAATCTGCTGCTCTATATAAATAATAGCGGTGATTTCTTCAGGGTGGGCAAGTGGACAAAGAGTGAGAGCAGAAGGTTTTCGTCTAGAACAGGAAATAAAAGAGAGTTTTTAACCAGAGGTGGATCAGTGCATGGGAGGCAGAAATCGTAGGATTACTATGGGTCCTGCCTCCCATATACTTGAAGCTGAGATAATCATTGCTGGCCATATGCAACACAGCTCCCATAGATTTAAAGTTGATGCAGGTTAATATCAAACATGTAGAACCAAACTCCCATAAAGTTTTCAGTAGAAATATGTTCTTCCAGTCAAAATGAGAAAAATTATCAGTATTAGCAATGAGTTTTGAGCATCGGCTCATTCAAAATTTAAATTTCTAATCTTTCCAGAAATTCTGAAAAATAAATGGGAAAAAGGAAAAAAAAGAAAAACAAGATTACGAGAAAAATTGGTACTAGCTGTCTCCATGAATGAGGTAAAATATAAATTTAAATAAAACTAAAAGTGCATCACATAGTGCACAAATTGTCTCATAATCGCAGATTCTTTATGAAAGCAAGATGAGTCCCATAGTTCAACTGGGATGCTATTGAGATTGAACTCTGCTAACTCTCACCCTTGCTTCGGAGTGGAAAAGGAGGCTTTGAATGGCGGCAGTGAATAGTATCATAAGTGGGGATTTTAGGTCAATGGTAAAGAATGGGGAATTTTTTCACAGCGAAAGACAAAAAAATCAATTTCCTCTCATCTTCCGAAATGTTCCCATAGGTTAACATAAAATTAGCTTTAATGTTAGCCCAGAACCCTTTATTTATGATACTACTACCATCTGTCATATGGTAGTTGAGTCGTGACCCACATGTGTAGGAGAGCCATACCCTTACAAGTTAGAGAACACGCTGGATGGCCTTGAAAAGCGGTTTCCAGCTGTGCTAACAGCTGTCCTGCTTCCCCAACCTTCTCTGAGTCCTTGTGATTGGCAATTTACTGCATTATAGGAACAAAATGCCGCTCAGAGGTAAGATAACCCAACCAAATGAACTCCTTTCTTTAAGAGTGGTTCAGACGTGTAAGCCTGAGGGGTTAATCCAAGTGAGTTAAGACAGGGTCCGTTCCACTGGATAAATTAAAGAGAGAGAGAAACAGGGATAAAATCAGTAACTGAAATCTTTTAAAAACTAAATATTTCACTGCTGTTATTTATAATCTATTGGATATTTCCTATGTAGCTCTTTTTGCCAATCCCTTTCCCCCCGAAATAATCGATTAAAGCCCACCTCCTGCTTCAATGGTTGCTTCTTCTTCGGTTCAAAGGAATTATCCTGATCTTGTTATATCTTCTTTCCTTTTCGGGGTCCTTGTAATTTGCTGCTAGAATTTTAACCTCACTGTCCTTTGTCTTCAAGACTCTACTAATTGAATAGATAACTAAAATTTTATTAGCGTTAAAAATACACAAATTAAAAATAGAAACTCTGAGTTATAACTTCTAAAAAACTTCACACCATACCCGTTTCACCGTTACTGCGGCATCCTCAATGGCAACTCCGTGTGGCGAAAACCACTGAGGAATGCGTAAGTAACGGTAAAACCGGTATGGTGTGAAGTTTTTTAGAAGTTTTAATTCAGAGTTTCCATTTTATATTTGTGCATTTTTAAAGCAAACTTTAGTTATCTAGTCCATTAGTAGAGTCTTAGGCATGGTATACTTGAGTGTTCCCTTGAAGACAAAGGACTGTGAGGTTAAAATTCCTGCAGCAAGTTACAAGGACACTAAAAAGGAAGTTCTACTAAGACCAGAGTTGGGTTGTTTTACCTCTGAGCGGCACTTTTTTGCACACCATGGGCTAAATGGCCAGGTCACATGGACCCCGAAGGCTCAGAGAAGGTTGGGGGAGGGGACCCACTGGAACAGCTGTTGGGAGACAGATGGTAGCCTCCCGTCAAGGCCATCCAGTGTGTTCTTTAACGTGCACAGGGTATGGCTCTCCCGCACACGGGGCCACGGCTTAACGTCCCATCCGACGGACGGCGGCCTTTCCAAGCCCATCGGTGTCCCCTACTGACCGTGGGCAGGGCGGAGAATTTTGCGGAGATAAATCTCGACGCTGACCCAGCTGGGACTCGAACCTTGGAACTGCAGATTACGAGCCTAGAGCGCTACCGACTGAGCCACCCCCGCCCCAATAAGACCAGATAAACATGATTAGGATAATTACCTTAACATAAGAAGAAGCAACCATTGAAACAGGAGGTGTGCTTTAATCGATTATTTCGGGAAAGCAGGATTTGGCAAAAACAGCTACACAGTAACTTATAGTGAAATACACATTGAGTTATAAATGGAATCTAACCAAGCCTGAATACTACACCAGTTTCCTATATGCGCAGAAGTCGAAATATTCCCGTAGAAGTCTGTTGAATGTGGCGGGGGGGTTGGCTCAGCGGTAGCGCGCCAGGTTCGATATATGCAATTCCAAGGTTTGAGCCCCTCCTGGAGAAGCAATAATATTTTTCTCCGGAGAACTACCCGCCTGCCCTTTGGTCAGTAGGGGACACCGATGGGTTTGGAAAGACTGCCGTCCGTCGGATGGGACATTAAAACAGCGGCATTGTGTGCGATAGAGCCATACCGTGTGAACGTTAAAGAACAGGCTGAATAGCCTTGACGGGAGGCTACCATCTGTCTCCTAACAGTTCTTCAGTGAGTCTCCTTCTGTGAGCCCTCGGGGTCCTTGAGACCTCGCCATTTAGCCCATTGTCCGCAAAAAAGTTCCCCCGGGAAGTATAACAACCCAATCCTGTGTAATGCCGATTTCATACTCGTAAAAAAAATTTAATATCAAAACAGTATTTAACAATAAAATGCATTTAGTTATGGTTTCGGATCCCTTAGACGAGCTCCATTATGTGAAGCCCTGATTATAGAAATTATTCAGTTTTGCCTTTTCTGCACCGTCGGTGTAAAGGTCGCGCTAATGACCTTTACATCCACTTTCCAAAAAGAGCAAGACGGCCTTTCGAAAAAGACATTGACCTCATCGAATTTAAAACCCTCTCCACATCTCTCTCGTTACTGGAGATGCAAATAAAATGTTTTGCAGTTTTTATTATTGTTTTATTTCCTCTTTTCGATAAGTGTGACCCTAAAACTTTTCTTTTTCTTATCTTCTTTTCAGCACTGGTTGGATCCCAACAAGAAAGTGATGAAGCAACTGAAAGGTGAGTGGTCCCAGTGTCGTTCCCATTTATTTATTCACTTCTCCTTTCCAGCGTCCCCTCCTACCTAGATAAGAGTAATGGCCTCCACTCAGTGACAACCCTATCTCCAGCAGGGGTGCTGATAACGGCAGAATTCTTTTCCGTGTTGGCATTCGCTCTGCGTAAAGCCATAAACTTCCTTTGTGGAAAATCGAGGAGCTCAGCAAGATATCCGATCATTTACCTCTGCAAAGATATAGCTGGGTTTTTTTCACTGATGTATTGAAGATGTATTTTAATAAATATATGGTTAATGCCAAATTAAATAACAGCGCACCAATTCATTAAGGACATTCCGAGCTGATAAGAGCAGAATCCCCTTTTTTTTTTCAGGAAAGGGGGCATGGCTTTTTGAGTTAAAAAAAAGTCCCTAAAAGACCGAGTAAGAACTCATGAGATTATGAGATTGCGCAGTTGACGATTCGACAGTTTTTGTTGACCGTAAGCAGATTTCATATCAATAACCTGTCCATCAACCTGTTGATCAATGAGAATTCTCGAAATTTCAACTGCGCCGTTATTTTCTGAAAACTTCTACACCTGAACGGAACGGAGTTGTGGGTCCTTGTTCATTTCGGTCCAATCCAGTCTCTTGTCAATTTTCCTCCCCCTCACTCAAGATTCATTTCTAGATCCAGCCTTAGGGTACCTAATGACGAAAGAAATACATGCAGAAATGCACCGAATTCGACTATTCAAACATAAATTTTAAACCAGGGATGGTGAACTTCACGTGCCTGAGGGCTAAGGAATGATGCTTGAAGGGCTCGGGAGCCACATAATTGTTAATACACTTAGCTCATCATTTCAGACTCCATCGTAACCTTGATTCATTTTATTGCACAAGAAAATAAAAATAGGAAAAGGAAAGTAGTGTAAGTGTTAAAAATGTTTTAATAAAACAAGATTAACTTAAATAAAAATAATTAATAACAGTTTCAATTATTATCGAAATCATGAAAGATAAACGAATAAAATTACAGAAAATGAGTTCCTGAATATCTTCCGCTGGATATGCGTAAGGATGGCAAGAGCTGCATGGTGCCAGTTGGCTACCAGTTGGCCATAGCAGTTTTAAACAAAGCCACTTTACATCACGAAGCGTGACTCTTTGGATGGTGGAATCAATTACCTAAGACACTCCTTCTCATAGTGGTGGTCAGCGAGCTACATGCGTAGTTGTCTTCCCTTTCTAATGCTCAATGAGGGACCCCACCCGGTTGACAATTTTTCCTTCATACTACAGCAGACACTGAGATACCAGTTGGTTAGGTGCACTTACCTAGTGGCGAGTTGCGCCTCCTTCGGCCTTCAGAACAGCCCGAAATCGTCGTTGCATGTAACTTACAAGATGCTGGATGAGTTGTGCAAGAATGTTGTACCATGCGGAAATGAGTGTGTCGCGCAGTTGCTGCAAATTGGACGGAGCCACACTCTTGCTGCTAACAGTCCTTATCATCTCATCCCAAAGATGCTCGATAGCTTTTAGAACTGGGGATTGTGCAGGCCAATGAAGCAAGGGAAACTCGTCGACATGTTCTTGGAACCATTCGTTGACGATACCTGCCTTTTGAGCAGAAGCACTATCATGCTGAATGTGTCGATCCGAATGTGAAGGATAAACTGTAGCCTTGACTTGGTCAGCAACGATATTCAAATATGCCTTGGCATTCAGAAGTCCTTCGATGGGTATCAGGGGGTCTAATGCGTGGCTAGAAAACATTCTCCACACCGCCACTACTGGCCTTTAATGTTCACACCAGACAAGATGGCTCCATAGCCTCGTGTTGCTTGCGTCAAATTCTGACCTTCCATCAGAATGATGCAAAAGGAACCTTGATTTCTCCGATCAGGCTACCTTTTTCAAGTCCTCAGCAGTCTAGTATCAGTGCTCCTGCTCCCACTCAATACGTACTTTCATGTTCTTTGCTGACAGTATTGGCACTCCACATGGTCAGTGGCGATGTAGCCCATTTGCAACAAGGTTCAATATGTTGTCACGAACCAACTTCTGCACACACCAATGTTTAACTCTGCTGAGACTGCCTGGTTGTGGCCCGTCTGTTCTCTTGCAGAATTATTGCCATTCTCCTTTGACCCCTCTGATCCACAATCCGTTTCGGTCCGTAGGTTCGCCGATCACTGGTAGTTTTTTGCTTTTTGCGCCATTCTCAGTCAACCCTTGAAATGGTTGTGTGTGAGAGGCACAGGAGGATGACAGTTTCGGATATGCTAAAACTGGCGAGCCTACCATCAATTATCATGCCACGTGCAAAGTCGCTCAGGTCGTTTGTTTTCCCCATTCGGAACTGATTCTCGAAGAGCTGGTCTGCCTCATTGATACCGCACAACGCAGTCACATGACGTGTTACGTTTGCAATGAGACATTTATGTGACGAGAGTGGTGCAGGTACGTACATAGGATTTAGTTTCAGAGCGGGAGGGATCCAAGATTTTTTTTTCGAGGGGGGGAAAGGTCCGAGAATTACGTTTAGGGGAAGCTCCGGGAATTTAACTTCGTGTGGGTGTGTGTGTGGGGGGGGGGAGGGGTTGAGAATAATACTTGAGTAGGGTTTCCCAATTAGTAAATTATTGCACTGAGAGCAGAAAAGGTTAAAATGATATTATATGAAATGAACCACTGCATGAAATGAGATTTTAGATTTGCTTTTTTTAAAATCTATTTTTGGTGTCGGCCATAAAAATATGGGGCTAAAATAAAATGATACAAAGACAACTTTTCGGGTTACAAAGCCGGTAGACAAGTTTGAGATTTAGTATAGGACGACAGGATTTTCGGGGGGGGGGGGGGGGGGGGAACCCCCCCTGCATACCTCCCTGAAGTGGTATACCTAATAAATTGGCGTCTCAGTGTATTTCGATTTGAAATCATACTAGTCGAATTCTTGCTGAGAATTCAATGTGAAATCTTGATAAAATATGTAATCTCATTCTACATAGAAGTTTTTTAAACTTGTCAGAATTTTTGAATAAATTCGATTTGTTATATACACTGAATGGACAATTTGTTATATACAGCCCCCATAACAATATGCAAGCAGAAGTATCACCGCCAGTCACATGGGATGCTGAAACTGGCAATGCTATAAATAGAGCAGGTGTCTTTGGTATTTGGTCCAAAGGTTCGCCGATCACTTCGAGGATCAATTTTTAAAATTCCAAAATTTATAAAAATCCCAAAAGTCTTGTAGACAAGGAACACTTGAAAAATTGAGTTGAAAAAAATTAGTTCTCCTGCCTGGGATTCGAACCCAGGTCTCCCAGAAGCATGCTGGACGTCTTAATGCCTGGCGTGCTTCTGGGAAACCTGAGTTCGAATCCCAGGCAGGACAACCTATTTTTTTTCAACTCAGTTTTTCAAGTGTTCCTTGTCTACAGGACTTTTCCTCTGACAATTTATTACTCAGTCATTAAAGCTTGTAGATATCTGTTTCAGATTGTCTTTTGACGATAGACAGAATGACGACGAAATAAAAATATCATCTTTTTTTTTATGAAACAGTGATAAAAATATCGAATAAATGCAAACTTCCTTCAAACAATATAAAACTTTATTTTCGTAATTTTACTAAATTCTTCCTTGGTCTGTGGGAGGATTTGCTGGCCCACAGGAGTGGGAACAAATCTCCGTTCAAGTGAACGAATTGTACCGGAATGGACCAGATGCAGTTCCAGTGTAAGTATGTGACGAAATCGTGCAGCATTTCACTTTTTTTTTTCAGTTTGGATGTTGAGATTTATAGCTAATTTTTCCGCTTTATGTCCGAATGTAAGAACATAGATTTTTTTATTGGCATGTCGATAAGTGGACACTTTTTTGATATTGAGGGGCAATCATAAGAGATAGAACAGAATAAACGGCCATGGGGGAACGAACCCGGACCTCGGCAGTCACAGTGTCACCGTAAGCCAACCCAATGCCACTGAGCCACCGAGGCGACATGCAGCGTTTCACGTTCCACTACAGTGCTTTTATAAGAAAATATTCTTCCAAAAACCGCTGTATTACCGTTTATTCGAATATCTCTTTAATTTGGAGCTGAAAGGTAAGAACGCATCCCAGATAAGAACAGTGTAATCATCGGAATTCGGAACTATATACTGTGGCTACTTTACGAGGAAGAGACTCGTGTGATTTACAGAGATATTCAGAGCTTCAGTAACATCTTATTCTTTTAATTAAGAAAAAGTGACTGAAAATAAAGATCTTAATCAAATTCATCGAAATCCCGATTTACAACAGAATTCGTTTAGGATTGGAAGAAATATTGAGGCTGAAACTTTAAACAGCTTCGCTTCTTCCATAAAGAAAATTTACAAATAGACGAAAATCAAAATAATCATTACACAATCGCTTGAAGATACGTTTGTACATTTTAACAAAATTTATTATAATGGTTATTGCTTTCAATTTAATATGATTGAATTAATTTTTCAGATCATTTCAATCAATCAATGAATAACGAATATTTTTTTTAAAATCAAGATCTTGATAGATTTGATCACTCTTTATCTTGTTACACAATTAATAAAAATAATAATTTTATATTATTATAATCTTTATATACTATTAGCTGAACGCACCCAGCGCTGCCCGAGTGTGTTGTTCTTATTTTTACTGCACTAAAGGTAAATTTTGTAAGTACACCCCAAGCCCGGTGTTGGCTTGGATCGTTGTTGACGTCAGCGAGCTCTCTCATAGTCCTTGACTTAGTTTCTGCGTAAGCTATGGAAATTTTTATTTCCGTTACCACAGAATTTGCCGCCCTATGGCTCCCGTGATATTCGTCCGCTCGGTCCAAATTTCCTGCACAGCGTCCTCCGTGTGCCCCATTGATTGGTTTAAAAATCAAGTTCCCACTTGGCCCGTGGCTTCGTTTCGACACAAACGATGACAGCTCGTGCCTCACTTTTAATCTGCATATTCTGTTGTTTCATACACTAATGGTTAGTTTTGTGAGTAACTAACCATTAGTGTATGTACCCCCCCCCCCCCCCCACCGACATTTTACACAGTTTGAATACGAAGAATTTCTTGGTATTAAAAAGGTCATTGCTGACTCGGCGCGCACTCTCAGAGCCCGTGGCAAACGATCGAGATATTTATTTCGCCAGATTTTAGCATTCTGTTAATCCCGACGTACTTCACCGAAAGGTCCCAAATTTCGTAGGCGGGTTCCCCTTGCCCGACCACATGTTTGTTAGAAAATCAGGTCCCTAGCTGCAATGGTACACTTAAATGATATCTTTGGAAACGTGGGGAATCTGGCAACGGCAGCAGATTTAAATGCTAATTTAACGCTTTACTTTCAGAGTTAGGGAGCAGTAAATGGCAACAATAAATTTGAAAGCGATTCTCCTTTCCTGTAGGAATAGAATGGTAAATATTTTTGCTTCTAGCAACCCCCCCCCCCCCGTTTGTTCTTTCGACCTGAAATTTGACACTGCAATCCGGACCACAACAAGCAACATTGTCTAAAAATTTAAAGCGTGTACGTTGATTTCCCGATGAGTTATGGCTGCCACAGACACACACACACACAGACATCTTTCATTATACAGATTATTTCACATATTTTTTATACTATCATTACGGTGACCATTACGTCCTTTATTTAAGAGGCCATGTCTCCCTGGATCTAATGCCCCCACTGAACGAGTATTTTCATTAGTGAACACAGTAAAAAAACCAAATTAAAAAACAAAACATTGAAATCGTTCATTTATACCAAATGCAACTTTGACATGAAATGTATACAGTTTTATGAATTTTTAAAACACAAACCTGATTTATTAAAAAAGTTCATTCTTGTGAAAAGTATCAAAATTAAATTTTTTTAAGTAATAATATGATTGTTTAAAATGGTATGTATATGCTTATATTTTATAATAAATATTATAAAGCTTTTTAGTGAAAAAAATAAACGCAACCTGCTTTTTTTATTATGAAACAATTTCTGATTTGTCCTTTATTTTCTCCAAAAGAATATGGTCACCGTAACTATCATCATGCAACATGATGATAGAATATCATCATTGTTGAACATGAAACAGATATGTACAAGCTTCCTTCACGCTGACTAATAAAACACTGTGAAGCATATCTACGAAATGCACAAGTAGTATGTGACCTGTAAGGATTAAAAGTACTCCGCCCAACAAGCAATCACGGTATATGTGGTGTTTACTGAAGATTACAACCATCCCCATTTGTGGATTGTGATCAAACATCAGAATAAACCTGTTGTTGTTTTGCACATAATCACGAACCTCCAAACATATCCGTTTGTGCACAATTGCTAGTCAACGTTTCTTGTAGCAATTTTGCAAGGTGGAAGCGCATTACATTTCAAAAAATGGAGAATGCCTTTGGGTGTATCCAGAAATTCTAATCTAACTGAATTCAACCAGGAATTTTCAGATCCAAACTAACGAGATAATAAACGGTAATATGTGGGATTTTGGATGAATATTTATTCTACATGATAATGGACAGTAAAATATTGCCCGACTTGACGAGAGTATTTTTCTGACCAATTACCGCATTCTGTGGTTCGTTTCAGTGCAATGCAGTTATTTCATTGGAGATTTATTCCCTCTCCTCTGAGGCCAACAGTTCCTCCCAAAGGTCCTGGGAAAAATTTAATAAAATTGCGAAAGCAAAATCAAGTCCCAAACAGTAGTTTCATATGAGTACAATTTCAAACAAGTTAGTAGTTATTTGGTATGTTTATTCTTGTTTTTTATTGTTTGGATATGAAATTCAACCCATTTTATCAACGGTTTAATCGTTGGACGGGTTGCCATTCTGCTGCGCAATGAAATACATCAAGGTTGCAATGAAATCTGAGAAGCTCAAAAAAGTTTCTGTTGAATCTGCTTCTTCCCCTACTTGCAACTATCGGCAGAAGAAAGACTTGGGCTTGACAAGGTCAACACCACCTACTAGGTACCAACACTCTGTAATTACCAGACAGCCCCGATAATTCAGGCTTAGCTGCCATTTCTCCATTTTTTTTATTACTGATTAGATCTTATAGGCGTCAATCGATACGAAGGGAACGAAACCTGATACATTTTGTGCAACATTACAGTCAGATACTTTCAGGAGCATACACATCATCGTAAAAAGAAAGTAACAGGACTGGGGGGGGGGGGGCAGTTTACCCTCTACTGGGAAGGGGATAAAATAATGACCTCTTTTTCTTTTCTGCCAACCTGTGATTATGGAATGTTAGCGACACTTAGAAGAATTTCATCTCATTACCAAGATATTGCTTGCTATAACACAAAACATTGTTTAATTTGGAACACAAATGCTATCATTAATGCCGACAATTGCTGTATTCTTCTTACTTTCAGTTCATTGAAAGAATTCTTTTTCTTGTGAATGGTCAGAAATGAATACTGAGACATTTCATTTCTTGTTATTGATGCAGCCAATCACTGGCACTTACACTTTGGGGAGAGAAAGCAAAAGCCTTTATTATCCATCTTCAGAATCTTCCATTTAATATATCACTCATCAGCATCGACCGCATTTCTCCTCCGCCCCCTTTTTTTCGGAGGGAGGGGACAGAGAGGCAAAAGACATTTTAAATGCCTTAAGGTCGCCACTTCCCCCGCGAAATTTCCGCCCTTTTTTGGGAGTGACAGATGGTGCGGGCAAAATTCGAAGTAGCCTATGACACATGAACTTTCATTTGACATCTAATTCTTAACTGTGGGCCCTGGAATTCGAAGATATATTAAAACGACTTACACGTTTTTTAGGGGGAAATAAAGCAAGGGGGCTACATTTCAATAACCCATAACCAGGGGCGTAGCCATGGGGGGATGAGGGAGGCTCCCCCCCCAAAGTAACTCGGAGTTGGCAAAATTCGAAGCGACTTCAAAACTCTAGGTGAGTTGTGAAAATTTTTAATTTTTTTTTGGAAAATTTAGGGGAGTTGTCAGAATCGAGGCAAATCTAAGGCAGTTTGGAAAATAGAGAGACGGTAAAATTTAGAGCAGTTGGCAAAATTCGAAGCCACTTAATAAAATACATGTGAATTGGCAAAATCTTAGGGAGTTGGCAAAATTCGGAGTGATGACAAAATCTTGGGGAGTTGACAAATCTTGGGGGAGTTGACAAAATTCAGAGTGGCTTTGCAAAAATCAGGTGTGATGTAAAATTGGGATTTTTTTTCTGTATAATTGTGGCGAGATGGCAAAATCTAGGGAAGTTGGCAAAACTGGAAACCACTTGGTAAAGTACAGGTGAGTTATAAAAATTGGGATTGTTTTTGTGAAATTAAGGAGAGTTGACAAAATTGAGAAAACTTGGCAAAATCTAGGGAAGTTGGTAAAACTGGAAACCACTTGGTAAAGTACAGGTGAGTTGTAAAAATTAGAATTGGTTTTGTGAAATTAAGGAGAGTTGACAAAACCAAGAACTCTTGGCAAAATTCGAAGCCACTTGGTAAAATACAGGAGAGTTGTGAAAATTGTGCCTTGTGCAATTAAGAGAGTTGCTAAAATTCGAAGTGACTTGGCAAATTCAGGGAAGAAGTCAAAATTGAGATTTTTTTTCTGTAAAATTACGTCGAGTTGGCAAAATCTAGAGTAGTTGGCAAAATTCGAATCCACTTGGTAAAATATAGGCGAGTTGTGAAAAACGAGATTTGTTTTGTAAATTAAGGAGTGTTGTACAAATTATTGAGGAAACTTAACAAAATGTTGGGCAGTTGGCAAAATTCGAATCCACTTGGAAAATACGGGCGAGTTGTGATAATTGGGATTGGATTTGTGAAATTCAGGATAGTTGACTAAAATCGAGAAAACTTGACAAAATCTTGGGGAGTTTGAAAAGTCTGAAGTGATTTGGCAAATTTAGGAGAGATGTAAAGATTGAGATTAGTTTCGTGAAATTAAGGAGAGTTGGACAAATAAAGGGAAAATTCACACTGGCTTGCCACAATTCAGACTAGATGTAAATATTGGAATTATTTCTGTAAAGTTATGGCTAGTTGGCAAAATTAGAAGTTAAATGGCAAATTACTCTGGTAGAATTGGAAGTGTAATAATGGCAAAATACAGGAGAGTTGTGAAAATGCCCCCCCAACGGAGAAATCTAGGTCAGTTGCTCAGTTGGCAAAATTGGAATTTCTAGTCGAAAAATTTGTCACAGGCTCTCATTTGACATACAACATTGAATACGTTTGGCTCTTGCTTTCAAAAGGTATGGCAGAGCAAGTTTTCTCATATGTTACCCGCTTCTTTTTAGAAGGGGAGTCATGGGGGGGGGGGAAATTTTTATGACCTATGACCCTTCACATGTCAGAAGCTTTCATTTCAAGCATAGCCCTTCACTTTTGGTACTCGCGTTCCGAAGATATAGGTAACAGTGTTTTCACATTTCCTCTTTTGCAGGAAAGAAAAAAGCATGGGAGATAATTTTTTTTATAACATATCAGACTTCTCGCGTCATAAGCTATTATTTGACACATAAAGTATTACGTTTTCCCCTTACGTTGGAAAGATGTGGAGGAACAACTGTTTTGACAAACGCACAAACCTACAAACCAACAAACCGAAAAATGACGAGTGAAAAGCAATAGGAAGATAAAAATAATTAAGAATCATGGGATTCATTTTTAGAGGAAGAATGCCCAACAAATTGAATGAAAGAAGAATTAATCAATTAAGAATTGAACGGAAGGTTGAAATTAAGTCTTAGGTTCTTGGTTGATTCTCTTACATGCTAAATCAGCGAGTAATATTCACTATTAAATTTATTTGAGGTTTGTAAAGATGTTGAACGTTTTGATATATTCTTAACGACACTTTCGTTAATAGACCTTGTTTTTTACCTTCTAGGGCATGGGTATCCGAACTACAGGCCAAAAAAGATTGAAAATCGTGTCCTCGAACAGACGTACTAGATAACTCAGTTGACTTTGCATTAGCAACACTTCTTTTACTCATGGAGCACCTTTGGCCCCTAATACAGCCTGTACTCATCGAGGCATGGACTCCAGACGTTGTTCCACGATGTCGTGTGGGAGTGCTACCCATTTGTCCTGTAATGTCTGTACTTTGCCAAGGGGAGGGTCGGAGCATCGAATCGACTCTTACTTAAATACAAAACGTGTTCAATTGGATTGAGATCCGGGAGTTTTGTGATTTGATTCCAATGAGTTGAACCAGTGAGTTGGTCAGCCATGGAGGATAGAGAATTCATTGTCTGTTTCTTCATTCAGAGAATTCAGAGATTCATTGTCATGTTCCTGAAACTAATTGGCAACTTGCTGGGCCATGTGACATGGTGCTTTAACTTGTTGATAGACGGCAGAGTTGTCTGGATACACTGTCATCATGAAGGGATGTACCTAGTCGGCTACATCCCTTCATGACGTATGTAGCGTCATAGCGTTTAACTTGTTGTCATGGCGTTTAATAGACTTCATGGCGTTTAACTTGTTGTCATGGCGTTTAATAGACTTCATGGCGTTTAACTTGTTGTCATGGCGTTTAATAGACTTCATGGCGTTTAACTTGTTGATAGACGTCAGTAGTCGGCTACATCCCATCCTCTAGTGTTTTGTTTCTGGATACACTGTCATCATGAAGGGATGTACCTAGTCGACAATAATATAAAGGTAGGAGGTTCCATCAAGCCGTTGATTCACTGTGATCAGTGGACCTAGGCATGCGACGAAAACAATCCCCAAACCGTAACAAAACCGCATCCAGCCTGCCGAACCCTGATGGTGATCTTGGTGCCGTGGCCTCGTGTCGCTTTCTTCTAATTCGGACACACCCATCAGCATGATGGATTGCAAATGGGATTCATCTGACCAGGTAACAGATTTTCACACGTCAGTGGCCCAGTGTAGTAGCTGACGACATGGAAGGCACTATCTTCCTTGTGCCTCGCAGGGAGCATGGGTGCCTGTGACGGCCATCAACTCTCATAACCCATATGAGCAGTGCATTGTCCATTGCATAGTCCAGTGCAATTGCCCATTGGTCTTCCCATTCCAACGTTGTATTGGGTGGTTAGTTGGGCTACTCTGCTGTATTGCTTCCGTGTTATGAGATAGGATACATGTTGCTCTCCACGGCCACCGACAACACTTGACTATCTCACATTTGATTTTGACTGGTTGTTCGACCACTGTCGATCCGGTCACGGAAAACTCATGATACCACAGAATGGGAGCAGTTCATCATGACGACTATTGTCGGGATGCTGGTGGCACCTGAACATCGTATCCCAACAATCATACCATGTGCGAAGTCGGAAGGATCACGAAACCTCCCCATTCTTCCTCGAAGTAAAGTGAAAATTGATTGCCACGAGTGCACTCTATAATCGTATAATATAATATATATATATAATAAATACCCCCTCAAGCAGCTGCTTGGCCGTTGCCAAACCTGAGCCATTCACAGCGCCACAGACCGGACCATTTCTACCTGCACAAGGGGGCAGGTTTCAGTTTCAGGGTGGAGGAGGGGGGGAGGGCGCTGACAATATCACTTGAGTCGGATTTCCCCATTTCTAAATTATTCCACCGGACATGAAAGGTTAAAATAATTGTCTATATGGAAATAAATTTTATACTTTTTTTTAATGTATTTTTAGTGTTGGAAATATACTACGGGACTAAAATAAAATTATACAAAGACAATTGTTTTGGATTTCAAAGCCGGTAGACAAATTTGAGATTTCTTATAAGATGACCGGATTTTGGCGGGAGGGGGGGACGGTTGTTAATGAAAAGCCAAATCAGTGTGTTTGTCAAACATTAATTTGAGTTTTCGTGTACGTCATGCCATATGATTCGAGGGCACGATCTTCGTTGGCCCGTAGTTCGGAGACCCTTGCACTAGAGGGTAAGGAACAAGATCTGTTAAAGAAACTATCATTATGAATATGTCAAAAAGTTTAACATCTTTACAAACCTCAAATAAATTTAATAATGAATATTACTCGCTGATTTAGCGTATAAGAGAAATCAACCAAGAACTTGAGGCTAAATTTCAATCTTTAATTCAATTGACCTCTATCCTCATACAATAAGTTTCATTCAAATTACTGAACATTCTTCCTCGAAAAATGAATTCCATCATCTTAAGATATTTTTGCCCATCCTCTATTGCTCTTCACTTGACAGTCGCTTTGGCAGTTTGTGGATTTCTCAAAACAGCCGTTCCACCATATCTTTCTCGCGCGAGGTGCAGAACCTTAATGATTCATGTGTCAAATGAAAGCTTGTGATGAGGGGAGTGCCATAGGCTGTCAAAATCGTCCCCCCCTATACTTTCTTCTCCTCTAAAAAAAGGGAAATATGAAAACAAGTATTCCGCTATATCTCCAGAACGCGAGTGCCGAAAGTAACAATCTATGCGTCAAAGGAAAGCACGTGATACGGGGAATGTCGTAAGACAAAGAAATTGAACCCCTTGCTTGTTCCCTCACTAAAAAGGGAAGTATCGAAACAATTGTTTCACTATATCTGCAGAACGCGAGTGCGGAAAATAACAAGCTATGCGTTACAGGAAAGCTTCTGACGCGGGGAGGGCCGTAGACAATTGAAAATTGACCCCCCTCAGGTTTCTTACCCCCTAAAAAATTGGGTAATGTGAAAGTCTCTCTATTATATCATCCGAACGCAAGGACTTACAGTTACGAGTTTGGTGTCAAATGAAAGCTCATATAATGACTGTCGTAAATCATTTCGCATTTTTCCTCCACTTTTCTTCCCCCCTGATAAAAGCGAGGGGGGGATTTTTGCGGGGTTCGACTTTAACTAGTCGTATCTCAAAGCTTGTGACGTTTCCAATATCATGGGCTACCTCAAACACGACTCCAAAAGGGAGGAAAAATGTGCTCAATGTTTGTGAGTCATGTATCTAATGAAAGTTTTTGAAGGAAGATATTTTTAGCGTCAAAGCAAAAAAAATATAAATGTAAAAAAATTAAAAAAAAAACGTATCTTCCTATATGGGCCCTAAAACGCAGATAATAAAGCATATCGATGGTTCAATCAGTTACTGAGTTCGTATTCGCTTCGAAGGAAGATAGGGCGCCGATTTATCTACTCGAGAAGATTGCCGGCGTCCTATCTTCCTTCGAAGTGAATACGAACTCAGTGATTGATTGATTGAATAAATCTCCACTTGAATATTCTTGCAGTCTGGAGTTCACCTGACTGTAAACTCATTCAGAGAACATTTTATGAGACTTCCTTTTTTTTAATAATCTTCTTTCATTTCTTCCTTCACATATATATTTTTTTAATAATCTTAATAATTTTTTTTAATAATCTTGTTTCTTTTCATCATTTTTTTATTTTTTTTTTATTTTTAATTTTTTTTATAAACTATAAAACAAACCAATATCTTTAATATAGGTAATAAGAAATTTACAGCATTTAATTTTATCTGTCTTTTTAGCTGGTTCTAAGATATTTTTAAAATTATATGTTGTAATGTTGATGTTTTTTAATGCCTGGAAATATTTTGTTCTGTCATTATCATATTTTTTACAATGGAATATTACATGTTCTAAGTTTTCATAAATATGGCATTTATCACATGTTGGAGTATCTGCCTATTCCATTCTGTATAATAATGATTTGGTAAGTGTTAAATTAGTTTTAATTTTTAAAATTAGGTTAAATTCGTTTTTGCCAAAGCCATAGTTATTAAATTTTGTTGTTAGGTGATATTTTATGTCTGTGTGTGTTTCTGGCATTAGTTTCATACCATTCTGGTGTTTCATTTAATGTGTTTTTTTAATTTGTTTTTTATGTATGTACGTAAAAAAAGGTGTGCCAATATTTGGAATTATCTTTAAAGCCATTCTTGCTTTGTTGTCCACTTCTTCATTGAATTTTATCCCCACATGGCTTCGTATCCATTGGAGATAAATTAGATTGTTTTTTATTAAGTGATTTTTAGTTAGGATTAATATGTCATTTAGGAACAGTTTAAAACTACTTTTATTAGAATCATTGTATAAAGTTTCAATAGAGGCTTTACTATCTGTGAAGATTACTATGTTTTTATTTTTATATTTTAATGACGAATTAAGGGCTAGGATTATTGCTGTGAATGCAGCCATTATTATAGGATTAGAATTTTTAAATTTAAATAAATATTCATATTTTTCTTGTGGGCATAGAAAGGCTCCTGCCAGTTCATTTCTGTCTTTTCATAAGGAACCATCTGTATAAATGTGTATGAAGTTTTTGTAATTATTATTAATGTGAATTTCTGAGAGTAGTTTCAAAGTATTTGTGTCATGGAGATTTTTTGATTGCAGACTAGTTATATTTATGTTTAGTATTGGAAATGCTGAAGTCCAACATGCTATTTGAATAAAGTGATCTCCACTTAAGTTCTTATTTATTAAATTTTTTAACAAATTGGTAAATTAAAAAATGGTGATGTCATGAAAATCATTTATCAGTTTGTCTATCACTGGATGTGAATAACGTTTTGCTACTATTCTCTATATTAAGTTTGCCAATAGATATTTTTTTTAATACTTATAGGTGGTAAAGCTGTTTCAGCATATACATTCAATCCATTTGTATTTTGGAAAAGTCCTAAACAAAATTTTAATATTTTTACTTGGATATTTTCTAATATTTTTAGTTTAGTTTTTGAGATATTATTGACTAATTCAATTCCATATAAATATTTTGGGAGTATTATAGAGTTATATATTAATAATAAATATTTGTTGACACAGCCCCATTTGGAGCTGCCTAGGTATCGTAGAAAATTAAATAACTTATTAGCTTTATTTTTTGCTGCTTCTATATAATTGGACCATAGTAGTTTCGAATCTAATTGTATTCCAAGAAATTTAAAATTCTCTAAAATTTTTAGGTTTTCATTTTTAATTTTTAATATAAAGTCATTAGGTAACTTTTTATATTTGTTAAAATATGAAAGGACTGTTTTTTCTATTGATATTTTTAGACTCCAGGTCTCACAATATTTGGTAAGGTTATTTATTAGTTTTTGTAATATATTTTGAATTAAATCTAAGTTTTTGCCAGATATCCAAAAAAATGAGATCATCCGCATATGTGCGAAATTTAATGTTTTCTGGTATGATTTCCTGTATGGCATTCAGAAATAAATTAAATAGAGTAGGGGACAGTATGTCCCCTTGAATTAATCAATTATTAAATGGATATTGTGTTGAGCAATTGTTTCCAATTTTTATTTTAAATTTTTTCTCTTTAATGAATTTTAAGAAGAAACTATACAAATTTCCACAAATTTTCAGTTGTTTAATTTTATGAAGCACCCGTGGCCGAGTGGTTAGCACGCTTGGCTACTGATCTAAGGGACCTGGGTTCGAGCCCCGGAATTAGGCATGGATGTGTGTGTCGTTTTTCTGCTGAGGTCCTGCCATCCTCTCAGATCTCCTACTGTGGCATATAAACTGACAGGTTCCTGTCAGACCTCTGTGGCAAGCAGCTGCTTGAGGGGGTATTTATTATTTTTATTTATAGCATTGTGAGACACAGAGTCAAATGCTTTTTCCAAATCAATACCTAGCACAATCATAAATAGTTTGTTGTTGATGGCATGTTCAGCATCTGATATTAAATTAAGCACAAGGTCGATCTGCCCTGTCTGAAACCATAAATGTGATTATTAAAAATTCCATTTTTCTCAATATGCCAATTTAACCTATTGATGATCATTCGTTCGAATAATTTCATTACGTTTGAACTTAGGCAAATTGGCCTATAAGAGTTTAGATCATCTGCCGGTTTGTTAGATTTTTTTATGAATATCGTTGAGTTTTCTAACCAGCTATCTGGATATGTTTTTGAATTCCAAATTTCATTAAAATTGTTAAGTAATTTTTTTTTCTATTTATAGGTTAAATTTTTGAGTTCTTTGTTGGTTATTCCCAAGGGAATAAAACAATAGCTTTGTTTACTTCCACGCGCGTAGCTGCGTTATTTCAGTCGTTCCTTCTGCCACATTTTGAGTTTTGTGCTCCGATTCCCTCTCGTGGCGGAGCAGCCGTAAGTGCTCTTCGTTCTCTGGTGAGATGGCGGCAGAACTGGATTGCAGACGGGGGAAACATAATGATCATGATTTAATGTTATTATTCTTGGAAATTGCTAAGAGAAGAGTTCCACCTCTGAAAAGCAAATTGCAGCAACGAAGTAAAATACCCGCCTCAGAAATCTATGTTGAAAAATTATTATTCATTCTCTGTCCCCCCCCCCCACCGCTACTTTTTTCTTTTCAATGAAATTCGTGCAACCTTCTTTCGAGAATATGTCACTTTGCGCATTAATAAGAAAAAGACAAAATCCCAGTTCTTAAAAAAGAAAACATCTCTGTGGTTACTCGTTATCTAAAGAGCATAAGCGAAGAATCAGTTTCTATTCGACACATCGCCATTTCCATTTCTTTATGCGTTTACTTATTTGTTTGCTCAGCAGTTTCTTTCAAACGATTATTTCGATTAGTTAAATTTCTTAGTGCAAGTTCTTTAGCAAAAAGTACATCTCAAAGTTCGAAGATAAAACTGATCTCCCCTTATTAAAGGGAAACAATTGGCGGTGACAAAACTTACTCACCATAGCACAAAAGGTTTTGGCTCATCCTGCTTTAATTTAAGATTGCAATTTCGCTTAAAAATCGAAGAAAAAAGTGAAAGAAAGCAAAATAAATTATGTCTTTTAATCACCATTTAGTAATTAAAATTAATAAGCACCATTTAGTTTTTTATTATTTATAGCTTTTTTTCACTCTCCCTGATGAGTCGTCTCCAGGATTTATTATTATCTGACTCAAGAATTTCTACGAATAATTTCTCTTAGTTTTATTTCCCAAAAACGTCGAGAGTTTAATTTTTCTTCAAATAATTATCATTATGTCCGGAACCTGCTCCTTGAGGCAAACGAGATTGAAAAGTCAGAGCAGCCGATCCTCACTCGATGGTGAGAGATGTTGGAGATCACAACGGACGTCGTCTGACCCGACAGCAGATGCTCGAGATTAATGCAGGGCAAGACGAAGCTCCTTCGCTGTGAATGGTCCGTTGTAAAGCTATAGGCCACTGAAATGGAAAGACAGCAGGGAGAGCTCGGCTCTTGCGCTTCTGAGCCAGAAACTCTGGGGAGTACGAAGAAGAAGAAGAGATGGAAGAGGACTCCCCCAGAGTGTTGGCAATTGCATGATGATCAGCAATTGCCTGTCTATTGTGCTCCAGAATCGATAATGAGTAGGACGTGTAGTCCTCACTCATCTTCCGGACTTTATTCCACACTACCTTAGAACTGGTTGTGCGGGTGATAGAAGATGTGCACTTGATCCAAAACTCCTTTTGGCCCTAGCACCGCACTGAAGTTTGGAGGATGGCAGATAGCTCTAAAATACCACCAAGCCTTTTTTCTGAGCCTTATGAGCTGCAGTGCAGTTGGGATTCAACCACGATTTCAGAAATCGTGGAAACCGTGTCGAAGTCTGAGGAATGGTTGAGACAGCTGCGCGGATGATACAGTCTATCATCTCCACCCATACAAAAATGATTGGCTCCTGGCTGATAAAATGTTGGTCAAACTCATAAAGGAGATCGAAACCATTCTAGTCAGCCCAATCAATCCTCTACCATGATTCACGTGAAGGGCTACAAGTCCTCCATGGGAGATGGTACACTCCACAGGGATGGTGATAGATCCCACATGGGTTGTCCTCGACCTCCCATGTAAAGAGTGGAAGAATCGAGACACAGAAGATGGTGAGATCAATGGCAATGGAGGTGCGGGTTGGAGAATCGAAGTAGGTACTAAAACTGGTGTTCAACCGCTAACACTGGTGTGAGAGTGATGGATCCAGGATCCACTGCTTGAGGATCCCACCCCTCCCGTTTGTATCAGTACTGCTTCAGAGAGAACTGTGTCCATTGACGTCCCCCATGATGAGGAAGGGGGACAGCAACTGCAAGACGAAGTCATCAAGGTGACCTCGTCTTGCAGTCACTATCTTTTGTTCCCTGAAGATGCTTCCAGGTGTTAGATAGATGGTGTGACAGTCATGAAAATCCACGAAGAGGCAAATGGCTGCCACCTTAAGAGGGGTGCTAAGAGGAATGACCTGGAATGGAGAATGATTGCTCATAATGATAGTGAGACCCCCTTCCACGCAAGCTGGCCCATCTCCATCCGGTTCCAGCGAATGAGGGAAAAGGGCCGGATCATGGGATCAGTGATTGTCTGGAAGTACATCTCCTGTAGACACACAGAGATGGGTTCGTGTGTTACCTCAGAAAGACTTTGATGTTGTCAAGATTCCTCTGGATTCCATACAATTACATTGCAGGAGTGTGGTCATCTCAGGTCCTTGAGGATTGGCAGTTGACAGTTTTCTGTTTAATTTAACCATCTCAGTGAAATGTTTATTAAAAACAAGGCAGTCTGTGTATATGTCCTTGGAATCATTTGAAGGGCATGAATCAGAACCGCCGAACGAGGTGGAGTCAACATCTTTTCTTTGACCCTGCTGGAAGCCCCCTTCAGTTTGGAAGGTCGATCTCTCTGAGCACGGGAAGGAGGAGGCCTACCAGCTTCCAGTGGTTGAAATGAAAAGCAGAGAAGTACGAATCGAAATCGGAGTTGATTTTGAGATGGACACCGACTTCAATTTCACCTGCTGCAAGAGGTACTTAGAGGCAGGCAAGAAAGACTAAGATGATGGAACACCGATGTTGCTTTGCACTGCTCCAGATGCTCTGGGTATAATAGGTTTCCCAGCAGTCGCACTGGCATAGGAGAGTTTTCCAGGTGGTGGTGGTGGTAGTGCAGCGATCTTTCTCTCTTCTGGAACGACATGTTCCATATCATTTTGACACGCTGCATCTCTTTCTCCTCTTCCACTTTAGATAGTCACTGGAATATGCAAGATTGGCAACACTGTAGTTTACACGGCCTGCTGTCTGAGCTATGCAGTGCGGATCTAGGAATTACTGACTGCCACAGCGAGCACAGGTAGATTTACTCCTGCAAGCTATGCAGGCATGATCTTATCTCTGGCACTGGAAGCAGCGCAGAGGGTTTGAGAATATAGGGCCGTACCTTGCAATGTAAATATGCTGCCCGGATGGAAGTAGGTAGGCGTGGCAAGCTGAAAGTCAGAATGCCAGTGAACTGGAACCCGGTAGACTGTGGTCAGTGCTTAAGCAGATAACTCATAGAGGATCTCCTCAGGCTTCGTGACCATGTGAGTAATTCAGCAATTTGTGGAGTGTCACGGTGACGACCACCCCATCAATTGCTGTTACCTTCAGGAGGAGCTGAGTGTTGAGAGCACGCAGACTCCACCAACAAGCCACCAGACCTTAGACGCTTCACTGATTTTGGTGGTCCCGCGAGGCCTTCGAAACCGTTACTGATAGAAACAGGGACATGTTCCTAAGTTCCTGATCACCTGTCGAACGAATGATTAGGAACCATGGGGAGAAGAAACAGACAAAATGATGGCGGCAAGACGAAGACAACGAAGAAGATAAAGGCTTGTGGTGAGCCCTCTTAGTAGCCCAGGTTGAACCCAAAGAAATTTCAGTTTTCATGATTATTCAATTGTGGTTCTGTGCCCATGGTACCCACCCACCACGGAGCCTAACAAGGGGACACCCAATCGGGTGCCAGGGCTGCATGGAAACTATACTCAGGCAGACAGTGAGCCAAGCTCTCACAAAGAAATAAAAAGAAAAAAGAGACGGTGTGAGGCACTCACCTGAGTCCTCATAAGGTGAAATAAGTGAAAAATAAAAGTATAAGTAGCTACACCGTCGTCACAAAAGAAAGATAACAGCAAAAGAAAAAAAAAATGTGTGGAGAAACTCAAAAAATCTGTACCCGGACTTGGGCAAAGCACTCATCGTTAGCTTCATTTGAAATCTTGATGAGGTAGAATCATACAAGAATCAATAGTAGATTGCAGAATTAGTTTCTTTCTCATTTTGATATTTCAGTATGTTTTATAGTAATCATGTTTCTCCAAACAAATTATCTGTTTATGCATGGGGAGCTCACACGCGAAAATATAATCTTGTGAGACCTCAAAACTCTATGTTAAAATTTTCAATAAAAGAAGTAAAGAACTTAAGAGCAAACATTTTCCCCGCAGTTCTTCTGGTGTCCATGAATTTGGCCCCAATTGTCTTGCTGATTTTGACCCCCATATTTGTGAGAGTTTGCACCACTGTTCCAGTTAGTGCATATTAAGTGTAGAGCAGCAAATTAAATAGAAATCTTTTGCATTGTGGAGTCTTATGTTTACGAAAAAAAAAATGAAATTCAAATCTCTAAGGGGATCCAAAAACTCTTGTTCCAGAGTTTCAAGAAAATTAATGGCACCATGTTTCAGAGGAATCTTGTTTTGTATCCTTGACAATTGATGCCGAGTTGCTAATCAAGGATACTGTATGCACACCTCCCGTTGAAATGTTATTAAGTTATAGAAAATATCGTTAATTATCGCAAATAGATTTGCCTGAAAACGCGAAAACTGGATAAAAAAAATCGTTAATTATCAGTTTAAGGTAAAGTTAAGACTACTCAGCCGTGCTGCAATTCCTAATATTTGAAAGGGGCGGGGTGCTTTAAGATGACGCTTTGAATTTGAGGGGCTCAAGAATACACTTGATAGTTTGAGGGGGGAGATGAAAAAACGGGACTTAATATTTCAGGGCTGAAAATGGGGCTTGATTTCTAATGGGAGGGAGGCTTAAAAATGGTACTTTATATTTGATGGGGTCCAAAACGGAACTTGATATTTAATAAGGGGATGAGAAATGGAACTTGATATTTGGTAATTCTTAACAATGGGAAGTAAGCAAGCATCAACATCGTATCTCTCACGATGTATGCCCCTATCTTATTTTTAGAACCGCTACACAATAAAGATCTCGCCCCCTCTTCCATGCCCCCTCCCTCATGCAGTTTAATCATTTCTGAAACAATGGCCTCTTCACGCGAAATAGATACATCGAAACTGAAATATTTCCCCTTTTCAAAGGAACAATTATTATTGCAAGACTTATTTTCAAAAATTCTTAATGTTAAGTCTATAGGAATCTCGAGAAATTCAAACCGGTCTACATCAGTTTTGGTTGACCCCAGCGGATTCGCACTAGCCTGTACTCTTTACCTAGTGTGCCTTCGGCTCATTTTTGAATGTGTTTCATGGCATCCCATAAAACTTCGTTAGAAAAACGTCCATGCAAAGTTTAATGTCTCTAGCGCCTTTTGGGGAGGCCGAGGGCATAAGCGGACAGACACACGAAAAAAAACACACAAAATTTCTTCTTTATATATTATAATGATGATGAAAATATGAGAATGATGATTAGAATGATGAAATGTACGAATACATTTGATGCCGATGTATTATTTGTATTTACTATGGGCCGGGGTTAAGAGGAGACGGATGTTATGCTCGCTGCGGAGAATTTTTATACATGGAAACGAAATAAATAAAGTAACCACATAAATATTAATCAAATTTTCAAAAACATTTTTTAAAGAACTTGACTGGAACTGAAGAGAAAAATATGTTCGAAATTATTCAATGAGAACAATTTCTGACTAAGAGAAACAAACACCGGAAGGATGTTGTAGTCCTTCCAGTTCAGCGCAATCGTTTTCATCGTCTTTCCCCACTAAGTGAAAGTGGTTCGCTTTAAGATATCGCATCCTTCTCACTAAAGTCGAAGGAGAGTACTGTAATGGAATATTAATTGTAACTAATACTTACTGTCAATTTGCAACGTAGCAGTGCCGAATATTTGTGAACTAATTCTATAATAAATTGTGTCGTTTTATCTTCTCATCACGTTCCAAAATAACACAGAAAAATTTACAGAATATTTAAAAAAAAAAAACAAGAATGGGCTAAATGTGAAGACTACAATGACCCATGAGTTTAGAATTGGGAAGGAGAAGGACATCCATTGGAAAGCTATTAGGAGGCTGAGAGGAGCCTCCATGAAGGTCATCCATGAAGGTCATCCAGCAGGTTCTCTAACTTGCACAAGTTTTTCCAATGAACACAGGCCTGTCCATGTCATCGGTGTCCACTTTATCATAATATCGCTTAACGGAGAGAATTTCAGCATTTCAACACATGGATAGCGGGGACTCGAAACTGGTAACAACGGGGTTGCTAATCTGGCGCGTTATCGACTCAGCAGACTCCCGTCTCTTGTGAGTAAATGAATTTTGCCATTCGGAAGATTCGTCGTCTGTCTGTCCGCCCTTCAAAACTCTAAACGAATATTGCAAGCAATCTATTTGGTCTAGAAATTCGATATTTGAGTGGTAGAGTGTGGTGATTAAGGAGTTTACAATGACAGTAGCAATCTGTCCCTTCACCCCAAGAAGGTGGGAAAACGCAATTTTTTAAGACTTTAATAAAAAAAAAATTCTCTTTGAGTTGAATAAATACCAACGAAATGTGATGATTCATAGTTTTCAGATGTTCCAAAAGACTTTATTTACATCGTTAGAGGGCATTAAATGTAGAAAATGTAGAACTTGAAATTATATTTCATGTGATATACACTCATCAGCCATCACATTATGGCCACCTGCCTAATAGAATGTTGGGCCACGTTTCGCCGCGATAACCACTTGCACCGACTCCACTAGATAGTGTGGCATTGACTCCACTAGAATGCGGAAGGTGTTCTCAGATATTCTGTACCAGCTGGAAATGACGTCTCGGATGGAGCTAGATACTGGCGTGAACCGGCGATTCCTGCATTCCACTGCATCCCACAAACGTTCAATGGGATTCATGTTGTGGGAATTTGGAGGCCAGGGAGCACACACAAAATGGTTGATCCTCCAACCATTCATGCCCAATGCGGGCTTTGTGACATGATAGCGCTGTCTTGCTGAAAGAGTCCAATGCCATCCGGATACAAGGTCATCATGTAAGGCATCACTTAGTCCAAAACAATGGCTAGGTAGCCTCTGGCAGTGAGGGTGGTATTCAACGGGGATGAGAGGACTCAGTGATACCACCGCAAACCTGTTTCCTTTCAATGGCGCAGTTTGGTTACAGCTGTTCACCTGAATGGCGTGAAAAATGCATCCTCCCATCGGCATGGTGGAGCTGGAACCTGGACTCATCAGACCAGGCGACTCTTTCTCAGTCATCGAATGTCCAGTCATAATACTCTCGTGCCCAATGCAGGCGGAGATGTTGATGAAGTTGGTCAACAAGAGTCACCGACTCCGCAAGTGTGTCCACTGGAATGCGTGATCGGAAAAGTTTCTCTGTGGACCCGGTTGTGCCAACCAGCGTTCACCTTAGCTGTCCACAAGTGATGGTCTCCTCTGGCATGTTGGATGGATAGGGTTGCCCCTCATTGGACCATTCTCACCACACCTTCACTACCGCGGTCCTCGAACAGCCGACAATGTCTGCCTGTTGCTGAGATGCTGCCCTCTCTTTCCTCCCGCAAATAATCATTCCCCGTTCAAACTCCGACAAATCCTTCCCTTTCCCCATTGCACAGGCTAAGTAATATCATGCTTAGTTTTTTTTTTAAAAAGAGAAAACCGACATTTCAAATTTAGGGCTTAATCGACCCCCTCTTCCCATCGCACTGATACGCCCTGACGTGATGGCCCATGAGTGCATTTTATGTTAGAAATTTTAATCTCTGGTGGTAGAATGGGTTGATCAAAAGCAAATGCCCAGATAACTGATTAACAGACGAATAATTTGCATTCATATCTCTTTCAAATTTCAATTCAGTTGGTGCTCTTTTTTTTAAAAAAGCTACCAATTTACTTTATAAGTTTCAATAATATTTTGATGCATTAATAATTAAAAAATTAATTTCTTTTATATTCAGCTGCTGATTTACCCTTAACCCCAGCAGATGGATAAAGCAACTTTTGCTTTGTAAGGGAGAAAGAAGAATTTAGTTTTGCATTGCATAATATATCGCTATTTACATTTTCCAATCCTCCGTTAGTAGAACTTTAACGTTACTATCGTTAAAGAGCGAAAAATTGAAAACTTCAATTTTTTTTTTTTTGAAAATGAGCATTCGATATTCGCCATAGGCGATATGTTGTATTCTTTTAGTTTTGTCTGTCTTTTTTCCTTTACATTTCGGTCGTCATTCGTCTATTTGCTAGTTTTTCGGAGCTTGTGACGTGGGGAGTGCCATCGGCTGCTTCAAATTCCCTCCCGCCCTCTACCCTGCCACCGTTCATCATCCCACAAAAATGGGAGAGAAGGTTCATCGGGCCGATCGCAACGAATTGCAATGCAAAATAAAGTGTGACGTCGAGAACGACATGGGCGACCTCAAATTCCGCCCTCCCCCATAAAAAGGGAGAGGGAATTTTATAGGGGATGGATCATAAGGAATCATATGTTAAATGAACGCTTAAGACGTGCAGAATAGCGCAGAATATGCAGCGATTTTCTCTTTCGAAGCAAAGTGTTTTCAGCGAAAAGTTGCCTGCGAAGTTAACACTAAAAAATAAAATATAGAAATTAGCGCTTTTAAAAAAACTACCTATCATCCTATATGCGTTCTAAACAGTAAAAAATAAAGGTAAAGAGTTGCTTGTGAATTATTTTGTTAGATAGGGATAATTGGAAGATCACTCTTCCTTTACTCTACGCCTTCACTACTTTCCTAGAAATAGCTAGCTTCGATCCTTTGGGATGATGCACAGAAGCTGCCATGCATAGCGTCTAACGTCCGCCCCACTTTCTCATGGTGCAGATCATTACTACACTTCAGGGAGATATTCTCTCAGCTGAAGAGGAAAGGAAGAGGATGGCTACTAACACTTCAGTATAGCTTACTGATTTCGACTCCTGGTGTATATTTCCTTTTTTTTTTCACCCCTGCTGAGGAGTGCTCAACTTAAACGATTGTTCCAATATATTTTGTATATAAATATGTAAATGTAAAAGTCTATCTCTTTAGGTCAAAAGTCATGCTCCGAGGATTGATCAATTAACAGGATGTCGACAATGACAATCTTAAACCGACTTGACTGTTTACTGCTTTGATGTAACAACATAGCAATGATGAAATCACTTACTGAATTCATATTAACTTCAAAGGAAGATGGCGATGCGCTCTTACCAATTGAACAGAAAATTCCTGATGCCCTAGGTTCCTTTAATGATAATATGAATTCGGTAATTAATTTGGGTGCATATAAGAAAAGAGACCTGACAATGCTTAATATCTATTATATATTTGTATGATCTTTGTATCAACGTATTCCTCCCCTCCACAAAACCCTGAAAGAAATCATGGCAGCAATATAGTGTAACCATCGCTTAGCCCTTTTGTTAAATAATCTATGTCAAGTGGCAGCAGGCGGTCCTTTCTATTTGGCAGGCGGCTGTTCCCGAATCATCATGCTTCGGCTAATCGTACATAGCCTCGGTATGTGCTGCAAACGCACCCACGAATTATGCGAGCTTTTCTTTTCTCTGAGTCACGAAATCGTCATCTGCATTCAGTTCGAGTTAATTTGCGCGCCTCGAAGGCCAACTCCTTTTTGGAGTCGTCGCCAAGCGCTCCCTTAATGTGCTGTGAACATTGCAATAATCATTCTCAAGGAGTCACTCGAATTCGGCCTCGTTTTGTTCATTTTGTTTTTGCTTTTAAGACGTAACTATCGTCTCTTGGATAAACATAGATATGCATCTCCATTTTGAAGTTTTTTGATCAGGAAACAGTGGAGCCCTTACCAATCGGGGCCTTGAATACCGAAAACGATAAGAAAAGCATTCCCGCAGTGACGTAACTATTACTATTTATTTTCTCTAACTATAACAAATTATACTTACATTCTTTCGAGAAAAGTTTATTCTTATTAGTAATGCTGGATATCTGTCTTTCAGTACTTTAGTAAAATTGCAATAGCTATGAGTCTGGCAACTAAACCTCTCTGGAACCTACAGCAGAAAGGAGAAATATGGGAAAGTTGACTATTTAGATGATACCCTTCCTTTTGTGCAAAGCCGGATCATTGGAAACAAATCTCTATTGAAACAAATCCCTTCAGATCGCAGACATTTGTAGTGTGTGTGTGGGGGGGGGGGGTTGGCAGCAGACTCTCTGAAACACATTGTATTGCATTGTCATGGGGAAACTTTCGAAATGAAATTGGTAGGGTCGCAAGAAAAAACTTTGTTGGCGCTTAGGTTTTAAAATTGAGGGTAAGGTTATCAACGATTAAGAATTTAGGAAAGTTACAAGTTTATTTGAATATTGGGAGAGAACATTTTAAAAAAATAAAATTTAATTGCCAATTTTTCTCTTCGGAGAAGAATGAAGTTAACAAGTACGATTTTGACTCATGAACGAAGCTGGAAAAATTGAGTTACGACAGAGGTCGAACTCGAATTCAGGTCTCCTCAATTCATTTCCTGTGTTCTAACCACTAAATTATCAGTGGTTAACTTTTTCTCAGCAGTAGTTAGCCTCTGATATTTATGGTTAGAACAGCTGGCATGTCTTCAGGAGATGGGGGTTAGAATCCAAAATAGCGGGAGTTTGATGACGTCAGAATTCAAAATGGCGGACGAACGGAAAAATCGGAGGAGTTTTTGTAAAGGGGGCGTAGTCGAAAGCGCGATATCGTAGGAGCTTAAACGATTACGATTAAATCGATAATATGTCGATAGATTTCGATAATATGTCGATATATATCGATAATATGTCGATAGTCGATATATAATATATCGATAATATGTCGATAGATAATATGTCGATAGATTTTCTGTGAGTGGTTACAGGACACTATGTCGATACGACATAGTGTCCTGTAACTACTCACAGAAAGAGGAGTAAAAACAGTTTAACAATGGCAATTGCAATGCCTCCCTATTGGAGGGCTTTTATGTTTGGCCAAAGTAATGCGATAAAATGGTTTTGGAACTGCATCTATATTTCTTATTCCTTACAGCTTTTTTATTTCTTATTCCTTACAGCTTAGGAGTGTCTGTGTTCGAAATATTTGCTGAATACTTTCTGTACATAACTTTCCTTCATATATCCCAATTCTGCTGAAACGTGTTTTTTAGTCTTGTAGCTATCATCTTTGAAGCATAGAGTGAATTTTTCACAAGCCCTATTATAGTTAACCCTTGCTTAACGCGCCCCCGGGGCCAACAGCGATAAGCAATCACGTGGTGGAAGAAATAGGTTTTTTCTTTTCCAATGAAACTTAAAATATTTATCCGACAAATTTCTGAGGCACAGCGAAAACGATCGATAGCTGTTGAAGCAATCTATCGATGGTGCATTGTTACGTTGAGGGAGGGCTTCGTGAAATTCTTAACTGTTTTATTTCCCTGATCAGTGGATCGCTTTGTCAGATAAAAACAATTATGATTGATACAGGAGATGATCGTGAAATGTAGTTGCGATGAATATTGTCCCCCCCCCCCTCTCCAAAGAAAAAAAATTCTCATGTCCCATTAAAGTAAAATTCTCTGACCCCCAAAATATCTAAATACTGGATACGTGCCTGCCGATGTGCCTGGAATAAGCCGTCGTCCGTTGGATGAGACGTAAAGCCGTGGGCTAGTGTTCTGCAGAGCCATAACTTGTGCGTGTTAGAGAACACGCTGGATGGCCTTGACGGATGGCTGCCATCTGTCTCTTAACAGGAGGGGCCCACTGGGTCTCCTCCCCCCAACCTTCTCTAAGTCTTTCGGGTCCTTGTGACCTGGCCATTTAGCTCATTGTGTGCAAAAAAAGTGCCTCTCAGAGGTAAAACGTAAAAGTAACTAACGTAAAAGTCTGAAATTTACTTTCTTCGCAATCACGATTTTCATCAATAACAATTTTTTGGTGTTTAATAAAAGAAGAACAAAGCTTTAATGTTCCTCCTCCGTTCAAAATAAAACGACGACCTGCTCACAGAAGAAAGAGAAAGGGGGATGGACGATGTATTGAGTTGGACAGCAGTTGTCGCTTTTGTCCTCCCACAGTTGTCCAGAGGTTTCTTTAAAGATTCTGTCACAAACCAAGTACGTGGCACAAGCGACCGCTTCACCGATAAACTTAAGGTGCTAGCTCTTTTATAGACTCATCAGTGAGAAGAAAGTGTGATGCAGTCCGTGTCAAAGATGGAAAAATGGGATGATACTGAACACTGAAAGAAGAGAATTCCCATTGAATGACTCAGCAGTCGTTTGGCGAGAAATACAAAGCAAATGACGTGTGTGTGAATTGTTTGTCACTTCCAGTCACTGGAATAGGCAAAAAAAGAAACTTTCGAAAATAAAAGCGCTGCAAATTGTGCAAGCACCAAAAATAAAACAGGCAGGGAAGTTTTGAATTTTTAAGTTAATCTTCAGTCACCTGATAGACACAAGAAGAGGCTCTTAGTGAAAACATTCAAAAGAAAGGAAGTTGGTAAGTCCATAGTTGAACATCGACCTATCACTAAGCATGTTCCATCCACTCTCTTGAGAAATTAAAAAAATAACACACCAAAGTGAATCATTGGAAGCAAAAAAAGAGGAAGTGAAAGTTCGGTTTTATGCCTGTAGCATAAATAGACCAAGAAGGCAGACTACGATGAAGCATCGTGATTTTACAACGGACACTACGTAACACTCCATTCCACACGAACGAGCAGGCTCCCACAAGTGTACTCTGTAAACAACAGAGCAACGGACTGCGAGACAACTCAGTAGAGGAAATAACGCTGGCCGCACCAATGATAAAGCCACCGTTTGCTGGAGCATAAACCGACGGCAGAGGACGTAATCTTCTACGAAGAGAATGACTGCCACCTACTGATGTTTCCATTTCTACAGCAATCATTCGAAGTTCAATAACTGTTGGTCTTTATACACATTTTTTTCGTTTAGAAGAAGTTACCAATTTTTAAAGTTCTATGTCTGAATACCTTAGACCAGGGGTTCTCAACATGAGGTATGCGTACCCCCGCGGTAAAATTATTTGGGGTACGCCATGAGAACTCAAAAGTTGCTAAGTTGGCAATACTGCTGTGCAAAAATGTCATTTTTTTGTGTTTATCGACATATGTAATTTATGAATACAAAATTTAATGTGTATATTATACGTTTTATTTTATTCCCATTGTTATACTATGACTATAGTTATATCTATCTATACAAGGGGTACGCCAGTTACATACACATTTCCAGGGGGTACGTGAAGCATAAAAGGTTGAGAACCACTGCCTTAGACGAACAAAACACAGTATTGATGTCAGATTTTGTCAACAGTTTTCTGCATTCTAGGTGAAATGCACTGTGCTTATGACTTTTGCCATTTGATAAAAATATGCAAATAAGCAAAAATAAGGTTATTTGTAAATAAAAAAAAGTATTATATATTTTGAAATACGAAACTAACAATGAAACCAGAATGCTGGTATTCGAAAAACTATTACTTTTGTTATGCGCTGATTTCACATCAGGCATAACGATTTATTTTTTTAAATTAATTTCTCACTTGATTAAGTTTTTTTTCAATACAGAGGGAATACACGAACAGACTAACAGGGTCGACACGTTAGGAGGGGGCGGGATTCGCAGCTGCCCCGATGGGCCACACACAGAGAACGCCCAGCGCACAGATGACACGACACAGCACCCGTGGGTGGATGACAGGCGGAATCACCATTTATTCTCTTGCAGTGTGAGGTCCGGCCGGAATGGTCTGGGGTGCGAAAGACTGCTGACAGCTTTAGTGTCATCTTACATGGGAAGATGTATTTGGGAAATCGTCCCCCACATCAAATACTGATGTAGGAATGGACAACATCGTCCAGTTGTTTAGAGTAATGAACGAGGAATTCTGTTTCCCAGGCAGCGACGTCAACCTCAAGCGCAGTGACAAACCCCCTGGGGGGAATTTATTACTCGTAAGTTCCTCTGCAGATGCTACATATGGTGAACATATCATTTTTGGGAAAAACAGGGGGAAGGAACGTGGGGTAGAGTAGCGAGGCAGGCAGGAGGGCTTCAGTTGGACCAAGATTTTGAACAGAGCAGACAGCACTGAGATTTGGAGAGAGCAGTTGGACGGGATGACCAGAGCTCTGGGCGGGCCAGATTCAGTATCAGCCTATCAGAATCATTGGAAATGAGTGCAGGAGTTTGAATCAAAAGCAGTGTAATTTGATGCATTAACGCAAGAACATCCCTATGGATGAGTGGTTTCCTAAAATTAGAAGCAGAGAGGCTGGAATTTGCTTCCGAAGCACCTAACCAGTGAAGGCACCCTCCCCCTTCCAACATAACCATGATGATGCAGCCGACCGCCTCTCTTTGCCGCAGCCAAATTATCCAACAGCGTATGTGATGGTCAACTGAGGGTCCATCTCCACATCAGCCACAGTGCAATGGAGATGTTTTCCCAGTCATCGGCTAAAGGACGTATTAAGGAAATGGTCCCCACCTGAAGCCAGAGTGACGACGACCTGGCCGTAATCCGATGCAGCTGACGAACTGAGCACTTAGAACGGTACGCTTACCCTTCCTTTAACTTATAAGTTGCTATCCTTAATTTTAGATTTAATTGTAAAGGGGTTCCACAGTTGCATAGTCCATTTAATTCTTTAAGTTCTTTCTTTTTTTAAGTCCACGATAAATGATTGATTATTAGAAAGATTAATTGCTTTGCCTGTACTGTTAGATATTTTGTTTCAATAAATATTGTTATTGTTTTATGTTTTCCATAAACCTGAGTTGTGCATCATCATTAGAGTTCCTATTAATAAAAACGTCTTCCCCTAAGGAGACGGCCTGGGATTTTTGCGGCCCGCATTGTCTAATTAAGGGGATAATCTGTAATTGGGCAATGTGGGAAACACAACGCCACAGATTTAAATTTGCATATTTCTACCTAAAAATTGAATAGTGCTTGCAACCGCGAGGTGCGCACAAGACTTTCAGTGATAAAAATACAACACATAAAGCAATTATAATTATAATCTAGATTTTAGCCTTTTCGTTCACAATATGAGCAAACGAGACTGAATAACTGTATGTGAACATAATGGTTCCTCTTTTAATTAGCAAATCACTATTATAACATTGCTAAACGCATAAGCAATTAATACAATAAATTGACAAATAATTTTTCCTTTAGCGAAAAAGCTCGTTGACCAATAGGGTTCATGGAGAAGTTGAGGTTGAAGAAACTTGAATTCTGGAAGGAGAGTCTTCTTTCATAATAACCGCTGGAGGTTAAGATTTTAGAGCGCTGATTGGCTGAAAACGAACGAGTGATTTTAAATCGCTCTGTTTGGTTGAAAATGACCCCCCCCCCCCGAATGTTACTATATCGAATGTATTGTCTTATGAGGGGGGCATCATAAATCAAAATGTCTTTAACCGAAAGCATCGTTAACCGAGGAACCAGTGCATCATTAAAGTGTTTAATGATTCTGATAAAGATATAGAACATGAAAATAACAGAAATCCTGATCAACAAAAAAAGTTAACTACAGAAGTTTTAAAAAAACATAAGAAATAGAGATAAATTATGAAGGATAACAATAAATATATTACTTCTCACAAAAACTATATAAATGCGTGCAATCAAGGTAAAATATTACCCCGCAAAAAGTCACAAATTTATTCAGTTGCAGAAGACAGTATGAAAATGACATGAAAACATACAAATGAAAATTGAAAATTTTAACATGAAGGAAAACAAAATACTGCGCATACCATGGATACGATTGTGTTTGCACATTACGAATAAGTTCAAAAACAATAGTTTCTTCATACCTTCTTCAATCGCTTGAATTATCAAGGTGAATGACAAGATTTAATTTGCAATAAAAGTGTTTCTCTCTTTCTGTTATCGCCGGTGATGATGTCGTAGAAATTAGTGATAATTTTCAGTAGAGAAAATCTCATGGAATCGATAGGAAACATTTCAAACATTTAAAAACTATAAACATATCCGCCGTTTCAAAATTACTCATTTTAATCTCACAAAAACCTGCTTGCCTAGAAAAAAGAATTTTTCAATTAGTAGACCAATTTACAGATATAGTGAAGGAAAATTATATTTGTTTGTATGTTGTATATATTTTGTAGCACCACTTTGTGACAAACGTATTGTCTCATAAAATTGAACTCGGTGGAACCCGAGCATTTGAAGAAAGGTACCTAACCTGGATATCAAGGATATTGATCAACTAGGTGGTTGCAAATCACACAAAAGTGTACAAACTACGTACAACAATTTTTATTATTTCCATAAAACTGAATACCTAACACATATCCAAGATAACCCCCACTCTAATAATAGCTACCCTTGGGCGATCACAGGCCCAGCACGAGAATATCTCTTCGGAGCTGAAATCTTAACCCTCATTCCTTCCGATGCCGATCCAAAACCACACAGAGAGTAGAACAAAGCCTCCCTCAGTCACGTGAGAATTTTCTTTGCACAAGGGCCAATAATAAAGCAGCACGACGATCCAGGCTTACCTATCGCTGCAAGATTAATAACTCTTTGTGTGGTCTCCTACATTCGGTGGTGTAGAAATGGGGAGGGTTTACAACAGAGACAATCAATCTTCATATAATGACATGACCGACATTCGGTGGTCAAGTGGTTTCTGTACCTTTCTCTTGGCTGGAATCTCGCGACCTTCTGACCTACACAATATAACTTGCAGAAGAAAATGTCCACTTGATCGCATATAGGATGCACGTTTTACAAAGAGAATGAAGTTTTCTATTCTTCGACCTCTAACGTCATCTAAAAAATGAAAATTAGAACTAATTGATGACTGGAAAAATGAATTATTAATATTTTATTTTGACCTAAACAACGCAAAATGGATTTTTCCCTAAACCCTTGAAAAATTCGTTTTCCAGCGCTCCCTGGTGGTAAGGAGGACAAATCATTGCACCTCTTGACTCTTACATTATACCACCAAAATATTAAAATTTCGACCTTAATTAATAATGCCGTAAATAGCTTTAAATATTATGTTTAAACGTTTTGAATTTTCCACAAATTTTTACTGTTAGAGGGCGCTATTAACGCTACTGGGAAATTCAAAAATATGAATCGTAATATTCATCAATACCTATTATCTGAATGTGTTTTTTAAGCTTATAGAATTTGTGACAATCTCAATGAAAGTGAATTTTTTGTCTATAGTTATGAACATGAGTAAAACTTTTAACAAGCCCATTTCATGAAACGTTTCTCAAGAAACTGCAAAATATTGGGAGCAGGAGAAAAACTTTTAAATGCTTCCACAATTATTTTTCTATTGGTATTCCTTGTTCAATTAACGCTGACAGCGATTTCTGAAAAGTCAAAATTGGGGCGCCCATGAATTCAGTTGTTGTATTCAAATTTTTATAGATAAATGATGGGAAAAATAGGGAAAATAATTATTATTTTCCCTATCGTTTTTCTGTAATACAAATGATCTCGTTCTGATGAACAGTAATCTTCATTATGACACTGCTTTGCATAAAATGCAAATTTCGAAAAACTTTAAATTGATTAACCTTTAATATCGAAAAATATTAAATTGCTAATATGGAATGCTAATAAAACTAAGCTAATACACAGAAATTACCATGGAAGGACTAATCAGGATTTTGCTTGAAATTAAGTGTCATACTATTCAGTATTTCAACCAAATTGGCTGCGATCAGTTCAAGTGTTTGTGTGTATCTCTCGAAATAGTTAATACATTCGAAAAATAGTTAAAACCTTTGCTGTTGCATGGATTTGATGGTAAAGGCTTGTAAATTATTCTGTAGCATTCAGTTGCATAATCCGAGTCCTGAAAAGACGGAAACTCTGATTCATCAGAGGGTCCATATTTTAAATGCCGACTTGAACTTACTAAACGAAACCTAAGCACGCTAAATTGAAAATTATGAAGATTGCGGAAATGAAAGGGTTTCCTAACGAGAAAACGACGTTAAAACAAAAGAGCTCTAAACGAAGGGTACAGTTTAAAAAAGTCTGTAATGTAGCTGTTCTGCACAATGTGGATTTTTACCATTTCTAAATCCCGTTATTATTAGACTAACTCCAGTGTGTATAAGGTCATTCTCAAAACGTATAATTTTAATGGAAAATTTTTGAATTTAGGTTCTGAAATACATATTTCATTTCTCTCCATAAATTGCTTAGATATCGTCAGACAATTACCTTATTACCAAAGATGGTTTAGGTAGGATCGAGTAGAGCATGTGCCTCGCAAATCTGTCCTTTGGGGCATCTGCCTCAGTAGCAAATCTGTCCTATGGGACATCTGCCTCAGGAGCAAATCTGTCCTATGGGACATCTGCCTAGGAACAAATCAGTCCTATGGGGCATCTGCCTCGAGAGCAAATCTGTCCTATGGAGCATCTGCCTCAGGAGCAAATCCGTCCTATGGGGCATCTGCCTTGGGAGCATATCTGTCCTATGGAGCATCTACCTCGGGAGCAAATCCGTCCTATGGGGCATCTGCCTCGGGAGCAAATCTGTCCTATGGGGCATCTGCCTCGGGAGAAAACCAGTCCTATGGGGTATCTGCCTCGGGAGCAAATCCGTCCTATGGGGCATCTGCCTCGGGAGCAAATCAGTCCTATGGGGCATCTGCCTCGGGAGCAAATCAGTCCTAGGGAGCAATTTCAAATTCATCTTATTTCATGGCCAATTTGACAGATTTGAAAATAACTATTAAAGTGGGGGGGGGAGCAACCATCTCCCCTGGTTTGCGTAGAAAGCAAAAATGACGAAGCACAACCCTGGGTTTAGGATTAGATTTTGTGTAGGAAAAAAAGAAAAACTATTTCAGCGCTTTCGAAGTTGACGCCTTCGAATAAATATTCGTTATATTTATGACTTGAGCTAATTTTGTCTCGTGCTTCAAAGTTGACGAAGCATGCGACAAAGTTGGTGCAATTCGTATATAAACGAATATTTATTTACATCTTCTATTGAAACAGGTTTCAGAAATGCTTGTTTCAAAAAATATTGAAAAGCCAGAAATAGTTCTTGAAATATTAAAAAGATTTTGAAAGAATACTCAGAAAATTTGCTGGCAAACCAAGAAAAACAATTTCAAATTGACACATCAGCCTTAATCGGGAAGAAAAGTTATACGAAGTGAAGAGGACTTCTCAAACTTACAATACGTGGAAGATATTTTAAACAAAACAGCGATCGTAAATATAACAATTAAGTTATATTTGTCAACAATAAAATATTACCTTCAGAAATTTTGAGATAGCTTTGTTAATTTGTGATTAATAATAAATAATTTTGCTTTGTGATTAACACAGTTATAAATGTAACTAGATTAACACAGTTATAAATGCAACCAGATTAACACAGTTATAAATGCAACTAGTTTGATATTAGAAGTTGAGTCTTATTTCATCAATTGATTGCGTCCTAGAATTATGAAATTTAAGACTTCGTTCCAGACTGAACCAAAGGAACAGGATGTTGGATCCAACAGATTTTCATCCACTAAAAGCAAAGTTAATTATATCTGGTTCAAAAAACGCCACCCAAAATCCTGCGTTTTCCATTCCAATTGGGCATCTAAAACAAAAGATATAAATTGTACAAGAGTTAATAAAGAACAATAAATACGTTTAAAACATATTAACAGTCGCTTTTATCGTATAACATCCGGCAAAATGGATATTTGCCAATTAGCTAATTAGCTCAAATGAAGTGATTATTTTTGCACTTAACAAAGTGCTTGTTTTTTCATTTGAGCTAATTAGCTCAAATGAAGTGATTATTTATGCCCTAATGGGCAAAGAAAATTAATTTCTCCGGCTACTTTTAGACATTTCACCGATGACAGTATGAATATATTTTATACTGAAATTAGTAATATATGCTGGGAGAATATCATAATGTGCATTGATGGAATGTAGTGCAAAAATTTAAAGATAAGCAGAAAGTACAAAAAATTGGATACGTCATATTATTTTAAATGAGGTAAAAAATATAAAAGGTTCAAAGTTTTCAATGAAGAAAGCATAGTTTCGGAATAATTGTTCCCAGTTTAGTCTTTTCAATAGGATTTAAACTTTTTTAAGACCTAGGCTATAGAAATTTTTATTCCTAGGTGGAATAAATTCGAGGTGGGAATAATCCACAATTTTTATTCCTATATTATTTAAGCCCTAGGCTATAGATTTTTCGTTTTTATAAATTAGTTTGTCTTTTTTAATTTTTTTTGTTTCTTTTTTCAGTAACATTATGGAAATCTGTTCATATTAATAAACTGTACATAAATATTTTGATTCCTCTTTCTGAGTTATTACGTTCGCCATTTATTCTTCACCCTCTACTCTAAACGTTATCAATGGCAACGTGTGTGATTGTTGATGTTTTTTCATTGGTGATGTTTTCCAGTACAGGTGATCAGTTTGGCAATACTTGTTACATCACGTAGTTAACAATATCAAAACTGAAGTACAGCCAACTTTTTATTTTGCCAATGAAGGATACTTATTTATGAAAAATTCAGCAACAATATTAGATAAGAACAATATAAAATGTGTTGAACATTTGGTCTACAAGAGAATGCTACTAATATACTTTAACATAACTTAATTTTAGCGAGTTATAGCTCAGTCAACAAAGTGCTTGTTTTTTCACTTGCAACTTAAAAGGTCTCCATTTCGATCTCAGTTGCTGTCAATGTATATATTTTTTTCAGTCTTTTTTTATAATCCATTTTATAAGCATATCACGTTTTTACAATTGGTTGTAAAATAAACAAAATATGTAATAAAAAATATATATAATATATTATTATAAATTTAATATAACCAAAATAAGCAACTTTTCAAGTAATATTTTGTGACGAGTAAATAAAAGGGCGACTTTAAAATAAAAAAAAACATAAATTTATAATCGGAACGAAGTCAAAAAAAGTAGTAAACCTATACATTAGAATAGGATATTAAAATAATAGGTAATTAGGAACAGTTTCTTAAAATGTCACTAGAGCGGAAAGGAAAAAAATATATATCTATACATATGTAGGTAATAATTAGAGTAGAGAAGCAAAATACTAATTTGAAATAAAAAGGACAAAAACACTTTTTGAGTTTGTTTTTCCCGAAAATTTTGTCAAATAATGCGTTTCGAGAATGGCCATAAAATGTAAAAAAAAGAATATATATATGCATTACGAAGGTTTTTTTTTAGTAAATTTTTTAAACCTTTCAGATCATTTGTAATTACCCTACACTTAGGATTTAAAATGATTTTTAGCTTTCCAAGCATTATGGAGAAGAATGATTCGTTCTATCAGGGGTTCTTAACCTTTTCAGGTCCCCCAACTCTTGCAGCGATATGCGGAAGCATCGCCACCTCATTTGCAGGTCTCCATGCTTGGTTTCTTTTTGCAAACAAATAAAATGAAGTCTGATTTCCAAATGTGTCTTTCACACTCCTCTTTCGCACTCCATTAAGAACTCTTGCTCTGAATAAGAGGAGAAATCGCAGTTCTTTTAAAAGGGACTATGATGGATGGATTTGGGTATAAGAGTGGTCAGAAATCTTTCTTCGTGTCATATGAATAGGTCGATAAGCTGGCTTCAGGTCTTTCTAACAAAAAGTACCGATCAGTAACAAAACGAAACTCCACAAATATTGGAGGCATTCTTAAAATCAATATTCAACTTCGAGCTAACTTTGCTTTACCGAGTGGGTTGGATATATTTTTGTAAGTGAGCAAATAAATGTCTAAAGATCAGCAAATCACTCGCATCTCCTGTTAGTGTTGAATCATGCAAACACGTTTAAAATACGTTTCAATACGTGATTAATACGAATTTTTATTTTACTGTCTAATAAAGGTTAAATTTTTAAGATAATTAATAATCAATTAATTATGGAATAACTTCTTCTAGTATTTTTAAAATTTACTTTGTTATTCAACAGTTAACATTGTGGCTATAACTAATAATTTCGGACTCAATGGAGAGTTGACTGGATAACTCCACTTTTGGTGTAAAAGGAGACAGAAGTGTCTTGGCATTAACATTGCCGAAACTCCTCAAAATTCCTACAAAATTAAAAATTCACTTACATTTACTTAGTCTTAAACAGTTTTCACATATACATTCTCTGATCCCAGAAACTTTTCATGTGCACATTGCTGTTAGTAGAAGTAACCCTATTAGGTTCTTTCAGAGGTTGCCACACCTACTTCAAGTAATATCATAGTCCAAGCCCCATCAGAAGTAAAATCGTCGAAGCCTCTAGAACAGAGATGACCTTTTTTAAGTCCAGCAATATATGGAAGTTTCTCAGCCCCATTTGCAAGTTTCCTTGTTTGGTTTAATTTTCAAAATAAATAAAAGGAAAAAATTCGATTTCGAGGTGTTCCGAGGTGGCAACCGAGGTTAAGAACCGAGGTTAATTCGGTGGGCAACCGAGGTTAATTCGGTGGCAACCGAGGTTAAGAACCCCTGATCAAGAACATTACAGAAAATGATGCCTATCGGAAGTCACGTGTCTTTGGTAAGGTCATTTTTTGGAATGTCGCTATGGTTTTCGAATGTCTATAGTTTCTTTAATGTCGCTAGCGGTGCGTGGCCTATAACGTGGAAGGCTGGCCCTGCGGCGGCAGATCTCGGATTAATGACTGAACTCTAATGAATTGGTAATAATTCTTCTGATCCACAAATCTTCTTTCTTTCAGGGATGGAGACTTATAGTTTGTATTTCGGTGTGAAGTTCTACGCAGCTGATCCATGTAAGCTTCTGGAAGAGATCACAAGGTAGAAGGATCTTTATTGATTTTTCTCTCTTTTTTTTTTTTGGTATTTTGTAACTCATATTAGCAAAAACGCCCATTTCTTAATTTCCATACCTAGAGATTTAAGTAAGCACATATACATTCCAATACTTTTAGAAAAATAAAAAAAATACTTTCTGTTTAACCCTTTCATTACTATAATGGCACAAAACTGCCAAGTTTTTAAATGGACTCATCCAATCAATGCTACTTCTTCCTCTTCACTACCTCCTACCTGCAGTTTGGGCCAGTGGTAGTAAATAAAGGTTAAAACCCTGAAATAGGAATAAAATATAACCAGTTTTTATAAAACTGTTTTCCTCTATGTGCCCTAAAAAAGTATAACAATTAAAGTAAAACATGATTCCAATGATGAAATCACTTGTTTAATTTCATTTGACTGCAGAGGAAGATATAGTGCCACCATTTTTTATTTATTTATTTTTGATTGTTAAGGAAAACCAATTTTGTCATTTCATCTTCCTCTGAAGTCAATAAGAATTCAGAAAATGATTTCATCATCGCCATTTTTTATCCTTTGGAGTAGGTACAGGAAGAGAGGTTCCTCTTTATTTTCAACTTATTTCGTGGATGTAGTCAACCATTGAGTTGAGTTCTTATCTTGGAGGTGGGAATAATCCACAATGGATAATCAAACAAAAAAAAAATGCATTTCGCTATGTTTAATCGTAGAATGACAAAAACAGTCTCGGTTCTCTCATGCTCCGCTTCCACTTAGCAGATATTACTGACAACCAATTACAGATGAAAATTATTCATTCAGTCAATAAATCTCTTATTGAAAAGATTCCTTACTCATAGCGTTAATTGTATCACAGAACTAAACCGAATACTCAGACTGAAACTCAAAGGAAGTAACTGCATACGGTTGTCTAATATTAGCCTAGCGGTTATCGAAACAACTGAAGTTGGCAGAGATCTCATTTCCTTCCTCCTACTTTGCCTTCAACTCTCGCCTTCCTATACTTCAAATATGTCCGAAACTCTCGTCTGCTCCTTTTCTCCTCAAAGAGAACCAAACGTTCATTTGTCAATGAGCGGATCGTCGTCTATACTCCGTCATTATCATATCTCACTCGCAAGGCGACAGTGCAGTTGAACACACGCCGTGTGCGCTCCTCACAGAGCTGATGTCTGCAAACAAGGGAACAATAAGAAAAGAGAGGATTTTTAGTGGAAACTTCATAGCAAACTTCGTCACTGAAGAACACCTCTTTCTGCTTCGGAGGAGGGATTTTTTTATTCCCTCTGCACGTGAAAAGCTTTCGTTTGACATATGGCTGTTACTGCCGATCTCTGTTCAAGTTCCTTCCCCATTATTGTGTGTGATCAAAGAATAGATATATATTGTGGTAGCCTGTGATGTATTCCACGTGGCAACTTTCATCTGGTACATAACTCATACGATTGGCTCATTATAAATTCACCTTCCCATTTTGGAAGAAAGAGGAGAATATAATGTGAGGTATCTTGGGAGATTCTTCAGCTCATAAGTTTTCCTTTGACACATAACTCGTCCGTTTTGCTGTTCTATTCGGAAGTCTACTAATTATTTTCAAATTTCTTCTGTTTTGGGTGAAAGAATTGTGATTAAATTTTTTATAACCTACGAGACTCCCGACGTCACAAGGATCCATGTGGTGCATAACTCTCTGCCATTAATCACCGCTTAGGAAGAGAGATGGAGTAACTGTTTGTGGAACTGACAAGCGAAGAGCAAGTTACCAGTTTTTTTCTTGGTTTGTTCGTTTGTCTGTTTGATGGTTTATGTTTAGGGTATGACTTTTTCGGTTTGCAAAGAAACTCCACGAAGCTATTTTAATTTCAGCAGTAATTATGTTCTTTAACTTTCTACTGCACACACCCGATGCAAGAAGAAAAGAGAAAACATATACCTTAGAGACATCTTATCTATATCATTATTTTTAAGTAGGTTTATAAATATCAGTTTTTAAATAAGTTTATAAATACATTTACTCACACTTAAATATACATCGTACAACTTGGTCAAGAAATGGCTTTTTCAAATATAGTTTGGAAAATAGAAAAAAAATTGTAAATTCTTTTGGATAAAGTTAGTTGGATAACGGTTTTCAACAAAGTTCTTTTCCAGTTTTTCAATTTGCTTTTTTGTTTGTCCTTCCTCTATGTTCTGGATGGTTAGAGTGGCAGTCTAGCCATCCTGTATTGGCTGGTTATTTTACATTTAGTAATCGACTTATTTTCTGTAATTATTAGGGAAATATTCAAGAAGTTTATTGTTTCCAATTTCTACCGTGAATATTAAATCCTTTTCCAATAATTTAATTTTTTCCAGGATTTCTTCAGGGAAAATTTTGTGAGTTGTGTTTCTTTGTGTGATAGTGTGAGAAGGCATTGTTACCTTAGTTTGTGTTTTAGTGTGGGGTTCTTTTTTTTTCTCTTAAATAGCGAAGAGCTAACCCTCAATATCAGATATTAGAATATAACTACAAAAAAGCATTACGCTTCGTTTTCAAACAGAATGAAGTTCTTCGTTTACCTACTTTTTCATTGCTTAAAAGTTATGATTCGAGCCAAGAGATGGGGGGGGGGGAAATGCAAACAGTTGTATTTAAATAGCAATTACGCAACATAAAAAGTATTTGCCTTTCAGTTCGTAAACTTAAAAGACTGCCTTTCTCCTACCACACTGAGAAAAGGGGACAGACTGCTGCCGTCAGGGGAATACCTCTTGACACTCCTGCACCAAGATTTCAAATTTCTACCATTAACCGATTACTTCCAGCATTCATTAAAAAATTTCACCCTCTGCATATTTATTGATCTTTAACGATATAAATGCAAATTACCTAATGATTTGAAAAGATACGAATTATAATGTTTCATTCGTAGCAATCCAACTGAAAAGAGTTTTCCAATTATCTCTCAAAATAAAACAGTTTCTTAAATCAGAACAGTGCATGTTTCTCAGATCTTGGTTTGTCCACCACAGAATCGAAGCCCGTCTCTGCAGCGTTTGTGCCACTTAAAAATCGCACTTCATTTTGAAGCACTATTCTCCATACATTTAAGACATTTCCAGATTTTTCCAGACTAACCATACCCTGAAAAAATCTCTACATAGAAAACGCACCTTTCCACAGAGAGAAAACGATAGAGACTGACTGCATACCGTTCTACTATTACTTGCGGCAGCATCGCAACCTGATGCAACCCACACTGCTCCCTGCTCCTGAAGAGTCGCTATGTTGCCGCATATCATGTATTAACCCGTATGAAAAACTGCTAGTTGTTGGCAACGGTAGTCTACGAATTGAATGTTCCACCTACCTACTTATTAAGATATACAAAACGCGATAAAGCAGCGGTGTCCAATACTTTCTCCGTTCCCTACATAATGCATAAATAAGAAATGCTTGTTTAATGTACTGTGTAATACCTCCCTCCCTAATTACTAATATATATTGTAGCGAATATGGTAATACGACAACCACGAGAGTAGTATCATCACACCCGGGGAATCCCCCACTAGTGCTTTCCCCCCTATGACGTCACCGACCACGCCCCCTATGACGTCACCGACCACGCCCCCTATGACGCAACATGGCGTAATCATTACATAATCATTACGTAACCGACCTTTATTAATAATTCCTCCCCCTTTATTAAACCCCCTCCCCCCTCAGTGGCGCCATCTGTTGACAGTTAGAAGTACTATTTTCCCAAAAAAAACCCTATTTTTATTCCAATTCTTCGATTTTTGATTTCCCCCTTTATAAAAAAATTCCTCCCCCCTTATGAAAAAACCCCTGGCGCCATCTGGTGCCTGTGAGGAACACTAATTCCCAAAACCCCCCCGATTTTTCTTTATTTTACCCCAATGGTTGACCGGGACTACCGCAGAGTGTTGTGCAGGCTCTGAGACGTAAACGACAGAGACGTCTGTAGACCCTGCCAGTGTGAAGACGTCAAGTGTTTTCATCTCCAGATACTCGAACTAGTACAACTATGCAAAACATCTGTATGGTTCTAGATCTCGACGGTTTCCGTGTAAATGGTCGTTTCTTAGTGCGTGAACTTGGATATGCAACTCTGAATGGGAAATGTGGTGTCTATCGTTTCAATCTTCAACAGCACCAACCTTTGTCAGCAAAAGACAGAAGGACAGCCAACTACGTGTCTAAATATGTGATAGGTCTACCCTTTCATCCTCTACCTCGAGAAAAGGTGTGGTCGCTAGATCACGTCCCTAACATCGTGAAATATGTTTACAAACTTGCACGTACTGAAGAAGCTACTGTGGTGGGTTACAAAGGAGGTACTGTGGAGAGAATTCTCTTGGAACAATTAAATCTTCCCAGTGTTAATCTCGAACTTTACGGCTGCCCCAAATATTGTGATCTCCCCAAAGTTTCCAAGTTCGAATGCGGATATCACACCGGAGAGGACGTCCACTGCTCTTTAGCAGAAACAGTTGCTTTCTTTGGATGGATCGATCGTCGAGAGCATGTCTCAACAAACACCTGCTTATCAGCTCGTTCCTGATTGGTCGTCTCAGGTGGTGCGGCTCTCTAGTTAAATAGGGAGCGAGTGCTCTGTGCCGCATTGTTCACGATGCAGCCTAGCAATCCAGATGCGTGGTGTCTCGGTGAAGATGTGTACGTCGTGCCCTCACTGTTCAAAAATAAGTTTTCTGTGCACGTACGCCGCTACAAGAAATATGAAAATGGTGAACTCATCTACCCTACACCAGCAGGAGTTAGCCTCTCCATACCTGAATGGGAGGCTTTGTGTGCCACGGTACCCCACATAGAGGACAAAGTGAAAATCGGCCCCGATCAACAGACATGGTACGTGATGCACAGTTTACGTGCCTACATGTATCGCACTGCAGGCGGTGAACGCTGTGTCGACTTCATCAAAGAATCAGCAGACCAAAGAACTCTACAGTTCCGTGTGGTGAGACGTTGTATAACATTGAACGCTTCGCAGTTGTTCACGCTGGCTATTCACTTAGACGAGGTGATGCGCATTGTGCACAATGTGTGCGGTACCCCCAAAGATCACCAACTCCGTACAGCCATTATGGAACATTCTGAATCCATTCGTCCTTTCCTACTGAGTCCTGTTTTTGACGGTCCCGATTGTGTTTACCCGCTGCTGCTGAATATTTTTCAGCAAGAACTTATGCGTGTGATACCGTTAGATGGACTGCAACCCGAAGAAAAAATACCGACCATCGTAGGGTGGTCTGGTGACTTGGACATTAATGGTCTAGCACAGGTATTTGTGGATACGGCCTGGAAGCGAGGTCTATTGAATTTTGTAGATTCTGGTTTTGTTTGCAATCTAAAATATAATGCTATTGTCGACGAGGCAAAAAATGAAATGTATAAATTAAATAAATAATTATAACCTTATATAATGTGTCTGTCTTTTCATCCTTTGTCATTTTAGTCTTGGTATGGATAGGAGAAAGAAGGTATTAGCTAGTGTGGGTAGTGTAATCGTGACATTGTTAACGATAGCCTTACTTGTATTAGAACTTGTAGCTCCTAGTAAAAATATTCAGTGTGGGGAGTCAAAAGCCTTAGACGGAGAATACAAAATTCGTGTGTGTAACTTAACAGTGGATATCAGACAGTTTATAGGTGACGTTCCTACAGTGACAGGTGTCACACTTTCACTACATCAATGGCAAAACCTGGTGGGGTACGACGTCTGGGTGCAGCAGAAAACAAAACTTTGGAGTCCCATTATTTCGACCCCGAAAGAGGATTCGGTAGTGTAAAAAAGTTGGCACAGAATACGGGACTGCCACTCAAACTCGTCCGAGAATGGTTAGAAAAGCAGCCTGCCTACACGTTACATAAACCTGTTCGCAGAAAGTTCCCTCGTAACAAAGTTTACGTCACAGGGTTAGACGAACAATGGCAAGCCGATCTCATGGTCGTGAAAAATCTAACTCGCTTCAATGACGGGTATCGCTACATATTAACAGTCATCGATGTGTTCTCGAGATACGGGTGGGCGCTGGCCATGAAGGCTAAAACGGGGAAAGAAATGGTCTCAGCTTTCAAAAAAATACTTTCCAAGGGTCGATCCCCAATGAATTTAAATACTGATCAGGGTACGGAATTTACCAACAGAGTGTTCCAGAAATTCCTGAAAAAGAAAGGTATTCGGTTCTTTGCTACATACTCCGACAAAAAAGCAGCTTTGGTGGAAAGATGGAATCGTACCCTACGCGAGAGACTGGGGAGATATTATACACGCAACAATACCTACCGCTACCTGGACGTGCTGCAGCGTGTTGTAAGGGGATACAATGCCACCGTTCACAGTGCACACGATATGGCCCCCAAGGACGTGACCTTACGCAACGAAGACGTCGTGTGGGTTCGACTCTATCGCAATCCGAGTGTAGTAAAAGAAAAACCAGCATTTAAAGTAGGTGACACAGTTCGACTAGCCAGTGTAAAAGCGCCCTTCAAGAAGGCAGGTACACATTTGTGGACCGAAGAAATATTTATAGTCGACAAGGTATTACAACGGCAGCCCCCTGTGTATGTCGTAAGGGATTCTGAGGGAGAAGTGTTGAAAGGCACATTCTATAAATCGGAGCTTCAAAAAGTGACAGAACCCGAACTTTACACGGTTGAGAAAATAATCGAGAGAAAAGGTCAAAAGGCACTGGTCAAATTTCGCGGATATCCCAAACCTTCCTGGATCCCTAAAAAATGGATAGTTTCTACCTGACTCTTCCCTCCACGGCTAGTCAGAATATTTATCCGAACAATTCGCAGACCGATTTCACAGTCCGTCTGGCACAACCCCTAAGACTAAACGGAAAATGGAAAGTGGGACTAGCAGAAGTTCACTTACCGGTGAGCTGGTACAATGTGGACGGTTCTAACGACACATATGAATATTACGCCCCTGCCATCCCTGAAGAATACAGGAAAATCAAACTTAAACCGGGCAAAATAACTCGAATGGAGATGTTGTCTCTCCTCACCACACAGCTCCCCAAAGAAATAATAGTTTCCTATAACGGTGGTTACTGGGTATTCAAACCGAGTGAGGGGTACGGACTGATGTTTCCTAAAACGAATTTCGGTAAACTTCTGTGTATCGGCGAGGGAGAAGTTGACAAACCCTTCCACCAACGATTTGCCAGCAAACTTTGCAATACACCAACTTTCGACATAGATGACGAGTGTTATTTCTACGTGATCCCACCAGGTAGTTTCCACGAACGAAAGGTACCCCACGGACGATACGAAACTGTCGAATCGTTATTCGATGCAATGAACCAGATGTTACCCTACAGGCTGAGAAAAGCTTACCGTTTCAAGCAGCAGGCAGATCACACCGTGTTGATGGATACAGACAAGTCGCATTACATTAAATTTCCTCGATCGAACCCCGGATTAGGTGACATGCTAGGAATTGCTAAATTAGATATACCGCTGAATAAAGTCCTGGGTGACTATCCCATCGATATGAACAGAGGAATGTATGGTATTTATTTGTATTCAGATCTGATTGCTCCTCAGTTGTTAGGCGATACTCACGGTGAACTGTTGCGTGTCGTGAATCCTGCCGTCAGAACCAGTAATAACGAAGCCATTGTTGCTGTATATCAACAGCCTGATTACTACCCCCTTGCAAGGAACAGTTTCGAGAGTGTGAGAATCTTCCTTCGTACCGACACCGGAGAACCACTGCATTTTAAATTCGGTAAAGTTTTAGTCAAGTTACATTTCTGTCATGAGGGTTAAATTCGTTCCCCCTTCTGCAGACGCCTACGTGAGCTACTACAGGAGCCAGACAGGGAAGGGTGTGTTCCGTGGTCCTCGTTATCAGAGAGGCGACGGGCTAGGAAGCATCTTTGCTAGGATCGGACGTTTCATCAGCCCTCTCGTACGCCCTCTCGTACGACCTGCGCTGTCTACCCTGCGTAAGGGCGGGCTACGGTTCGTTTCAGAGATGTCCCAGGGGCAAAACTTCAAATCTGCAGCCAAAGCAGGGCTCCGTGAAGCGGGTGCCGACCTCTTGCAGCGTGCCAGTTCAAAGCTGCAGGGAGGGAAAGGAATAAAACGTCGTCGTCAGCATCCCAAGGTTCATAAAGTGAAGAGACACTGTACTGTGCAGGACGTGTTTTCATCATGAGCATTCAGAAAATTCACGCTGATTCTGGCGACTGTGCCAATTCAGAACTGGATCTGTTTCTGGTTCCACCCACTGTCTCACAATTAGAAAGAGGCTGTTATGTCAATTATTTACCTGTGGCTTCCCTGGAAGGTAATGCACCACTCGAATTCATCGTGAAGGGGACGGACGATTACATTGATCTATCTCGATGTCACCTACGTCTCGTCTTGAAAATTGTAAAATCCGATGGTACAGCACCGTCGGAAGTGATTGCCCCCCTGCAATCATTTCTTCCACGCCCTCTTCAACCAGGTAGACGTCTTCCTCAACGATCATCTCGTGAGTGCTTCTCACACCCTGTACCCCTACAGGGCGTATCTAGAGACTCTATTGAATTACGGGACCGATGCCACACGAAGTCAGCTAGGCACCTCGCTCTGGTACCTCGACACCCCAGGTAAAATGGAACTGACCAGCAGGGAGAATGAGGGGTGGCATCAACGCAAGGGGTACGTCAAACCAACAGGTATCGAACTCATCTCGTGGATCCACGCTGACCTGTTTAATCAAGATCGTTACCTACTCAATCAAGTCGACCTGAGACTGCGTTTGCTGAGATCCAAACCCGAATTCTGCCTCATGACAGGTGAAGCAGACCCCTCTTACAAAGTACAGATACACGAAGCTGAATTTTTCGTGCGTAAAGTCAAACCCACTTCGGGTGTCATCCTTGCACACGCTCGCCTGCTGGGTACGGAGAGTGCCAAGTACCCTCTGCGAAGAACGGATTTACGTATGTTTTCCATCGCTTCGGGCCTGACGAGTGTGAACCGTGACAATTTATTTCTCGGCCAGCTCCCTGTACGGCTTGTACTGGGCATGCTGGAAAGTACCAGCCTGAATGGATCGTTCGAAAAAAATCCCTTCAACTTCCAACATTTCGACCTAAACTACATCAGTCTTCACATAGACAGTGATCATCAGTCCTACACCCCCGACTTTGCGAATGGGCGCTATCTCCGCTGTTACCAAGGATTATTGGAAGCTGTGGACGCCTGGAAATCCGATAGCGGTATTAACTTATCGCGAAAAGCCTATGGAGAAGGTTTTACATTATTCGGATTCCAATTGACCCCCGAGCAACGTGAATGCAATCAAGTATTTTCTTTAATAAAGAGTGGGAGTGTGAGAGTCGAATTAAAGTTTGCCAAGCCGCTACCCGCATCGGTCACTGTGATCCTGTATGCCGAGTACCAGAATTTGTTGGAAATCCCATTGGATCGTAAAGTCCTGTTTGACTACAGCTCATGAATTCCTATCAGTTAGAATCCATCCTTTCGATGTTACCCACAAGTCTCGGAGTGTTCCCCCGTGACAGACTACCTCACAGAATCAATCAGTCAGAAGCCTTGTTTATCTACAATACCGATCCGTCCTCCCTGCCTGGAACCCACTGGATAGCGGTTTACAAGAAAGGAGTGCAAGTGGATCACTTTGACCCCCTGGGTACGAGTCCCGATGCCTCCATGCAAGAATACTATAGTCGACTAGGCATACGTCACGTCTTACACCCCTCGATACCTCTGCAGGACCCCCTGGGAGACACTTGTGGGGCTCACTGTCTGTATTTCCTGTTTAAAAGATCGTGTGGTTCGACTCTTCCCACAGTACTGCATCGTGATTACACGTGTCGAGTAGACTTTAACGACTGCATGGTGGTGCGATGGCTCTCCGCACTCCTTCAAATATTATAATTGCAGCACCTTCACAGTGTGGGAAGACGACTTTCACTCTGAAACTCATCAAAGAAGCAGCTCAAGTATTCGAACCCCCACCCCAGCGTGTCGTTTACTGCTACGGTGAGTGGCAGCCTGCCTTTGAACCCTTCAAGAAAACGGTGGAATTTTATGAAGGACTACCTACGGATTTGGAATTTGATCCTCACAGACCTACACTTCTGGTACTGGATGACTTGATGGAACAGTCTGTAGCCAGTGAGCGCATATCACAATTGTTTATTCGTGGGGGTCATCATAAAAATATCACGATTGTCCTGATCTTACAAAATCTGTTTTTAAAGGGAAGACATTCGAGGACTATATCGCTCAATGCTCACTACATGTTTTTATTTCGCAATTGTCGGGATGCATCACAAATAACCCACCTGGCGAGACAAGTGTACCCCCATCAATCTAAACTCCTGACGGATGCCTATAGACTGGCTACACAGGTAACCTGCGGTTATTTGTGTGTTGACCTTCATCCCAGAACGTTGGACAGTGAAAGGCTCCGTGCAAAGATTCTTCCATCAGAAGAACCCGAAATACTTTACGTTCCAAATGAAAGTTAAATCTCAAGGTCCGTTCCTTCAGTGCTTACCAAAGCTAGGGGGAAAGCAGCGTACAGCTCTGATGAAGCACATCTCCGACCCCCAGATGTATGCTCTATGTGAAGTGTGTTCCAATTTCTTAAAAGGAAATATACCTGTTTCCCACAGAGTATTAAAGAATTTACGTCAGCACAAGACTGTCATAAGGAGTCTAGCGTCCAAACGTGCATCTTTACGTCACAAGAAGCATCTGCTGCAGCGTGGTTCAGGGTTCATTATACCCCTGCTGACTGCTGCCCTCCCCCTGTTGGTTTCGCTATTTAAAAAAAAATGATTTCTGTAAAAGCTGTACAGAGAAAAAACATAAGAAAAAAAGTATGTGATTTGGACTCAGAGATGAAGAAAATATTGGAGTCTGACGATGCTGACGATAAATCCGAAAAGTATCTGACTGCTTTGAAAAATTATTTGTTATTCTCAAAACAGCTCGACACTCCACATGAACTAAAAGTCAACATCCCCAGAAGCACTATAGCTGAAGAGCGCCCGCCAAAAGACATTGCTGTACCCATCCGACGTAAGAAAAGAAAATTATCCGAGTGGTCAGCATATTGAAACCTTCTGTAAAATCCAAGCCCTGTGCGCTTGAAGATTTGTGTTAAAAAACCCATGTATTTAAAATGTGCATTACAAAATATCCAATAAAAGAAAGTAAAACTGATATTTGCGTCTCTTGCTTCATTCACTCTTCTACTCCATTCAGTTAATTAGTTTTACAAATCCGTGCAGTGTCCCCCCAAACACAGTCTCGCTGGAGTAGTTCTCTAAGCACGGATGCATCCAGGCTTCTCATCGGTCCGTCTTCGGAGCGCTCTAAGCTTGGATGCACCGGTGGTTTTTATTGGTTGCCGTCAGCATGCGCTCGCACTGTGGAGCACGGCATTGATAAAACTTTCCCCCCCACCGTAGTGTGTTTCAGCTGGGTAATAAAGAGGCAGATTTTTTGAAACCTTTTTTATTGAAACAATTCACAGACAATAATTTACATGACATATCCAATGCTGGACAGTAAAACAATGACAGATCCGCTGTAGTTTTAAATAAAATAAGTTAAATACAGTAATTCAAAAGCTGACGACGCCTCAGTGCTGGGTCATTACGTGTGAAATTCTAAGGTTCACTAGGAAATTGAAATAATAAGTTTAAAAAGGTCTGTTATGGATACAAGATCCACTACAGATACTGAAATAATAAGGTTCCTTAGGAACATTGAAATAATAAGTTTAAAAAAAAAAGGTCTGCTACGGATACAAGATCCACTACAGATACTGAAATAATAATAATAAGGTTCCCTAGGAACATTGAAATAAATAAAGTGTGCAGTGAAATAATAAGGTCCACTAAGGACATTGAAATAAATAAAGTGTGTAATGATATAATATTTTCACTGGTGAGCAACGAAATAAAGCATGTAATGAAATAATATTTACACTGGTGAGCAACGAAATAATATTTACACTGGTGAGCAACGAAATAAAGTTGTAATACTATGCACACTGAAATAATAAATGAAGATGCAATAATAAATAAATAATAAATTAGTTTACAATAATACATTAGTGTGCAATAATAAAACTGTGCAATTACTCATCCATGAGTTGGATAAGGGTATCCAGGCCCAGGTCATTGTAACCATAAGGTACAGTGAGAGTCGAACCCGGGCTGAGATACCGCTTATCGAGGTTAGCCTTAAACCTTTTTACCATGGGCCTGTTCGTAAGTGACCCATCCACTTTATTACGAACCACATTAAAAGGGACATCGAAGGTCTCGCTGACTGGGGAATTCCCTAGGACCATGGATTTCAGAAGTTCAAAATTATATTTACACCTGTTTTGCTTCGTGAGAGATATGCCCTTGGCGCGAAGAATTTCATCGCCGTTGCTCAACCGAAGGGCATAACTCTTGGCCCCTGCGCTAATGTAGTCCGTGATGTGTACACCGGGGCCATACTTTGATGAAATTTCGTCAACGAGACCTCCAAGGAAGGGATTTTGTGGTGGTGTGTAGGTGTCGCGAGGAGACGTTGTATAAATCACCGAATCCGTGTCAGAATACATTGCACGACTATCTAATTTCGATAGAAGCTCGTACAGCTTTAGTCTGGCGTGACTCGTCACCATTGCAGCGAGAATCAGGCTTCCACGGGTGTTCGCTGGAGTGGCAGACTCCGCCGGCTTGTGCGTGACAAGCACGGCCTGATCACTGATAACAGCGACGTCAGTGATGACTAGCGATGCGTCCGTCAAGAGCTCCATGTACTTGACAGGACAACTCACAATGGTCGTCTGGGTTCGACTCATGTTCTGCGCATGCTTCCCCCATGACGAATTAAGCGAGACCTTGGAAAGAGTTCGCTTAAGGTTGTTTTTCTCAACTTCCGAGGGGAGGATCCGAACCCCCTCCGCCTGGAAGAAGGCCTCACAGAAGGCTTCCTTTTGCTCCTCGGTCTGCACGTCAGGGGGAAACCCGGAGTAGCGCTGCTTCAGTCCCAGAAAAGTGTCTATGTACCCAGCATAGACACCTCCCTTTTTTGTTGTAGGGTCATATTGCAGGATGGTATTAAAGTGCCACACATCATGGAACTGGAGAAGTCTGTAGCCAGCACGCATCGCAGCGTAAATTTCGAACGTAGGCCAAGATCCTGTCAATGCGCGCTGGTTCACGGTGTGCCGACAAGGGGGTGCCAGCTGTCCATCCGCACAGATCCTACAAAGGGGAAAAAGCAGCTTCCCATTACACCTATAGGGCAGTACAGGGATGAATAAACCGTCGGGGGGTAACAGTGTGGCGTGTGCAATGCCAAAATAGTGGTCGAGGTCCGTGGCGAAATCGGAGGTGATCCGAACCGGGTGACCTTTACCGAATGCAGCCTTCTTGCAAACATAGGGGTACAGGCTGTTGTAATCAACGTAGTTAAGGCTACATCCTAAGTCAACCGATGCAAAGATGGAGAACACCTCCACGCGCCCTCCGTAGAGGTAGTCACGGGCCCCTATACGCCTGATAGGCTCGACGGATTTATAAATTAATGCGATGGACTGGTTTTTGCGCATCAACTCGTCGAATTCGTGCTCCCACATAATTTTGCATGTGTACCCGTTCATCAGCACTTTCAAGGTCTCAAGACGATCCATGGTCCGGGTGTTTAGCAGACCAAATGGCTTTCTCGTGCGCTGATCTATTTTTTCAGGGTTGAAACATTTCAAACAGTGATGAAAATAACACCCCAAAAATTCATAATAACAACGGGTACTGTGGCACACACCGTCCAATTTGTACTGCCCTATCTTATACTCACCTCCGGGTGACCGCGCAGTTTGAATTTCGATGTTGTCCTTGGAAGCCTCATACTCTAACCATGCGAGAGCTTTCAAGGACTGCCGGTCGTTACTCGCCGAATACCCTTGGGCGGGACACACACCGAGGGTATTCTTTTGCAAAAACTTTCCACGAAATATGCGAAGGCAAGCACCGGCAATAGTCAGGTCACGCGCAAATGGGTCTACACCTGTGAGATTTAAAAATTCCTCGCGGAAAGCTTGGGCGCCTCGCCGCAGCAGCTCTGTATCTGCCTTGCAGTAATACAGAAGCTGCTGTTGAAAATCCCAGGGTTCAAGGCTTGCTGCGGCATACCACTCATTGAATGCTGACAGAGTTTCAGGCTCCATGTCTTCCGGCTGGAAAAAAAGCCGATCAGGGATGGGTCCTGTATATTGTAGATTTTCCTCCTTCACAAATTTAAAGGGGAAAAAGCCTTTCACCGTCTCCAAGTTGAAGGTCTTCGTGAATGATCGAAGAGGAGCCTGAATAAAGGATAACGTGTCGATAAACCTTATTTTAAGGCCAGGTAAAAAGATACCTAAAATCTTGGATCCATCGAACACGAGATCCGGTTTTAAAAATTTTCTGTACAGGTAACTAATGATGAACATGCCGTCAAAGCCTTTGAGATTATGCGCTAGGACTGTGGCGTCCTTGAATCGTTGAACCCCGGGACGTTCTTCGGCTAGAATCCAATCCATAAAGGCGTCCGTTTCCAGGAATGAAGCATAGACCCACTCGTTGTCCACTTGGTATGTGACCACACACAGTATCGGTTTCAGCAATCCGTCAGCACACTGCACAGTCTCTACATCAAAGTAGAGGTAAGTCTGACCGACAGGGTCAATCTTGCAGGGCTCGACGAATTTTAAAGTGTCAACCTTACAAACGTGTTTTTTCAGGGGATCGTACAAGCTGATGCACTTAACACAGCGATGTTGTGTCTGACATGCCTTCAGCAGATGCGCCTGAAAGCATTCAGCACCGCGCAAATACACACAACACACTGTGCAGAGCAACAACTCCCCTGCATGAACCACATCGGTTGACAGGCACCTGTTGCAGGTCCCCTTGCAAACGTGCCCATTGTTAGACCCCTTTAAACATTTCGGACAGAATTGCTTAACCCCGAAAAACCCTGATGGCTTGGTAATCACATCGTAATGCCCAGCACTAAACAATAAATAAAGGTTGTCCCCTCCTTCGGGGCCAATGAAGATGGGGAGGAAGGCGTCGTCAGCAGAATACACTACAATCCGGTATTGCACCATGTGCGCTTGAAACAATTGTACTTCCGGGAGTCCGCAGGGGGCAACAGGGACCCCGGCGTCCAGGTGAAGCTTAAGGGCCTCCGTCTGCTGCAAAGGGTAGCGGTAGTTGCTGATTATGGTGTAGCTGTTTGTCAGACCTTTATTTTTCAAACAGAGCTCTCGTGCGACGACGAGAGCTCTTGCTAGACAGATCTCATCATTATTAATGATGCTTCGGACACTACCCTTCCTGCTGGCGAAAGACTGAATGTCGACAAGGCTTCGTTTCTCCGGCCCGGCACGTCTCCCAATACCGCCGCTGCCGACCCTGTCCAAGTCCGCACAGACGAAGTCAAATTCTAGTTCACTCCCAGGACCGAGAGATTCATTTGACTGCACTACTTTGTCTAATGCCGTCATGAATCTCTCACCCGTCAGGGCATTACGCCGAATTAGGGACAGGTTGACGGGGTTTTTCAAATCCCGGGAGCGTAAGCATAGCCGTACATGGCTATATTCGCCTGTGGGGACGATATCGGCTAGCATCCGCTCGTGCAAGTCGTGCAGGACCGGAATGAAATTATGGGGCTGTACATCCTCCATTCCGCCAAGCCGCACACTTGTTGAAACAAATTGTGTGCGAAACTTGGCGGAGTTGTAGTGACGAGTTTTGGTTACAGCGTAGTACGGCACTGCAGCAGGTCTGATGGTAGTGGATGGTCCTGGACCGTTGAAGGACTCGACAGACCTAGATAGATAATTTATTCTCAGAATATGCAGTACTTTACGTGTTTTTTATCTTAGAACTGAAGTTATAATGCTGTATTGCTCAGATACATGTTTTTAAAGTATCACATTTTCCCCAGATACACACTTTTAAAGTATTACATTTTTAAAGTATCACATTTTCCCCAGATACACACTTTTAAAGTATTACATTTTTAAAGTATCACATTTTCCCCAGATACAAACTTTTAAAGTATTACATTTTTAAAGTATCACACTTTTAAAGTATTACATTTTTAAAGTATCACATTTTCCCCAGATACACACTTTTAAAGTATTACATTTACTAATATTCTTCTTTATACATAGTTTGTCCAATAAAAATCATATATTTATTCACATATATAGAAATTTTGCCTACAGTACAAGTCTGTGAAAAAATGATCCACAGGAGTAAACACTCGAATGTGGAAAAATTTAACAGTTGTAATAAAAGACAACACACATTGCTAGTATAATTTTGCCTACGGTACAAGTCTGAGAAAAAAAAAAATGTTCCACGTGAGTAAACACTCGAATGTGGAAAAATTTAACAGTTGTAATAAAAGACAACACACATTGCTAGTATAATTTTGCCTACGGTACAAGTCTGAGAAAAAATGTTCCACGAGAGTAAACACTCGATTGTGGAAGAATTTAACCGTTGCTAGCTCGAGCAAAAGGTCTAATTAAATATTTAACTAATTTATAAGTAGAATAAAGAAAGTAAAATGGCTTTACAGCCTATAAAACTATATATGCTTTAGTAAATGATTGAGCCGTTTAAGACCTGCTCAACATCAAATGAAATTTCATCTACCTGACTGCAGAGCCGCTGAAGACTCCCGAGGTGACGTCATCACCGGCTACTTCGTTGAGGGGGACGCCATGGCCCACGATAGGCGTCGGGGTCTTGACAGCAGCGTCCACCGTCTTGAAACGCGCGTCATTGGTTGAGACGGCATCAACTGCGGGGGCCGCGCGGTCCGGAGCATTGATGGGTCTAGAAAGATAATTCCGTTTCAGAATATGCAGAACATTTACATGTTTTTCATCTTAGAACAGAAAAGACAATATGCAGTACATTTAGTAGCATGATCAAAATATCTAAGTAACTAAAGTTTGAAAATTAGGTTTTAGAATAAAAGACAGCACAGTTTGCTAGCCTGAGCAAAAAAAAAAATCTAAGTAACTATTTAACTAAAGTTTGACAATGACTTTACTAGATAGAAACAAATATAAATCTCTATATTGAAACAGTTATGTTGTGATAAAAGACAGCACACCGTACATTTACTAGCGTGCACAAAAAATCTAAGTAACTAAATTTAGCATTTAGAATAAAATGACTTTACAGGTTAGAAACAAATATAAAACTCTATATTGAAACAGTTATGTTATGTTATGATAAAAGACAGCACGCAGTACATTTACTAGCGTGAGCAAAAAATCTAAGTAACTAAAGTTAGCATTTACAATAAAATGACTTTACAGGTTAGAAAACTCGATGTATGTTAATAAATAGCTGAGTTTCTTAAGGACAACGTTAAATAAAATTTCATTTACCTAGTTGCCGTTGAAGGGAGCGCATCAGGCCGGAGGACAGCGGGTGGTCTCATCTCCGTTGCTGCTTTTGCCGCGGCGATGCGCTTCCGGTGGGTGAGGGACATCCTCATAGTCCTCTGCCGTAAATCCTGCCCTGCCTCCAACTGACGACACGGACGTTTTGCATGTTGGGGATCCTCCATGGGCAGGCTTCTTTTGGAGACATCATCTAGGGTCTTCACTGATTTTAGGAGCATTTCAAAATGCTCCATGTCCGTAGTTTTCCTAGAGAGATAATACGGTCTCAGAATATGCAGTACATTTACTAGCGCGATCAATATATCTAAGTAACTAAAGTTTGAAAATTAAGTTTTACAATAAAACTCTATGTTGATCAGTTTGTTACCCCGAGCAAAAGATCTAATTAAATATTTAACTAAAGTTTGAGAAAAAATTTAACAGTTTGCTAACCTGAGCAAAAGATCTAATTAAATATTTCACTAAAGTTTGAGAAACAATTTAACAGTTTGCTAACCCGGGCAAAAGATCTAATTAAATATTTCACTAAAGTTTGAGAAACAATTTAACAGTTTGCTAACCGGGGCAAAAGATCTAATTAAATATTTCACTAAAGTTTGAGAAACAATTTAACAGTCTGCTAACCTGAGCAAAAGATCTAATTAAATATTTCACTAAAGTTTGAGAAACAGTTTGCTAACCCGGGCAAAAGATCTAATTAAATATTTAACTAATTTATAAGTAGAATAAAGTAAGTAAAATGACTTTTACTGGATAGAAACAAATATAATATTCTATGTACGTCAGTAAATGATTGTGTCTTAAGGACAACATAGCATTAAATAAAGTTTTATTTACCTGTTAGCTGTTGATGATCCAGCAGGAACTTGCTCAGTAGACATCTTGGGATAGTCAGCAGCGTTGATAACTCAGTACAGAAGCTAGCAATGGAATGTCCTTGGGCTGACTTGACCACGTATATATACACCCCCAAATCCCACTATCTAATACGTGTCACAACAAGATCAGAATAACGTGGACTGTCCAGCGAGTGACACGTCACTTACCCTTAGAGAGCAACAATCACAGGACACTCAACCCTAGGGCGATTGCATCATGTGTCACGAGATGTTTCGTTGCTACCTGACACGTATGTGTATGACTCCACGTACGACTTCAGGAATGCCTTTTCCATTGCAGGTTGGTTCTTGTTAAGAGTGAAGCTGTGGTAGCGCGTTCGACTCTCGTTGGCCGGAGAGAAGTTTTTTTTTTCGATAAAACGCCTCTACAGAAAACTGTTTTATTTAATAAAGGTAAGGGAATTTTGACGAGTGTTTAATTACTAGGGAGTTTAATAGCAGGGAATTTTAATTATAAAGGAATCGTTTAGTCGTCCTGGATAAATGAATAGCAAAGAGTTTTAATTACTAAGGAATAAATACAACTCTGCGAGTTGATTTACAATTTGAGATCTGCATTCAAAAGAGTTCAGTGCTAGTGTTGGCTTTGATGTAAGAAATACATAGAAAAAGCTAGTTATAAAGAATGGTAGGTCGGACGGAATCCACAGAGCGAGGGACGATTTTTTTTTTTCCGGTGAAACACATCTACAGAAAAACTGATTTTTATTTCGACCGTGGAGTGAATTTAATAAAGGTGAGGAATATTTTGACGAGTGTTTAATTACTAGGGAGTTGATTAACGGAGTTTGAAAATTTTTCCACTGCAGACGTGTGTTCTAAAAGCAGATTTAACATGTCATCCCTACGAATAATTTAAACCATTATTAATTTCACCCTATGGTATTTTCTATGGAAACAGTAAGAGTAAAATGAGTTTCAACTGTAGGATGATTTTTAATAGAGGTAAGGGAATTTTGATGAGTGTTTAATTACTAAGGAATTTTGTATCATCCTTTTCTGTACAATTATTCTAAGACCAGTCAATCGTTCCATGCAATTATTCTGAGACTTGCATCAGCCGAGTGAAGGAGTGGGGCCTTAAAATGGTCAACCAGAGGGTTTTTCATAAGGGGGAGGGCTTAAAATATAGGTAGGTCGACCGTGGGGGCCGAAAACGAGAAATTAGACTTAAAATAAAGAGGTTTTTGGGGAAAATAGTATTTCTCACTGTCAACAGATGGCGCCAGAGGGTTTTTAATAAGGGGGAGGGCTTAAAATATAGGTAGGGCGATCGGGGGGTCCGAAAACGAGAAATTAGAGTGAAAATAAAGGGTTTTTTGGGAAAATAGTACTTCTCACTGTCAACAGATGGCGCCACTGAGGGGGGAGGGGGTTTAATAAAGGGGGAGGAATTATTAATAAAGGTCGGCTACGTAATGATTATGTAATGATTACGCCATGTTGCGTCATAGGGGGTGTGGTCGGCGACGTCATAGGGGGCGTGGTCGGTGACGTCATAGGGGGGGAAAGCACTAGTGGGGGATTCCCCGGGTGTGATGATACTACTCACGAGTGTGGCGAATATGGTAATATGAAAATACAAGTGCGACGAGCTTCAAATTTCCTTTGGACAACGCTGCATGTAAAAAATAACAATAATTTTCACAGCTTTACGAGGAAGGTTCAATTGCGTTCCGATTTCAGAGTTTGAGAAGCTATTCCCAGCACTAACTGTCAGAACTTTTCCCCTCTTATGCAATGACCTCTCAGATATTTCTTTCTTTCCAGCATCATCACTAGAGTAGTCACGTTTCCTATTATCACCCGTCGCTGAGGATTAAAAAAGTGCTTAAAATTACTGAGAAAATTATGAACTATGAAATGACTAAAAAGAGCATAGAGGTGTAAAACTGAAGGTTTCATCAGGCGAACTGAGTGGGCCACAGGTGTTTCATTGGGCACATCAATGCTGAGTTACTCCTCACCTAAGTGCGGATCCAATTGCCGCAATTTACTCGTATATAATATTGAACATGGGCAAATCGCCGACTCCACGAGTGCGACTGGGGCAATTGCCCATGCTTATTTAGGCACGGGGCAAAAGTATTTTTTAGCTTTTGGGTTATTTTATAAATTAAAAAATATAAATGATATTTTGAATTTTGTATCGTGCAAAACAAAATCCAAATCGATAGACGTACAATAGTGAACTGTGAAAGGAAATAATTTTTACGTCAAAGTACGAATCTCGTTTTAGTTCAGTTTGCCAATGCTAAACACAAATAGAAGCTGCGGTAGACGATCTATGCTGTGGTAGCATTGAGGTCGTGTCAGAGGTCTGCTTGACTGATTTGCGTGTGTTCAGTTAATGGCAATGCAAGCGCCAGCTAACTGCAAATGTATTTCTGAATCAACTGGAAAAGGCTGATACCTTTATTATGCCAAAAATCATAGGCAGCATTTCGAAGCATTTAGAGGAAAAAATCCTGCCATTCAGAGGAAATGATTATTCATATTTGAAGAGTATATAAACATTATACATAACTTCAGAGATACGATTTTGAACATAAGGCAATTATTAAATATTTTAAATATGATTTTCCTTTGTCACAGCCATCAAGACGGAAGCCATTTTCCTGTCATTTTTCTTGAAAAGTCATTTAAATTTCGGATATAACATGTGACGAAATTGAGCAGGAAAAAAGTAAAATGGCGTACAACAGCAATGGATTGCCATTGCAATGTGGCATTTCCCCCTCCTTTTTGGAGGTTATGGAAATTTTTCCTGAAAAATGAGTGAAATATGCACAAATTTAATCTTTCTTAATCCCTGGCCAAGGGTTTTTTTGCCTCCATTAAATTTAATAGTATTCTGCAGGGGGTGGAGGGAATGGCCCCCTTATCCTCCCAACTCCTCCGTAGGTCGGCCCTTGATGTAACTCTTCTGCCTCCGTGGTAAAAGTTAAAAGTCGGCCTCTATGAACATGGGTGAGTACGATTGCTGTTAAGTACGGATCGACGTCAGTTGAAGAATGCTTCTAATGTAAATTCTTTACAGATAAACAAAGGATCAATACATGAGATGCATGCTAACAGAGAAGGAACCTTTAGTACGAAAATGTAAGAAACGTTATGTCAGACAGTTGAACTACTGTTCTTTCAGACCGTCATATTTAATCGCACTTTAAAAACATATTACTGGCAAAGACATTTAAATTTAATTTAGCTCTATTTCACTACTTTGAAGTAACCTTTAAGATCTTAAAAATTATACAAAGAAGCGTGTACTTTGTTTTCATTTCTCAATTCTGTGGGCAAATTATTAAAATCTAAGGGCGAAGTAAAGGAAATGAAGTACTATTCTCCATACATATCTAAGGACGAAATAAAGGAAATGAAGTACTATTCTCCATACATATCTAAGGGCGAAATAAAGGAAATGAAGTACTATTCTCCATACATATCTAAGGGCGAAATAAAGGAAATGAAGTACTATTCTCCATACATATCTAAGGACGAAATAAAGGAAATGAAGTACTATTCTCCATACATATCTAAGAACGAAATAAAGGAAATGAAGTACTATTCTCCATACATATCTAAGGGCGAAATAAAGGAAATGAAGTACTATTCTCCATACATATCTAAGGGCGAAATAAAGGAAATGAAGTACTATTCTCCATACATATCTAAGGGCGAAATAAAGGAAATGAAGTACTATTCTCCATACATATCTAAGGGCGAAATAAAGGAAATGAAGTACTATTCTCCATACATATCTAAGGGCGAAATAAAGGAAATGAAGTACTATTCTCCATACATATCTAAGGACGAAATAAAGGAAATGAAGTACTATTCTCCATACATATCTAAGGGCGAAATAAAGGAAATGAAGTACTATTCTCCATACATATCTAAGGGCGAAATAAAGGAAATGAAGTACTATTCTCCATACATATCTAAGGACGAAATAAAGGAAATGAAGTACTATTCTCCATACATATCTAAGGGCGAAATAAAGGAAATGAAGTACTATTCTCCATACATATCTAAGGGCGAAATAAAGGAAATGAAGTACTATTCTCCATACATATCTAAGGGCGAAATAAAGGAAATGAAGTACTATTCTCCATACATATCTAAGGGCAAAATAAAGGAAATTTTTAGGAATAGTTTTCTTTTCTCGTCGTGATTGCTGCAAACGTTAAATCATCATTCCTAAATAAGTAATTAACGAAATGGTCTAACACTATTCCAATTTCTCTATTCTTAAACACAAAAAACGCAAAATCTTAAGCACGTAGAAGATATCTCAAACCAAATGGATTTTCTGATAAACGTCTGCTACCATTATCAGTTTCTATGCTTATGAAGGAAATTGCAAAATTTCCGTCTCAATTTTATCAGAACCCTACAGCATGGAAATGCAAGTAAAACACTCTAGTAGTGAGCCCCATTATACGGATCCCCCTTTGCACAGTGCTTTCTCCTATGACGTCATCGTCCCCGCCCCCTTCCGATCACGTGATATAACATCACCACTCATTATTAATATTCATAATTAATAATTAATAATTGATAATTAATATTTTATATTTGACTCCATCTTTATTAAAAATTCCTCAACTTTATTAAAAAAACCTGTGGCGACATCTAGTGTATATTATGAGTACTATATTTAGAAAAGCCCTCTATTTTAAGTGAAATTATTCCCAATTTTTACTCCCCGCTCATTAAAAAAAACCTTATTAAAATTTCCTCCCCTTTATTAAAAGCCCGTGGCGCCCTCTAGTGTATATTATGAGTATTATATTTAGAAAAGCCCTCAATTTTAGTACAATCTTAGAGATAAATTAACTCATTATATACCTTAATCTTCAGATGCATGTTTCCTCACAGATTTGTAAAGCTCTCATTATGTATTCTTTGCTTTCTCTCATACAATACCACTATATCTCGCAAGATAATTAAAGTAACTCGCTCAAACACTGATTCATCTTCCACATATGCATATTTACTTTCATCGCACCATTTGCCGAAAAAGGTAAAATCGCAAGCATCCATCTGAGTCAGATCTTATTTTTTCCATATATCTTTACAATGAATTGATCACACTAACCTGAAAAGAGTTGAAATGGATATTCTTCAGTATTTTACCCACGATACAGATATAAGTTGTGTTAGTCATCAGTTAAAAAGATTTTTCCCACAGACAATTGGTTAACACTCATGGCTTCTGATCTAACAAAGCCAAGGTTTGAGATCCATAGTAAGACATGAACGTTGTTTTCCTGCTAAGATCCCGACATCCTCTCATCCCTTCTACTGTGTCGTATGAAAGGGTCCTTTGACTGTTATGACAATTAGCTGCGCGAAGTCGTATTTATTTTTTAAAGCAAGGACACACTAATTTCGGAGTCGCTAGCTAGAGAACGATATATTAAATTCTTTGTTAACGTTGGATTTTAACGATTAGTTGTGTATATATCATCACTTTTTTCAGTTCATACTAATAACTTCCAACTTTTAGAGGAAATATTGTCTTATTATAAACGATTTCATACAAAGAGATACACACTCTGTGGTTCACATTTAAATCTGTAGAGATAACGATCACTACCCATGGAACACATTTGTGAAAAAACACGCTATGAACGGGTTTCAGAAAGATTCTTTAGTTCACAGGGTGCGACATTGCAGTAAAGCACACTGTCTTGTGCGTATGTCTGTTTCTGAATATCATATGTTAATATGTCTGTCTGTATGTTTGTTTCTCTCTGTGTGTGTGTGTGTAAATATGTATGTTTCTGCGAATTGTCTATACGTGTAGGTGTGTGTATATATGTTAAGATGTAACTGTGTCTTCATGTTCGTCTCTGTACATGTATTAATTGTGTGTGTGTATGCATGCGTGCATGTGTACGTGCATGTGTATGTGTACGTGTGTATGTTTTCATGTTTGTTTCTGTGAATCGGATGGGTGTGTGTCATTTTGTTTCTTTGAATCGTGTGTTCAAGAATAAACATATTATCTTTCAGACATTTGCTTGCTACAGAAGAAGCTAAAAATTTAAAACGAGACTAGAGTATGATTTTTTTCATAGCCACCACTCATATGAAATCTACAACATTATTATTCCAAATTGTATACAGTTTTCAGATAGTCATTATTTTACCTTTCTCGTTTCAGTTAAGTAGAACGAATAGTCAATAAAACAGCTTTGCTGCTTTTATTCATACGCTAAAAAATCACAATAACGAAAAATCAGATATAGAACACTATTTAGTAACACTATTAGCATTTATTTAGTACATATTCAGAGGCGTGTATCAGTTCGTCATACACTTCGTTTAGTAACATAGGAACGCTTCATATTGTAAAACCATCCGTCAGTAAAACGTGATCCCCGGTACAGGTGAGATACCGAACACTTGTTTGCGAAATGCACGTTGTAGGACTTAATGAAGATCGAATTTACAAAATATGGGACTCTGTAATTATTTTTGAGGATTGCATCAGCCATTCTGAGAGGATGCCACCGAAAGTTTAATTGGACTTGACAAATTTCAGATGAGGGTAGAAATCCAGGGACTTATTCAGGAGTTTGTAATCGGTGAGGGGGAGAGTTTAATAGAGGGGGCAGAACTTTTGATAAGGGTTTATTTGAATGAGGGCAGTTTTGATAAGTGTTTAATTAATAAGGAATAAAAATTCGCAATAAATACAGGGAATATACAACTACCATGTTAAAGCATAAAAATGTTTGGGAGAGGGTTTTTAATGAGGGGGAGTCAAAAATTGGAAAAATTACGACTAAAATTAAGGGCTTTTCTAAATATAGTACTCATAATATACACTAAATGGTGCCACAGTTTTTAATAAAGGGGAAGTCAAATATGAAATATTAATTATTAATTATGAATTATTAATATTAATAAGGTGGTGGTGACGTCATATCACGTGATCGGAAGGGGCGGGGGCGGTGACGTCATAGGGGAAAAGCACTGTTATCAAACCATAGTTTTAAAACAAGCACAGATACTTTGAATTAGAATCGACATATTCTTGAGGATGTTTTATATTTAAAAGCTTATGCACAAGAGTTTGAAACTCACAGATAAATAACACTATCATAATAACCGTCACGGATATACACAGTCATATCAGAATAATATGACCACCCATGGAATCACAGTGTACCCGCCCAGGCACGTCACAGAGTGCACCAGACAAGGTCAACCACACAGAGATATAAGCGGTCATCCAGGACAGATGAGCCATAGTGCATAATGTGAGCACAATGGGCACAGGAATTGATTTGACGGACGTTCAAAAAGAAATGATCATCAGCTACCACGGCAAGGGTAGAAGCATCTTGGAAACAGCTGTTAGCGAGATGCTGTAGGAAGGGTGTACCAAGAATGGACCGCTGGCACACCAAGTACCTCCAGACTTCATAACTGTGGATCCCCAAAGGCATCAACCCCAGAGAAGAACGTCGCCTCCGTCGACTTGTAAATGGCAATCGACGTGCAACAGTGCAGCAAGTGACCACTCAAATGAATGCTGAGGCACCCAGATACATGTCCCCAATAAAAGTAGAGAGAACCCTGTTACGCATGGGTCTCTGGAGTCGATGCCGCATAAAGGTGCCCATGTTAACTAAGGTCCATTGGCAATGACGCCTGCAGTTCACACTAGACTACCATCATTGGACAGTGGAAGAGTGGTAAAAGGTTGCTTTCTCTGACGAATTAAGATTTCTACTCCACAGAAATGACGGGAGGTGGTGGATAGGCGTCAGACACACGAGAACCAGCATCCGAAGAAGCTTGCCAGTCAAGCACAGGTCGTCGGTAGCAGTGTGCAAGTCTGCAGGGTGTTTTCCTGGTATGACCTGGGACCGCTGGTACTACTGGGTGGATCCCTGAACGCCAATGACTACCTGTCCATCCTCGCTGACCACATGCATCCCTTCATGTTGGACGTTTACCCTGGTGGTAATGGTGTCTACCAACATGACAATCCACCCTGCCATGTAGCTAAGGTGGTGCGTGACTGGTTCCAGAAACACGACAGCGATGTCTCTGTTCTCCCTTGGCCAGCGAAATCACCCGCCCTCAATACCATAGAGCACTTGTGGAACCATTCAGATCGACAGCTTCGGTGTGCGGACCCACAACCACGTCATCTCCGGAACCTCCGTGCTCTGCTGGAGTCCAAATAGGCACCTGTGCCTCTGGCAACCTTCCAGGGCCTCATTGCGTCCATGTCACGCCGTCTCGCCGCTGTCATCCGGGCGAATGGTGGTTATTCCCATTATTAGGTAGGTGGTCATATTATTCTGATGCGACTGTGTATAACACCGTGTAACAAGGACTGTAGAATGAAATAGGGAAACAAAAGCAACACTAAACTTTGATCCTCATAGGTACATCAAACTGAGGGAGATAGAAAGCTAGCTGTTGACCTTAGGTTGTTTATATTTGTGTGTAGTAATGTAAATTCATAATAGAATATAAATAAATAGGTAATAAGAATTACATCCAATGGGTTATGAATTCACGACATCTCTTGATAACATGTCAGATGCACTGACAAATTGATCTACCAACCGCTGATGAAGATTACTATTAACTATTAGTATTATTAACTATTAGTATTATTAATTACTATTGGCAAGACTAAGAAAGGATCCAATCTGTCATCGAATACAGCACCTGATATTGCATTAGGAGGTCGTGGGTTCCCGTTGCGCGGGGGAAAAATCAGAGATTCTCGTAAATTGGAAGGGGTGATCATGGGAAATTTTCCTCTTGTATTAAGGACGTGTAGCAGCAATTGGGAATCCTGTGCCAACTTGACCTCATTACTTTAACTACTCCCACCTTCACAAGGTTTTCGGGAGGAGAAGATTAGGTTTCCCATCGGCAAACTCAAAATAATATTAAAAAATATCTTTATTTACGTTGGTCCATCAGAATGCATATGTTAACATTCGTCTCGCTCTTGTGAGCGGAGGTTGACTGATGCTACCAAATTAGCTGCTTTTCTCAAGTTCGAGTCTCCACTGCGTCAGGATGAGGTTGGCTCAGTCGGTAGCGCACCAGGCTCGTAATCTGCAGTTCCCAGATTCAAGTCCAAATACTACCAACGCTGAGATTTATCTCCGCTTATCCCTACCCTGGCCTCGGTGAAAATGGGGACACTGAGTGGCATGGGAAGGGCTCCGTTCGCTGGATGGGATGTTAAGCTGTGTGCAGATATGCCATACCCTGTGCAGGCTAAGGAACACGCTGACGGGAGGCTATCATCTGTTTCTTCACAGCTGTCCCGTGGGTCCCTTCCACCAACCTTCTGAGATCTTGAGTTAATTGGGACCTGGCTGTTTGGTCCAATGTGTGCAAAAAATGTTGTTCACAGGTGAAACAACTTAACAGGGTGCGCCTGCATTAAGATTTTCTCCTCTAACCACATCTCTTCCCGATGGACTTGGGTGGGGCCCGAAACACCATTAGGCTTGGAAAGGTGCAGGGAGAGCTACACTCAGTGCACGTTAATGAACCAATTGATGTCCCTGATGAAAGTTTTCGTCTGTGTCTTGTCTCGTGGATCCCTTTCCTCAGCTCAGTTCTGAGGCGTTGGAGAAATCGTGGATAGGGAACGTTCGGATAAATGAATTTTGGAAACCTTCAAATAATCTTTTTTTTTGGAGGCCCCAATAGACTTTTTTTCTGAAGTGGCTAAACAACTAAGGAAATTTGTTTTTCACTTACGAGCATATTCCGGGAAATTTCGGCAGATTTGGCGGCAGCACAATTTTGTATTTTCTTCATAATATTTTTCCCTTTGTCGTCTTAGGTAAATGAACGAAGAAAATATATTTCCAATTCATGAGTTTCTGTTCTCCAAAGTGACAAATTATACCCAAAAGTTAATTTTTAAGGGCTTTGGACTTTAGTCATAATTATAGTTATAAGCTTAATTATAATAACGTGAACTCTGAGTGATAAAGGAATCGTCCAAAAACTATTATGAAATAAAAATATATTCTTATCATTTCCGATGAAGCACGTAACTCTCATTCGAAACTTGTTAGAGACACTTGTGGTTAAAATTCATTTTGATTATTGTTTTTTATCCCTTATTCACTCTCTCCCTTAATATCTCAGGAAGGAGAGAACGCAAAGCGGAAAATCTGTTTTTTAAACTATCATCTGAAAATGAGGTGCTATTTAATTTCAATAAGTTAATTTCTTCTACTCAAAAATATCTTTAAACTGAAGAAAAAAAAACAATAAAACTAATTTTCAAACAACAATATCGGTAAATATGGTTGAATTTAAAAATCTCAAAACATCTATGCTCAATTTCCTGTATTTGCACGCTAACTACAAAAAATATTATTTAAATATTTTGGCATATTTTAAAAATAATGGAATTCAAAAATTAAGAAAAAACACAAAACTAAAGCACATTTTCAGACCCCAATTTCCTTGCATCTTCAGATCCCCAAAGCATCAGAATTTCTCGGCTAAATTCCCCATTGTCTAACTTGGAGGAATTATCGTTTTTTCTGAATTGTGTCTGTGTCAGGGAAACCAAATTTCAAAACTTAAAAAACCCAAAACTCTATGGTTTTCGAATATTTTGAAGTTAAAATTTTCAAAAAATTATAGTTTTTTTTCGTTTTCCTACGAAACAAAACATGAAATACAAGATTTTTAAACGTTTGAAATTCCAAAAGTCGAAAACAAGCCAAAACTGCGATTGATAATCACTTTGCTTTTTACTTACTTTCCCAGGCTTTTTTCTATTTTAGGATTCCCTGTGTCTAGACATCATTTCTCGTCTTCTTTCTCTCTATCTAATCTTTCTCTCGAAGGCCACTTTGCTTCATTACTTTCTTCATGCCATCATTTTTCCTCTGCCATTTAGTTCCCATTCCGGATTTTTCTTTTCCAAGGATTGCAGACTAAAAGTAAGTATTGCGAGATTCAGTGCAAAAAAAATTAGCCCTTTAAAATTTAACCCTTTTTAAACGTAATTAGAGGCCAAAAATGCGCACGCTTTGGAATCCTATAGCTTATACGAGGTTGGGTGGAAAAAAATTAAATTGTTGTTTTCGTTCATTTACATATTGTTTACGATGGAAAAAAATATGAAGATATTATAAAATGATATCATGACCAAATCTGGAGAAATTTCATGTAATGACACTTACTTCATTAGGAGAAAATAATAATGTACCAAAATTTTGCAGCTAATACATATTTTTGTGCAGTATGGTCTAGATGGCCAGTTCACAAAACCCGAAATCTTCAGCGTTACAGGGAAGACGACAGCTGGCTGTTGGGAGATTGATTCAGGTATGCTTCAACATAGACATTTTCTCTTAAAAAATGAACGTCTTAAGGTCTCGTCAGATTGAGAGAGGCCGATTCGCAAGAATCATCGATGTATTCGTTCTCACTTGGTTAGACGAATAAAACTCAACTCAGTCCCAGTGGGACTTGAATCTGGGAACGTGAGGCTGCGAACCAAGCGCGCCTCTAAGACTGAAACAACCCTCATCCCACGTAACAAAGAGTACTTTAAATATAAATTAATGCGATGCTGCACACATAAAAGTAGACAATGAACACTAACGCTATTTTGCAGCAATCCAATCTTTAGTATCATAAGCTACAGAGTTCTTAAATCATTTTCTGTAGACAAGATATTAAAGCAATTCAACTTTTCACTAACGTTATAAATATAAATAAATACCCCCTCAAGCAGCTGCTTGCCACGGAGGTCTGACAGGAGCCTGTCAGTTTATATGCCAAAGTAGAAGATCTGAGAGGATGGCAGGTTAGTTGTTCGAAATTTATATTTTTCCTAGGCCATTCTAAAAGATGATAGAGGCCAATTTTTTTTAAGGGATTTTACTTTTAAAATACAAAAACGCGATTTATTTGTTTTTTTTAACCCCTCCTAATATGCCTGCAAAATGTTTTATATGCTTACTACCTTTTTTTGCTTTAGTTTTAACATCATTATTCAGAATTAAACGCTCTTTCTTTTGATATGTAACATGACCTATTTCTGTAGGTTAGTTATTTCAGGATAAAGATTCTGAAGCAGACTTGATTTCTTTTAAAAAAAACACTTGGAGTTTTAAGAGTTAAAGTTTTTTATTTTCTTCGGGACCTTCGACCGTTGCCTTTATAACCCATGTATGAATGCCCCCCCCCCCCCCCTGTGTTGACGCTCTTGTGACCTGTCTGTTTAGTTTGTTCATTCTGTGAAAAAAGAAATGCCACTCACAGGTGAAACCACCTAACCATTGAAACGAAGGAAAAGAAAGATACAAACAGACTTGTAAGAGCGTTACAGATCCTAAACATTTGCGCTTCGTGGGCTTATAATCTGTAACGCTGATATGCTCTGTAGCAAATAGTTGTTCTGTAGTTATCGGGACGGGAGTTTTAAGATCCGATGCAACGCATGCATCTGGTTACACTGCTGCTGTCATAATTGCTTTTGATCATATTTTTCTACTAGATAAGAATTAATAGCAACCACAATAAAATTTGCTCAATCTTTAGCCAGTAGAGATATTTAAAAACGACAATGAACAAAAAAGATATTTTTTTGGTATCTTTCAGTGGCGGCTCATGACTAAATCTTTTGGTGGGGCACTTCACTCTCGCAGGCAGGGACCAGACGTAGAAAAATATTTGGAGAGATGCCTGATATTGAATTCAGCTGTATCGACTGGAATGACGTTCCGTAATTCGTATATTCTTTCTTTTTCAGCTTTATCTAAACGCATTATTTCGAGAAATTTTTCGGGAAAAAAACGAACTCGGAGAAGCGTTCCTTCCTTTCCAGTTCAATTCAGCACTTGCCCTTCCTCTATGATAATTTCCTCTCTATATGCATCCGTTCCAGTAGTGCTTTAAAATACTCTTCGTAATAAATATGTCTAGCAGAGAGGTTCACTCTTTTTTCGACTACTTTCCGATTATAGATTTATATATTTTATTAAACTAATATTACTTGTCCTAAATTATCACTTGACCAGATGTCTATTTTTTGGTTAAAATAATTTATTTGCAATATCAGCTATATATATATATTTCATTATACATGTGTGTATATATATATATTTCGTTATACATGTATATATATATTTCATTATACATGTATATATATTTATTGAAAAATAAACTGTAAAAAAAGTTTATGGAAAAAACTGAGTATGAAACTAAGGAATTGAATTGGAAACTAGCATTGGAAGTGAAATGAGATTGCATTGAACTAGAATGCAGTGGGCAGACAGTGTCAAACAGCGACCTGATGTAGCAGAGGAGAGATATGTTTGTAGAATTAAATTGCACAATCTGGTTGGACCTGCGTAGCCCTTGGCTGCTTGAAGATGATGATGATGATGATGAAATATTATTGGTAAAATTTCATTAAATATCTAATATTATATTGTTAAATTTTCATTTCTAAATGTCTTTCCTAAACTGTTTATACCTAAATGTCCTTCTTTGGCAAAATAAAAAGTTAGCAATTCTACTGTTACAGTTAAATGAAGATTTGGCTAAGTAACAAGATCTTGGTCTATTCGTGTGCATTGGTTGAATCAGCTAATCAAGTATAATGCGCTAGTCTGAACATCGGGAATCAGCCAATACAAAGTCACGGACCACTCTAAAATGTAGACCTTCCTGCTGCACGTTCATCGCTCTTGCCTTTCAATGCATGCACATTTTTGTCATCTCTACAATGTATAATGTTAAGATTCCAGGCAGTGACCGAATGGATAAATTCGTATTGTATGGATAATGTATCCTTCATTACGTTGTAATAACTGCAAAGTTTCCAACAATTATCTAGTGGTGGCCCTTTAATCAGTGATATGATCTCTAGATATTGTTGTGGGCCGCTTCATAGTTGCCCGGATCTCGCTTTAAATTGCAAACAATTGTGGAAGGTGCTGCAAGAATGATTGGCATTACCATGGTAAACGATGGAAATTTCTCGGCACTCTTGAAGCATCTTGACCCATAATATTATACGCTTATAATTAAGGTGACAAAGGAAGTTTCAAATGCATTACTTCACTAAATGCTTATTGAATGAAAATGAAACGGGCAAGATGCCTTAGAAAATAAATAGTCATGTAAATTGTTACTTTTATTATTCCTTTCAATTCGTAATTTAATATTTCTGTATATATTATAGAAATATTGGTGGGACCTGGGCCCTCTGGCCTTTAATGACGATTCTCCCTGGTTATGTGTCTCAGTTTTCCTTCTTAAATTGAGTGCAGCCACTACCTTGACATTAACAGTATTTCCTTAAATCACCATCAAATCTTTTGCTACAAAACAACTAAAACCGCACGTGAGAAGATTGCGTTCGACATTTGCATTCTCTGTCGATGTGTCTCAGTTGTCAGTTTACAAAACAAATGATGTAATTACTGACAAATGGCAGCTTCCAGGCGAACCTCACTTGAGATCCGGAGACAACTTCAAATACGACCCCATCGTTTTAAACAGCTATTTAAATTCTGCAAATCCACGCTGGCAAAGGCTGAGTAATGCATTGGTGTACCTCGTGCGGATTCCCCGCGGGGGTCAGTGATGGATTGCCGGCGGAGGAGGTGCCAACATCCTTTTCGGTGCAGTTGGGGTGAGATGACGTAGGCACCGGAGGGTTCAGAATGGAACGCTCTATTCCTTCGCTTGCCCCGCTTCAGAATGGTTATCTTTCTGGATAGGTACAGACAAATTACAGTTCACTTCTGTACGTTTCGTCTTTCTTTCGAATAACCGCAGACTGACGGCTCATGAGCAGCACGTGACCTGGCTGCCGGCGTACACATTGCTCACGTGCCCTGAGCGAGGCAGATCGTGCTCAAGCCTCCACCTGGCGCGTGAACAACTCGTCTCTTCAGGGACCCAGTTCTTGCCATCTGAGAAAGTACAAATTAATTTTAACATATTTCTTACGTTCTTCATACAAGACAAATAAAGAGGAACGCTGAAGGAATAAAGATTGCGTTTGACCCACTCTGCCGTCTGTAGATGTACCAGGCGAGACGCTGCGTTTGCGAAGTCACCGACACGGTGTTACGGAAAGCGTTGGAGATACAAATAAAAAAAGTGACGGCGCATTGTTTGCTCTCCGCAGAAATTAAATTTTAATCTTATAAATTTGTGGTAGAATTGGTAATCAATGACTATAGTCTTGATTAATGAAAAATATTTAAAAAAGCTTGTATTTCTACTTTAAATTCCCTCATGTATCCTTAAAAAATTAAAAAATTAGGGGCGGCGGTGGCTCAGTCGGTAGCGCGCCAGGCTCGTAATTTGTAGTTCCCAGGTTCGAGTCCCAGCTGGGTCAGCGTTCAGATTTATCTCCGCAAAATTCCCCGCCCTGCCCACGGTCAGTAGGGGACACCGATGGGCTTGGAAAGACCGCCGTCCGTCGGATGGGACGTTAAGCCGTGGCCCCGTGTGCGGGCGAGCCATACCCTGTGCACGTTAAAGAACACGCTGGATCGCCTTGACGAGAGGCTACCATCTGTCTCCCAACAGCTGTTCCAGTGGGTCCCCTCCCCCAACCTTCTCTGAGCCTTCGGGGTCCATGTGATCTGGCCATTTAGCCCATGGTGTGCAAAAAAGTGCCGCTCAGAGGTAAAACAACCCAAACAACCCAACCTTAAAAAATTAAGCCTGACAGTTTAAAAGTGATTTTCATATTATCAACGATTGATACGATGGAGGTTAGCAATGAGGGAAGTTCATAATTGCTGAGAAGATTTGCTGAAAAGAGTGAAAGATCAACAAGAGCTTTCAACATTTTATGCAGTAATTTATTTTTTACCTTAATTACTACATTTCTTGAAATATAGCCATCCCGTGGCCGAGTGGTTAGCGCGCTAGGCTATTGATCAACGGGGCCTGAGTTCGAACCGCGTGGTAAGGCATTGATATTAGTGTTGTGTTTCTGCTGAGGTCTCACCGTCCTCACAGATCTTCTCTGTAGTGTATAAATTGACAAACTTTTGTGGGAAGCAGATGGATGAGTGAGTATTTATTTTGAAATACAGATATTTATATATAAACTTATAGAAAAACTTTGATTTCGTCCAATAATTATCATACTAATCAAGTGTTAGCAATCTGAAGAATTCTGCCATACAAATTGCCTTTTCCCGTTAAAAACCCTACGTGTTTTTTTCGTATAATAAATGCAAATATTTTATACCAAGTACAAGAGTTTTGATTATGTTATGTGGATAATTAAATTCGATCGAATTAAAACACCAGATCTTTATTTCTACTTATCTTTTAACCAACTATGTTAATAATAGTAATCAAAATAATAAAAATATGATATTTCGCCGCCATGAGTAGTGCTTTAAATTTTGTCCTTTACAAAACACATTTAATGTGACTCTGGCGTAAATATAGTTTTCAATTTACGAAGAAAACATTTCCTAGAGTTATCGAACGAAAAAGTCTACTTGCTTGTTTTGATTAATTCTGAAATATTTATTCTGCTGTATCAATTTTTAATTCTGTGTATTCTACTGCTTTTGCTTTGATCTTAATCTTGTTTGCAACGCAGAGATTTTCCCCTCTGGTTTATTCAGTTTTTAATAGCAATTTGAAACTGCTGCTGCAATTTTCTAATGCGTAGACTATGATGCATTCACATTAGCTTTTATTTCCCATGAATCAGTACAGTATAAGCCAAGGTATTTAAATTATCAATTTCCTGAAATAATGCTACTTTTTTACAGGTACACTATCGTGGTTTTCAGAGCGATCGGTTTCTGAAATTTTTATGTGACATGATAGTTTTTTTTAATGTGGAATGGCATTATCATTTAGTTTACGTTTAATAGTTAGTCCTAAGAATTGGCGTCAAAAATCTTACAGGCGATCGATCTGAACAGGCATCTGAAAAATATTGACCTGATACCTTAGCATGTGCACATCGAATTTATCATCACGCCAACACTGCATCACCCACTTCATACTAATTTTTGGTTCTGATTCGAATATATCTTATAAGGGATGGATTCTCTTCCTCCTTTCCTATCGACGGCACACAAAATAAAGCTGCCCGAGAAGGAAATGTCCGGCGGTCAGTGGGAGCCGTTGATGCCGAAATGGAGTCGCGGCGGCAGGTGATAGGTGAGACCAGCAGAGGTGATCGGTGAGGTGACGTGATCTGTGGTCGCTGGCTGCCGCCACGGAACGTTGAAGCGGAGAGAGCGCTTTGGTTCTTGGTTACAGCAGTCATGTCAGGGACTGATGTGAATTCATCTTTGTGTGAATAGCGAAGCTGTGTCCCGCTTGGAGGCCTGTGTAGGCCTCAGTTTCAGTTTGCAGGGAAAGGCAACTGGGTTAGATCAAGACCATAGTATTGGTTGTCCTTTTGTATGTAGGTCTAAATACACTGCTCGACATTGAAAGTGCCCCACCCAGAAGGACATGTCGTACAAACATACAAATAGAAGGGTGGGTGTGCGCAGTTAAGATATGCAAATGATGATAATCCGGTGCCAATGACATGTGTGGCTCAAGAGATAAAAGGGGCAGGAAGGAACAGGGATGGTATTGTGTTTATGCAGGTGGAAGTCATGCGAACGGTTGAAATTAGGTGGTTCCCACTTGGAAATTGTTCAGCAAAGGCTGAAAATTCTTGGTATACGCTGTCGGCAGGTTTATCGCAATTTGGATGCTTTGGAGAGAGGAAGAATTATAGGCCTATGTGAAGCTGGATGGACTACATGTCTCGTGGGCTGCTCGTGTTCATCGGGATACAGGAACTGTTGGATACTGTTGGCAACAGTGACGAAATAGAGGTTCTAGCATGCATCGCAGAGGGAGTGCGACAGACATCAGCATGGCTTGATAGGCGCATTGTTCGACATGCTCGTTCATCACCACAGATCACTGCAGGCGATATTCGACAGGCTATGTCAGCAGCCATGGACGTCCCCATAACGACCTGAATAGTACACCGAAGATTGCATGAGGCACACCTGTGCTCTAGGCAACTGTTATGTCAACTGCCATTGACTGCAAGCCATCACAGCGCTCGTCTGGCATGATGCCGAAGTCGTGCGAACTGGGATATTTACACTGTTGTATTTAGTGACGAATCCCGTTTCTGTCTGGGTGCTGACGATCGACGGGTCCATGTATAGCAACAACCTGGCGAGAGGACGGATCCAGATTCTGTTCATAACCAGCACACCTACATCAGCCAGGAATAATGGTATGAGGTTCTATTGGATACAACAGCAGGTCACCTCTTGTCCATTTCACGGGAACACTGACAGCTGCTTGATACGTTAACACGGTTCTGCAGCCCATTTTGTTACCATTCCTGGGAGATATGCAGCAGCCCATTTTTCAGCATGACAACGCCCATGTACACACTGCTAGGGTCTCCAGACAATGTTTACAACATGTTCAAGTATTGCTATGGCCAGCACGATCTCCAGATTTATTCTCAATAGAAAATATGTGGAACCACATTGGATGACATGTGCAATCCTCTCACCGGTCAACGCGGAATCTCGATGAATTATGGGAGCAAGCCAATGCTACTTGGTGTGCAATTCCTCAGGACCATATTCGTCGACTGTATGACTCCATGCCATGCCATATTGCTGCCGTATTGCCGTTCACGGCAGTGCAACCACCTACTGAGCCAGTCACATTTTGCTGCATTATCTCATTTTTTAACCGCTGTAAGTGGCTGCAAATTAAATCATGGTATGCCAATATAGGGACACAACAACTTTCAACGTACAAGACCGGATTGAACCATTCACAAAGAAGCTGAGCTTGAATAATCAAAGTGAAGGTTTCGACGTTCTTCAGAATTTCCTGAAGAAAAATTAACTCTAACGGTGAGCGAATTAAAGTTAAAATACAAAACTGACCACCTGAAAGGGCTTGGCACAACGCTCAAGGAATACGTGACAATTATGTCAGACGATAAGAATTGGATACGTAATCCTTTCGATGACACAGCCATTTTGTCATCCCACACATTGATTATTTAGGATAAAGAGCAATTAAAAGAAATACGTACCGAATACGGATTCAGAAACAGTTTCAAAAACCTGCAATTAATCTACTTTTGAACAGTTTTTAGAAACGAGTTCCAAAATGCTGCCAAAAAAATTGTTGTGATTTTAGTGCCCTTTGCAACTACTGATGAATTATTTTCCATCTTTCGACACATCATCAACAGAAAAAAGAAAATATTCTCTTAATTATCTTCACAATTAATAGAAGAGACGAAATGTTCTCCTTATTCACTTCACAATTAACCGAAACATTTAATTATTCTATACGTCACTCTATCGTCGTTGCTAAGGAAACCGTCGCATAGATTGCTTTCATTGTCATCAAGTGAAGAGTGAAAAAAATTCCTTTTTCCCTTCGCCCTGAAACAGAAGAAACGTTTTCTTCGTCGTTGATAGGGGGAAAGAAACAATTGCTAGTTTTGTTTACTATCAGAAGAGTTACTTTTTTTCCTCCTTCATCAAAAAGGTCGCTTTTTTCCCTTCACTATCAACAGAAGAGACGAAATGCTTTTCTTATTTACCTCTCCGCAAAGAGAAGGGATGAAACACTTTCTTGTCTTCGCTATCAGCAGAGGAGTTGCAACATTTTGCTTCTTCCCTTCGCCATCAACAGAAGACAAAGAGAAATGTTTTTCTTCTTCCCTCACCACCAGCAGAAGATATGAAATGTTTCCCTTGCGTCGTCAATGCATCCCTTCATAACCCTCGAGATCACGCGTTTCGAAAGAAGTCTGAAATGGAAGAGTCATGGGAAAAGTAATTGCAACGATGACTGCCTAGAGGCAGACAGAATGATGTGAGCAGAAGTAAACAGATTCGCAGTTGCTTTTTAGGTTCGAAATGAGAAGGCGAAGTGAATGACGTACTGTCATTTTACTCTCTCTATAGACATGCTTTCAACGAAACAAAAGGATTTCTTTTTTTTTCAAAGATCTTTCATTTAAAGTTAGCAATAGACTGCTACTACCCAGAATGATATTCCAGGGAATACGTAATTAGCATTTTGAGTCACCGAGGGGCCGTATATGAGTTTAACCTAATGTTGTAAACAATAGCTTTAGTGCATTGAAGGAAGAGATGACGGAAAAAGATCAACGTTTTAGTTGCTTGATTACCGTTTCTTTATCATCTTCGCAAGTTAATCGTATTCTGCACAGGGTCAGTTTCATTCATTTCGTGGAAAATCTAAAACATACAAAACTACAGAGATGAAAAAAAGAGTTATGGAATATCCTAATAATCGACAATGGAAAGCTTCATTTGAAGATCGTGACATCTAAAATAATCATTTTATGAAAGAATTTCACTGGTCATAAATTCAATTTCTCAATCTCTAAATCTTTATCTTCGTCGATATTTGTTCAGTATTCAAAGGGTTGAATTGGCTTATTTCAGTGCACCATTTAGCATAAAATGCGCCAAATGGCGAAGTCAGGCGCACCCTAAAAGGATTCGGATGTGGTAGGGGAAGGGGGTATATGAATGCAGGAAAAAGTGGGCTTGAATAGAGGGAATATGAATGCAGGAAAAAGTGGGCTTCAATGGAGGGAATATGAATGCAGGTAAGAGTGGGATTGAACAGGGGAATTTCAGTTACAAGCTGGCGTGATACCAACTGAGCCAATATCCAATCCAAGATGATATCAATTTCGCCAGTATGAATCCTAAGAGGTGAGACATAATGGTATTGGACCTTTTGGATTTAAAAGAAATATTTTTAGTATAGGAGGAACTCGGAAAATTATGTGATAATTGGCAGAAAGGTGAATCACGAAAGGAAACGATCGTTTCGAAGCCATTTGGTGCATGATGCTCCATAGGATGTGTAAAATAAAACACTTTGGTGTAATCTCATGTTAATTCGCAGTATCAGTGACAGAATATTTAATTGTGTGTTAATAGTTTTTAAGTTTCTGTTGATTTGCGAATTCCAAGAAATGTGGTAAGCAAATTCTGTCGATATAAATAGGATTATTCAATAAAAACATTTGAATGCGTCGTATAAAGGTTCAGAAACACAGTTGGGTTGTTTTACCTCTAAGCGGCTTAACTTCAGAGTTAGGCTTGTTAATTAGCAAAATTAGGTAGTTAACGCTTTACTTTCAGAGTTAGGGAGCAGTAAATGGAAACAATAAATTTGAAAGCGATTCTCCTTTTCTGTAGGAATAGAATAGTAAATATTTTTGCTTCTAGCAAACCCCCCGTTTGTTCTTTCGACCTGAAATTTGACACTGCAATCCGAACCACAACAAGCAACATTGTCTAAAAATTTAAAGCATGTACGTTGATTTCCCGATGAGTTATGGCTGCCACAGACACACACACACAGACATCTTTCATTATATAGATTATTTCACATATTTTTTATACTATCATTACGGTGACCATACGTCCTTTATTTAAGAGGCCATGTCTCCCTGGATCTAATGCCCCCACTGAACGGGTTGGGTTGTTTTACCTCTGAGCGGCACTCTTTTGCACACCATGGGCTAAATGGCCAGGTCACATGGACCCCGAAGGCTCAGAGAAGGTTGGGGGAGGGGACCCACTGGAACAGCTGTTGGGAGACAGATGGTAGCCTCCCGTCAAGGCCATCCAGCGTGTTCTTTATCGTGCACAGGGTATGGCTCTCCCGCACACGGGGCCACTGCTTAACGTTCCATCCGACGGACGGCGGCCTTTCCAAGACCATCGGTGTCCCCTACTGACCGTGGGCAGGGCGGGGAATTTTGCGGAGATAAATCTGAACGCTGACCCAGCTGGGACTCGAACCTGTGAACTACAGATTACGAGCCTGGCGCGCTACCGACTGAGCCACCCACGCCCCCAGAAACACAGTTTAAAGGAGAGTAGATCCCTATAAATCAGAAACCCTCGGGCTCAAAGCGATTATCAACTGCTTCAAAGGCAATAGCTTCTTTCGTTCCTAAGAATATTTTGAAATCTATGTAAATTTTTTTTCAATTTCGGCATATAAGATCTTATTTGGGGGCCCATTATTTTAATCCACGCCCTGGATAACAACACGTATCTAATTATGGCACTGCTCCTTCCCACTATATCATGGCCTATACGCAAAAGAAATACATATAATTAAAATCCAAAATATATGCCAAAACTTATAGACTATTCCGTAGCATGTACCAACATGTATTGGTCAGCTGACAATTGGATGTGTTTTGATTGGCTCCCTGCAAATTGGTTCTAGAATTCTTCGATTTTGATATCTTCATCCACTATCGTTGTTTCATCGGTGAAAAAACCCAATATAACTAAGGAGGCCAGAAATAAAATGAAAAAAATAAATTGCCCTTCAATCAGCTGCTTGTCAAAGAGGTGTGACAAGAGACTGTCAGTTTAAAATACTCCATAGAGAAAACTGTAAGGAAGGCGAAATCTCAGCAGAAGGAAAAAAAATTAAACATCCATACCTTCCTTATCTGGAGGTCTGGTACTATTCGTCTAATGCCAACTGGTCTAATGCCGTTTCGTCCATATTGATTGGTCCAAAACCAATTCCTCTAAAGTGGACGAGTCGTCTAAAGGACAACTGGTCTGAAGAGACGATTCGTCCAATAGGAAAACTCGTCCAAAGGACAATTGGTCTGAAGAGACGATTCGTCCAATAGGAAAACTCGTCCAAAGGACAATTGGTCTGAAGAGACGATTCGTCCAATAGGAAAACTCGTCCAAAGGACAATTGGTCTGAAGAGACGATTCGTCCAATAGGAAAACTCGTCCAAAGGACAATTGGTCTGAGAGACGATTCGTCCAATAGGAAAACTCGTCCAAAGGACAATTGGTCTGAAGAGACGATTCGTCCAATAGGAAAACTCGTCCAAAGGACAATTGGTCTGAAGAGACGATTCGTCCAATGGGAAAACTCGTCCAAAGGACAATTGGTCTGAAGAGACGATTCGTCCAATGGGAAAACTCGTCCAAAGGACAATTGGTCTGAAGAGACGATTCGTCCAATGGGAAAATTCGTCCAAAGGACAATTGGTCTGAAGAGACGATTCGTCCAATAGGAAAACTCGTCCAAAGGACAATTGGTCTGAAGAGACGATTCGTCCAATGGGAAAACTCGTCCAAAGGACAATTGGTCTGAAGAGACGATTCGTCCAATGGGAAAACTCGTCTAAAGGACAATTGGTCTGAAGAGACGATTCGTCCAAAAGGAAAACTCGTCCAAAGGACAATTGGTCTGAAGAGACGATTCGTCCAATAGGAAAACTCATCCAAAGGACAATTGGTCTGAAGAGACGATTCGTCCAAAGGACAATTGGTCTGAAGAGACGATTCGTCCAATGGGAGAACTCGTCTAAAGGACAATTGGTCTGAAGAGACGATTCGTCCAAAAGGAAAACTCGTCCAAAGGACAATTGGTCTGAAGAGACGATTCGTCCAATAGGAAAACTCGTCCAAAGGACAATTGGTCTGAAGAGACGATTCGTCCAATTGGAAAACTCGTCTAAAGGACAATTGGTCTGAAGAGACGATTCGTCCAATGGGAAAATTCGTCCAAAGGACAATTGGTCTGAAGAGACGATTCGTCCAATAGGAAAACTCGTCCAAAGAAAAATTGGTCTGAAGAGACGATTCGTCTAATGGGAAAACTCGTCTAAAGGACAATTGGTCTGAAGAGACGATTCGTCCAATAAGAAAACTCGTCCAAAGGACAATTGGTCTGAAGAGACGATTCGTCTAATGGGAAAACTCGTCTAAAGGACAATTGGTCTGAAGAGACGATTCGTCCAATGGGAAAAGTCGTCTAAAGTACAATTGGTCTGAAGAGATGATTCGTCCAATAGGAAAACTCGTCCAAAGGAAATTGGTCTGAAGAGATGATTCGTCCAATAGGAAAACTCGCCCAAAGGACAATTGGTCTGAAGAGACGTTTCGTCCAATGGGAAAACTCGTCCAAAGGACAATTGGTCTGAAGAGATGATTCGTCCAATAGGAAAACTCGTCCAAAGGACAAATGGTCTGAAGAGACGATTCGTCCAATAGGAAAACTCGTCCAAAGGACAATTGGTCTGAAGAGACGATTCGTCCAATGGGAAAACTCGCCTGAAGAACAATTGGTCTGAAGAGACGATTCGTCCAATGAGAAAAGTCATCCAAAGGACAATTGGTCTGAAGAGATGATTCGTCCAATTGGAAAACTCGTCCAAAGGACAATTGGTCTGAAGAGATGATTCGTCCAATAAGGAAAACTCGTCCAAAAGACAATTGGTCTGAAGAGACGATTCGTCCAATGGGAAAACTCGTCCAAAGGACAATTGGTCTGAAGAGATGATTCGTCCAATAGGAAAACTCGTCTAAAGAACAATTGGTCTGAAGAGACGATTCGTCCAATGGGAAAAGTCATCGAAAGGACAATTGGTCTGAAGAGATGATTCGTCCAATTGGAAAACTCGTCCAAAGGACAATTGGTCTGAAGAGATGATTCGTCCAATAGGAAAACTCGTCCAAAAGACAATTGGTCTGAAGAGACGATTCGTCCAATGGGAAAACTCGTCCAAAGGACAATTGGTCTGAAGAGATGATTCGTCCAATAGGAAAACTCGTCCAAAGGTCAATTGATCTGAAGAGACGATTCGTCCAATAGGAAAACTCGTCCAAAGGACAATTGGTCTGAAGAGACGATTCGTCCAATGGGAAAACTCGTCTAAAGGACAGTTGGTCTGAAGAGACAATTCGTCCAATGGGAAAAGTCATCCAAAGGACAATTGGTCTGAAGAGATGATTCGTCCAATTGGAAAACTCGTCCAAAGGACAATTGGTCTGAAGGGATGATTCGTCCAATAGGAAAACTCGTCCAAAAGACAATTGGTCTGAAGAGACGATTCGTCCAATGGGAAAACTCGTCCAAAGGAAAATTGGTCTGAAGAGATGATTCGTCCAATAGGAAAACTCGTCCAAAGGTCAATTGATCTGAAGAGACGATTCGTCCAATGGGAAAACTCATCCAAAGGACAATTGGTCTGAAGAGACGATTCGTCCAATGGGAAAACTCGTCTAAAGGACAATTGGTCTGAAGAGACGATTCGTCCAATGGGAAAAGTCATCCAAAGGACAATTGGTCTGAAGAGATGATTCGTCCAATAGGAAAACTCGTCCAAAGGTCAATTGATCTGAAGAGACGATTCGTCCAATGGGAAAACTCATCCAAAGGACAATTGGTCTGAAGAGATGATTCGTCAAATAGGAAAACTCGTCCAAAAGACAATTGGTCTGAAGAGACGATTCGTCCAATGGGAAAACTCGTCCAAAGGACAATTGGTCTGAAGAGATGATTCGTCCAATAGGAAAACTCGTCCAAAGGTCAATTGATCTGAAGAGACGATTCGTCCAATAGGAAAACTCGTCCAAAGGACAATTGGTCTGAAGAGACGATTCGTCCAATGGGAAAACTCGTCTAAAGGACAGTTGGTCTGAAGAGACGATTCGTCCAATGGGAAAAGTCATCCAAAGGACAATTGGTCTGAAGAGATGATTCGTCCAATTGGAAAACTCGTCCAAAGGACAATTGGTCTGAAGGGATGATTCGTCCAATAGGAAAACTCGTCCAAAAGACAATTGGTCTGAAGAGACGATTCGTCCAATGGGAAAACTCGTCCAAAGGAAAATTGGTCTGAAGAGATGATTCGTCCAATAGGAAAACTCGTCCAAAGGTCAATTGATCTGAAGAGACGATTCGTCCAATGGGAAAACTCATCCAAAGGACAATTGGTCTGAAGAGACGATTCGTCCAATGGGAAAAGTCATCCAAAGGACAATTGGTCTGAAGAGACGATTCGTCCAATAGGAAAACTCGTGCAAAGGTCAATTGATCTGAAGAGACGATTCGTCCAATGGGAAAATTCGTCGAAAGAGATAATTCGTCCAATGCAGATTTGTCTAATGCCAATTCGTATAACGGGGACGATTCGTTCAAAGGACAATTCGATTTGTCCAAAGGTGCAATAACCAATGACAATAATATCGTGTTATGAGGGCCAGATCTGGGGGACGGGGGTGTGCCCCTCCCCTCACCCGAGAATTCTAGGAAGGGTAAGGGAGACGAAGAATTGATAAATTTATATACATATATACATATTAAGCATTTTTCAAGAAATTTTTAAAGACCTCTAAAATCGAGGGGTAAATATTTTATTGCAATGGAAATCCAGTCTCTTACCGCCCCCCCCCCCCCCAACCTCCATTATTTTCTTCCTTCATCCGGGGATGAATGTTATATTTCATGGGTATTATTATTGTGAATCAAGAATTTATGTCGTTTGCTTTTAACACATTTTCTTGAAAACCAAACTTGCTAACGTTATCGCCAGATCGATCGATTGATTGTTTATGTCTCTGGAATCAATTAATCTCTTTCGATTGTTCTTTTTGCGTTGGACGGATGAAAAGACTCAGTTTGCACACAGATATATTGATACCTGTCTGTCTACATGTGCAACATTTCTGAAACTAATCAACCGATTTCAATATACTTTTGCGTTCAACAGAAGAAAGGATGTAGTTTAGCACGCGCGCATTTTTAGTTCCCGATAAAGAGGGGCGGGGGAGCACCTGAAAAGGCTGTTGCATCTTTAGTTCGGACTATTAGAAGCAAAATATATCATGGAAACGTGCCTTTTCATCCGCCCTGGCGAATGGAAATTTCATAATATTTTTGTGTAAAACATTTTTTTTTCATTTCTTCATAAAATCGTAACTATTTTTTACTTTTTTTTTTTAAATATACATATTCATTGTAATACAAATATGCTAAACCAGTGGTTCTCAACCTTTTATGCTTCACGTACCCCCTGGAAATGTGTATGTAACTGGCGTACCCCTTGTATAGATAGATAAAACTATAGTTATAGTATAACAATGGGAATAAAAGGAAACATATATATCAGTGGTTCTCAACCTTTTATGCTTCACGTACAGTCGCTCAAAAAAGTATCCGAACACTATGGTTGATTACAGAATTCAGAAAAAATACCTGACAACGATTTTTTTTAGAAATTAGTGATGTGGCAACCTTCGTGTCACGTGAACAATTGAATTAATCACGTGACACGAAGGTTACCAGATCACTAATTTCTAAAAAAAATCGTTGCCAGGTATTTTTTCTGAATTCTGTAATCAACCATAGTGTTCGGATACTTTTTTGAGCGACTGTACCCCCTTGGAAATGTGTATGTAACTGGCGTACCCCTTGTATAGATAGATAAAACTATAGTTATAGTATAACAATGGGAATAAAATAAAACATATATATATATGCACATTAAATTTTGTACTTAACTTACAACTAGCGACTTTTGAGCTCTCACGGCGTACCCCAAAAACTTTTACCGCGTACCCCGCGTTGAGAACCCCTATGCTAAACGAATGAATTAAAAAAGACACTGCGGAGTGGAAAAAAACCACTCAGTTGTTGTTAATGTGCTTCATGATATTACTATTTTTTTCTTGTCTTTATAAGGAAACCAGAGGTCGTTACGATTAATATAGTTGTCGAATGTATTTATAGTTACTTGATTGTTTGATTCCTTCATTTTTTTACATTGATTTATATAGAGTTAAAAAAAGGTTTCCCAGGTCACTATTAAAAGGTATATGTTACGTCACCATACTTATATTATGAACAGCACTAAGAGTTTTATTTCGGAATATTTCTAACCGCAGTATTCCATTGCCATGTTTTTTCCACTAATTACTGAAAATAGACCATTTTTAATGAGGTGCAATAACACTTATTTTCGATTCGGTTTGAATCATGGAATCTAGTTTTCATTAAAAAGTAAGGGTGTAAAATAGGGTCTCTGGAAAAGAAAAAAGACGGGGAGAAGGCAATACCTGCTATCAAGCAAATCTCATTATCTTCACATTCCACCATCCAATTTCAAATTTCTATTATAAACGTGTGAAATATTCGGGAAAAAAAGTTTGCAGTTTTAGATTTTTTTCCACCATTAGAGGGCGTAAAATTTAAACCTTTTTGTAATTCCGAAAGCGCGAATCGTAATATTTCATCAAAACATATCTACCCCAAAAATAAATTTCAATTTAGCTGTAATAACAAAAAATCTGAATCCGCAGACGGACCGACAAACAACATCAGCTCATTTCTTTTGAAAACGAGGTAAGAAAAAATTAATCTGTTTTGTTTCTCGGCATCAACACCATAAAAAAAAAAGAAAAAAATCCCCCCTCAAGCAGCTTTTGCCACAGAGGTCTGACAGGAGCTTGTCAGTTTATATGCCACGGTAGAAGGCCTGTGAGGATGGCAGGCCCTCAGCAGAAAAACGACACATACATCCATGCCGGGGCTCGAACCCAGGTCCCTTAGATCAGTAGCCAAGCAGAGCTAACCCTCGGCCTATTATAACTAAATGAAACGACTGACAAAAATATTATTTTTACATATATATAAATTTTTCCCTTTCAAGTGGCAAACGTTTTATACAGTGTATTTAGGCGAAATTTTTTCTTTCATATATGCGCGAAGATTGTTCTTTCAACAAAGGAAGGAATTATGAAAAAGTTTTCAGTATGTTCATTTCTTTCCTTTGACTTGGAAGCTGACTGCATTGCTGAGAAGAGAAATAATAAGATTAAAAGAAAAGTAAATAACAGCAATAAAACCTTTGCACATACTTTTCCCGTTGTTTTGAAAGTTTTGCGCAATGGGCTCAATTTTTTCGAAGTAATAAATACCCCCTCAAGCAGCTGCTTGCCACAGAGGTCTGACAAGGAGCCTTGCCAGTTTATATGCCACAGTAGAAGGTCTGAGAGGATGGCAGGACCTCAGCAGAAAAACGACACATACATCCATGCCTTACCCGGGGCTCGAACCCAGGTTCCTTAGATCAATAGCCAAGCGTGCTAACCACTCGGCCACGGGTCGGCCGAGTGGTTAGCACGCTAGCTATATATAGGTTAGCACGTTAGCACAGTTTTTTTTTCGAAGTGGATTATTGAAATAAAAACAGAAAAATAAACAACAGCAACGACTCCAGAAACTGCTTTTAGAAGTGGTTTTAATTATTACTATTATTCATATCTTATTCTCTTAAATTCAGCGCAAAAACTACAATTTGAATTCCATACGGTAATACTGCAATGTCGATCAATTTTAGAGAAAAAATTTTCTTGAGCCGGCTGGGAGCCCATGCTATGATATGTCAGGGGCTCTGGACCATTGAGCTACCGGCCGCCAATCAAAATTTCCCCTAACTGATGCTATGAACCTTTCTACCCACAGTACAAAATAATCCGTGTCTCATGAAGGTATTGCCCCAGCTGCTCAATCAATGCCAAGTATGTCATGAAGCTGGCAAGTTTATTCTGAGTGTACGATTGTTTAGATTAGGAGTGCTCAACGTGGGGTACGCCGCGAGAGCTCAAAAGTCGTTAGATGTAGTAACAAAGTCAGTGTTTTATTCCGATTGTTATAATATTATAATAGTATCATCTATCTATACAAAGGGTACGGCAGTTACATACACATTTCCAGGGGGTACGTGAAGCATAAAACGTTGAGAACCACTAATTTAGATTGAAAATGATTTTGGCTGAGAGCAGCTGGGACAATACCTTCATGAGACACGGAGAATTGTGTACTGTGGGTAGAAAGTTCAAAGCATGAATTAAGGGCAGTCTTGATCAGCAGCCGCTGGCTCACTGGTACGGATCACATGCTAGGTTGTCAGGAGATCGTGGGTTCGTATCCAAACAGCCTCAAAAATTGATCGACGTTAAATTCAGAATGATATCTTATTTAATATATGAATAAATACGTCGCAAAAAATCTCTTCACTCTAAATAATGCAATGGCTTAAAATTATAGTATGACGACAACTACTGAGTTGCATATTATCTATATGAGACAAATTATCCTAAGCGATGCTTCACTAAATTATCGGTGAAACGATCTTTTTGTTAATGGACGTAACCAGGGCAATTGTACCAAAAAAATTGAAGGGGGGGGGGGGGGGGGGGCGAGCGAGTAACGCAATCGCGCTGGAAAAAAGTTAAACAGGAGGAAGTCAAGAGATGAATGTGTAACATTTTACCCTCCGTTTTAGTGGTCTTTAAAAAATTCCTTAAAAATGCATGAAATATGAAAAAATTAATAATTTTTGCCTCCACTGGCATTCTCAAATGGCGGTATGAACCCTTGCCCACTCGTAGATACAGCCTTGGGGGTAAAATCAAGGGAAAATTGTGGCTCAAACATCGTCCGAACAGTTTCTTAAAGCATTTTATATATAAGTGCACTAATCAGAGGAATAATTTTAAACTCCGCACGAAAACTGTAAAACCACCTCGGAAACCCTTCCCTAGCTTAAATTCTACTTGCGCCACTGCTTATATTTATGACAAAATATATAATGAATGATTTCCACCCTTTGGCATTACACGAATTATTTCCGTATATTGAACTTGTCCTTTAGGCAATCGATTGTAGACGAATCATCCAATTTGACCAATCGTACTTTTTTATGAATGGGTATTGGACGAATTTGTCCCCTTTGGGCGAATGGGCATTAGACGAATCGTACATTGGACGAATCGATATTGGGCGAAACATACCATTAGACGAATAGCCCTTTGGACGAATCGGCATTGGAACTAATCGTCATTTGACGAATCGTCCTGGACCATTATTTATCTGGGGCTCGAATCCAGGTTCCTTCGATCAGTAGCCAAGCTCGCTTACCATTGGATCACCAGAACGACAAGACATAAAAATGGAAAATTTATTACCGAAAATGCATGTAAAAAAATGAAAATAACATTAAAAAGATGACATTTCATTAAGAGTTAAATATTTGATATACCCTGATATTTTGTAACATTACCAGGGGAAGAACTGCTCCACTTTCTCCCCTCCCTCCTGTTCACGCTCGTTCTGATTGGACGTTAAGCTATATACTGCGCACGTTAAAGACACAAAAGATGGCTTTTCTGTGTCTCCTAATAGCTTCCCATTAGATCTCTCCTTCAGCCATTTCCGACAGACCTTGGAGTACTTCGACAGCTATTTAGCACCAGTAGTTGGAATGGGACGGGACGTGGCAGGACGGCGTCCCACTAGTTCCGAAAATGAAAAAAAAACTAGTTGTTTTAAAAACTAAAGAAAGAAAAACTCAGATACGCTGCCCTACGCTGCGGCTGGTTACGTGAGGGGTATGTTTTATTTATTTATTTTTTTTATATGTGTGGGGGGTGGGAGGGGATATCAGAAGAATCGATGTATTTTACCGTACCCGTAGTTTAAAAATCCCTTTTCCAGCATTGCTTAGCACAACATTAATGATATGTGCACCAAAATACCGCTCAGGAGTAAAACAATCCAGTCATTCTAAATAAGCAGATTTAATATTAATATATAGAAGTGGATTTCGAAGAATGCGTTCATAGAACCAATCCTCAACTGAAATAAACCACAGGCATTAAAAATCTGTGACCACATAATTCGGAACTTAGTAACTTCCGTCCCTTGTTAAGCAAATTACCTCATTGCTGATAGTCCCTGAGAAGAGATGATTCCAAAAATTCATGGCTGCGGGGCAGTGAAAGTGCATAACGAGTTTTCGTTAGACCTGGACCAATCAGCAAGTCACGTGACCACGCGCCACTGACACATTAACATTCCACTTTCGGTCGCCAGGCAACGTGATCGCCCTGTAATGGGTTCGCCGGGGGCGATTCCTTTTCGATGAAAACTGATCTGATAACCCACTCAGCAAGCGGAATACAAAAGCACATGAAGTATGCGACTCGTGTGGATGGAGAAAGGTTACGAAAACAATGTTGGCTTTCTTCTATAGGATATAGTGGCGGATACGGATTAGTTAGGAAGAGTGCAGGAATACCTAGATAAAACTGCTCAATTATCATATTTCAATGGATCAATGGAAACGGGTAAGAATTTATGAGGTATTCGGGATAGATTCCTTAAGACAAATAGTACCGGGTTGTGATTTGTTCAGCGCTATTCTTTTATTACCTTTTAGGCCGACAAAGATAGGTAATTTTTTTTAATTTGTTCGTTTTACTTTGTCAGTAACATCGCCTATTTATGGAAAAGAAAATTGCTACTAAGGAAATGTTTTTGACTCGTAAAAAACGACCCTCGTTTTTTACGAGTCCTATTGACCTCTCCAAGGGTGATGACGGAAAGACGGAAGAATAATTTAAAGCTGCCCACGACAATCTCGACGCCACATGCCTTCATTTGAGATATGACTCGTGGAGGTCGACTCGCGTGAAGTTTCCATCTCCTTTTTGGAAGGAAGAGCTTTGAGGGACGAAAATTCAAGGACTGCCTCACATAACAAGCTTTCTTTTGCCACCTAACTCGTTACTCCCGTTTCTCGCATTTGGAAAATATAAAGGAACAACTCTTTTTTTAGAAGGGAAGAAAAAAAAAATAAATACCCTCTCAAGCAGCTGCTTGCCACAGAGGTCTGACAGGAGCCTATCAGTTTATATGCCATAGTAGAAGGTCTGAGAGGATGGCAGGACCTCAGCAGGAAAACGACACAAACAGCCATGCCTTACCCGGGGCTCGAACCCAGGTCCCTTAGATCAGTAGCCAAGTGCGCTAACCACTCGGCCATGTGACGGCTAGAAGGGAAGAAAACACAGGGTAAAATCTCCTCAACTAAACTTAAAATACATCGATTTTAGTTTTGGGGGGTCCGAGAATTCAGTGTGGAGAGGATAGATCAAAGTTTGATCTCCATTTGACCTTGAAGGACACATCGGAGGTTAAAGTTCAGATTTTTCCAGATATCTGCGACCCAGATTACCCGTAGGTGTAAATTTTCGGAGTCTACCATTTCTGGCATCATAGTTAAAATTAGCTCGATTCCCTGTCAATCAGTCAGTCAGTAACTGGCAATCGGAATCCATCCATCAATGTCTTTAGAGTTTTTGTGATATATGAAACGAAAAGCCATCGTATGGGGTGGATATCCTATGGTGGTGTTGGAAAGATGCACATTGCAAAAGGAACACTGAAAGCCAAGGACTGCATTGAAATATTGGAAATTAAATGGTTAATAGCAACCAGCGATCGCTTCTAGAAATTTTTCAGAAATCGTTCAGAAAATTGTTCAGAACCAGGGACGGATCGGGGGCATATACCCCCCTTTCAGAATGCTAATAAAGGTAATAGAGGGAAAAATTATGAAGCATATGCATATTTCATGCATTTTTTCAAGAAATTTTTAAAGAGGTTTAAAAAGGAGGGGAAATGTTATACTGCGATGAAAATCCAGTCTCTTGGCCCTTTTATATTTTTCCGGCTCGACTGTGTTTCTTTCCCTCCCCGATTTTTTTCTAGATCCGGGCCTGTTCGGAATCATTTAGCAAGAAGCACTGTTAAAGGATGGAATGGCCTTGACTGCCTTCGATCTTAATCCTATAGAGAACTTAACCTTACGAAATCTGATGTAAAATTTCCAACAACAGGCCTTGAACAACAGGCGTGAGATATAATTCAGGCTTTGCTCTTTTCTTTGAACTGTATTGTTACAGAAGAACTGCTTCTAAAATTACTCATTCCAAGCCAAAACTGATGTAAAGCGGTTATTAAAGCAAAGGGCTGCCTAATCCATGCTCATTGTGTAACAACTGCTGTATAGTGATTAAAATAAGGATAATATTGAATATTGCACGAAATATGTTTTCGTTAATGTATATGCACCCGTACCTTATAGCAATTTATACTTGATTGTATTCCAGTAATTATATCCCAAAATCGTTTTAGATAGGAAAAAAAAAACTGAAAACAGTTTTGAAATCATAAACAAAAAAATACTTCAGAGTAAATGATATAGGTTATACAAAATCAAAAGTCACTTGGTCAAAAATCAGTATGAGCAAATGAAACATTTAAAGACACCGACTGGTGTTCAGGACTTTTTCCTACCTTTGTATATCGATCTTTATCTTCTCATAAAAACTGATTTTATTCTATCTTTCGCATTTTTTCTCCCTTCCGAAATTTAGCTTAGTCCAAATCCGAAAAATATTTCTTGGCTAGATGTCTGCCATTCTTCTATTTCGCCATTCGTTTCATTGAGTACCGCCAGTTGATTGGCCAGTCAGCAATATTCCAAGAGCTCCAGAATTAGAGTACATTTTAAGATTTAATTCAATCTTCTTTTGTTGGTTCAGTAAGAGCGTTCATAACTTAAATGCTACTCAAACAACGGAAAAGATTGAATTAATATTTGAAGCTGATAACGCCACCAAATTTGAATTCGAGTACACATCAATCGGACGAGATCTAATGGTTGGTGACCTACTAGCTATTGATCGGTTGTTGTTGCTGCCTGAACGATTGTGAGACTTGAGGAGTACTTTAATATAACTGAGTCATTAATCCTTCACTACTCTGTTCAAATCCTGTAACGCAATTGTTCTGAAGGTGGCCAAAATGACTCCATATACAATGTTGCTGAAAAAATGAGATTCCTCGTAAGTGAAACTCGAACCCACGGCTCCCAGTAATACTCCTGATATTTTCATCGCTAAACAATCAACTGCTTTGGAACTATCAGCTAAATATGACTTCAACTCTTGTTGTTGTTGTTGTTGTTGTAAGTTGTAAATTTTGGTGAAATTAGCCTTCAATAAGGGGCTCCCTACACCAACAACTCTCAACCTTCTTAACAGAAGGGAGAGATAGCAGAAGCAGAAGAAACTGCCTCTCAGCTATCTCTCGAAGCTAGTAAGAGTACTACTAATCAAGAGAGAAAAAAAAGGAAACATTAGACCTTGCTGAGGAGGCCAATGTTCTGAAAGATATCAGTGACCAGTCGGAAGCGCATTCGCTGCAGCTTTACATTGTGGTGATTACCAAGAAGGGAGGTGATGGAGTAGTCGGTGGTTCCGATAGCATGAAACTCCTGGAACAAAGCTTCTCGTTCGGCATTGAAGCAGGAGGGGAAATGTTATTGTGGGAGCAGTTGAGCAGAACGTGGTATACAGTCTAAGGTGTGCTGCAGTTTGGACTGTAAGCTCTGCCGAGAGTGTGAAGCGTAGAGTCGCTGTAGATGACACCAACTCGGAGACGATGAAGGAGGGTCTCCTCAGATCTGTGGAGATTACCGAGGTTAGGAGCAGTGAGAGAAGGGTCAACCGGTACCTGAACGAGGAACAGCTGCTGTCCTTCTGCCACTGGGCAAGATGGTATTGGCTCATCAGTTGTGAGACAGAACTCTTGCAGTCGCTGAGAGAGAGAGGGTAATTAGTTACAGACCTCTGACTCTCCAGCGCCTCCTTCGCGATGTCCTTCCCTTGTAAGACCTGGCAATGAGCTCGTTGATCATTGTGATCAACGAGCTCATTGCCAGGTCCTACATGGGAAGGAATCCACTGGAAATAAACCGTGATTCCGGCAGAAATGACCTTAGAGCAAGTCTCCATGATCTTCTGGAGGATGAAGGGGTTGCAGATCTTGCTGTCTCGCTTCTGGAGAGTTTTCAAGGCTAACTTCGAGTCACAGAGGATGACAAAGTTACCGCTGATGGCAAAGGCAGAGGCAACACGTTGCCTCTACTGGTCCACAGATCCATCAGTGTAGACCTCAGAACATCTCTCATATCGTTCAGTGACATAGGAGGTGGAGAGAAGTCTGATGGCCACTGGGTCAGAGTCGCTCTTCCGACCTAGAGAAGGAATAATGACATTGATCATAAGATCACTGTTCCTCCAGGGTGGAAGGTCAGGGAAGAGCATAATGCCAGCATCCAGCATCTGTCCCTGCCAGCTCGAGCGTCTCGAGTTGGCAGGAATGACTCGGTCATAGAAGTCCTTGGCGGACAGGGCGATGGCAGAGTGAGTCCTGTCTGGCAACTTCCTGAGAAGCTCACGGTTAGAGTGGAGGGAATGGAGCCTCGAGAGATGACACAGTATATATCTCTTCCAGTGCAGGTGGAACCATCAGCCTCTGCAATGATTCCACATCTTGTCAATCGTGGCGCCATCTATGATCAGGAACGGCAATCTTTCAATATTATTCAGAATTATAGGCAAATTAGAAGTTACTCATGGTAAAGCGTTATTAATGAAATAATCGATCAATTTACTAACAGTATTTCCAAATACCCTGGTGCTCAAAAGTTAACCAATAAACACAAAAAAGGCGAATTACAAACAAGTCCTTCATTCGATTTCAATGAAACGTAGAGGTGAAGTCCATGATCATATATCTCACTAATGCCTGAAAAACAAACGAATCTCCTTGAATATTTAATGAGATATTCAAATTACAAAATCATTACCTCCAAATGGCATGTGAAAGTTTAATGATGACATCACAACTTTGATATGGTGTGTGATCACATCGAACAACGATACAGGCTGCACAACGATCGTCATGCTGCAAAACAGGATGTCAATGAGGGTCTGAGGTAGTAATTACCATTCATGCATGAGTGCCATCCATGCCATTTCATGCGAGCTGGCGTGCTGTAGGGTTCTATGGCGCCTTGCATTTAGGAAAAGGTAACGGTCGTCTCTAGTCGATGTGGCCCTCTGACGTCCAGGAACGAGTCTTCCAGCGATGGTTTGGCTTGTTGAAATCGATTCCAAAGGCGGCTTACAATGCTACTATTCACATTTACACATTGACTAACGTCTCAGAGTCACGATATCCGACCTCGAGCTTCCCGCCACTTAGTGATGCGAACTCTCGATGGTTTTAACGATCGATAGTCATCAATGCTTTTCGAAGAATAACGGATACTATCGATTGCACCATCGATTGCTTTTTTTGTGTTGCCAACTTAAAGCAATAACATTTGATTTCATTTTTTGTTTACAAATAAAAAAAAAATTCATCTTTTGGTTGAATAAACACTAATAAAATATTACTAATCGTATTTGCCAACTTTGACGTTAGTTTAAATTTTCCCCTTTTGAGGAGAAAATTCTCAAAGCACAACTTTAATGTTATGAATTCTGCTAGAAACTTCGTATTCAAGTGGTAGAGTGTGATGGTTTAGAACTGACCAATTTTACATTGACAGCCACAACTTGCTTCTTCTTTAGTGGAGAGAGGATACTGAGCTTTCAAAATGGTGCCACAGTAATCTCTGCTCCACTCCAACATGAATCTGGACAATATAACGCAATTAACATTTCCTCTCAATTTTCTAGTAAAAAAGCATTTCGTTCAAATTTAAATACGTGTTATGTAAAGTATGTCTCTTATTTTCGACTCCGTTCCCATTATAAATTTGCATTTTTTTAAACTGAATTGTTCGCCTGCAATTATCATTGAAATAAATTAATTTATTTGATTGAGATCTTTATCTTCAATCACATTTTTCAAAGCAAAAAAAATTATTTTAGAAGTTATAGAGCTTTGACGTCAGCTTCCCATTGACTTAACATAGGGATTTTCCTTAATATATGGAAACCAGTGTAGTTTCTTATGGTATAGTGTATTTATATTATTACGGTACAAACCCTGATATAGCGTGTATCAAGAAGGAATTATTAATTTGTTCATGCATGTTTCATTTATTTCTTTATCACACAATAAGAAATTTACTTCAATGATTTTACGGCTTGAAAAGTTTACATTCTTCAATAAGAAAAGCTTCTCCTCATTCCCGCTGTCGATAATCAATATAGCAGATAATCAATATAAAAATAAATAAAGACCCCCTCAAGGAGCTGCTTGACAGAGGTCTGACAGGAGCCCCTCACTTTAATACCATACTAGAAGGTCTGTGAGGATGGCGGGACCTCAGCAGAAAAACAATACCCGGGGCTCGAACCCCGGTCCCTTAGTTCAGTAGTCAAGTGTGCTAACCACTCGGCCACGGGCAGAAAAAAAAAATAGGATACCCATATTTTTTTTTTCTTTTTTAATAGGGAAGAAGTTACTCCCCTACACAAAGGACAGAAGTAATTGAAAAGCTCTATTAGGCTTGTCCAATACAACATACACACATACGCAGGAACATACCAGCTGGTTTTATAGTCAGGTACGCTAACTATTGGTCCAGAAATGAGTTCAATGGACATTCAGTGAAGAGCATTTTTAACCTTTAGGATAGTGAAAAGTTTAATGATAAGTTAATGATAACATAGCTTTGACATGGTGTGTGATCAAATGAAGCTAAATGTCTCAAAAGCAGCTTTAATATTTTCGCACCTTCGGCATATTATGTAGCATCGGTTTCCTCAAAATATTTTCTTGAGAAGGATACACATTTTCATCATACTCAGTGGGGCAGGGGGGGGGGGGGGGAGCTCAGTCGGTAGCGCGCCAGGCTCGTAATCTGTAGTTCCCAGGTTCGAGTCCCAGCTGGGTCAGCGTTGAGACTTATCTCCGCAAAATTCCCCGCCCTGCCCACGGTCAGTAGGGGACACCGATGGGCTTGGAAAGGCCGCCGTCCGTCGGATGGGACGTTAAGCCGTGGCCGTGTATGGGTGAGCCATACCCTGTGCACGTTAAAGAACACGCTGGATGGCCTTGACAGGAGCCTACCATCTGTCTCCCAACAGCTGTTCCAGTGGGTTCCCTCCCCCAACCTTCTCTGAGCCTTTCGGGGTCCATGTGACCTGGCCATTTAGCCCATGGTGTGCAAAAAAGTGCCGCTCAGAGGTAAAACAACCTAACCATCATACTCAATAGCAAATAGTTTCAGCAATAGCTCCCATCCATTGCTGATAATATTTGCTCATCAGCAAGGCATTTGGAAACTTCTATAAATCACTCAAAGTAAGCCCTTTTCCCTAGAAATTGTTATTAGCAAACAGTGTTTTTAAAATTTTAGAGGGAAAAAGTTCTAAAAATATCCTTAAGATTTTCTCACCAGAGTAGTTGTCCTGTTCCAAGCAGTCTGGAGTGATACCTCAGAAAAATCCAAAAATATCCAAAGATATCCAAAATTATTTAGAAAAGTTTTGAAGGAATGTAAAAATACTTAACGGCTTAAAAAAACTTTGCAACAAGAAATTTTTTATTGTGTACCAGTGTTGTCCGACGTGGGCTTCATTTATCTAGTACTGGATTAAGAACTAAATGCACCTGATTTCAAGAAAAACAAAACTCTTGCCCTGTTTATTTTCCATTGCCATCCAGAAATAAAAACGCGTTATAACAATATAATTTGAAATTGTTAAATTTTGAAACATTTAGCTTCAACTCCTCAGTTTTGACGATTTCCAATAAAAAGTCTTTTCTGCCTGTTTTTAAATGAAAAGAATTAATACAGCAAACAACTTGTTTGAAAACGAAGCTACATATTCTGAACGAAGCCGTAAGTGTCTAAGTATCCGTCAGCATAATATGCCACAGAGAGTTGTTAGCTAATCTTGGCACTACACTTTATTTTCCTTTGCTGCACGAACTGCACAACCTTAAATTCCACAAGGGTGGAAAAACCAGATTAATGAGTAAAACCCCTATGCATCCGGTATTTTAAATGGGACTTCTTAAAAAGAATGTTTAATGGTAAAACCCCTATGCATCCGGTATTTTAAATGGGACTACTTAAAAAGAAGGTTTAATGGGTAAAAAAACCGCTATGCATACGGTATTTTAAATGGGACTTCTTAAAAAGAATGTTTAATGGGTAAAATCCCTATGCATCCGGTATTTTAAATGGGACTTCTTAAAAAGAATGTTTAATGGGTAAAACCCCTATGCATCCGGTATTTTAAATGGGACTTCTTAAAAAGAATGTTTAATGGGTAAAACCCCTATGCATCCGGTATTTTAAATGGGACTTCTTAAAAAGAATGTTTAATGGGTAAAAACCCCTATGCATCCGGTATTTTAAATGGGACTTCTTAAAAAGAATGTTTAATGGTAAAACCCCTATGCATCCGGTATTTTAAATGGGACTACTTAAAAAGAAGGTTTAATGGGTAAAAAAACCGCTATGCATGCGGTATTTTAAATGGGACTTCTTAAAAAGAATGTTTAATGGGTAAAATCCCTATGCATCCGGTATTTTAAATGGGACTTCTTAAAAAGAATGTTTAATGGGTAAAACCCCTATGCATCCGGTATTTTAAATGGGACTTCTTAAAAAGAATGTTTAATGGGTAAAACCCCTATGCATCCGGTATTTTAAATGGGACTTCTTAAAAAGAATGTTTAATGGGTAAAAACCCCTATGCATCCGGTATTTTAAATGGGACTTCTTAAAAAGAATGTTTAATGGTAAAACCCCTATGCATCCGGTATTTTAAATGGGACTACTTAAAAAGAAGGTTTAATGGGTAAAAAAACCCTATGCATCCGGTATTTTAAATGGGACTTCTTAAAAAGAATGTTTAATGGGTAAAATCCCTATGCATCCGGTATTTTAAATGGGACTTCTTAAAAAGAATGTTTAATGGGTAAAACCCCTATGCATCCGGTATTTTAAATGGGATTTTTAAAAAGAATGTTTAATGGGTAAAACCATACGCATCCCGTATTTTAAATTCGACTTCTTAAAAACAAAGTTTAGTGGATAAAACTCCTATGCATCCCGTATTTTAAATGTGACATCTTTAAAAAAAATGCTTAATGGGTAAAACCCATATGCATCCCATATTTTAAATGTGACTTCTTTAAAAAAATACTTAATGGGGAAAACTCATACGCATCCCGTATTTTAAATGTGACTTCTCTTTAAAAAAATGCATAATGAAGAAAACCCATATGCATCCCGTGTTTTAAATGCAACTTCTTAAAATAAATGCTCGATGTTGAGAGAATATTATCCGTGGCCTTCATTTCATGTAGGACTCTCGATACTGAAATCTTTCGTTTCTCAGTTTGCTCTCAACAAAATTTCGTGTGAAAACAATTCTTCGCAGAAGTCTCTCTCCTCGCTCATGAATATTTCTATATAGCGATATTGGTTGATGTTTTGTGTGGTAGAAAACGGACAGGTATACAGGGATTGAAGGATAAACAAGTGATATTCTAAACAATGCGGTTAGTTATATTCCCATTGTTTGCAATGATGATAGATGCATTGGTGGCTTTAATGTTGGCCCTATAGCACAATCTGAAGTTATTTTGGCTGTTTCTAAACTTAAACTTCATAAATCCCCAGGGGTAGATGAAATTACTACAGAAATGCTTAGAGCTGGAAATGTTTCGGTTACCACTTGGATGACTGAAATTCTGAATATCTTTTATGATAAAGGCATGGTTCCTAAGGATTTTACCAGAGCTATTGTTATCCCTATTTTCAAAAAAGGTGATCACAGTTCTTGTGATAACTATAGGGGTATTAGCCTACTCTCTGTTCCAGGTAAAGTTCTTTCCATGATTGTGCTTAATATAATTAAGAATCTGGTTGACAGTCAATTGCGTGATGAGCAATGTGGATTCAGAAGTGGTAGGGGATGTGTGGATCAGATATTTTCACTTAGGCAGATTCTTGAGAAATGTTTAGAGTTTCAGAAGCCTTTGGTTGCTAGCTTTGTTGATTTCAAAAAGGCTTTCGACTCTGTTGATCGTCATAATTTGTGGTTCATTGTGAGATCATATGGTATACCAGACAAGTTAGTTAACATAATGAAAGCTCTCTATAATAACACTGAGTCGTGTGTGAGAGTTGGCAAGGCTTGTAGCAATTGGTTTAGCATTTCTTCTGGTGTTCGACAAGGGTGCATTTTGTCTCCTTTTCTCTTTAGTTTGGTTATTGATTATGTTATGCGAAATTCACTTCAAGGGAAAGATTTTGGCCTTAAATGGGCTGGAGATACGAAAATTTCTGATTTAGATTATGCTGATGATATAGCCCTTTTGGCAAATGATGTTGATGAGATGAACTCTTTCATTCGAGCTGTTGATGAGACTGGTAGTAGGGTAGGTTTGGTTATAAACAGAGAGAAAACTAAAATGATGAAAATTGGTCAGGCAGGCTGTGATTCAGTTAATCTGAATGGTTGCAGTCTTGAGCAGGTGTCACAGTTTAATTATCTTGGGAGCTATATAACAGATAATGGTGATGTGCGGCATGAGATTAACAGACGAATAGCGATTGCTGCCGGGACTTTTAAGAATCTATGGAGAGTGTGGAGAAATAGGCGTATACACCTAAAGACTAAAATTAGACTGTATAATAGTTTGGTTCTTTCTAGGGTTAGTTATGGTAGTGAAACTTGGACACTTTGTAAACAAGATAACAGGAAACTAGATGCTTTTGATTCCAGATGCTTACGCAGTATCTTGGGCATTAGGTGGTTCAACTTTGTAACTAATGATGAGGTTAGGCAAAGGAGTTTGCAACCTCCTTTAAGCAGCGTATTGTGCAGAGAGAGACTCCGTTGGTTTGGCCATGTTGCCCGTATGAATAATTATAGATTGGCGAATAGGGTTATGAACAGTGTGCCTAAAGGCCTCAGAAAGAAGGGGAGACCTAGGATGCGCTGGGCTGACAATGTCAAACAGGACCTTGTTAGAATTGGTGTGCAGTGGCCAGATGCAGTAGATGTAGCTCAGGATATACTTGCTTGGAGAACTAAATTGCACGGTCTGGTTGGACCTCCGTAGCCTTTGGCTGCTTGAGGAGGATGATGATGATGATGGTCGTCTGAACACTTCCTTAAATCTTTAATTTATGCATGTTAACATTCTGATGATAATAATAAATATTAGTTTTGTGATTATTATTATTGGGAGTAATAAAGAGCCACATATATATTAAGAATGGTTGTTGCCGACTTCTTTCTTAGAAGAAAGAATGCGACCAATATTAATTCCAGTTTATAATTCTTCTCGTTCTTATTTTACCTTGCAAATGAGAAGGAATTATTTTGTTGAAGAGTCTAAATGATGACCTCCAGGGGAGTAAAGGTTAAAAATGCAAAATTCGGAGAGTTTTTGCGGAGTAACACAAACCACTGATGCGCAATTGCCGAAAATTTCGTTAGAATCAGAAGTGTTGCAGCAAAAGAAGAATTGCAGCGAAATAAATATCCTACTAAGTAAGCCTTTAGCAAAAGGAGTTCAAGAGCCAAAACGAACAGATCAGAAGAACTAAAAGCCCAAAGGTCAGAAGACCGCACCTAGTTGAAGCAACGCTTAGGCGGAGTTCTGAAACGCGATTATTTTATTGCTCGTTTGTCGTGCGGAGGCCGAAAAGTGACATTTTGATGGCAAGACGGAGCCACGGGTGGCCTAAGGTCACATGACAGGAGCCACTGGGTTAGGAGTGTCTTGACCTCGGCTTAGTATGCCTCGGGTGGTTCCTCTCATTCGTCCTCTGCCAGATTCAGGGCTCACAGCGACGACTTCACATCAACTGTCGCGACTGAAATATCGCATTTTTATTTCTCTATCTGCCCATGCCCAAATGGAATCCTATTTACTGCAGTGCCGAGAGGCGCTGAGTCGGACTCCCAGTTCAACTTCGTGTCCCAGTCACGTCCTATATAATTAGAGTGGCTCGGTTCTCCTGAATGAAAAGGAAGACACTTTTGAAACGTTGGGGTAGGGAAGCTGCTTTCGAATTCTTTCGCTTGTTTGACATTTTGAAACATCTATTTTCAACAGAATGCTAAGTAACTTGTGGGTGGTGGCTAATGGATACAAGAATAGATCTCGAGGATTTTCTGTCAATACGCTAAAACACAATAATAATGATGATAGCATTATTATGTCATCGATATTTTCTAAAAATCTCTCTCATTGGATCTTTTCATAATTTTTGTTAGCAGAGATACTGATTGACGACTGAGTGGCCGGAGCACCTGACATGATTTCAGGGAATTTTCAGAAGGTAATTTCACCCCCAAATTAAAAGCATTCTTTGATCTACTGCAGAGTATTTTTCGTGAAATATTAATGGTGCATAACTTTATTTCTTAGTTACATTAGTTTCCATAAATTAAGGAATAAATAGAAAATGTAGTATTATAAAACTCCGACAATAGAAATGCATAAACGTCATGTACGGTATGCTAAATACGATTGAAGTATGGTATGCAAATGAACGGCACCTGGCAGCCGTAATCGGATTTCGCTGCTGTTTCTTTTTAATAAACAATCAAAACTTAGTGAAACTTATATTATCCACCTTTCCTACTGTGGCATATAAACTGACAGGCTCCTGTCAGACCTCTGTGGCAAGCAGCTGCTTGAGGGGGTATTTATTTATTTTTATTTTATTATTCCGGAATTAAATGATTGCTGGAAATATTTGAAATTAACAGTATCATATTGTAAAACTTGTGATACTTTTTTTTTTTTAAAGTTCCCTACTGAATTTAAACCCGAAAAGGACATTTCGGAAAATCTTAACCTCTTTTGCATTCTTAACTGCATTTTAATTCTAACGAAACTACTCTATTAGAAAAGGTTATTTAACTTGAACTGGAAATCATTTAAATTTGCAACAAAAATGGGCACAAATTATATGTAGTATGTAACCGGAAGTCGAGTCATTTTTCCCGTGGCCCCTTTATGGAAAAAAATGGGTGATATTTCTGATATTTTTCAAAATCAGTGCTGGCAAAGAATTCGCTTGCTGCATTATTAACCCTTCCCAGGTCCAGATATTTTTTCATTCTGATCAGGCAAAAACAAATTAACTTTAGGACTTTTTGCCAAATAATTATTGAAAGAATTATGGCATGTTATATGCCAAATTAAACAGCATTAAATTCTGGATTTTCTAAAAATAAAATATTTAGCAAAAAAGACGATTAATTTTATTTTAATAGTACTTTTTTAGGGTCATGTAGTAAAAAATGCATCTGTCAATACATATAAAAATTTATTTGAAAAACACTAATAGACAGAAATGATTATAATGCACATGACTAGAAAGGCTATTTATTTCTGAATAACAAAAAAAATCTTCTTGCTTAAAGTAAACATTTCTTCCGTTTTGTAATTTTTTTTTTCTCTGTTCCATACTTTGAGAAAAGTCCAGGCTTGTTGCAGTGAAATAAACGTCAACTTCAGAATATTTTTAATAAATAACTAACCAACAGAAATGGGTAATATTACATATCAAATTAAACAGAATTTAGTTTTCAATTTATTGAAGTAAAATATGAACATTGTAGTGATATATTAATAACACCTTTTTACAGTGGTATATCGAAAAAAATAGGTACATATTTTACAATTGCTTCCAAAATCTTCCGTTTTAAAAATAGCAGTTTTTTGTTAATTTTTAGGAGATTTTCGAAACTTTAAGAAAAAATATATTGATAATAGTTGAAATCAAATTTCTGAGCTTAAATCAGGTGATTGCTTTAATACAGAATAACATTAACAAACAAATCTGCAATACCGTATAGCTCTTCTAAAATATGGCCATCTGATGGTTTTATCGAATTATATTACAGTTTAATAAAATATGCATCAAATGAAAAAAGAAAAATATTATTTTTCACGCTTTAATTTCGTATTTTTAAAAGATATATGTAAGAAAATTTTCAAACAGCAATTTAAAAAAAATCGAAGTCTCATGTGTTGTACAAAAAAATGTCAATAGGCGTCCTTGACCCTGGAAGGGTTAAAAGAATCCACATGAATAAGTGGACGCTCTGGTTTGCATTTTACCTTTGATAATGATATAGCGAGGAATGAACCTAGCCCAAGAGTCAAATTAGGCTGTGGGAGTATCCCGCGAATCAGACCATGAGCAGTCCTTTGTAAAGAACTCGTCGGCTGCGAAAGTAACCTAGAATTAATAGTTGTAGCCTTAGTCAAGCCCTTGGGAATGAAAGGAGATTTTGCAATTCCCTTTCGAAATCTCTTAAATAAGTTTATTCTTTGATTTCCAATGGGAATTAATTAAATAATTTCGAAGCTAAATAAATATAATAACTTTTGATATATCCTATTATGGAAAAATTGTTCGCAATTAAATCTGATAAAATAAGATAGAACCTAACATTTTAAAATTCATTTTCATCCTGCAAGTATGTACATCAATTTTGCTTCCTATTTTAGTTAATTTTCTGTTTAAAAATAGATACAGTAAACTCCTGATTATCCGGTATTTATGGGGAATGGGGGATGTAGGTTTGATGAGCCTGAGGCACTTTTACCTTTATTGAGTTAAAGGTAAAAGTGCCTTAGGCAGCAATTACATTAAAATCTACTAAATCTACCAAAAACTAGCGTCACGACCATCACTCCGACTCCTATTTGACCTTGATGAAACATCGACCCTACAAATTCGCCTTATTTCTGAGTTCTACTGCCCGAAATAACTCTATTCACCAATTACTAGCTCTCCAGTATCGGCATATCGAATCTGACTTTTGACCTCAAAGGATCCATCGCTCCCAAAATTTGACATAATTTCTGAGATCTGTCACTCAAAATTATGCCGTCCCGGTGGCTAAGTGGTTAGCGCGCTTGATTACTGATTTAAGGGACTGGGTTCGAATCCCAGGTAAGGCATGGATGTTTGTGCTGCTTTTTTGCTGAGGTGCTGCCATCCTCACAGACCTTCTACTATGGCGTATGAACTAACAGCACCTGTCGGACCTCTGTGGCAAGCAGCTGCTTGATTTTAATTATTATTTATAGCTCAAAATACACCCAGGCACCAATTTTTACCCTCTAACACTAGTAGATCTCTTTTTGATCTTTGACCTCGAAGGACCAATCGCATCCAAAATTTCGCAACATTCCTGAGATCTACGACCCCCAGGAACCAATTTTTAGCTCTGTAGCACTGATAGATCCAAATTTGACCTTTTGCTGATATAAGGACCCTCCGAATCCGAAATTTCGTAACATTTCCGACATCTATAACCCAAAACACCCCCAGACCCCAATTTTCGCGTTTCTAGCACTCGTTGGTCATGGTTTGACCTTTACGTGAATTCCATTTGTACTTGAAGGACACCTCGGAGGTTGGATTTCGGATTTTTCCTGAGATCTAAGACCCGGATTACCTCTAGGTCAAAATGTTTAGAGCTCTACAATTTCTGCATCATAGTTTAGATTTCGATTGATCCACTGTCAGCCGTCATTCAATCACTCACCATCGTCTTTGTATGTATGTGATGCGTCTCTTTTGCTTGAAAGTGGTTAGGTACATTAAAAGCAAGTTTGTTTCGTTTTCTTTTTTTTTAAATGCACATTTTCCAGATTTTGTGCCTTTGCCTTCAGCTCAATCCGTCGTATATCTTCAAACCCTTTTGTTCCTTCCGATACGCTAACATCTCAGCCACTTATTTAGTCTTTAGGATTATGACTAGCGTGCTGATAATACGTAACTAAACCAGCGTCACTTGGTTTCTTTTCCTTTCATTTTCTTTAAGCGATGTTTTAAAGCTATCGAAAGCTAAACTCCATTGGCTTTATTAACTCTTCAAAACGTCTGGTAAATAACCCTGCTAAGATCATTGAGGCATCTGAAACGGAAATAAAGGCGGACGCAGATACTTCCTCTCCTGATACCAGTGGTTTAACAGGACAACGCCCTCGACCTTATCGCCTCTTCTAACAAACTGGCGCTTTGTGCTGCACTAAAATGGCTAGCCAACCACCCGCAGAGTAATGCCCTTTCGTAACAAAGGTCGCAACTATTTCTCTTATTGCAAGAAACAGCACCAGGAAAATATGAAGACGTTAAAAGGACACAAAATAGCTGCAGTGTTCTTTTCTATCAAGCGATTTTATCGTTCTTTTAAGTCTTTTCAAATACGTCAAAGGAACTAATCGTGCGTTAAAATTCAGCAGCTTGTCAAATCAGCAGAATCCTTTCAATCCCACTGAATAAGCCTTCTGAGCATTGTCGGTTCTCATTTGAGTCTTGATAGCGTCGGTAAATGAACTGCGTGGCCTGTATAAAGAAGAAACCTCGCTGATTAATGGCTTTCAACCATGACAGTGTCAGTACCTAGCAACCGTGCTGCGATTACTGCGCATTACAAGATGGCGATTGTTAGGCGTTTCGTGAGAACGGCGTTGTCGTTTCTACATCGTTCTGCTGTTTTATTTCTCCTTTGGTCGAGATTTAAAAGTTGAAATAATAGAGGTTCTCATGCAGAAAGAAAGCGATCAGTCAGCGATAGAGCAAATCGAAATTCATCAGTCATCAGTCATGGAAGTCACTAATTAAATATCGTGACCTGCCCTTGGAAGTGTTACAGGCACCTTTGGAAATTAATATAGTGAGTGAAAACGCAGATAGGAAGGGCTCATACAAAGTTCACAGCCTTCTAAAGTGCATTAAAATACTTCCTGAATATGTGAATTGAAAGTCACACTCTAACCTCCATAACTTTGCAAATAAACTTTTCGTTCAAAAATGTCAGCGCAGATAAATTAAAAATCTTAACTAAATAATTTTAGAACTTCATTTCATCACTTTAGCTTTGTCTCTGTTAATTGCCAGTCTCATCAACAGTTTTAAAGAGACAGTTCATTTCAACATCATTCGTGAAAAGAGCAAAATTATCAGCATAATCTAAAGTCATTTTCAAATCTCTAGACCAGTGGTTCTCAATCTTTTATGCTTCACGTACCCCCCTGGAAATGTGTATGTAACTGGCATACTCCTTATATAGATAGATAAAACTATAGTTATAGTATAATAATGCCAACGTAGAGACTTTGTTTCTAGATCTAGCGACCTTTGAGCTCTCACGGCGTACCCCACTTTGAGAACCCCTGCTCTAGACCATTTAAGGCCAAAATTATTTTCTCGCAGTGATTTCCTCATAAACATAACCAACAAACAAAGAGAAAAGGAAGCGAAACTTTTCGAAACTCCACTAGCAATGTTTTTTCGAACTCCACTAGCAATGTTAAACCAATTGCTTCAAGCCTTACCAACTCTGACACAAGACTCTGTGTTATTATATCGATAGCTATCATTATTATAGCAATATCGATCTGCGATCACCATTACGTTAGTTAGCAATTATGCTAACGTGTTAGGAATGCCGTACGATCTCACAATCAACCACAAATTATGGCGAACAACAGAGCCAAAGACCTTTTTGAAAGCAACAAAGCTAGTAACCAAAGGTTTCTGAAACTCTAGACATTTCTCAAGAATCTACCTAAGTGAAAGAGATCTGATTCACACATCCCCTACCATTTCATCGAATACGAATCCACACTGCTCATCACGCAGTTGTCCGTCAACCAGATTCTTAAATCTATTAAGCACAATCGTGCAAAGAACTTTGCCTGGAACAGAAAGTAGGCTGATATCCCGATAGTTATCACAAGAACTGCAATCATCATTTTTAAAAATAAGGATAATAGTAGCTCTGGTAAAATTCTTAGGAACAATGCCTTTATCATAAGAGATATTCAAAATTTCGGTCAGTCATGTGGTAACAGAAATATTCCCAGCTCTAAGTATTTCCGAGGAAATTTCATCTATGCCTGGGGATTTATGTAGTTTTAGAGCGAGAAATGCGTCCATCACCTAAGCCAGTAAGTATTCCATCTATCCGTATTGCAAACAATGGGAGTAGATTTAACCATATTGTCTACAGCACTTCTGAAATGCTCTGCCAATCTAGTCATTGTAGAATCCTCACCTTGAAGAACCTTACCATATTCATCCCTCAATCCGTATATACCTGTCTGGTTCTCTCCACATAAAACATTTCATATATTTATAACACGAACCTTTCACAGCTTCAGTTATTAACCATCTCGCACAACTCTCTGCTGTTAAGCTGTCCATCTAGCTTCCTCCTCTGCTTTGTCAGCTAAGCTATCAAGCCAAAGATTCTTATCGGCTGTTTTTTTGCACATTTATTAAACTCTTTATAATGCTGTCTGTTAGGACTAATAGGATGTTGATTCAAATTATTCCTGAAATTCCTCCTTTCATAAATAAGCTCCATAGCCTTGTCACTCAAATGACTATGTCTCTTCTTCTTTCCCCCCCCCCAAAACAGTATTCTCAGTTTTAATAAAAACATTTTGTCTGTTTAAACTGAACCCATTTCTTCTTAACTTCAGTAGTAAGTAAACCACAATTGTGAAACTAATTAAGTAGCCTATCATCGTGTTTTATGGCTATATCTAGGTCTTTCATATATTCTGTGCAAAATGTTATTCTCTTAACCTTAGCATAATATTTCTTAAACTTCAGTTGCAAAAATTTTGATAAGATAATGGTTTGATCCAATTTCGATTCCATTGTACAATCTGGTAGTCCCAACTGAACTAGCCTATTTGCTAAAAATGTGTAATCAACATATTCCTTTGCAACCCATCAGGTGAAATCCAATTGTATTTATATATGTTCTGGTGTATGAAGAATATGTTAGTTACTCTCAAACCATTAAGTTTGCTTATTTGTACGAGACGTTCAATATTGCCATTGCAACTACCAGTGCCAAAAGGGCCTATCACCCCTGTCCTAAGTCAGAGTCAATACCAACTTTAGTATTGAAGTCACCTAACAAAAGATTAATATTTACTGTATGCTCTTAACAAAAATAAAAATATCCTGAAGTTGTTCGCGAAACCTATCCTTCTCATCCTCATCGGCATCCTCAGTGGGAACATAACAGTAGACAGCATTCAAGTCTTTCGTGCTTGTTTTAATTTTAGCTGTAAGAAACCTTTCATTAATATAGTCATATCCTAGAAGAGCATCACTAGCGTGTCTGCTAAGAAGCAGACCCACGCCTTGGTGATGCTTGACGTCCTCTCGACTTCAAAAGAAAAGTTTAAGATTTTTTTAAATTATCTGACATTTATCTGTCGATAATCGTCTATTTCAAGCCAGAATATCTTGGTTTGGAACGCTGGAATTCCTGTGTGAGGACGACAAGAGAATAATCTTTAAACAAGTCATCACATTCCATGTACCTACAGAGAGAAAATGAGTAGTAGGATTTTGCCTTTAGTAAAGAAACTAGGTTTATTGAGAGAGGTAGGATCAAGAATATCAAATAATCCACTAATCACAAGCATCGGGTAAAGACTTGTTGTCCCACCACTAAAGACTGAAGCCATCAATACTGGTAGGAACATCTTTACAAGCGCACCTTTTCAAGAAGCAAAGTCAAAATATAAACTGATTTCCCTGAGCCATATTACTCCAGGGTAGGTTGGCGATGTCCATAGAAGAGAGGGTTCAGGTACTTGCGAAGACTTCTAATCAGGATTATGCAGCAGCTGATGCAATTTTTCCCATGTATCTTTTGATTTAGGGTTGTCTATCCACAAGCAAACAAAAAACACAGCGATGGATTTTCTCTCAAAAGAAGCCCACAAATGAAGCAAGTCCAGAATCGGTAATCAAGCTCAAAACCATAAGCCAATAAGTGAGTTTAATAGGTCAGAATCAGAACCCTGAAAATTTGACAATTTCCACAGCAGGGCAGAAGAAAAAAGAAAGAAAATGTGGCCATAGATGACCAGATCAGTAGACCACACTGATCTGGCAGCCCACTTCAGTTCTCTTCCAGAAGAGAATATCTGTTTTGAAAGATATGTACTAAAGGCCTCGCCACAAGAAGGCTGGGTCGTACTTTAAGTGCTAAGCCCGGCCTGTTCGGTGCATCATCATGTGGTATTACTAAACAGCACTCGTTCCAGCCTGTGATGGTAGGCTGGTTACAATTTGCAGACCTTTATATCTAGACAGTTACGTTAAATTGAAACGTTTAATAGCAGTATTACCAGTCATTAGCTTTTACATCAAATGATGCAATGGAATGTGACCATATACTGTATAATTCGTATAAGAGATAAGAACTGCAAACCTGTAATGGAATAAATAACGGGATAGATGTGGAAAACCTCGTTTCTTGTTTTCAAAGCATTACATTTGTGTTCGAACCAATTTGTTGCTGTAATAACACGTCACACAGACAGTATAGGGATGTCCTTGCACGTGAGCGATCTATCGGGATGTTGCAATCAGGCTGAACACAGAGTGTGTTATCAGGAAATAGATGTGCACTACTCATGAGTGTCAAGGCTGTGGAGAAGGTACCAAGACACCTTTACACAAGTGGTGGTTTACTGGTTGGTCTGGGGTGGCATTAGGTCACATGACTGCATGCCACTCCGCATCTTTTCTGGAGGAACTTTGACAGTCCTGAGATATAGAGATGAAATCCTCAAAAATAGTACGTGAGGCTTTTTTGAAGTGCTGTTAGCTCAGAATTCCTGTCTGTGGATGATGATCCGAGTCCACATATGTCTGCTTCACTGGATGATTTCCTTGAAAATTAAACATCCAGCTTATGCCATGGCCATTATATTTGGCGTACCTTCTTACTACCCTCGTCAACAACATGCAACGTCGATGTGACACTTGCATCGCTGAAAGGAGTCCACAGATACCTTACTGAACTCTCGTGCACGTTTGACACACGTCCAAGTTTCACTATCATAACTACTCTAGAAACAAACAAACTATTAAACAGTCCAATTATAATCTTTAGGTGTATACGCCTATTTCTCCACATTCTCCAAAGATTATTAAAAATCCCGACAGCAATCCCTAAACGTCTCTTAATCTCATGCCGCAAATCACCATTATCTGTTACATAGCTCCCAAGATAATTAAACTGTGACACCTGCTCAAGACTGCAACGATTCAGATTAACTGAATCACAGTCTGCCTGACCAATTTTCATCACTTTACTTTTCTCTCTGTTTATAACCAAACCTACTCTATTACCAGTTTCATCAACAGCTCGAATGAAAGAATTCATCTCATCAACATCATTTGCCAAAAGGCCAAAATCATCAGCATAATCTAAATCAGAAATTTTCGTATCTCCAGTCCATTTAAGGCCAAAATCTTTTCCTTGAAGTGAATTTCACATAACATAATCAATAACGAAGCTAAAGAGAAAAGGAGACAAAATGCACCCTTGTCGAACACCGGAAGTAATGCTAAACCAATTGCTACAAGCCTTGCCAACTCTCACACACGACTCAGTGTTATTATAGAGAGCTTTCATTATGTTAACTAACTTGTCTGGTATACCATATGATTTCACAATCAACCACAAATTATGACGATCAACAGAGTCGAAAGCCTTTTTGAAATCAACAAAGCTAGCAACCAAAGGTTTCTGAAACTCTAAACATTTCTCAAGAATCTGCCTAAGTGAAAATATCTGATCCACACATCCCCTACCACTTCTGAATCCACATTGCTCATCACGCAATTGACTGTCAACCAGATTCTTAATTCTATTAAGCACAATCATGGAAAGAACTTTACCTGGAACAGAGAATAGGCTGATACCCCTATAGTTATCACAAGAACTGCGATCACCTTTTTTTAAAATAGGGATAACTATAGCTCTGGTAAAATCCTTAGGAACCATGCCTTTATCATTTTCCTAAGGTAATTATTATCCTAAGTAAATAAAGATATTCAAAATTTCAGTCATCCAAGTGGTAACCGAAACATTCCCAGCTCTAAACATTTCTGTAGTAATTTCATCTACCCCTGGGGATTTATGTAGTTTAAGTTTAGAAACAGCCAAACTAACTTCAGATTGTGTTATAGGGCCAACATTAAAGCCACCAATGCATCTATCATCATTGCAAACAATGGGAGTAGAACTAACTACATTGTTTAGAACATCACTGAAATGCTCAGCCCACCTAGCCATGACAGAATCCTCACTTTCTATAACCTTACCTTGTTTATCTTTCAATCCTGTATATCTGTCCGTTTTCTACCTCAAAAAATATTAACTATCTGGTAGAGAGAGCTCTCTGCTGTTCTGCTGTCTAATTGCTTTCTCGGCTTTGTCAGCCAAGCCATCAAGCCAAAGATTCTTAGCAGCAACTAATTGAACCTTTACACGTTTACATAAATAATGAATGCGAGACTTCAGCAGAATGACATGAAGAGAAATGTCTATGCCTTTCGAAGGCTCGAACCCGGGTCCCTTTGATCAGCATCCAAGTACGCGAACCACTCTGCCACTCAGATGGTAACATTTGCATACATTAACATTCTAGAAATACAAGTAAATTTTCTAGAAATTTTACAGCCAGTTTCCCTTAAAAAATTTCATATATTTTCAGTAATCACGAAACGTGAGCAAGAACCTCAAGAAAAGGGGAAAAAGACGTTCAGGGGATTGCACAACAGAAAAGTAGCCTCTGAACAAAATCACGGAATTGATAAAAAGATCTAGAAACGTTTTTGGTAGTAACCACACAGAATGCGACATGCAAAGTGAATGATTTCGGCAGCGTTGTAACGCATTTCTCGATTAAAGAAACAAGCTACAAGTAAAAATTAATAGAAAGGATGCCACTTATGCAAATCTGTGTTTGACTAAATAAGCCAAGCCGATGTGCCTTAGGTAACACTCCTGCTAGACACGTAACCGGTTGCCGTAGATACTCATTCCCGCTGTGACACACGAGAGGCTAATGTGTAGTTGACAGCTGAGTAGTTCAGGGGCCACTCCACGTTCTCGCCTATTAGCAAGAGGGACGATTGCGTTCTGAAGTTGTCCCTGGTATCTGCTATGGCCATCATTACTAGACCTAGAATTGCTGATATTTGCCGGTGGCTGCACGCCAAGGGAAAGTGGATAACTTGGAGGCATCAAACGAGATGGTTAAGTGAGATGTGTGGGGCTGCACTGTGGAATCTCAGAGTAGTTTGGAAAAAGAATTTAGAATGCCTTTGCACTGGGCACGAGTAGTTAAAGGATCAGCTATCGAGCTAAGGTAACGAGAGATTTCAGCTGCAGATATGTTGATTCTGTGGTAGTTTGAGCTGCTGTCAGTTTGTAGGGGAGTCAAACACTCGACATTATTACCATGCGATTTGTGTTAAATAGAAAGCTTCCTTATGGAATTCGTGATTGCACATTTTATATTCTAGTCTATGCGAAGTTCATAATGTGTCGTCTATATCAAAACCGCTCTATTACATTTTCAAGCGAAACAGATGCAGTTTTTTCGAATTACAAGCAACCCTCGCTAAACGCGGTGGATGTGTTTTTGGCAAATATGCGCTAAGTGAAATACTTATTTTTTTTCAGGGGTATTCATTCTAACATAAATTTTAGTGAAATAGAGTACTCAAATAAATAATTCTAAATCATAAAATGTAAACAGAGACATAGACAATAAAATCTCTAAAAATAAGGTTAGTAAACATTTTACTTATAAAAATAAATAAATAAATAAATAAATACCCCCTCAAGCAGCTGCTTCCACAGAGGTCTGACAGGAGCCTGTCAGTTTATATGCCAAAGTAGAAGGTCTGAGAGGATGGCAGGCCCTCAGCAGGAAAACAACACATACATCCATGCCTTACCCGGGGCTAGAAATTAAATGAAAATTTGACATAAAAATTGCCGTCATGAAATCTCTTGGAGCTCGCTGCTTATGCAAATTAATCTCTCACCAAAAAGAAGACGAGATCGACTACTTGATCTTGTTTATAGAAGTTAGGCATTAGGTGGCAATTACGTTTCTCTCATTAGCTCCTAGATCCTAGGAGAGTGTTTTTCAAACTTTTTTTGACCGCGAGGTACAATAAGAAATACATTTTACATCGCGACTCAGACGCTGATATTTTCTCTTCTGTTTCATTAAAAAAATGCTAGTCCCGATCCACTAATGGATCGCCACCCGCAGTTTGAAACACGCTGCTCTAGGAGGCAATATCAGGCCCCCTTAGCTGTAAATAGTGTAGGTGTATTCTTCTAACAATCCAGGCCCTGATTATGGGGAGAAAATATCTTTTCAATGATTCCAATAGTTAACACTTTCATGAGGCGTTTTTGATCAAGACAACAATGTATTATGGATAAGGTGCTTCACCAGTCAATTAATAGTCGTTATGCTATATCGTTTATCCTGTTAGTAAGAAATTATTTCGATAAAAAGTAATTTTTTACCAATATGATTGGAAAGGAATGAATGTACATATTTACACATTTTACATTCACCTATATGCATTATGGGAATATGCTTGATTTCCGGGGCCTGAGATGTGCTCAACAGTTCTCTGAATGAAAGGGCTAAATTTGATGTGCTTTGGAGACTTTCTCCCATGAGTTTAACACACAGCTTGAATGATGCTTTGCGTTTGCAGGCATTCACTTACTGAGGCGGATATCTCTCCTCTTCCGTACGGAAATCACTTTACAGACCTCAGAACTAGACGACAGGATATTCTAATCCTGGCCTACATACTCTGGTTCACCACAGAACAGAAAGAGCTACGTCACTTTTGACGCACTGAAGAACCTCACTTCTGTCAGTTCATCAGCCCCACATTTCTTCGTTTCCTCTCTCTCCGTGATTCACACCCGAATTCATCCGGCTGCCAGGCAGTGCCAAGGACATCATCATTATCATCCTCAAGCAGCCAAAGGCTACGGAGGTCCAACCAGACCGTGCAATTTAGTTCTCCAAGCAAGTCTATCCTGAACTACATCTACTGCATCTGGCCACTGCACACCAATTCTAATAAGGTCCTGTTTGACATTGTCTGCCAACCGCATCCTAGGTCTCCCCCTCCTTCTGAGGCCTCTAGGCACACTGTTCATAACTCTATTCGCCAATCTATAATTATTCATACGGGCAACATGGCCAAACCAACGAAGTTTCACTCTGCACAATATGCTGCTTAAAGGAGGTTGCAAACTCCTTTGCCTAACCTCACCATTAGTTACAAAGTTGAACCACCTAATGCCCAAGATACTGCGTAAGCATCTGGAATCAAAAGCATCTAGTTTCCTGTTATCTTGTTTACAAAGTGTCCAAGTTCCACTATCATAACTAACCCTAGAAAGAAGCGAACTATTATACAGTCTAATTTTAGTCTTTAGGTGTATACGCCTATTTCACCACACTCTCCATAGATTCTGAAAAGTCCCGTCAGCAATCCGTATTCGTCTATTAATCTCGTGCCGCACATCACCAGTATCTGTTACATAGCTCCCAAGATAATTAAATTGTAACACCTGCTCAAGACTGCAACCATTCAGATTAACTGAATCACAGCCTGCTTGACCAATTTTCATCACTTTAGTTTTCTCTCTGTTTATAACCAAACCTACCCTACTACCAGTCTCATCAACAGCTCGAATGAAAGAGTTCATCTCATCAACATCATTTGCCAAAAGGGCTAAATCATCAGCATAATCTAAATCAGAAATTGTCGTATCTCCAGTCCATTTAAGGCTTCTTAATCTTTCCTTTGCAATGAATTTTAACTTAATCTTTCCCTTGCAATGAATTTCGCATAACGTAATCAATAACCAAGCTAAAGAGAAAAGAAGACAAAATGCACCCTTGTCGAACACCAGAAGTAATGCTAAACCAATTGCTACAAGCCTTACCAACGCTCACACACGACTCAGTGTTATTATAGAGAGCTTTCATTATGTTAACTAACTTGTCTGGTATACCATATGATCTCACAATGAACCTCAAATTATGACGATCAACAGAGTCGAAAGCCTTTTTGAAATCAACAAAGCTAGCAACCAAAGGTTTCTGAAACACTAAACATTTCTCAAGAATCTGCCTAAGTGAAAATATCTGATCCACACATCCCTTACCACTTCTGAATCCACATTGCACATCACGCAATTAACTGTCAACCAGATTCTTAATTCTATTAAGCACAATCATGGAAATAACTTTACCTTGAACAGAGAGTAGGCTGATACCCCTATATTTATCATAAGAACTGCGATCACCTTTTTTGAAAATAGAGATATTAATAGCTCTGGTAACATCCTTACGAACCTTGCCTATATTATAAAAGACATTCAAATTTTCAGTCATCCAAGTGGTAACTGAAACATTCCCAGCTCTAAGCATTTCCGTAGTAATTTCATCTACCCCTGGGGATTTATGATGTTTAAGTTTAGAAATAGCCAAAATAACTGCAGACTGTGTTATAGAGTCAGCATTAAAGCCAGTATTGTATCTGTTATCATTACAAACAATGGGAGTAGAACTAACCACACTGTTTAGAACATCACTGAAATGCTCAGCTCACCTAGCCATGACAGAATCCTCATCTTCTATAACCTTACCTTGTTTATCCTTTAATCCCTGTATACCTGTCCGTTTTCTACCACACAAAACATTAACCAAGTGATACAGCTCTCTGCTGTAGTGCTGATAACTGCTTCCTTGGCTTTGTCAGCCAAGCCATCAAGCCAAAGATTCTTATCAGCAGCTAACTGATCCTTTACACGTTTATTAGTTCTTTGTAGTGCTTTTTATTTGGACTAGTTGGGTATTGATTAAGGGCATTCCTGCAGTTCTTTCTTTCTGAAATAAGCTCAAGTGCCTTATCACTCAGATAATTTTGCCTCTTCTGCTCCTTTTTTCCTAAAAGAGTACTGTTAGTGTCCAAATAAGCCTGTTTAAAATGATCCCATTCTTCCTCAACTTCAGTAGTAAGCATACCATGACTGTCATAATGACTAATAACCTATCATGGTAAGCTTTGGCTATAAACGGATCTTTCAGAGCTTCACTATTAAAAGTAAATTTTTTAACCCTAGCACAACACTTTTTAAGTTTAAGTTGCAAGACACTTTTAACAAGGTAATGGTCAGATCCAATTTCAGCTCCCCTATATGCCCTGGTATTCCTAACAGAACTAGCCCATTTGCTGTTAATTAATATATAATCAATCATATTCTTATGCAGCCCATCAGGTGAAACCCATGTGTAGTTATGTATGTCGCGGTGTTTGTAATAAGTATTAGTTATTCTGAAACCATTGAATTTACTTACCTGTAGGAGACGTTGCCCATTGCCATTGCAGCTACCAATACCAAAAGGGCTTATCACCCCTCCCCAAAGGTCAGAGTCAGTACCAACTGTGACATTGAACTCACCTAGAACAAGGGTAATATCTCCTTTCTTGATAGAATTCAAAATATCCTGATGTTGTCCGTAAAACCTATCCTTCTGATCTTCATCGGCATCCTCAGTGGTGGCAAAACAGCAGATAACATTCAAGTCTTTAACGCTTGTCTGAAATTTTGCTGTAAGAAACCTTTCATTAATGCACTCATATCCTAGAAGAGCATCACTAGCGTGTCTGCTGAGAAGCAGACACACGCCTTGGTGATGCTTATTGTCGTCCCACCCTGAAAAGAGAAATTTAGGATTATTTTTAAGAGTCTGACCTTTATCTGTCCATCTGGTCTCTTGCAAGCCGAGAATATCTAAAATATAACGGTGGAATTCTTGTGTGAGGACATCAAGATATTAAGCTCTGTGCAGAGTCGTCACATTCCAACTACCTATGGAGAGAAAATGGTTAGTGGGATGCTTAAAGAAGCTATGCTTATTGAGAGAAGGAATGCCGACAGTATCAAATAGCCCCCTAATCGCAGACATGGGTAAAGACCCGTTCCCCCACCACTAAAGGCTGAAGCCATCTACACTGGAAGACTTCCTCCAATGTAGAATTTGACGATGCCAATAGAAGCAAAGAGTTCAGGTGCCTGCGATGACTTCTGCTCAGGATTATCCACCAGCTGATAAACATATCCTGTGAATCTATTCACTTGGGGCTGTCAACCCACAAACAAACAGAAAACACAGCGGAAGATTTTCCCTCCAAAGAAGCCCACCACTGCAGCAAAATCAGGATTCATAATCACGCTCAGAGCCATATATCTGTCGTCCAGTTGGTTTATATGGTTAGCACCAGGACTCTGTGTGGTTGACCACTCCTCAGCAGGGTAGAAAGAAAAGAAAAGTAGCCACAGAGGTCCAGATCAGTAGGCCACAGTAATCTGGCAGCCCTCCACTTCCGTTCACTTCCGCAAGAGAGTAGCTCTTTTGAAAGGTACTAACTGTCTGCACCACGAGAAGGCGTGGTCGGACATTAGGTGCTAGGCCTGGCCGGTTCTATGCATCATCACGGGAGATTGACATAGCTCTCCTTCCAGTGACTACCTAGCTACCATTTACAGACCAAGGACAGAGGTGCAAAAAAAATATTTGCTCTGGCTCACTTCCCCGAGCATCTGGACAACAAGCCACAAATGACAACCAATGAGCAATATTCCCATTTTAAGACACATATGACAGAAAAATTAATAAATTAGAGAAACACAACACAATGAAAATAAGAAATTTTAAAATCTTTAGACCATTTAAGGCAAAATTTTCTCGTTGCATAGAATTCCCTCTAACATATTCAATAACCTAACTAAAAAGAAAGGGTGACAAAATGGAGTTTTCTCTAACCCCACTAGTAATCACAACCAATCACTAGAAGCCTTACCAACTCTTAATATGACTCCGTGTCATATAGAGAGCTTTCATAATGCTAACTTCTCAGGTGTGCCATATCATTTAACGATCAACAGAGTCAAAATCCTTTTTGAAATTTAGAAATGTAATAACCACAGCTCTCTGAAATTCTAAACATTTCTCAAGAATCTACCTAAGTGAAAATATTTTATCTATACATCTCCTACCACTTCTGAATCCACGCTGTTCATCACGGAGTTGTCCATCAACCAAATTCTTAATTCGATTAAGGACAATGATGCAATGAGCTTTACCAGGAATAAAACGTTGACTGATTCCGCTATAAATGTCCCAAAAACTGCGATCACTTTTTAAAAATAAATCCGGATTGCAATAGCTCTGGTAAAATCTTTAGGTGTCATCATTATCACCTCTGGTAATTACCTTCATCAAAAAAAAACCATTTAAAATTTCAATCATCCATGTGATTACAAAAGCCTTTCCAGCTCTAAGCATTTCAGCAATAATTTCATCTGTCCCTGGTGATTCATGTCGTCTTAATTTAGAGACAGCCAAAGCAACTTCAGAGTGTGAAATAGAGCGAACATTAAAGTCAGTAATGTATCTATCCTCAGTAAAAACCACGGAAGTTGAAATAATCTAACTGTTTAGAACATCTCTGAAATGTTCAGCCCAGCTAACCATGAAACAATCCTCACTCAATTCAGTAATGTTACCATGTTTATCCCTCAATCCCTGTGTAACCATCTGTTTATTCCTGCACGAAACATTTACCATGTGGTACAACTCTCTGCTGTTGTGCTCTCTAACTGCTTCTCCAGCTTTGTCAGCCAAGCTGTCAAGCCGAAGATTCTTATCAGCCTTCAACTTCATTTACGCCATTATTAAGCTGTCTGTAAAGTTGTCGGTTAAGATCAGTTGGGTGTTCGTTCAACTCGGCTCTCTGCTCTCGTCTTTGGGAAATGATCTGCAGCGCCTTATCACTCATCTACCTTTGTCTTCTATGTTTTATTTTATTCAAACCGGTACTATTAATTTAAAGAAAAGCATGTTTAAAATGATCCCATTCTCACTTATTCTTCATTCTTCACCACCATTGTCATAACGACTACATAGCCTACCGTGGTAAGCTACCGTGATATCTGGGTTTTTCAGAGCTTCAGCGCTAAAGGTAATAACTTTTGTACTTAACATTTCTTAAGCTTCAGTTGCAAGATACTTTTGACAAGGTAATGTTCATTACCTTGTTTGCTCCCTTATATGACCTGGCATTCTTAACAGAACTAGCGGTTTCATTTTAACGAATGGCAATTAATTATATTTCTATGTAAATTTTGTGGTGAAACTCACGTGTTCTTATAAAGGCCCCGGCGTTTGGAGTAAGTGTTAGTTACTCTCAAACCATTAGGTTTACTTACCTATAGGAGACGCTTCCTATTATCATTGCAACTTCCAATGCCAAAGAAACTTATCACCCCCCCCCCCACCCCTCAAAGTCAGAGGCAATGACATTTTTAACATTGAAATCACCTAGAACAAGATTAATATCTCTTTACTTGACAAACTTCAAAATATCCCGAAATTTTTCGTAAAATCTACCTTTTTCGTCCTCATCAGAGTCCACGTTGAAGGCATAACAACATAGAACATTCAAGTCTGTAATTTTTAAATTTAGCTTAAAAAACATTTTATTAACGTAATCATATCTTGGAAGAGTATCATTGACTTGTCTGCTAAGAAACAAACGTAACACTTACAAATATACTTTCCATCCTCCCTTCCTGAAAAGAGAAATTTAAGATTATTTTTAAGTATCCGACCTTCAGTATCCATCTGGTCTCTTGCAAGACCAGAATTCAAGTGCTAGAATTCCTGTGTGAGGACATCAGGAGAACTCCCAGGTTTAATGTAAAGAATCTTAGCGTTAATTGGTTACAAACCATCAATAAATAACCCTACTTCTATACTCCTCAAGAAATATTTCCAAAAAAAGGAGCAAAAATGTAGTTAAAAAAGTAGCTAATAGCTATTATGAAATTTCTTAGTTTTGTGGCATTCAATGCAGCTAAGTTGGCAATACTCTGCAAGATTTCTTGTTTCTTCAAAAGTTTCAATCATCCTAAATAGAACTGATGATGTCATTGGTCCCTCAATATAGAGGATGCTCAAATTGCTCCTGTTTGCCCTTGCATTACTGCTCTTCTCATAGTATATCTTCATCATCAGCTCAAGGTCACGCAAGGCTAAAAACATTGTCTATCTGTTACAGCTCTAAGTAGAATATAGAAATATTAAAGGCAGGTAACTGAAAAACATTGCGATATAGATGCAAATCATACTGCAGGGTTAGCTGAATTTTTATTTGTTGTCATTATCTAGCACATGTTACCGATGATCTATATGCCAAATTTCTCTCTGCACTTAAAATAAGGAGAAACTGCACATTGCTCTGAATAGGGAATCGGTACCCGTATCAACGCTGTACTTTATTGCACGTTATACACAAGAGTATAAAAATTAAGCAGAGTTGACAAATGGGAAAAAAATTGAACAAAAAAATCGACGAAAGCAGCAACAAAAGTTACGTGCAGATAACGTCGGGCACATGAAAATATAAGAGTACTGATGCAACAGAATGTGAGCACATATGATTCAAATAAGAGATGGGAACTGTAAGCCAGTAATGGAATAAATAACGGGATAGATGTAGAAAACCTAATTTCTTGCCGCCAGTGCATTCAATTTTTGTTGGACCTATTTGTTGTTATAACAATAACAACAAATAGGACAGCATATGGATGAATTTATACATGGTCGAGCTACCTGGATGTTGGAATCGACCGAACACAGAATGATGTTGCCAGGGCAATAAGTGGGCACCAATCTCTGATGCCAAAGCTATGGAGAATGGAGACAAGAAAGGTTAGTCGTCCATGTGTGCAGGGCCGACCACGGCTTACAACGGCTCCACATGACCGCTATGTGTTATAATTAGGGAAACGTAACAGACACATGTCAACTAGAGAGCTCGCTGTAGAGTTGTCTGCTGCTCATGGCAGAATAGTTTCGAGGCAAAAGATATACAGAAGACTTCATGAACTCGGACTGTATGCGAGATGACCTACAGTTTGCATTCCACTCTCTACATCAGGGAGAAGAAGCAGGTTGTCGTGGTGCAGACAACACCGGGACTGGACTTCAAACCAATGCTCTCTTCTGTGACGAATCCAGATTCACTTTAAAGAGCGATAAGTCATCTGGAGTGAACCTGGAACATATATGGGAACTGTTATCATCTCTCATGCATCAGAGAAATGTACCATTACAGAAGTGGTAGTTTACTGGTCTGGGGTGGCATTATGTCACGCGGCTGCATGCCACTCCACGTCTTTTCTGGAGGAACTTGAACAGTCCTGAGATATAGACAAAATCCTCAAACTCTACGCGAAGCTATTTCGAAGTGCTGTCGACTCACAATTCCTGTCTGTGGATGATAATACGAATCCACATAAGGCTGCTTCAGTGGATGATTTCCTTGAAAATGAAGACTTCCAGCTGATACCATGACCAGTACGTTCGCCTTACCTCACTCCACTAGAGCACTTGTGGGATGCATTGGTCAGACGGATTTCAGCTCATCAACCTCCTCTCAGAACTCTTCCGGAGCTCCGATCTGATCTTGCACAGGGGTGGGATTTAAGGCCACAGGACCTTCTTACTACTCTCGTCAACAGCACGCAACGTGGATGCAACACTGGTATCGGTGTAAGGGGTCATCAGACACCTGACTGAGCTGTCGTGCACGAGCGAATGTGCCTCCAGGTAACTTCTCTAATTGCCACCCTATTGAATTACAGTGCATTGTTCCAGTTTATCCTCTATTTGATGTCAGTTATATCGCGCATTTGTTCTTCCTTCAATATTCCACCTGCACTAAATCGCCCATGTCATTCTATCATCTCGTATTTTTCGTTTTATCACCTCTGCTTAACTCTGGGCACCATGTATGTGAATTGCAATGTCGAAATAACGAGTAGAAGCAATTGAGGTAATGAGAATCCACAGTTGAGATATCGACATTATCATAGTTCACTGATTGAGTGAGTCATTCAAACATTGGTCAGTGAACCGATGAGTATTATCGATCCCCGATGATATTATCGCTTCCACGCACTCTTCTCCATTGATGCCTCCCGCTGCTGGAAACTCGGACATTTCGCATAACCATTTCAGTTAATCGATTCTTTATTCCACTCATCGAGACCCATTTTTAAAATCAGAGTTTCTGGCCAGCATTGCCACGGAAATTTAATTACCTTGGTGGTCGAAAAAAAAGAAAATAATCTCTCTTGATATATTTTTGATTTTTTTTTTATCAAAAAGTTTATAATTTGTTTTAATAGAATTATAAACTACTTAAATATAATTTAATAAGTAAAGTCATTTCTTAAATCTTAATCACTAGAATCTTCCAAATTTTTACCATGCTTCAATTTATGGACAAGGGGACGGCGCCTCTTTCTTGCTCGAAATGTTATTTCTGATGTTAATAATTGAAATTTGCCAGCAAGAGGCAAAGAGTTAAGTATCTTGTGCAAATTATGTTAATTCCGATGATCTCTGCTCTGCTGTTTAGGTATCAGTTTTTCCTGCAAGTGAAGCAAGACATTTACCAAGGTCGTCTCCCTTTATCCTTCGACTTGGCAGCAGAATTGTTTGCCTATGCAATACAATGTAAGTATTATAGTTTTGTAAATTTTAGCATAAAACTGAGCGTGAGTTCAAAAAAAAAATGATTACCAATCAAATCATAAACGAACTAATTTATTTATAAAGGTAACACTGCGAAACACACAAAAAGGCTTTGAAATGAAAATAGCCAAACTTTATTAATTTCGAGGTGCTAAACAGGAAAACGGCAATAAAATTTGTCGATTGGCTCTTGTTTAGCGGAGACAGAGATGGTCATGTATAAACGACTCAGTCTGCATTAAGTACATAAGTAATCATTTCGCAACGTTGAATTTTTAAACTCCAGATTGCAATATATTGCGTTGTGTTACACATACACATACACATACACACAACCCCCGGAGCTATTGCATCATTGCCTGATGTAATGTAGTTGAGTTATGACATCACGGCTTTACAATCACGAACAAAAGATGATGCGATCGTTAGTTGTAAGCGACGTCTCATAGGTGAGCAACTCCCATTTACCCCTGAGTCATAAGTAAAACACAAGTGATCCTTGCAGTTTTAATCCAGCAGTAGTGATGCTTCGTAACTGTGTTAACAGTGCAGATACAAGTTGTTACATTTGCGGGGAAGTGAAGTTTGCAAGCCAGAAAAGGGCCATCACTCCAATAGTGAAATCAGCGTATGAGTTTTATTATGGATGCAAGATCGGAAACCAGGACAAGGCCTGGCCCCACACATCTGCTGCAGTATGTGTGCAAGAAATCTTCTGAAGTGGCTGAAAGGCGAAAAAGTGGCGATGCCATTTGCTGTTCCTATGGTTTGGAGAGAACCAAACAATCACGCAAATGATTGCTACTTCTGCATGTTTCCACCTGTTTCTGGAAGCATCACAAGGAAAAAGAAGTGGACAACAGCGTAACCGAATATACAATCTGCTCTCCGACCAGTTCCACACAGCAAAGGCCTTCCCATTCCCGAACCTCCAAAAGAATTTTCCATCGATTTAGATCATGGGAAGGGAAGCGAACCGACGTCGGATTCTCCGCAGCCATCGATGTCTAATGATAATCCATACATCTGCCACGGTCACCAAAGAAGAAATGAACGATCTCGTTTGTGATCTGGGGCTGTCCAAGGCCAAAGCAGAGTTACCTGGATCAAGACTTAAACAATGGAATCTTCTCAAGGAAAATATCCGAGTGACTTTGTTTCGAACTTGTCATGAGCAGTTTGCGCCTTACTTCAGAAAGGAATATGACCTTGTCTTCTGCTCCGATGTAATCCCTCGGAATCAAACATGACCCTCAAGAATGGCGACTATTCATAGACTCCTCGAAATTGAGTCTCAAGGCGGTGTGGCTGCATAATGGAAATCGACTTCCATCCATTCTGGTCGGACACGCTGTCTACATGAAAGAAGCTTACACACTTTTTTAGAACACACCTTTCAGAACACACCATTTCAGTTTTAGCAGATAATTGTTTGTTTTTAGAGATAAATGAAAAAATCTTTTTAGATTAGACAGGAATTGATAAAATATTATGATTCCCTCTTTTTAAATTTTCCAAAACTATAATTACGCCCTCTAACGGTGGAAAAATTTTCAAATTCCAAAATTTCAAACAAATATTGCAAACGACCTATTTAAGCTAGAAATTTTAACTTATGGTGGTGCAATGTGAATGCCATGATGTTTCTATTGGCAACAATGAATTTACCTCTTAGACCCAGGAGGGGGGGGGGGGGGGGGGGCAGGACAATTTTTTGTTTTAGCAGATAATTGTTTGCATTCAGAGATAAATGAAAAAATCTTTAGGATTAGATAGGAATTGATAAAATATTATAATTCGCAATTTCGAAATCTTTCGAACACTAATTGGGCCCTCTAACGGTGAAAAGATTGAAAATTTCAACGAATATTGCAACGATGTATTAATGATAGTAATATGAAATTTTTGTGGTGGAATGTGAACGTCGTGAAGTTTACATTCGAAACAATGAAAATGATAATTAGAAAAACTCTTTTTTAATTTGATTGGTACTAATGAAATATTATAATTCGCATTTTTCAAATACTTAGTAGTTTTAATATACAGGGTGTCTCAAAAATATAGGCACAAACTTTTAGGGGAGGTAGAACCTCCCCTGAAATATGCATAGGAACCCATAACCGGAAACGTCATGGGAAAGTGGTAGCAGAGGTACAAGATCTGAAAGGACACAAGACAGTGATTAATGGGAAAACATTTATTGGACATAATTATTACAAATGGCGTACTAGATGATACATTTCATAATGTTACAGCAGATACTCGAAGTTTCCACCATGAAACACAATGCATGCGTGACACCATTGATTGCATTGATTACCGGACACAGTCGAACACACCTGGAATTTCTTTGATAGTAGCAGCAGCACAGACGAGACTTGCCACGAGATCCATGTCAGACTCCACAGGCGATTCATACACGGTAGTTTTGAGGGCCCACCACAGAAAGAAATCAACGCTCATTAAATCAGGTGAGCATGGGGGCCAGGCAACTAGTCCAGCACACAAAGACATGTTCAAATGCGCATGAACACACCTTCCATAATGGGAGGCGCCCCATCATGTTGAAACCACATGCTGCTTCTCACATTTGCTGGAACATGGGCAAGTAAGCCTGGTAGAACCTGTTCCAGAAAGATCAGATACTTCGCAGAGGTCATGCGGGATGGTGAAAGGTATGACCCGACTAAGCAGTCGCCGACCAAACCTGTCCACACATTTACTGCGAAATGATGTTGTGCCACATGGGTGCACACACCGTGGGAGTTCTCGTGAGCCCACAAATGCGCATTGTGTTGATTGAATATGCCATCCCGAGTGAAACTGGCCTCATCAGTAAACAAAACATAAGCTGGGAAATTCACATCTTGGGCAATTTCTTGGAGATACCACTGCGCAAAACGCACACGTGCATGATATGCGGGGAGAAGTAACTGAATCCTTTGGAGATGAAAGGGGTGTAAGGACTCGCCATGCAAAACAAGCTGTACACTGCAACGAGACACTCCTAAGGCAGAGGCAATGGCACGTGTGCTGGTACTAGGATTAGTCTCCACAGCATCCAACACACTTTCTTCCATAGCGGGAGTACGCGTCGATCGTGGCCTGCCCTCACTTCTGCTACCTCTTAATGACCCATAATCCCACAAATTTTGATGCGCACGTGCAAACGAACGGTGGCCCGTTACATGTCTTTCTGGGAAGCGTTCTTGATACATTCGTTGAGCGGCTCGTCCGTTGACCTCAGCTATTCCATACACTAAGTGCATGTCTGCCAGCTCCCTGTTCGAATACCTTTGCATGCTCTTCGTCAGCCGACTACCGCTCGAATGAGGAAATCCGAAATTTCCCCTCTAGCGCACTGATGAACAGCGGCGCCTATTGACTTACGGTGACGTTTCCAGTTATGGGTTCCTATGCAATTCTCATTCCTTTAAATGTTATCTACCTCCCGTAAAAGTTTGTATCTATATTTTTGAGACACCCTGTATATTATCTTTACAAATCGTAAATGTTCGAGATTATTCTAAAGTGAAACCGTCTGAATAGGTTTTAGAATTTAGTTAGGGGTTGTAGTTAAAAAGGGAAGGAAAAAAATGAAGAAAAGCTAAACATACCCAATTACATTGATCCAAACATTTTCTCAAGACAATGAAAAATATTATACAATCTATAGAGTTTGGGGGCCCCTATGAATAAGGGGTCCTAAGCACAGGCCTTACTGGCCTAGTCGGTAATCAGAGCCTGCTAAAGAGACCCTGACTCTGGCACTGAATTTAAGCATAAGTGAGTAATGAGGGAAATATCTATGAAGATATAAGTTATTAATCTTTGTACACTATAACACCAAAATAACTCTAGTCATCTGAGTCCATAGACTCAAAGTAACTCCTCATCAAAGTAACTCTAGTCATCTGAGTCCATAGACTCAAAGTAACTCCTCATCAAAGTAACTCTAGTCATCTGAGTCCATAGAGTCAAAGTAACTCCTCATTATTCTGAAAGAGAAAACAATTTCCTAGAAATTGACTTTATCTTTGTAGACGAAATATGTCCAAATCGTTGTAGTCATCATCATCATCAAACATCATGTCAGTTATAAAAATTCGACTGAAATGCATGATCCACCTTGTGATAATCTGTTTCCGGCATTATCCATAGAACCCACTTTCAAGATAGTTCCATTTCTAAACGGAGATTGCTTTCACTATCTGCTGATAAAAGCAACCAATTTAAAGAAGGGCGGTATGAATTCAGCGACAGCGACCATAAATTCACATCCCTTCACTCGTCTTCGGCTAAGCGTTTCGAAATGTCATGATTGACAGGAACCAGTCTACCGGGGGGGGGGGGGGGAGAGGGCCTCTCACGGACCAAATTAGGTCCCGGTGCCCCTCGGAATTATCAGCTGACCTCGGTGTAAAAGGGAATCATCTGGGCTCTCGATCTCACGGATGATGCCAACAAGTGGCCGTCTGCACTCTGCATCCCAAGTAGACCTTGTCTGGCAAATACGTGGCCTGTCTGCACTGCATATTCGCCGTGGAATTGCAATTAACGTAGGCATTTAATGGGCCAATTACAGCAATTAGGCTACACCATTACAGAGATTTGAAAGCTCCCACTGCGAAGGGTGGAAATTGCTGCAGTTCACTAACATGATCTTGCTAAATGATGAATCCTTTCTGTCATGTTTTTTTTTTTTCTTACCTTCTTCTTTAACAGAGAGATGAATTTGATACGAAGAAAACAATCTGAAAAAGACAAAATTTTAAACCAGTCTTTCAAATTGTAGCCTCTTTATACTAATCAAACTACACTTTTACTGCGGAAAACATAATTGCATACTTTAAAGAGCATTCGAGCTTTGAATAAAATTAATTTTTTTTCGTCATTAAGACGCCATTTTCCTATCAAGACAATGACTCAATGTTACACTTTTTAAAAGGTGTTTGTTCTAAAATAGGATTTAGGCAGAAAATCGTGTTTATTAGCGTTAACCTAAGCAAAGACTATTGTTTTGCGGACACAAATCTGTTGACAAGATATTTTCAAACTTACAGAAGAAGAGAATAACGAAGATTCTAAAAAGGTTCTGGGTCATCTTCTAGTCACATTAAGTTGAAATTTTCTTTCCTATAAGCAAAAGCAGTCAATTAAGTATAAGGATCAAATAAAATAACATGAAAAGGGAAGAAATGCTATGAGTCCCGTGTTTCACTGTTTAAAAAGCCATCCATATCCCAAATGTCAAAAGTAAAACCTAGAATTCGGTAAAGCCATGAGAATGAAAGCAGTAATCGAATCCAACACGCTTCATAAAGGCGCTGTCCTTCCAATGTATATATATTTATTGAGAGGAAGATACAAAAATATACGCTAACACCGCTCAAAACATCAGAAACAGAGAAATATTTACAATGTGGTTAACACTGTTGTGGTTTACATTATGGTACACACATTGAGAACATATAATTGAATGCAAAACATTTTAGAAATTTGGCTAAGTCGACTGCATTTAGTCGATCTTACAAAATGCGCAAAGTTGGGGACAACACAACATCAGGAGGTAGAGAGTTCCAAACACGACCAACTCGGCATACGAAGGAATGATATTTACAGTTTGTTCTCGCATATGAGGAATGTGTGTACACTGAGAATGCCTCCTTGTTCTGCTAGGGTCCAAGGCATGAATTAATGGCTCAACCGGATTGGAATAGAGAAGGTTGTTAATAATTTTGTTACAAATTAAATGGTTGAGCACTGAGCGTGAGTTCAAATAAATATATGACAGTGATAATTACAAAACAATGCAATTTATTACAACAGTATGGATGAAATTATTTATACAAGCTAAGTGAACCGGCACGAAAATCTATATCAATATAAAGATAAACTTCAGAAGAATCCATTATCTTATTTCTATTCCCACCCAAATCACGAAGCAAGGCTAATATCATTCGATGAACAATAAAATCATATTTGTAAACAAATATGCAATCTGTCGAGATTAGTTTGTTTATAAGAATTAGTAAAGTTAAATACTAACCTACATCAAGTAACAATCTCTTCGTACAGAAAAGTTAAGACTAACTCTGCCTATTCGACTAACGTTTACCTCTTCATTTTTATTGTCAATGTCCCTTGTATAACTTTCACTTCAGGCGTAAACCATTCTTATTTTCCTTATTAATTCACTAGTAGGATTTACACTAATAAACTATTTAACCTCCCGCGCCCTCACCACATAAAATACTTCTTCTTTTTAACCACTTCATCGTTTATAGTCTGAGACTAACTATGTCTTCTTTCACATTATCAACAACTCCAACATAACCATTCTATCTTTCTTGTTTTTCAGTTAGGTTCTTTGTTCCGATTATTTGGTTACGTAATTCTCACGCAGAAGCATATGCGAACGTTCATGACACGTTTATCATATATTCATTGTAGCACATTCATCTGTCATAACAATTTCATAACAGAATTTTAGATTATCAACGAACCTTCTTCATTCCAAGGAGTGGATATTGAGAGCTTTCAGTCTCTCCTCGTAGCTTGAGTTGGACAGTCCAGGTAGTCTCTTACTAAACCATCTGAGTGGACGTTCAACTAGACTGATGTCAGACATCATGTTGGGAGACCAGACAGGAGATGCATATTCAAGAATAGGCATAACAAAAGTAGTGAATGCATTGAAAGTAGTGAGCCTGATGCACTTCTTAAAGCAGGGCAAAATCATGAAGGCGACAAGGTTGGCTTTTTTGGTGATGTTTTAGGCTATGCAAAGAAAATGAGAGTTTGGAAGAAATGGTAACACCCAAATCCAATTGAGATGATACACTGATGACTGGGGAGCCATTGATAACATAATTTTGCTTATGATTGCTACGACCCAAGTGCATGATGGTGTTTTGTCTGCAGAAATTGGTAACTGGTATGATACATTCCAGTCTTCGATTCTGTCGCATGCAAGCTGAATAGAACGACAAATGTCTAAAGAAGCAGAATTGGCATAAAATTTAATGTCATCAGCAAATACGTAGCAGGCGACTGGTGGTAGAACAGAAGATATGCTTAAGGTGAGAAATGCGAAAAGTATAGGCCCAAGAACAGATCCTTGAACAACACCACTCTGACATCCCTGGTTGGTGAAAGGGCATCTTCGACTTTTATTTGTTGAAAGCGGTTGGAAAATAATGCACAGATTAATCTTACGATGATCTGGGGGATTCCCAGTCGAAGAAGTGTGTCAAAGACGAACGATCTCTTTACTTTATCGGAGGCTTTTTCGAAATCTAAGTAAATAACATCGATTGGACTGCCAACGTCAAATGATGTAGCCCAATTGTTAATACAGTGAAGTATGTAGAAGTAGTGTAGAGGAGGGGGCGGTTAGAGGAGTTTTTTTCCTGTCTCTGGACGTAGCTTGAGAAAGCAACCGTACGAATTCTCAAATGTGATGTTTCAGAGTGTTTATACACTTTGTAACGTGCTTTAATTTCAAAACTGTTACAGTTTAAAAGCTGTGTTAAAAGTAGTTATATTTACAAGTTTGAAAGGTTTCTTGTGTTTGCAGAGAATTGGCTACTTTAATCACAAAGCGTTTCCTACTTCAAAGGAATGTAATGTTCTATGTGTGTAAAAGTTAAGATTCTGAACCGTAAAATTAAATTTTCTGTTGTTTTTAATTATTTAGTTCCAATGAATATAGTGTAAATAAGAAAGGGATTATTATGAATTTGATTTACTGCAATACGGAAACTATTTTGGAGATCCACATATTAATATTTATCTTCTTGTTTCTAATTGTAGCAGAGTTGGGTGACTATGACCCAAGACGACATCAACATAGTTATGCATCTGAATTCAGGTTTTCTTGTAATCAGTCATCTGATCTGGAAGCTAAAGCTGCTGAACTTCATAAGGGTTTGAGGTAACCGTATAGCTTATATTAATATTATAACGTTCAGGATTTTTTTAATCCACATCATATTGCCTTTTCAAAATTTCAGTTTTCATAGCTTGTTCAGATCAACACTGAATTAAAAGTTTCATTTTAATTTTAGCTTATATTCTTTTAAATTAATAAATAATTTTATGAAAGTTAAGTGATATCTTTCCATACTCTTAAAATTTGTCTCATGTAGGAGACAGTTACTATAATAAGACATTACAGTTTTAATATGGTTCTTAAAATACGCACAATTTTGAAGTGAACATAGTATATGTCCATAAAAAATACACGTTTATAATAACCAAAATGTAATTATATACACATACTGGCCAGTGAATTAGAAACCTTTATTCAATACCTAGTTGGACCTTTTTTTTAACCCGAATTACAGCACATTTGCGGTTTGGCATAGATTCGACAAGGTGTTGGAGTGCCTTTACATCTCCAGCATACCAGACGTTCACCAGACAGTCCTTTAACTGGCTCTCATTTGACGGAAAAGGACTTTGCTCCCGGATCTGATTTTCTAACATGTCCTATACATTCTCAATGGGAATCAGATCCGGGCTTTGTGGTAGCTAGGGAAGATGGTGGAAGTCGCTGTCATAGTCACTGAACTCATCTTTTACGTTTCGATGGACAGTAGTATTGTCGTCCATGAAACAGCCGTCACCTGCTGGATAAAAAGTCAACACTGCAGGATGGACTTGATCGGCAACAATGTTCAGATAATCCTTGGAGGACACCCTACCTTCCAGTATTATCAGGGGACTCGTTCCTTACCAAGAGAACGTGCCCCACACTATGACACCGCCTCCAGAACCTTGAGTTGTGTTTACTAGGCCATCTGGGTCCATTGTTTCATGGGGCTGCCGTCAAACTCTCTGCTTACCGTCCGTACAGAAGAAGGTGTACCACGACTCGTCGGACCACATCACTTTTTTCCAATCTTCCAGTGTCCAGTCACGATGTTCCTTACACCACTGTAGACGAACTTTCCGGTTCTTCACAGAAATCAGTGGTTTCCGTATAGGCATGGGACTGCTAATACAGATCCTCTTCAATTCCCTGCGCGTAGTTCGCTGAGATATGGATCGGGAACAGCCTTCATTGAAAGCTTCGGTCAATTGCTGCAAAAAGGAAGTCCTGTTTCTCCGTACAAGCCTTCTAAGACGACGGCGATCTCGTTCCTGACAGAATGTCTTCGCGCCACACTTACGCCTCTTAGATAAGCAATGTGGGCTATTTCTCTAGTGATTAAAATCCCGAGATATCTCACCTTTTGAGAAACCAGTCAGCTCTGCTGTTTTTAAAATCGTCGCTCCAGCCAGAAGAGTACCCACAATAAGCCCTTTATCGAACCCCGAATGATCCTTTGTTTTTCCCATTGTGATCAACACTACTGACAAAAGCAGTCTTAAATAGTTGCCTAGATCACGTGGTGATACATGTGACCACATATTTTGCATATATACTGCGCAAGTGACGTTTACGTACATCCGCTTATTAAATGATTTAATAATCTAGAATATTAAATGCACTTCTGCCGTTAGTAACGCCGAAGAATGAACATTGAATATTATAAAGTTAAAGCAGATCATGTACAGGTGAGCCATAACCTGTGCTTCATGATGACAAATTGGCTTTCGTACTTACTGACCATGGATGGCAATGTCTTGATGATATCTAATGGTTATCTCAGATTTTGTAAAACATTTTGTACAACTGATGGCAATGCAACAGCTGTGTACGAAGTAAACGGTATGATTCTTTCTAAATTATACTTTTTTCTGTTTATATATTAAAAAAGGAAAGTAAAATATCACAAGGAGGAATTTCATCGCTCAAAAACTGGAGACAAAATAGAACACAATTTTAGCAAGGGAGATGTAGAAACAAAAATATTATGTTAAAGACAAAGAGCTTCCTCGTTGTCTACAAGAGACAAAGAGCTCCTCGTTGTCATTAAAGACGAGGAGGATGACTTTGACAAGAAGCTTCCAACTATCTTCTAATAGCTGTCTGTCAGATTCCCTTCAGCCCTTGGGGTTCTTGTGATCGTCTTTGTGTGCACAAAAGGACTGCGAAGAGGTTGCTGAATAATTAAATTTCTTTGACAAAATTTTGCTCAATTTTGTCCCCCTCCCCTCGTATTTTTATATCAGTAAAAACATGAACTGTACACACTAAAGTCATGAAATTCATGTTATTTCTTCTAATATATAAAGAAGAAAGTTTGTTTGTTTGTCCGCTTATGCGCTGAGCCCCTAGAAGAGCTAGAGACACCACACTTTGCATGAACGTCCCTTCACCAGGGGACGAATATAGGCTATGTGGAACTCGCTGGGGTCAACCAAAATTGGGGTCAGCCAGTTTGAATTTCTCAAAGGCCCCATAGACTTAACATTAACGGTTTACAGTTATTCCAAATTATTGTTGACACTAATAAATTTGAAAAAATGAATGCATCAAACTAATTTCTTTATGATCTCGCGTGATAAACTCATTTTCAGTTCACTGAGTCACGAGCACGAGCGTCTGTGGATATTGAAGTGCTTCTAATTGCGCATGAGCAGAACACGAGATTCTTTGCTGAAATGAAAGCTGCAAAACCTAAATTCGTATCGGAAGTTAAAATCAATAACTTAATTTGAAAAATATGCGAAAGCTAAAAAAAGTATATACAAATGATTAATAAATGTTTAAAATATTATGTTTGTTTTTAAAATATTATGAGTTTGTGAATAATTTTGTTTAATAATAAATAATATTTTTATACTTTTACATTTTTTTATGCACCTCAGAAAATAGTCAACTTTCTTTTGCTATAAAGGTACAACATATGCCTGACAAATTGTATCCGAGGAACTCTGGTGGGTACGAAGCGATTTGAAAAGTTCGATTATCTGAGCGATGAAATTCCGGTTTTAGGTTTAGAAACTTCTCACGTGAGGAGGATAATGGGTACCTCGAACTATGTCCATTTCTTTCCTCCCCTAAAAGAGAGGGAGAAAATTTTAACCAAAGGGGGAAGTTGCGTTGCTTTACCTCTGAGCGGCACTTTTTTGCACACAATGGGCTAAATGGCCAGATCACAAGGACCCCGAAGACTCAGAGAAGGTTGGGGGAGGGAACCCACTGGAACAGCTGTTGGGAGACAGATGGTAGTCCCCCTCAAGGCCATCCAGTGTGTTCTTTAATGTGTACAGGGTATGGCTCTCCCGCAGACGGAGCCATGGCTTAACGTCCAATCTGACGAATGGCGGCCTTTCCAAGCCCATCGAGGTCTCGTACTGACCGTGGGCAGGGCGGGGAGTTCTGAGAAGATAAATCTCAACGCTGATCCAGCTGGGACTCGGACCTGGGAACTACAGATTAGGTGTCTGGCGCGCTACCGACTGAGCCACGGGGACAGGGCTCAGTCGGTAGCTCAGTCAAAGCCTCTGGGGACAGGGCGCTACCCCTGTCCCCAGAGGGGGAGGAGATCGAATCTAATGATATTTATGCCAAATGAGAGATTGCCACGTGGGGAGGGCCATCTACTCTGCATTTTAGAAAGTTTCGGACCCGAGCAACGCAGGGTAAATCTGCTAGTTTAGTATTTTAATACAAAAAAGGAGAAATGTATGAAATTTGAGAAACATAAATATTTATTTTGCATAGGAAGAAACTCAATTATATTCAAATATTTTCAGCAAGTGCGAAATATTCATCTTGTGGATTCAAGCACAAGATCTCCTGGTTGTTCTTTGAACATAAAAAAAATTAAATTGCTTTTTAATTTTATATTTGCTGAATAATTAAATTTCTTTTTTCTATTTGGCTTCTTCACCTCTTTGCCAAAATTTTGTTCAGTTTTGTCCCCCTCCCATCGCATTTCATCAGCCGCGACATGCATAATATATTTACATTTAAAGTATTTTAATCTGTAAATGAAGAAGAGTATAGTTTTGAAAGATTGCCGCCCCACTACATTGCCATCAGAATATTATCATAATCTCAAACTCCAGTAGATTGAAGCAGATCGAGGGGGAGGGTCAAGGGACCCATGCACTCCTTCCCCTCTTCAGAATGTTAATAAGGGTAATGGAAGCAAAAAATTAATTTAACTCTGCATATTTCACGCATTTTTCAAGAATTCATCTAAAAAGCGTAGAGGAAATGTTATGCTGCAATGGAAATTCAGTCTTTGCCTCCCCCCCCTAAACTTATTTCCGGCTCGATCGATCCCCCCCCCCGTCCCCTTTTATTGTTTTTCTAGATCCGAGCCTATCCATAGATATCATGAAGGCAATTACCGTCCACAACCCGAAGGTGTGAAAGCTGTTTATCGTATGGACCAAATAATAAAGGTAATTCGTAGACTTTGCTCACACGTGTATATTATATTCGTAACATTCATTAAACTGAATGCACATTCTCTTCAGTCACTGAACGTTGCTCCTTATGTCAAAACATAGTTGATGCCCATTAATCTGCAGTGATTGTAGACATGGCGCATAAATAATGACATATCCTAATATAGAAATGATTTCTGATTCTTATTTTAAGAGTTTCAAATATGACAAAAATAAATTATGAATGTGGAAATCTTATTGTTACGAAAGATTAATTTGTGAGGGTTAATCAATTATATCTTTGAGATTAAATTTCATGGTGAAATAATCTCATTTGATGATGATACTGTTTTCTATATGTTACTGATAATCATTTATACGGTAGATGTCTGAATATATAAATAGTCATTTATAAAGTAAGTGCATAACACTATCAAATAATAAGCTGGTTCTAAATTTAAGTAAGGCAAAATATATGAATTTTTCATTTATCAATAAGTTGTCTGAGAATTATCAAATTAAATTCCCTTTTTGTTGATCAACAAGTGAACCAAAATGTATGTATCCATCAATTCAAAATGTTTCAGAAATAAGTATCTTAGAGTGTTTCTTGACAGACATCTCACATGGAAAGGTCTATATATCGTATTTTAAAGAAACTAAAATTTGCTATAGATTTCATATATTAAGAGACGTTTTATAAGAAGGCAAACTTTAGCTATGTATTTTTTTGCATGTGTATAGTGCCCATTTGGTCTGTAAATGGTAGCTAGGTAGTCACTGGAAGAAGAGCTATGCACCAATCCCCTGTGATGATGCATAGAACCGGCCAGGCCTAGCACCTAATGTCCGACCCCGCCTTCTCGTGGTGCGGACCGTTAGTAACTTTCAAAAGATATACTCTCTTGTGGAAGTGAACGGAAGGGGAGGGCTGCCAGATTAGTGTGGCCTACTGATCTGGACAACTATGGCTACTTTTCTTTTTTTTCTACCCTGCTGAGGAGTGCTCAACCACACAGGGTCCTGGTGCTGACCATATAAACCTACTGGACTGGACAGATATATGGCTCTGAGCTTGATTATGGATCCTGATTTTGCTGCACTGGTGGGCTTCTGTGGAGGGAAAATCTTCCGCTCTGTTTTCTGTTTGTTTTTCGGTTGACAGCCCAAAGTGAATAGATTCACAGGATATGTTTATCAACTGGTGGATAATCCTGAGCAGAAGTCATCGCAGGCACCTGAACTCTTTGCTTCTATTGGCATCGTCAAATTCTACATTGGAGGAAGTCTTCCAGTGTAGATGGCTTCAGCCTTTAGTAGTGGGGGAACGGGTCTTTGCCCCATGTCTGCGATTAGGGGGCTGTTTGATATTGTTGGCATTCCCTCTCTCAATAAACATAGTTTCTTTAAACATCCCACTAACCATTTTCTCTCCATAGGTAGTTGGAATGTGAGGACTCTGCACAGAGCTTTTTCTCTTGATGTCCTCACACAAGAATTCCACCGTTATAATTTAGATATTCTCGGCTTGCAAGAGACCAGATGGACAGATAAAGGTCAGATTCTTAAAAATAATCTTAAATTTCTCTTTTCAGGGTGGGACGACAATAAGCATCACCAAGGCGTGGGTCTGCTTCTCAGCAGACACGCTAGCGATGCTCTTCTAAGATATGAGTGCATTAATGAAAGGTTTCTTACAGCAAAATTTCAGACAAGCGTTAAAGACTTGAATGTTATCTGCTGTTATGCCCCCACTGAGGATGCCGATGAGGATGAGAAGGATAGGTTTTATGAACAACTTCAGGATATTTGAATTCTGTCAAGAAAGGAGATATTACCCTTGTTCTTGGTGACTTCAATGCCAAAGTTGGTACTGACTCTGACCTTTGGGGAGGAGTAATAGGCCCTTTTGGTATTGGTAGCTGCAATGGCAATGGGCAACGTCTCCTACAGGTAAGTAAACTCAATGGATTCAGAATAACTAACACTTATTACAAACACCGCGACATACATAAGTACACATGGGTTTCACCTGATGGGCTGCATAAGAATATGATTGATTACATATTAATTAACAGCAAATGGGCTAGTTCTGTTAGGAATACCAGGGCATATAGGGGAGCTGAAATTGGATCTGACCCTTACCTTGTTAAAAGTGTGTTGCAACTTAAACTCAAAAAGTGTTGTGCTAGGGTTAAAAAATTTGCTTTTAATACTGAAGCTCTGAAAGATCCAGTTATAGCCAAAGCTTACCATGATAGGTTACTTAGTCATTATGACAGTCATGGTTTGCTTACTACTGAAGTTGAGGAAGAATGGGATCATTTTAAACAGGCTTTTTTGGACACTAACAGTACTCTTTTAGGAAAAAAGGAGCAGAAGAGGGAAAATTATCTGAGTGATAAGGCACTTGAGCTTATTTCGGAAAGAAAGAACTGCAGGAATGCACTTAATCAATACCCTACTAGTCCTAATAGAAAGCATTACAGAGACCTTAATAAACATGTAACGGATCAGTTAGCTGCTGATAAGAATCTTTGGCTTGATGGTTTGGCTGACAAAGCCGAGGAAGCAGTTAGACAGCACAACAGCAGAGAGCTGTACCAGATAGTTAATGTTTTGTGTGGTAGAAAACGGACAGGCATACAAGGATTGAAGGATAAACAAGGTAAGGTTATAGAAGGGGAGGATTCTGTCATGGCTAGGTGGGCTGAGCATTTCAGTGATGTTCTAAACAATGTAGTTAGTTCTACTCCCATTGTTTGCAATGATGATAGATGCATTGGTGGCTTTAATGTTGGCCCTCTAACACAATCTGAAGTTATTTTGGCTGTTTCTAAACTTAAACTTCATAAATCCCCAGGGGTAGATGAAATTACTATGGAAATGCTAAGAGCTGGGAATGTTTCGGTTACCACTTAGATGACTGAAATTCTGAATATCTTTTATGATAAAGGCATGGTTCCTAAGGATTTTACCAGAGCTATTGTTATCCCTATTTTCAAAAAAGGTGATCGCAGTTCTTGTGATAACTATAGGGGTATCAGCCTACTCTCTGTTCCAGGTAAAGTTCTTTCCATGATTGTGCTTAATAGAATTAAGAATCTGGTTGACAGTCAATTGCGTGATGAGCAATGTGGATTCAGAAGTGGTAGGGGATGTGTGGATCAGATATTTTCACTTAGGCAGATTCTTGAGAAATGTTTAGAGTTTCAGAAACCTTTGGTTGCTAGCTTTGTTGATTTCAAAAAGGCTTTCGACTCTGTTGATCGTCATAATTTGTGGTTGATTGTGAGATCATATGGTATACCAGACAAGTTAGTTAACATTATGAAAGCTCTCTATAATAACACCGAGTCGTGTGTGAGAGTTGGTAAGGCTTGTAGCAATTGGTTTAGCATTACTTCTGGTGTTCGACAAGGGTGCATTTTGTCTCCTTTTCTCTTTAGCTTGGTTATTGATTATGCTATGCGAAATTCACTTCAAGGGAAAGATTTTGGCCTTAAATGGGCTGGAGATACGAAAATTTCTGATTTAGATTATGCTGATGATTTAGCCCTTTTGGCAAATTATGTTGATGAGATGAACTCTTTCATTCGAGCTGTTGATGAGACTGGTAGTAGAGTAGGTTTGGTTATAAACAAAGAGAAAACTAAAGTGATGAAAATTGGTCAGGCAGGCTGTGATTCAGTTAATCTGAATGGTTGCAGTCTTGAGCAGGTATCACAGTTTAATTATCTTGGGAGCTATGTAACAGATAATGGTGATGTGTGGCATGAGATTAACAGACGAATAGGGATTGCTGTCGGGACTTTTAAGAACCTATGGAGAGTGTGGAGAAATAGGCGTATACACCTAAAGACTAAAATTAGACTGTATAATAGTTTGGTTCTTTCTAGGGTTAGTTATGGTAGTGAAACTTGGACACTTTGTAAAGAAGATAACAGGAAACTAGATGCTTTTGATTCCAGATGCTTACGCAGTATCTTGGGCATTAGGTGGTTCAACTTTGTAACTAATGATGAGATTAGGCAAACGAGTTTGCAACCTCCTTTAAGCAGCATATTGTGCAGAGAGAGACTCCGTTCGTTTGGCCATGTTGCCCGTATGAATAATTATAGATTGGCGAATAGGGTTATGAACAGTGTGCCTAAAGGCTTCAGAAGGAGGGGGAGACCTAGGTTGCGGTGGGCAGACAATGTCAAACAGGACCTTGTTAGAATTGGTGCGCAGTGGCCAGATGCAGTAGATGTAGCTCAGGATAGACTTGCTTGGAGAACTAAATTGCACGGTCTGGTTGGACCTCCTTAGCCCATGGCTGCTTGATGATGATGATGATGATGATGATGGTGGTGGTGGTGGTGGTGGTGGTGGTGGTGGTGGTGGTGGTGGTGGTGATGATGATGATGATGATGATGATGATGATGATGATGATGATGATGATGATGATGATGATGATGATGATGATGATGATGATGATGATGATGATGATGATGATGATGATGATAGTCCAACTTAAATTGCGCTTTCGCGGTACGGAGAGATTTAAGGAAGAAGCGATTCAGGAGACTGAAAGTTTTACAAAAAATATATTCTAAGAGAAACAAGTGCTATATTTTAATTTCAAGATTTAGGAATCTTACACATGAAAAAGTTACTACAAGCTCTTACTCTATATTCATAAACATCTGTCGTATTTTCAAGTAAAATTAACTGAATACTGGATCAGAGACTATAAAACAAAATAATAATACCAAATTATATAAAGCAAGTTTGTAGCAAAATGTTCAATATATTCATCCTAAACTATATGTATAATAAATAATGATATCAAATCCTTAAATAGCGAAGTGTTTTTTTCATATTCGATTTGAAAAATTATTGATTATTTACCTGCACTAGCTATGTTATCTTAGTAATTTTTGTTTTATTATTATGTATAATTTTGCAACCTCAAATAAATTTTCTTAAGAGGTTGCAGCGTTTGAATATGCTAAGAATTGTATTGTTTGAAATAAATTTGAATTTGAATTATGCTTAAGAAATACATCTCTGAATCCCAATAAGATTTTACCTCAATTTTGAGGCCTGTTTGTTAAACTTGCATTAAAAAAGATTTTTTATTTTTTAAAAAAGGTTGTTTTTTTGCAATTTTTAACCATTTTTGTTTTTACAAGCATCATGGATATGTCTTTAGCTACGTAATCAATTACACTTAAAAAAAACCCAACTAATTCTGCTGCTTCTTCCTTCTGTATTACAGTGGGAGAGTTCCAGCAGTTGCTGAGTTGAACTTTCTGGATCGCATCAAGTGGTTGGACATGTACGGTGTGGATCTCCACCCAGTGCTTGTAAGTTTTGCTCTCTCAATTCCCATAAATAATATAATGTGCCAGAAATTTTAACAATGTTTACAACAAACATATTCATAGTAGAAAATTGTAGTTTTTAACAGTGTTCTCTGAGAACCATTTCTATAGTTTCATTCTTCTCTTCCGCTGGTTCCTTTTGACCTTTTATGAGTCCTTGCACTTTCCTCATATTAATCATTAATTTTTTGCCTTCAGCTTTAAAAATCTACCGTTCAGTAAGTTACACAGAGATTTGGGAGATTCCTATATTTTACAAGATGATCAGCCCTGTAAGAGTCGGTATCTTTTTACACTAAATTACATACCTCTTTTGGCTTTCGAATTTCCATTTCAAATTCTTTTTCTTTTTGCACTTAGACTATTGAGCTTCAGAGACGATTGATTCTTGCAGTAAGTAGTAGTTATCATTTCTTGGTCTGAAATGTGGTGCAATAGTTGGGATACAAGAACTAAAATGTCTCTGTCCATCAGCAATAAGATTTAAAGTTTATGCTTCAAACCATTTGCATATTAAAATATTCTCAGGTGTTTTTCTGAAAACCTACTTACATACTCTCCATCAAATGCGCGGATTCATGAACCACGTGAGTGTACTAAATTGTAGCCTTCTGCTCTCTTACCCACTTGACTTTTGCTATATCATCAGACTACGTTCTGCTTAAAAAAGAAATTCACACCATTCAATCGATTCCGTCCTAAAACAATAGAAAAGTTAATTAACAGATACATAAAGGAAAAGAGAACAAATTGGGCTCTCCTCACAACAAGGCCGGACTTAGGCGTAAGCTAAGCTACAGCTTGGGGACTCACGATATTAGGGGCCTCAATTGAATTTACTCTGTATAAGTTGTGAATTTATTAGTAGTTCTGAAATATAAGTGTTTCACCACCTCAAATTCATGTTTGTTTTTTAATGTTTCTTTTTAGTCATAATAATAAATATACTAATTCGGCTTTTAAAATTTTGGGGCCCCTTGAACTGGATATATCTTAGGGCCTCAGAAGGTCAAAGTCTGACCCTGCTTCCCAATCACAGACACAGACAATCCTGACTAGGATTCGAACTCGGGTCTGCCAGAAGCATGCCGGGTATCTTAACATCTAGACCATCGAGGATGTGACCAACTCTCCAATTAAGTGATGGGAAGAAACAGGAAGGCTTATATATGACTTAGTTGGAGAGTTGATGAGCTCCTAGGTGGTCTAGCTGTTAAGATACCCAGCATGCTTCTGAGGGAGACCTGGATCCAAATCCCCGTCAGGACAATTTTTTTTAACTCATTTTTTCAAGTGTTCATTGTCTGCAGAACATTTTCTGTGATAATTTATAACAGAGTACTGTCCGTGCTCCAAAAAGCTCCTGCCTCTGAAAACGTTTTAATATGCAAGTGGTCTGAAGGATAAACTTCAAAATTTATTGCTCATCGGCAGAGAACTTTTAGTTATTAAATCCTAATTTTTTTCTGAGCAAGATCTTTTAATTTTGTATATAGTTAGATCTAAAGCTTGAAAATTTGGTTGTATTCATGAAACCATAATCTGCTATGCCACTTGGTCTACCACGTGGTCTTCTTCCATGAATCGTGGGCAGGGGTGGCTCAGTCGGTAGCGCGACAGACTTGTAATCTGCAGTGCCAGGTTCGAATCCTAGTCAGGATTGTCTGTGTCAAACCTGGGCACTGCAGATTAGGGTACTGCAAATGGGGCCAGCATAGAGATTTGTCTCCGCCCAACCCCACCCTGCCCTCGATCAGTAGGGAAACCGATGGGCTTGGAAAGGCCGCCATCCATCGGATAGGACGTCAAGCCATGGCCCCATTTGCGCAGAGCCATATCCAGTGCACCTTAAAGAACATGCTGGATGGCCTTGATGGGAGGTTACCATCGTCTTCTAATAGTTGTCCAGTGGGTATCCTCTTCCCAACCTTCTCTAAGTCCTCGGGGTCCTTGAGACTGGCCATTGTGTGCAAAAAAGTGCCGCTCGGAGGTAAAACAACCTAACCCACGGGAACTCTTTTATATTCAAAATACTGTGAGCATGATTTCACAAATTATCAGTTTATGCAAGTTTGTGACAAATTAACTAATAATGTATTTTCCAGAAGATGAGAAGACTAAACCTCCTGGCCAAAAATTAAGACTAATCAACAAGTTCTGGAAGATCTCAAAAACACGACAATGAAATGCCAACCGATCGCATGATTTGCATGAGCTATGCAGACTGAATACAGGAGTCCCCATAACTAAGCAACATGTTTCAGTGGAATATGTAGTGGGGCTAATGTGGAATATGATGACCTCGCACAGATGCGAAAGCATCAGATTGAATTCACTTACTGTTTACCAGGCTGGTCATGAGATCTGCTGGCAGTACATCCTACTCTTTCTGGAAAGCAAATCGACGTTCATGGATGGATCTTGGAAGGAGTTGACGATCTTCAGTGTGTCTCCCCAAGGCATCCCACACATGCTGCATAGGGTTGAAGTTTGGAGAATAGGCTGACCACTCCATCCAGTGAATATCTTTACTTTCGAAGAATTCGACTGGCCAACAGTACTTCAGAAAACTCTCACAACGAATATTGTCCCTATCTTAAACCTTAGAGTGCCTCCAACAAAGACATAGAGTACATCCATTTGACATAATACCATCCAAGGCCATCAACTGCCACCATCACCATATTGCTGTTGTTCTCTGATGTAAGAGGATTGGTAATGAGTTCCTTGCTCATTCCTGATCAAAATGTATCGAGAATCAGTGGAATCACGATTCGTCGGTGAAACTGAATCACTGAAGATTCACAAATTGATGTGATCCAGTCACGATGGTGTCTGCACCGTATTATGTCGACACCCGTCGGGCATAAAGCGCTATCTGGTGAACACTTTTGAAAGCAATTTGTCTCGGAATTGAATTTAAAATAGAAAGCTCTGAAGCTTTCTGCAGCTTGCCTGACTGACATTGTCCTATGACATTGGGCTGTTAGTGCAAGATAGTAGTCGTCCTGCGTCATTGTCGCTTCGACGACTTTGCATTCATCTACGACTAACGTCTCCCATCCGTTGAAATCATCTCCAAAGTGATGAAAGAACTGATTACGAGACATTTACAGTCCTAGCTTCATAGATTTGGGATCAGCCGGAACATAATATAACCGATTGCTCTACCATATGTAAAAGCATTCGTATGATGTCTCTGTGCTGTGCTGTTTTTAAGAAATTCTCTATCGGTATAAATACAAAGCTTGTTGTGCAAGAAATCGTTGGCTCAGAATCACTTATAACTCTAGATTTGCTTTTAGAGTCACCTATGCAATTTTTTTTTCAGTCAGGTGACTTTCTTATCTTATCTTTCATTTTTTTTTTCATTCTTATCTTTCAACACCGGTTTAGAAATAATATCAGATGAGGGATTTTGTAATGGATCTGTATTATAATACGCTTTAACACCAATATGCCTTAAATCACATCCCCAACTAGATTATGAGTCTTAAACCTTGTTCAAGCAATTATATTACAGCTTTTATATCATTGCAGTAAATAACAATATAGACAATATAGGCACAATAGGACATTCTTTGACCTCTTAATCACATATTTGAAGCCAGGCACACTTTTATGTGGCATTAAAGGTGAGAAACTCAAATATTAATGCTAAAATTTTTCTTTTGCTGAACTTAAGAGACCTTAATCCCTTCCATTACAATATTTTGTTCAACTTCAACTATAACCCACTTCATTTTTCGTGATGGAAAATGCTTAGGTAATCAGCAATGCAAAGTTAAAGCAAGAAAAAAAATCATCTATCAACAGAGACTGTAATCACACACGATGCCGATCAAATGTGGAGTAGGAGCGTGTACTGGAGTGCGGACGTGTGTCCATGTAGTGTTGATATCAAAGTGGAAAAAGTTAATCCTTTGCAGTCAAAATAAATTTTACGAGTCGTTCTACTAAAAACGTGTTTAATTAATGTTAAACGGGAAAACTCAAAAACCAATGACAAGTTGCATTGCAGTGATATGGAAAATGCTCAGCTAAAATATGTATAAATTAAGGAGTGTATAGCATTCTGGAGGTATTCATTTAGTAAAACTTTTTTGGGCGGAATGTATGGTACTTCTTAAAGCATTATTCTGGTTTTCGCAAACAAGTATTTGTAGAAGTAGACCACTTGCAGAACAATCCTTACTATTTCTTTACATACTACACTATATTGCTATACGTATAGGAAGTGCTGTTTCCTTTCCAGATACACTTGTCGATAGTAGACAGTCATCTCCCAACTAAAGGTTTCAGACGGTGCCCATTAGCTGCTAGGTTATATTTCATGAACCCCTTTCTCCATCCCCCCCCCAATGCCGAGGAGTGGTTAGTGTGCTTGGTTACTGATCAAAGGGCCGTGGGTAAGGCATGGATGATTGTGTTTTCTTTCTGTTCAGGTCTCGCCTTCCTCACAGATCTTCTCTATGGTGTAGTAAACTAACAGTCTCCTGTCAGACCTCTGTGGCAAGCAGCTGCTTGAGAGGGTATTTATTTATTTATTTATCACTTTCATTTAAAGCTTCTGCTTCTCTTATTTTTCTCCCCATGTTAACAATAAAAAAAAAGGTTTACTCAAAATCAACACAATATATTCCTTAAAATGACTGCATCAAATACTTATAAAATATCTTAGAAAGCAATTACTCTGGGACACGAAGTTCAGAATACTATCAGCAGATGTCAGGAAAAGTCACCATACAAAAAACTTCTCCGGTATGTTCTTAACTTGTGTCCAGCTCTTCTAACTGTATTCCTGACAGTCATTGACTCTATGCTAATATTAGCCTTTTCCATGCATGCCAAATTAAGTTTTGTCGTATATACTTTATTGAAATTGTTTTGTTTATATATTGTCGAATTGTTTTGTCGTATACATTGTTATCGAAATTGTTTCATTTTGCGTTACGTATGCACCTACAGTTTTTCTACATTATTTCTCCAGTCAAATAGCATTGTACCCATGCCATAGGTTGTCGACACCTTATGTAACTAGTGGCTACATAAATGATTATTAATCTATGGTATGTTACGTGAGTCAAGTCTCACATTGATCACAATGTTTTCCAGTGCTTCGAAAACATTTCTATTCTTCAAGAAAAATCCTTTGAGCATTAATATCCATTGGCGTTGGGTAAATGCATGACTGATTTCAGTTAGCAAACTCAATATGCAAATATGACCAAAATGAGTGTTTTTTTTTCCTACTATTTGTCAACATCACAATTTTTTTTCAATTACAAGACGCGACCTACATTGTGGGATTACGGAAAACCTGATTTTAAAAGCATTAAAAATAAATTAGTTCAGTAGCAGTTAATTTGTAATCACTGAATGCACAATAACCTGCATTACAAAATGTTTCATAGTTCGAAAGTCAGAATTATGCCTGCCCATCTTTGACCCACCTACAAACAGTGATCCCTTCGAGCTCAATGCAAGTGGAGTGACAGATAGCAATGCAAATAAGAAATTATGAAGTTAGTGTATCAAATCAGCAGTATTTATTAATGAAAATGACTGGTGTACATCAATATGAAGTATGTGCTCCATAAACAGTGATACAAGCAGCAGAACATCGCTGTAGATAGTGACAGAAAGGTGGCGAATGTCATCGTTATGAACATTGAGCCATGCTTTATATACACAACATAGAGGAACTATCGGACATGAGACACTTATCTTCTATATGTGAATAGATATTGTCATGCTGAAAGGTACGTTTGGGATGGAATAATTCATTAAGACCAGAAGCATTAATGCCAGAATGGCATCAGCATTATGCGTAATCTTATAATGTTGATGTATATCATTATCATACAATCTTGCCTTCAATAACGACCAGAGTAGTTTAGTCGCACCCGGGGGTTCTCCCAAGCACAGTGCTTTACCCCTATGACGTCACCGACCACGCCCCTTCTGGCCACGCCCCCTTATTGATATTCATAGAAACAAACATGAAAACATATACACACACAAACACACACACACGCACACCTATCCGATCCACAGAAACAGACACATTTGCAGAAACAAACATGAAAACATATACACACAAACATACGCACACGCACATGCACGTAACGCACGCACATACATGCAACGCACGCACGCACAAACATACAATTACAGAGACCAAACATGTATGTGACAAAACTAGATATGTAGAAAAATCGCATTCATGTATGCATAGAGACATACACTTAGAAAGACATCCTTTGAATATGTATAATGCCATTGAAAGGGGGGCAAAACTGTTGATAAGGGGGTTTTTTAATGAAGGGGGAGTAAAAATTGGGACTTTGTAATTATTTTTGAGGATTGCATCAGCCATTCTGAGAGGGGTTGCCACCAAAAGTTTAGTTTTGTAATTATTTAGAGGATTGCATCAGCCATTCTGATCGTTGCCACCCAGAGTTTAGTTGGACTTGGAAAATTTCAGATGAGGATAGAAACCAAGGGTCGGGAGTTTGTGATCGGTGAGAGGGAGTTTAATAAAGGGGGCGAAACTTTTGATAAGGGGGGTTTTTAATAAAGGGGAGGGAATTTTAATAAAGGGGCAGAACTTTTGATAAGGGGGTTAAAAACTGAGGGAGGAGTCAAAAATTGGAAAAATTACGACTAAAATTGAGGACTTTTCTAAAAATAGTACTCTCCATATACACTAGATGGCGCCACGGGTTTTTAATAAAGGTGGGAGGAATTTTGATAAGGGTTTTTTTTTTTAATGAGGGCGAGTCAAAAATTTGAAAACTTACGACTAAAATAGAGAACTTTTCTAAAAATAGTACTCATCATATACACTAGATGACACCACGGGTTTTCATAAAGGGGAAGGAATTTTTAATAAAGGGGGGAGTAATTTTTAATAAAGGGGATTAATTAATTTTTAATTTTTAATTATGAATATCAATAAGGGTCGTGGCCGGTGACCTCATAGGGGGGAGCACTGTGTGTGGGGTGTCCCCGGGTGCGACTAAACTACTAACCAGACATCAACTGACATTATAACCAGTGTTGCCAATTCATACCTAGCATTGTGCAAAAAAATAAGGTAGACCAGCTTTAAATAAGCGTTTGGCATGAAAAAAGCTAGATTTTTTGTTGTTTAAGAAACGACAAAATTTTAATCGTTAAAAAGAGGTTTAAAAACGCAAAAATAAAACTGAAAATGCCATTTTTTTTTTAAAAACAAGATCTAGCTGTTAAAAAGAACATCACTGTTCATCATTGTGCTAGATCATCTTTCAAGCTAGATCTAGTTTTTAAAGAAGCTAGATCTAGCTTGAAAAAGGCTAAATTGGCAGTACTGATTGTAACTGATAACTCCTTCATACCATAATTCCAGGTGGTCAACTCTTGTAATGATACAGGTTGGATTACCTCTATCCCTGGCATGTCTCCAAATGTGCATTTGCTTATCACTGGATTCCAAATAGAAACGCCATTCGTCATTAAAGAAGCACGATGCTAGCTAGTCTTGTCCACAAGATCTCTCGCTGTATCACTGCAGACCGTGGATGGCAGTGAGATGGCTTCAGAGGTAGATGAGCACACGGACAATGAGAACGCAGCCTTAATGCTCACAGTCGTCTCCTGATCAAACTCCCCAACACAGGCACGGATGGGGATGGCATTATGATGTTCGAAATCTGACAGCTGTTAAAAAATCTAGCTGACTCATCTATCTCCTGTTGCTACTCGGCGGATCTGTCGATCTTCCCGTTTGGACATTCTTTCTTCAGACATATGCTCATTCAAAAGTTTCTCCTGGTACCTTCCTGTTGACAGTGTTGCCAACTGCATCCACACGAACTGCGATTTGGCGTGTTGACCATCCAGCTTCTGACCTCCTTTCTAATTCCATCAGCTGTATATAACATCTCCTTCTGCATGTTAAAAGCATTGCACACTCTTCATAGATCATTCGCTCACCATTTTGTTTGTCCGCTGAAGTTTACCCCTGTTTTTATATCCCTTTGAGAGTCCATCCCGAGTACCGGACTCGTTATTAGCTCGTAATAACATTGAATACTCTCTTGGCCTTACTTATTGCACTGATCGGATTGACATGCAAACCGCCGTTTACGTCCATGTACGTTACAACTCTGTATGCAAATCGTCAGGTCACTATATCTATTCTTTCTATGTTGTAGGGTAATTTCAATTATGAACAGTGTATTACCAATAAAATATTCCTTTCATTACCTACATAGTAATTTATATGTATTTGCCTGGTAAATAATATATGCATATGCCAGTTACTAAAACATTTCTAAAATTTTCTCTTATATTTAAAGTTATAATTATAAATTTGCGTTTTTGCAGGGAGAAGATAATATTGAATACTTTCTTGGCCTTACTCCAAGTGGCGTTTTAGTTTTGAGGAATAAAACTAAAGTTGGAAATTACTTTTGGTGAGATTCTAAGTATTTGTTGATAAAATCACGTTCTTGGTTTTCGAAGTTTCTATGTATTAGAAGTCAATATCTCATATTTAAAGAAACAATAATTTTAACTTAATGGTACAAGACAAAAGTTACGAGAGTCAAACTACACAAGAAATGCATTATCTCGCATTTTTTGAAATTTCTAACAAACGACTAAATGATTAGTGCAACAACCGATCATAGCATGCAGAGTGGATGTAAAACTTTCAGCTTTTCGGCATTGCATGTAGTTCTTCTAAATTTTTTTTCAAAAGTGAACTTGCTGCTCTTAGTTTTGAAATGATCCCAGTGTAATGACACAACACTGAATGATGACTTACGGTATCAGTTGAGTTACTTTGAAATCCACTCGCGACTATAACAAGGCAACTCAATTAGATATTTAAGCAGGTCAGATATTCAGCTCTTCCCTTTTTTGTCCTTTTCGTTGATGTGCGGTGAAGACAGAAAACGTAAGTAGTTCAAAGGAAAGGGGAAAGAAAATCCAAGCAAATTGCATTTATGCAATATTTTAAAGGTCCCATCCTTTTGGGCTCTTCTCTAATTATTTGTCTAAGCCAGGGTTAGGAAAGCTCTAGTTAATTATCTGATGTTGCGCACTGCTCTTGCACCGACGAAAGAAAAGCTGGTTAGCACCCCTCTTATGAGTTGAAGCTACTGGTCATCGTGGCCAATGTTCTAATAAACAGTTTTCCTCGCATTCCTTTATAGCTGGAGGTGTTTAATAGATTTCATATGTATGGCAACACAGTCAGCAAACTTCAAAATTTTATTTGTTCACTGAATGATCTGAAACAGCAGTCTGGGAATGAAAAGCTATTCCTTTGAAATATCTTGAAATACCTTCTGTCGTTTTAAAACCGGCCTTTGCACAGGTATGAGGATTTCGCAATTGCAGATACTTTTGAGTAAACTTTCTGCTGCTCTACACATTTGGAGAATCTTTCTTCCCCAGTAAACCAATGCTTCTATGTATTTAATTGGATACAAGACAGGGGCTCGGGTGGCTCAGTCGGTAGCATGCCAGGCTCGTAATCTGCAGTTCCCAGGTTCGAGTCCTAGCTGGGTCAGTGTTCAGATTTATCTCTTCCTAACTCCCCGCCCTGCCCACGGTCAGTAGGAGACACCGATGGGCTTGGAAAGGCCGCCATCCGTCGAATCAGATGTTAAGTTATGACTCCATGTGCTGGAGAGTTAAACGTTAAAGAACCCACTGGATGGCCTTGACGGGAGGCTACCGTCTGTCTCCCAACAGCTGTTCCAGTGGGTCCTCTCCCCTAATCTTCTCTGAGCCCTTGGGGTCCTGGTGACCTGACCATTTAGCCCATTGTGTGCCAAAAAGTACCGCTCAGAGGTAAAACAACCCAACGATACAAGGCAAAAAAGCTTGTTTATTGTTTAATAATTAACAATGCTAGACCTCGATTTCCAGTAAAATCTCTTTTCTCTATTGCCTGTCATGATTGATGTTTCTTATTCAAGGTCCTGCTGCCTCAATGAATTTCCGGGTTTAGGGACATACCTTCTCAACACCAAATATCTCCTTTCTTTCTCTCTGAATCCATACAATGGACTCTTCTCTCTCCCTTTCAACTTCCTTGTTGCCGTGCTGCTTCGCTGATTAGCTCCGATACCTTATGGGGCCTTATAAGTCCTCATGACCCATCTCGTGTTTTCAATCTCTGTTCTCCAAAGCCTCCGATCCTTTCTCAGATATCCAGCAGTATCTTAAAATATGAAATGCGCAATTCCCTAATGTCACTTTCCCCACCCATGAGAGAACCAGATTCGAAAAGTACAAAACGAAGCCACAAAAATAGTACCAAACGTGATATACTTTTTTGATACATTACACATTTTAAAAACTTAAAAGTTCTCATCTCGAGTATGTAAAGTCTCATCTGCATATAAGTTAAAATTTATTTCCATTAACTAAGAGAAAGGGTGTCGGTGAATGGAACATTAAATGTACGTTTCATAGTTCTTCCCCTTTTTTTATATATATGTACTTCTTTTGCGAAAATTAATATAATTTACTTATTCTTTCCATTTTTGTATTTTTCATACGTACTCTGCAAATCGCAAAATTTCTTTAGCAGGTCGTGTGTGGTCCCACAGGCTGCCGTTTGAAAGACCTGGACTGAAATTGGGTATGGCATACTGATTGAGAGATAGTCATTTGCTACTGGATTGCAGCGCTTTTCTACAATTCGTAGATAAAATTCGAATTACTCTGCTTGTCTGATCAAAAGTTTTAAAAAGTTAGTGCTCGGACGAGTAAATTCGTTTTACAGTTTTATCTTATCATAGCTAAATGCAACAAAAGGGTTTTAGTTTCCCCCCCCCCCAAACTACTCTTCCCAAAAATGGCAAATGCGCAAATGATTGCGAAACGTTACAAGCTATATCTTAAACAAAATATTCTCACATGGGGAGTATCATGGGCAACCTCAAATTGTGTCTCCCCCAAACAAAATACAGGGGGAAGCAAAACTCAAAGGATCGATCATAATGAGTTGTATGTCAAATGAAAGCTCGTATGGTAGGGAATGCCATCTAATGCGAGTTTATATTTCAGAGAAGTCAATCTACTTTAATTAAGGACTGAAGCAACGCCGGATAAATAGGCTAGTGATTGTATACTGATGGATTGTGACTCCATACACTTACTGCCCTTGTTTGCAGTATTTTTACTTATCTGGGAATGCTATAGAGACATAGTTTAGATTGATGAGCGCTGATTACAAGAAAAATCTTAAATGGTGAAAGTGAAGGAATACCGAGGAAAGGAAAATTTATTCTTCTGTTAGTAAATCTTCAATGCAGAGATCAGGGAAATGCCGGTGGCGATAGCCATTATCATTAAAACTACCTTCGCCAAACGTTTGGAGCGAAACGGAGTGATATGTCTTGCCATTCATTCACAGTTTTCCACCACTGCAATCACAATTATATCCCGCACAAAGTATGTCGATCGACAGCTTCATTCATTCCTAGCTCTCCATACATACTCCTCCGTTCACAAGGCAGGCGACAGCAGTGCCCTAGGAATCTCGAACGCTTTTCGAGGGATCCAGACCCGCTGCAGCTTGGAAGGATACACCAAGAGGGTCAGAACTAACTGCGACATTCCACGATATTCGGGATCGATCGGTAAACCACGTGAACACTGCCAATTTCTGACACCGATAATGTCACACTAGTCCGCTCCCAGAATTGTACCTAATATATAATGATATTATAATTTTTTTATTATGTAATTACTAAGTGAATTGCAATTTCCTTGCTAATTATTTGCTTTTTTCTATTAAAGGCCTAGAATCTCAAAAGTTTATTACAAAAGAAGATACTTTATGATTAGGGTGAAAGATAAAAATGTAAGTAAATAAATTATGAATTTTCAAGTGAAGTACATTACAAAATCTCTTTGTATTGCATCAAAACAAACTTTAAAATATTAATCATTTGCAGAAAGATATTTAGAATTTTATTGATATTTAATAAATTGACAGAAATGATGCGTCTTTCGGTTAACGTATGTGTAATTTGTGTAAGAAGCTTGAAATAATATTTATTTACAGGGGTTTTAACATCTGTGTTGCCGTCCCGCGGCCGAGTGGTTAGCACGCTTGGCTACTGATCTAAGGGACCTGGGTTCGAGCCCCGGATTTAGGCATGGATGTGTGTGTCGTTTTTCTGCTGAGGTCCTGCCATCCTCTCAGATCTCCTACTGTGGCATATTAAACTGACAGGCTCCTGTCAGACCTCTGTGGCAAGCAGCTGCTTGAGGGGGTATTTATTTATTTATTATTTTAACATCTGTGGCAAATAGCTGCTTGGGAGAATTACTTTTAACATCCATTTTAAAAAGTCCTTTTAATTATTGTTAATAATTGGAAAAATACAACACTTCTAAAAATATCACAGTGCTTAAAAAAAGTACTAGAGTATCTTTCAGAGTATTATTTGGGGTTGTCCGAAAGAAAACTAATTTATTTAGCAAAAAAAAATCAAATCTTGGCAAATATTTTTGAAAGTGGTGTATTTTTTCCAGTTATTTCAAAATTTGACTTAATGGAACTGTTTAAAATGGATCTTAGAACATCTTCAAAGAAATATTATTTCAGGCTTCTTGCACAACTTTCAGGTAAACAACGCCTAGTTGAATTTCGGGATGAAAAGTATAGGCTGCTTTTACTACTACTGTATAAACAGTAGTTTACACCACAAGCGTGGACATCCCATATATTCCCTCAATCAGTAGCACTCCAGGTTTGTAATCTGATGATCCTAGGTTCGGATCCCAACTTAGTCTTGAGGAATTTCTCCATCGTTGGTCTCGGAACGCCGCCGTCCATTAGACGGGAAGTTAAGCTGTGGCGCTGTGTGTGCAGGACAACCACACCTTGTGCACGTTAAATAATGCGCTGGATGGCATTGACGAGAGGTTTCCATTTGTCTCCTAATAGCTGTCTCGTGGGTTTCCTCCTCCCAACCTTTTCGGATCCCCTGAGATACTTTGACATGCTCATTGTATGCAAAATGTTCCACTCAGAGGTAAAGGGGCAGGGGTGGCTCAGTCGTTAGCGAGCCAGGCTCGTAATCTGCAGTTCCCAGGTTCGAGTCCCAGCTGGGTCAGCGTTGAGATTTATCTCCGCAAAACTCCCCCACCCTGGCCACGGTCAGTAGGGGACACCGATAGGTTTGTAAAGGCCGCCGTCCGTCGGATGGGACGTTAAGTCGTGACACTGCGTGGGGACAGCCATACCCTGTGCACGTTAAAGAACACTCTGGGTAGCCTTGACAGGAGGTTACCATCTGTCTCCCAACAGCTGTTATAGTGGGTCCCCTCCCCCAAATTTCTTCGAGCCTTCGGGGTCCTTGTGACCTGGCCATTTAGCACACGGTGTGCAAAACCTGCCGCTCAGAGGTAAATCAACCCAATCCAACTCAGCGGTAAAACAACACATGACAACCTACATATTCTTTGTAGCATTTAGGAATTGATTAATATATGTACATAAGGGTTTTGGTGCCTATCACACCCTTGCATATTCCTTTAAATATTTCTGTCCTTTTTCCTTTTTTTTTACATCAGTACCCTTTTTTGTTGCACATTTAATTTTGCGTCTTTATAGAAAAAAAATGAGGTTTTCTTCATTTTGCAAAGCATTTTTGCAGATATTACGAGCTATATGACTCACCAATTGCGCAGTTAGATACAGACAATAAGATTCTTCTGACTCTTGGATATAGACATATTTAATATACGGTGGCAACAGTAACTTTGTTAAGTTACTTCCAAGTTTGTTAAGATACTTTGTTCCACTTTGTTAAGATATTAGTAATTAACTTCCAAGTATACTGATGATTATAAAATAAATAAATACCCCCTCAAGCAGCTGCTTGCCATAGAGGTCTGACAGGAGACCGTCAGTTTATATGCCAAAGTAGAAGAAGGTCTGCGAGGATGGCAGGACCTCAGCAGAAAAGCATCACACACATCCATGCCTTACCCGGGGCTCGAACCCAGTCCCTTAGATCAGTAGCCAAGCGCGCTAACCACTCGGCCACGGGACGGCACTGGTGATTATACATGAGTAATATGTAATCTATAATAACGATGGAAGATGTCTGTGTGTCTATAAGTTTGTGGCAGCCATAGCTAACTTTTTATTCGGAGCTTGAATGTTTCAATTAATATCTAAAATTACCTGTACCTTGGCTTTATTGTAACCCTTGCATGAAATAAATTATTATTATTATTTTAAAATTTCACTGAATTTGTGAAATTTTCGATTGTTGGTTTCTGGTTGTCTTTCGAGTTGCAGTGGCGAATTTCAAATTGAAATTCCAAATGTGTTTCTCAAGCAACTGAACTGGTCCGAATGACCTAAACCATAAACACTAGTTTTTGGGGGAGAACCAGTAATTCATTTTACCAGTAAACCACTTTAGAGAGTAAGAGTGAATAACGCCGTAGTTTTGAAGGATCTTCACCATTAGCCGTAACATTTTAACTATGCAGTATAATGAGAATTATGAATCTTAGAATATTCCCGAGCATTTCTAATGATGCACATTACTATGAGGTAAGAAATTACACTGATCAAAATATTTAAACTTTTCTTTTTTCGTTCTTGAGGAAAAAATATGTGATTCGAAAAGACCTTTTAAATCTGAATTGAAACCTATTTTTAAAAATTTTCAACAATGTATAATTTTAGGAAAAACGTGGCTTTATATTATAAATTAAATAATTTCTTATAAATATTCAGGTCAGGGGTTGCTCGTCATTAAGGACTAGAGGGGACAAGCCCACAAATATTAAACTCCGAAATGGAATTAATAATAAGAATATTATTTTACATGGACATTTGTTTTCTAAAATATCTTGCCGTTTTACTTCATTTCAATAATCATTTGTGAAGTAAAAACCTCTTTGCGTCTCCTTAATTATAAGATAAATAAAAGCGGGATATTACGGGGCAAGATTTAAGTGTGTCCAGAAATTTCCCTCATTTACCATGCTGGTGTCAATCATTTGCCACAGCTCCTACTGCAGTTTGCAGGTTAAAGCGAGATGAAGCCCGACCGAAAGAATAAATAAAATAAATAAATACCCCCTCAAGCAGCTGCTTGCCACAGAGGTCTGACAGGAGCCTGTCAGTTTATATGCCATAGTAGAAGGTCTGTGTGGATGGCAGGACCTCAGCAGAAAAACAACACACACATCCATGCCTTACCCGGGGCTCGAACTCAGGTCCCTTAGATCAGTAGCCAAGCGTGCTAAGAACTCGGCCATGGGACGGCCCACCGAAAGAATACGTAAAGATAATTGTCACTCGCTAATGGGAAACATTCTTTTTGGTCTACCTTAATATAGATGTGTACAAAGCTTCAACTTTGCACATAGTTTTTTTGCTGTTTTTTTTATTGATTTCAATTTAATGCAATTTTTATGTGTTTAATTTTGAACATTAATTAAAATTATTAAAAAATAATGAAATTTTAAAATAATGGTTTTTATGGATGAGTCCAACAAGGCTAGAAGATTTTGCATAAATATCTAGATAATACATTCCTTGCTCATCAATTTAATTATTAGGTAGTAAAGAACAATTTGTACTCATTGTATTGTAAAGTTTTCTGTGCCCATCATTTTAATATGAATATCTTAATTTATTTTTGCTAGAATGATGAAAGCACTTATGGTTTTGAGCTACCAAATAAATTAGCTTGCAAACATTTATGGAAATGTTGTGTAGATCATCATGCATTTTTTAGGTAAGTAAAGTCCAATTTTTAATTTGCAAAGAAAGTGAATTTTTATATCAGAAAGTTTAATTCAACTATTTTTTTTTCTACGGAAAGGTGGGGGGGGGGGTGGAACGGTTTTTATACCTCGCCACGATATGAATCATTTCGCACTTACATCTTCGACATATTGAGGACAGCGACGTCAATTTTTCCCGCATTCTCTCTTACATCGTTTGGTGAGAGTAAGGCCTTGATTTTAGTCTTGGTTGTTTCCTGCTCACCAACATCCAGTGTGGATTTCGTAATTTCAAAGGAATAATCACGACTCAGAGGTAGGATTCCTGTCTGTTGAAACAAAGGCTGCATCCCTGAACCTTCAGTTAATACTGTAGTAGTCTGTAGTATACTGTAGTAGTACTGTCTGTAGAATTGCACTCGTTGCTCTGAAGTTAAAGAGCTGCGACTTGTGTGAAGATTGTCCAAACGTCTCATTACATGTTAAAAACAAAGGCTTTATTATACTTTCTCTCTTTGCTGGCGCGCGTAAAGTTCAGTCTGTAAAATTTGTGTTTCCTACTAAAGATGGAGAAAAAATTTATGTTTTAACAAGGATGCAGCTTGGGGACGACGCGAAAAATTGATGCCGATTTATCACAAGTATATGAGGATGATGCCTGTTCATATGACACTGTTAGGGGATGGATGCGCAAATTTAGAGAAGGACGGCAGAGCTTTGAAGACCTACCTCGTGGAAAACCGAAAGAGGCAAAGAACGAGAGAACCATCGCTGCTGCTCGTAAAGGGAAACCCCACACATCACAGTTCAGATAATAAGTTGCGATGTCAGTGTATCGATTGGCAGTATTCAAGCAATTATCCATCAACATTTGAAGTTCCGAAATATCTGTGCAAAATGGGTATCCCACAAACTGACAGAACAGCGAAAAAAGAGCAGGAGTCGATTCATGCAAACGAGATGCTGACAACGTTTCAACCTAGTGACCCAATACGGTTAACAGACATTGCCATAGGTGATGAGATGTGATTTTATTACTATAGAACTCCCCTAATCTTGAAATTACGATATATTCCCACTGAAAGATCGAACAACTATGTTTGATTTGCAGAAAATGAACTGCATTCCAAAATCCTCCAACAAGACTTTCACTCAAGAAGAAGAGGGTATTCACAATTTCTTTCAGTTCCCAAGGAATGGTAGCCGTTGATACCTTAGTAAATGCGATTATGAAGAACACCAACACTATTCTTCTCAAAATGGTTAAGGAGATAAAGGAGCAGAGACCAACAACAGACATGTCAAGGGTTCTCCTTCTTCATGACAATGTCAGTGCTCACAATACCCAGAAAGTTACGGACGATCTGGAGTAGGAAAAAATCAAACATCCTGCACATTCACCCTTTCTTGCACCAAGCGATTTTTGGTTGTTTCCAAAAGTTAGAAAGGAACTGGCTGAGAACTTTTTTGAATAGTGCAAGACCTTGTAAAATGCGTTCATTCAGACTTGCGGAGTATTTCCCAACAAGAGTACATCCAAACTTTCCAGAATTGGCATAACGTCTTCAACTTTGCATAGATGCTGGAGGGTAGTACATTCAAGGCGAGGAAAAGTTTCGTTGAGGTAAGTGCAATGGTATTTGTTCTACAGATTCATGTCTAGAACTTTTTCAACGCCCCTCTAGTCGATAATTCTCTTATGGAGTAAAAAAAGTTGTTTAAAGCTATTGCAGTGCATACTCCCCCGAGATTTAATATCACAGGTTAATGTAAACAAATAAGTGCACAGTATAAAATGTGCATTAATTTAAATGACACTGTATTTTGTCCCAAATAATCATGCGAGTGCGCCACAGGGATCTTACTTTTTTACCCATCCACGATAATTGCGTTCCATGTACATTCCATGTTCAAATTCAAAGATATTTAACTGAAGAAACTGTAGGAACCTTTCAGAATTCTACTAAGTGTAAAAAAGACAAAAAATCATGAAACTGACTTACATTTAAGGCATTTTTCAAGAAAATTTTTAAATAAATTTAAAACGGATGGTGAAATGTTGTACTGCATTGGAAATTCAGTCTTTTTTTACATTTTTTTGGTCCGATTGTGTTTTTTGCCCTCGACTTTTTTCTAGATCCGGGCATGATAGTATGTCATGTTCATAACTTCATGTTCCCATGTTTGAGTCTCCATTATACATGACGTATTATTTTCTTTTTTAACCAACCACTCCGCCATCATTCAGAAACGGATAGTAAGAGGTTAATGGGGTTCTTACTCAGAGGCGGGTCAATGTTAATCCTATGGGACCCGCCTCCCTGTTCTAAAGTGGACGCGGGAATTTTTCGTCATCCGTACAGGTCACTAATGCATATTTCCTCTCAATATTTTTCATAATTTCAAATAATTTGTTTTTAAATCAGATATTTTTCTTCTTTTCTTTTCACCGTTTTTCTTTTAAATATTTTTTTTTTCATTTTCAACCAATAGCATTTTTCTTTTTTATTTTCTGCGGGACAGTCTTTTAAATCAGTTTTTGCGGGATAGTCCTTCTTCAAGTATAAATACGATATCCACCAGTCGTAATCCTCATTCTGTTGTCAGACGTTAACAGTGACAGTTCTCTGCTGCTGCGTCTCCGTGATTTTTTCAATTGTTAGAAGCCAATAGTCATAGTCCTCGACGTCCTCGTGTAGTATAAATCAGTTATTTTACAAGTCACTGCTACATAATGTACCTATGTGATATATGTGAGAAGGCTTTCCTTCATCAGACCCGTCTCATTCGTCATAAGAGAAATCATGATGGAAATATCCTGTTTAAGTGCTCTCAATGCGAATCGACATTCTCAAGGAGAGATGACGTCCGACGTCATGAGTTAACCCACACCTCCAGGAAAACCTACAAATGCGAAGAATGCGCAATGAAGTTTGGAAGGAAAGACAATCTTTTACAACATCAAAGAAAGCCACACATTAATAAGCGGAAACGTTCTGAAGATGAAAGGATTCCCCCAGAAGAAACAAAAACCAGACCCTGAAGACCCCTGTCAGTTTACAGAAGAAATGGAAAGGACCCTGTCAACACATAAGCTGATGGCAACGGAAGAAACATCTGTTGACCTCCACTTTTTCCTTGAATCCTCGCGGGAGTCACTCCTAACTCATCTGAAAGAAGAATTGTCTCGAAAGGTAGCATTAAATGGTACCTTGCCGTGCAAGTGCGCTTCAGGCGAAAAGTTTCCCCTACTACTTTCGAACATTGCACCCCATTTTTCCGAGGTAACTGTGTCACAGTCTTCCTACATCATCCCTAAACAGAGAATTGGATTCAGCGTATAAGAAGATTAAGACCTCATTTGAAGAATTTGAAGGAGCACATAGTGGATGGATACTGGATGCTGTACACCATAGTAAAATGAACATTGGAAAATATATCCCTCTTGCGAGGTCTAGTTATATCCCTACTCAAAGAGAATTACTATTAGAACGTGCTATTGTCAATGTATGTAATTCTGACCAAAAATGTTTTGTCTGGTCTGTTTTAGCCTCTATGTATCCCGCTATAGGAAACACCGAGCGCCTTAACAACCATATACATTTAGAAGAAAAATTCAACACATCTGGCCTAATTTTCCCTATAACAATAAATCAAATATCTAAATTCGAAAAAATGAACAACATTTCTGTCAATGTTTTTGGATACGAGAAAGAGGTGTTCCCACTCTACATCACGCCATTCAGATTTAAAGAGCATGCAAATCTCCTTCTGTTATCGGATGAGGAAAAGCAGGATTATTGCCCCATTAAGAATATGAGTAGACTACTCAGTCCTCTCACTAAACATAAATGTCAGGCTTTCTACTGTGATTACTGCCTTCACCTTTTCACAAATGAATCACCCTTGAAGGATCATGTTCCCTATTGTCAAGAACATGGACCCCAGAGAGTAGAATTTCTAACTGAAGAGGAGAAATGGCTGAAATTCACAAATTTCAAGTTTCAATATCCCGTTCCATACGTGATTTGCGCCGACTTTGAATCACTCCTAGTGAAAGTGGACACTTGTATGCCTAACCCTTCAAAATCTCACACCACTATCACGGCAAATCATGAACCCTGTGGATTTGCATATCTTGTTGTTGGACCTGACGGCTGCAGCTATAAACCTCCAATAGTTTATAGAGGTCCTAATGAGGTAAAAATATTTTTGGAATGTCTGCTTAAAGAAGAAAACGATATAAAAAATTTACTCTCGGAGATCAAACCAATGCAACTTTCAAATCACGAAGAGGAATCATTTCACAACACTATCAATTGTCATATTTGCACAGATGTCTGGGACCAGATCGCGTGAGAGATCACGATCATTCAACCGGGAAATTCCGAGGAGCCGCTCATAATGCGTGTAATCTCAATTTTAAGTTCACAAATAAGATTCCAGTTATATTTCATAACCTAAAGGGATATGACGGTCATCTTATTATGCAAGGAATCGGTATGATCAAAAATAAGAGGATTAATTACATTCCTAATAATATGGAAAAATACATAGCATTCTCCCTTGGAACTTTGAATTTCATAGATTCCTATCAATTTTTAAGTGCATCTTTTGAGAAGCTAGTCAATAACCTATCGGCAGAAGAATTCCACATTTTAAAGGAACATGTTGAAACTGAACGGCTACACTTGGTTTTGAGAAAAAGAGTTTACCCTTACGATTACATTGACAGCAGCGAAAAGTTGGAAGAAACATTATTACCTCCACGTGAAGCTTTTTACAATCAACTTACAGAAGAAGCGCTAAGGGATGCAGACTATATTCATGCAATGAAAGTATGGAACTCATTCGACATAAAAAATCTAGGCCAATATCACGATTTGTACCTGAAGACCGACGTACTCCTCTTAGCTGATGTGTTTGAGAATTTCAGAAAACTATGTATCAGATACTATGAAATTGATCCCTGTCATGTTTACACAGCTCCTGGACTAGCCTGGCAAACATGCCTGAAGATGACAAATATTAATCTAGAGTTGATAACAGACACTACAATGTACCTTTTCCTGGAAAAAGGCATACGAGGAGGAAGTTCAGTGATATGCAATCGTTTTAGCACTGCAAATAACAGGTATTTAGATACCTATAATCCTCGTTACCCTCTAAATACATTATGTACTATGATGCCAACAATCTTTATGGATGGTCAATGTCACAATGCCTCCCTCAAAGCGATTTTCGATGGCTTAATAAAGAAGAAATAGCAGATCTAGATATTACAGCAGTTGCTGATGATTCGAATAAAGGGTACACATTGGAAGATGATTTAGATTATCCAGTTTCTCTACACGACAAGCATAATGATTATCCACTAGCCCCTGAGAAACCAGATTACCGGCAGCATACTATCCCCATATATGTCAAGAGATTGCCCAAAACCTTGGAATAAATACAAGCCAATCAGTCGTGAAATTAGCCTCAAATCTAAATTCTAAGGAAAAATATGTCCTTCGTTATCGAAATCTCAAACAATATTTAGCCTTCGGTATGCAGCTGAAGAAAATACATCGCGTTTCAGAATTTAATCAGTCTTGCTGGCTAAAACCATATATAGAATTTAATACAGATCAGCGGAAGAAAGCTAGAAACGATTTCGAGAAGGACTTCTTCAAACTGATGAATAATGCTGTGTTTGGAGAAACGATGGAAAATTTGAGAAATCGAGTGAAAATTGAATTGACTCAGAACCCGAAGAGATTATGTAAACTCGTAGCATCACCTGCTTTTCACGCTTTTCTTGTTTTTGACAACGACCTCGCATGTGTACAATCAAAGCAAACCAAATTGAAACTCAACAGACCTATTTATGCTGGTTTCAGTATTCTAGATATTAGTAAACTATTGATATATAGCTTTCATTATGACTATATTAGTCCAAAATATGGAGGAAAAGCTAAATTATTGTTCACTGATACAGATTCACTGTGCTACGAGCTTCAAACCGAGGACGTGTATGCTGATATGAAAGATGATATAGATCATTTTGACACGTCCGACTATCACATAGATCATGTTTTGCATAGTACCTTTTTATTATGCATACCAGAAGCTGTGTAAACATGACAGGGATCAATTTCATAGTATCTGATACATAGTTTTCTGAAATTCTCAAACACATCAGCTAAGAGGAGTACGTCGGTCTTCAGGTACAAATCGTGATATTGGCCTAGATTTTTTATGTCGAATGAGTTCCATACTTTCATTGCATGAATATAGTCTGCATCCCTTAGCGCTTCTTCTGTAAGTTGATTGTAAAAAGCTTCACGTGGAGGTAATAATGTTTCTTCCAACTTTTCGCTGCTGTCAATGTAATCGTAAGGGTAAACTCTTTTTCTCAAAACCAAGTGTAGCCGTTCAGTTTCAACATGTTCCTTTAAAATGTGGAATTCTTCTGCCGATAGGTTATTGACTAGCTTCTCAAAAGATGCACTTAAAAATTGATAGGAATCTATGAAATTCAAAGTTCCAAGGGAGAATGCTATGTATTTTTCCATATTATTGGGAATGTAATTAATCCTCTTATTTTTGATCATACCGATTCCTTGCATAATAAGATGACCGTCATATCCCTTTAGGTTATGAAATATAACTGGAATCTTATTTGTGAACTTAAAATTGAGATTACACGCATTATGAGCGGCTCCTCGGAATTTCCCGGTTGAATGATCGTGATCTCTCACGCGATCTGGTCCCAGAACATCTGTGCAAATATGACAATTGATAGTGTTGTGAAATGATTCCTCTTCGTGATTTGAAAGTTGCATTGGTTTGATCTCCGAGAGTAAATTTTTTATATCGTTTTCTTCTTTAAGCAGACATTCCAAAAATATTTTTACCTCATTAGGACCTCTATAAACTATTGGAGGTTTATAGCTGCAGCCGTCAGGTCCAACAACAAGATATGCAAATCCACAGGGTTCATGATTTGCCGTGATAGTGGTGTGAGATTTTGAAGGGTTAGGCATACAAGTGTCCACTTTCACTAGGAGTGATTCAAAGTCGGCGCAAATCACGTATGGAACGGGATATTGAAACTTGAAATTTGTGAATTTCAGCCATTTCTCCTCTTCAGTTGGAAATTCTACTCTCTGGGGTCCATGTTCTTGACAATAGGGAACATGATCCTTCAAGGGTGATTCATTTGTGAAAAGGTGAAGGCAGTAATCACAGTAGAAAGCCTGACATTTATGTTTAGTGAGAGGACTGAGTAGTCTACTCATATTCTTAATGGGGCAATAATCCTGCTTTTCCTCATCCGATAACAGAAGGAGATTTGCATGCTCTTTAAATCTGAATGGCGTGATGTAGAGTGGGAACACCTCTTTCTCGTATCCAAAAACATTGACAGAAATGTTGTTCATTTTTTCGAATTTAGATATTTGATTTATTGTTATAGGGAAAATTAGGCCAGATGTGTTGAATTTTTCTTCTAAATGTATATGGTTGTTAAGGCGCTCGGTGTTTCCTATAGCGGGATACATAGAGGCTAAAACAGACCAGACAAAACATTTTTGGTCAGAATTACATACATTGACAATAGCACGTTCTAATAGTAATTCTCTTTGAGTAGGGATATAACTAGACCTCGCAAGAGGGATATATTTTCCAATGTTCATTTTACTATGGTGTACAGCATCCAGTATCCATCCACTATGTGCTCCTTCAAATTCTTCAAATGAGGTCTTAATCTTCTTATACGCTGAATCCAATTCTCTGTTTAGGGATGATGTAGGAAGACTGTGACACAGTTACCTCGGAAAAATGGGGTGCAATGTTCGAAAGTAGTAGGGGAAACTTTTCGCCTGAAGCGCACTTGCACGGCAAGGTACCATTTAATGTTACCTTTCGAGACAATTCTTCTTTCAGATGAGTTAGGAGTGACTCCCGCGAGGATTCAAGGAAAAAGTGGAGGTCAACAGATGTTTCTTCCGTTGCCATCAGCTTATGTGTTGACAGGGTCCTTTCCATTTCTTCTGTAAACTGACAGGGGTCTTCAGGGTCTGGTTTTTGTTTCTTCTGGGGGAATCCTTTCATCTTCAGAACGTTTCCGCTTATTAATGTGTGGCTTTCTTTGATGTTGTAAAAGATTGTCTTTCCTTCCAAACTTCATTGCGCATTCTTCGCATTTGTAGGTTTTCCTGGAGGTGTGGGTTAACTCATGACGTCGGACGTCATCTCTCCTTGAGAATGTCGATTCGCATTGAGAGCACTTAAACAGGATATTTCCATCATGATTTCTCTTATGACGAATGAGACGGGTCTGATGAAGGAAAGCCTTCTCACATATATCACATGGGTACATTATGTAGCAGTGACTTGTAAAATAACTGATTTATACTACACGAGGACGTCGAGGACTATGACTATTGGCTTCTAACAATTGAAAAAATTACGGAGACGCAGCAGCAGAGAACTGTCACTGTCAACGTCTGACAACAGAATGAGGATTCTGACTGATGGATATCGTATTTATACTTGAAGAAGGACTATCCGGCAGAAACTGATTTAAAAGACTGTCCCGCAGAAAATAAAAAGAAAAAATGCTATTGGTTGAAAAAAAAAAAAGAAAAATATTTGAAAGAAAAACGGGAAAAAGAAAGGAAAAAAAAAAATATCTGATTTAAAAACAAATTATTTGAAATTATGAAAATATTGAGAGGAAATATGCATTGGTGACCTGTATGGGTGACGAAAAATTCCCGCGTCCACTATAGAATACAGGGAGGCGGGTCTCATAGGATTAACATTTACTCGCCTCCGAGTTAGAATCCCCATTAACCTCCTACTAGGGTTATATTAATGGGCTTTGAAAGGCTTCCATCCATTGGATTCTACATTATACCAAGGCCATGTGTTCAGAAGAGCATTATCCTATACAGCCAATTCTGTTTTTACACGGATTTTCTTTACACGATTTTGATTTAACACGGTTTAGAAAAAAAATTCCAATTATCTTTTTACACGATTTATTTTGATCTAACACGGTTCAAACGGCGCCTTTTTAAAAAATCTCCATTTGAATTTAATTCTGAAAAAATATTCCTATTCCAGAAAAAATTTCTAGAATTTACATTTATAACAAAGATGCCGCCTTTATGGTCACATTTTTCGAAATAGAAAAATTTTTCGAACTTTGAAAATTTGCAAGCTAAATACAGTTTGTGCGTTAAAATCCCCAAAATAAAAACTACACTAACATAACTAGCAACAAGATTTCTCTCTTTCATTCTCTATTTTATGGAAAAATTGTACAAAACCTACTTCATTCGGAATAAAGTGGCCTGGAATTCCCCTCAATTCACATTAGTCTTGGTCTCTCATTTCGTGTTTAAAGTTAGAAGTGTTTAGATGTTTAATAGAAGAAATCGAAGTATGAACACGATGGCCAAAACGTTTCAAGCGATGAAAGGAATTAATTCCAGTCTTACGCAGACAAATGCGTCTATTGTCAGAAAGTGACAACGAATAAAATCTAATTAATAAGCATATGTAAGTCACATTTTTTTTGCACTTTTGTATTCTTGAATTAGTGGCATATTATTTTCTTTATGAAGGATAATTTACTTTATATATGTATATATAACTATCTTTATAAGTTTATAAAATAAAAAAATGTGTTTAAATGAATAAATATCAACTAAAAATTTAATTAAAATTTTGATATGATTTGTTTGAAAACAACTTATTATTTGTACTGGGTTTTCACGTCTGGAACCAATCTTCTATTTTTTCGTATGCACTGTATTTTTATTTGTTTACACGGTTATTTTTTGCACGGTTTTTTCGGGAACTTATCTACCGTGTAAAAACAGAATTGGTTGTACATGCTAAAGAAACAGCCGGATGATTTTGACAGGAGTCTTTCTCTCTTCTAAAAGCTCTCCCTTCCGTGGCCTAGTGATTAGCGCGTTTGGCTACACATCAAAGAGATATCTTGGTTCGAGGAATGGATATTTCTGCTGTCATACGTCTGTGGAAGCAGCTGCTTGAGGGGATATTTATATATTTTTTTTATTCAGATCTGATCCCCAAGTGTGTTCCAATATATCATCATTCCAATGTGTGTTCAAAAGAGCTGCCAAGAGATGAAGCCACAAAATTCGCTTCATCTTGCAGCGTGTTAATTTTAGCAAGCATTTATGAGGCTAATTCTATTCTGGTAATCACTTCTCGGGATAGCCTCAGTTTGACCTGGATATGTTTTCACTTTCTAACATTGTTTTTACATAGTGAGGTTCAAATTAAAAAAGTGATAAATTCTGACTATATTACATATAGTCAGAATTTATCACTTTTGACCCATGGAAGCTTGTGAAGCCGTATTCGATTATCAAACATGACAATCTGTCTAACTGGTTAAGTTTTTTTTTTTCCTTTTTCAAAAAATTCTAAAAAATAAAAAATATAATAAAAAGAAGCAAGTTGCGAGTTCAGCTCTAGTGGCATAGTTAGAACAGCAAGCGAGGGATGTTTTCTTCCTTAGATCGGTAAGAGTAATCACATCAGTTTTTTTTTTGTTTTATTAATATCCAACTGGTTTCGGCATTTATTTTTTCTAAAATGTATTGATAGAGGAAAGGTGGAAAAATTCAAAATATCTCTGCACTGTTAAAATTATAAAGTGTTGCTAAATAAGTGTGCTAAATCCATTACAGCATTTTTTTTAATCTTAAATTCCCCTATTGTTAAAACGATAAGATGTAGCCTGAACCAATGAAATTTCGCATGCAATATAATATTCTTAATAAATGTTTTCATCTATAACAGGTTAACACAAGTTAGAGAAGTTACAGGTCAGTCAGGAAAACTTAGTGGTTTAGAGCCAAAATTTTCTTATGGGTAAGTAAAAACGACACATTAATTTTCTATTTTTGTGAGCAATTTGTAAGAAGACAGTAATTGCAAATTATTTTAGGACATATTTTTAATAACTAATATAAATAATTTGAAGTCTCTCGATTATTGACAATATTTCGTCTTCTGCATCTGGTAAAAGCACTAGAAGGAAAAATGGAGATTGACCGAATCTCTCTCTTGCCAGTGCTTTTCTCATTAGGAGAGCAATCGCTAAATAGAAAAATTTGGAAAATACAACCTTTCACAGTTCTCTGTACTTACGAACCAATCACTGCACGATTTTCCTACTTACTTTCTTTCGTCAATAACTTTTTATTAAATTTTAGTGCAAATTATGGCAACATGGGAAGCTGACTTTTTTTAAGTGATGAATTCTAAACAATTCTATTGAGACTCGTTACCCAAGAATTACTGAAATAGCATGTAAGCTATATAAGCTGCTTGTAACGGGAATATATTTGTACGAGGTGATTAAATTAAATATTTCTTATTAGCCTTCAATGAATGAAAAAAATTATCGCTTCACAGCCTTTAGCGCTTTTGAACTTGTGCTGCAGATATCAAAATATGTATTTACAGTTCAAGAAATACAATTTTTTCACACATATGTTTAATGAAAATTTCGTGATGCAAATTAGTTCAATTAATCCCTTCAGTGCTGCGATTTAGAATACTTGATTACTTGATTTGGATTTTGCATCATCATTCCTATGAGAAATCCCTGACCCATGGGATAATTCCTTTTCTCTGGAAGTTATTCTCTGCATCTTCTGCCATCTGTTGAATAAGGTATGAACTGAACTGTTTCGCTCTTTCTTCCCTTACGGCAGCACGGAAACTTTATTATATGCTACCCACCAAAATATTATGTAATTGCAACATAAATTGATATTCATAAGAGTGACTTGTGAAAGGAAAAAATCTTAAGGAATTTTTTAGAAATGATCAGAAAGTGAAAACTATGGTTTGTCAACTTATATTTGTAAATACTGTAAAGAGTGAAAAAACTCCATGGATTACAATACTTCATTCATGATTTCAAAATAATCTTAAGCATGTTAATACTAGTTAGAGTTATGTAGAGAAAGGGGAACTGACTAGCTGGCATCAATACAGCACTTGGGGGGACGGCAACTTACTCACAATGGGGCGGTAAAAGGGTTAAAATATGAATAAGAGTGCTTTTTAATCCATATATATATATAGATGAAATTAAAGCAATTCAAGAAACTTATCCACAGTGCTCACCACAATTAAAACACCGACGCGAATCACAGGAATAAGAAGTGATGAACGAGTACCATTTGCCCCATTCTCTCTCCATGTTTATTTTGTGCTGCTATTGAGGTTGGAAGGGAATCTGAATTCGAAAAGAGCATTATTTATTTTTCAAATAAGTGCGCCGGATGAGAAAAATCCATCTGAATCTTTGAACATCGTTGTTCCCGCCAGATGAAAGAGGCAATTCCACTGCTGAGAAGAATTGCATTTTGATGAGGAGAGACTTTCCTTGGTTCCTGGGATCGAAAGGGTGACTCAAGAAAGTCGAGGTAACTGCAGTCTTTGCAAAGCTTCGTATGTAAGGTGACCGCACGTCTCGATATTTGGGTGCTTATGTCGCTTTCTCTCGAAAGGCTGCCGTGACGTCAAACTAACCTACTTTGATATAATAACATCATCAGAGAAAAAGTCTCATATAAAAATAAGATATCGTGTCGCAAATATTAAAACACTACCATTTAGGCTGGAGTGCGGGAAAAAACGGCGGGAAAACTTATAAATGGATAAAGCTCAGAGTGGGTAAAAGGATTTTCCCGCGTTTTATTTTTCCTTTTTAAATTTTCATTTAAATTTAATTTCCAACATTTTTTTATTCGCTCTAACCGCCAGTTCATGCAGACTTTTCACCACGAATGAGAAAGGTGAGATGCTTTCTTTCCTCCTTTCCACCCCGAATCTCCTCCAGAAAAAAATTAAATTTTTGGCCTTAGGGAATTTTGGAATCCTATCAACTTTAAACTGCTTTCAAAAATAAATATAGGAACAGACTGGATGTTGAAGATGACTTGTGACTCTACCTTAGCAAGATAACCTCAACCATTGATGAACTGTGCAAGTGTAAATAAGCGCAACCATTTCACTGATTACCCAGTAAAATGTTTATAATTTTATAAGATTTGTTAAATTGTTTATGCCATTCTTGTGTTTATCTATGTAATTTATGAATACAAAATTCAATTTGTATATATATGTGTGTGTGTGTGTTTTATTTTATTCCCATTGTTATACTATAACTATAGTTTTATCTATCTATACAAGGAGTAGGCCAGTTACATATATTTCCAGGGGGTACGTGGAGCATAAAAGGATGAGAACCACTGCTCTGTACTAAGGTGAGATCATCTCAAGTGGAGCCATAATTACGATAGAGCGTATTGCTTGAGGCCACACAAAACGACTTCGAGGACCACGTGTTTGAGAACCCTGTACTAGATTGTCTCTTTTGATGTTATAGATATATTTCTATGATCTGTCAATCAAAAAACATCAAAACATCTTTCCACTTTCGCTTAGTAATGAGAGAACCCCTGTTTTTTTCATCTGCCAATATCAACTGGAGAAAAAAAATTATGCATCTTCCACAGATAACAGTTGTAAAATTCAATATTGAATGGAGGAATGGTTGTTTATTTTTAATAATAATATTTCCTTTATTCAGTTACAGAACACAATGACAGTTACATGAAAATTATCAAGGGAATTGTATAATTTACGAATTACTGCATACACATAATTCCTACATATTATATAGTCAATGGCATGCCAATATTATATATAATTCTTGGTAGTGTGAGGTTCTGAAAACTTTGAATTTTTTCAACTCAAATTGATGAACAAATGGTTCCTTAAATTAAATTTCCTCCAAAAGAGATTAGGGCTTAAACTCTCAATCCCTTCCTTTCTACTACACAATAGACATATAATACTCATCAGAGAAATGTTTGCTTTTCAAATGTAGAACCATTCGCACTCAGTGATTCAGAAATTCGGTTAGTGAAATAGTGTTCTGTTCCAGTAATTGGGAAACATTAAGTATCCAGAACGGCATTCCGATTCAATTATCTGGAAACATAAGTACAGGAATGGTTTTCTGATTTGAGAAATGTTTTTTAATTAATAATAGGAGTATTGTTCGTTATATCTGACTGAAAAAGTTTAAGTAACATAGGATGATGGAGAGTCATCAGAATCACTACATTCAATATATGAGACAGGTAGAATTTGAAGTAACTACGTAAATGATGTAAAATTGAAATATAGTGTTACCACTAATCAACATTGATGAAGATTTTAATGCAAATATTTTGTTACCTTTATTCTGTTTATTATGTTATTACATTATTTAAATTTTGGTGTACTTAAGTTTGGTTCATGTTTTGCCATTCCAGTGTTAGATCAGATAAAAATTCCCATTTAACAAGTCTGCAGTCGAGATTACGAACACCACCAACATTTGTCAGAGTGCCAAGCAGACGATTTCAGAAGAGGTTAGGACAACCGGATGGTGCCGATGGTTAGTCCTCTGTTTATATTAAGTGAAAAATTGTATAATCTCTACTGAGTTTGCAAATCCTGTAATAGCCATGGGAATGTAGCTACAATATTAAAACGTCAGAAGGAATCACAACTTTTATTGACAAATTTAGAATTTTTTTTTATATTTAAAGTTATTTTCACCTAATTTTGCGCTGCTAAAACAATTTTGAATCTTTTCATAAGATCCTTTGATATTAATAATTACATTTCTTTAGATAGCCTATAGAATATTTAGGTGTAAAATGTGCCGTCATTATTATAAGAAATAAATGAAAGACTGAACGCTCCCCTCTGTCCCCCAGCAGCTGGCCGGTGAGTCCACTCTCCCCAACCTTCTCTGAGCCCTCGGGGTTTTTGTGGCCTGGCCATTTAGCCCATTGTGTGCAAAAAAGTGCCGTTCAGAGATGAAACAACCTAATATTTTCTGTTTACAAATTATAGAACTATAAATTATAAAAATATCAATTTAATCGTTTAAAGTAAAACTGGGGTCTGAAAAAAAAAAGATTTTTCAGTATTTTTTTCTTAATTTAAAATTTTCATTTTCGAAAAGGGGCAGAAACATTTGAACCAGCTCCGCACTCATAAAACAAATAATCAATACACTGAATTTGTTTTTTTTTTTCTTTTTTTTAGAAATATTTTTAGGTGCAAGCTAAACTCTTTTGCCAATTCATGGTACTCATTAAAAATGTATATCAAAAATTTTAATCAAGACAGTCTCTTGATTCCTTAAGAATATTATTTTTTTTCCCAATTCATTACATTACTCATTAGAAATGTATATTTTCGCTTTTAAGAACATACATATTTCTGCTGCTCTTTATTAATATAATTTTTTTTCTTAGTGGCTCTTCATTAAGTTTGGTTTGGACAGGCATGATGTAAGCAATACTTACTCTCGGTACAGCACGGCAAAGGGAGATTAAGCAAAATAATTCTTCGTATTTGAAATTCAACTCTTTTACTGAAAAAGGAATTATGTATTGTAATTGTGTTTTTAAAAGTAATTGTGTTTAAAATGTCAAGAAACTCTCAACCTTTTCGTACGGCACGTCTTAAATGCCAGTTCCACCGATCTTGTAGACTCCCCCAAGATTTCACACCACTAGACTTTGTTTTTAGAAGGGACATTGAAACATCGTTTATTCCGAAAATAGGATGTGAAAATGGCTTTATATATAATTTTTTTAACAAGTTCTAAATGAGATTTTCATCCAGAAAAGTTAAACAACCCAAATTAAATAATAACGAAGTTTCCTAAAAACAGATTTAGTGGTTGTGTTTTATTCCTGAGAAATTAAGGAACAAAAATTGAAAAATAAAAACTTGTTAGTCAACGTTTATATTGACTAACAAGTTTTTATTTTTCAAATAGAAAAAGTTTTTCTTCAAGCAGTGTGCTTCATCTTAAATGATAGAGAACATTTTTAGCTTCGTAATGGGTTTCTGAATGCTCTAATTATCTCTCATTGTTAAAAAGTTACGGATAGTATCGAACGGTTTGTCGTAAAATAAGATATATTTCTTTTCGCTCATTTCGCTAAGGCTAGAGGGTTGTCCATACATTTGTGTTATATGAGAGCCTCAGATGGTCAAAATCCAGCTCTGCATACATCATACAACTAAAGATACCCGAAAACAAAAAGAAAAAATTAAACTCATTATTGAAAATACACGTAAAAAATGTTTTTAATGGTAATAAATTAAAATACAATATTTCCAATAACCAAAGAAAACTCCTTCAATTTTACATTTCTTTAAAGAGAAAATTTTTTTTTGGTATACGTGATATCATTTACGTAAATTAAATTTTTGATCAATTTTTCCGGGGGGGGGGGGGGGGGGGGTTATTACAACTTCTACCCCCACCCTCCCTTCTGGCGCCAAAGACTATAATAACTCTTAAGTAGGGTGGCCGAATTATTTTTGTACGCGGGCGGCCAACTTGCTGGGCACGGCCCTGCGGATAGTATCCATTTGTGTTTCTTTTAGTGAATTAGTATTAGGTTAATCTTAGTGAAGGTTGTTGAAGAGACTTGGCGATCAAACCGAAGAGTCAATACGTTAGTCGAGCAAGCAGCTCGCTGGCTTTAATTTCTTCGCAATAAGTGGTTGCAAATGAATTGATCCCTTGAATTTTCCAAAAATTATATTTTCTCATATATTTTAAGAGAAACTATGAAAATAGCCGAGAACGTGTTCAGAATTGCTCTCCAGTGTAAGTGGCATCTGCTGCCGGGCTGGACTCATCAATCTCTAAACTGTGTTTGACTTAATATACCGCGCATCAGCGGGCCCCACTGTCAGCATGCTGTCTTGGGCTCTGCAAAACCAGGGAGGGGGGAAGGCCCTCCCCGAAAATCGAGTCATACGAAATCTCAAACTTGTCTACCTGCTTTGAAATCCAAAACAGTTGTTAATACTTAAAAAAAAAATCTATAAAATTTTATTCCATATAATAGAATATCATTTTAATCTTTCCTGCCCCGTGTAATATTTCAGTAATTGGGACCCCCTCCGAAACTCAATTCTTGAAGTCTCCCTGAAACTGAATTCTCTGACCCACAAAACACGAAATTCTCGCTGTTCACTCTCCCTCCTCCCCCCCAAAAAATAAATAAATAAAACACTAAATCCTGGGTTCGAGCTGCGGGTAAGGCACGGATGTTTGGCTTTCTGCTGAGGACTCGCTTTCTTCATTTGACAGGCTCCTGTCAGACCTTTGTGGCAAGCAGCTGCTTGAGGAGTAATGTTTTATTATATATATATTAAAGAGTTAATTTTTTGTACTAAAATGTTAATTATATTTCGATTGCAAATTAATAATTTTATTATTTATATACATTATATATCAGATATAAATAATAAAATATATAGCATATAAATTTATTTGAATTGCATATAAATAATTTTCCCCAGTTTCTTACAATACTTACCCTGTATTACTTTATGATGCTTACAAAATATGTCTTTAATCAAGTATAAAATTAATATCATATCTTTATAATATTTGTAAAAATTATATTCGTTTATAAATAATTTATATTTACTTTAAATATACGGCGCTAAAAAGATATAACTAAGGGCGGCAATAAAGAGGATATAGCGAATGGGATTTCTCTCTCGGACATACAGGGGTTTATCAAAATAATGGAAACGGCGACTAGAGTACACTCAATGCGCCGTATGCATATCACAGGGACGACGTCACCCGCGATGTGTTCTCATTCTGATGGAGAGAATAATACGAGAAGTACGATGTCAGTTATCATGTAGCAGTGTCATAGACGCAGGTGAAACAACTGTTGTGATGTAATTGTCGACAATGTTAGATATCAGTGACCACCAAAAAGGCATGATCATTGGTGCACATATTGCAGGAGCTTCAGTAACCAGAACGACAGAAATAGTAGGTGTAATACGAGGAACTGTATCGAAGATTATGACTACCTGTCAAAAAGGACAGGGCGTTACCTCCAAACATGCAAATTGTGGATGCCATACGAAGTTATCAGAGAGGGATATGCAAACGTTGGCACATATTGTACAACAGAAGCACAAGACCATGGCACCGAAAATAGCAACACTGAACACCAATCGGAATGATCTTATTTCCGTCATAACAGTTCGTCAGGAACTTCATCGAGCCAGCGTTTATGCCTGTGTTGCAATCCATAAACCTCTGATTACCAACATCAATGAAAACAAACGTGTAGGGTGGTGCAAAGCACATAAAAACTGGGATGCTAAAAACTGACAATGTATCATCTGGTCTGATGAATCGTGCTACACATTTTTTCCCACCATTGGTAGAGTGTATGTCTGGTGAAAATATGCAGACGAATACCGCTCTGTTTGGTTCTGACTGTGAAGCATGGAGGTGGATCCCTGATGCTGTTGGGTGCCATATCATGACATTCCTTAGGGCCATTAGTTATCCCGCAGGGTCATGACACATCCGCAATGTACGAATCCATTCTCAGGTCCACCTGCAATGTTGCATTGTTTTCCTAATTTGTAAACAAACTGCAATGTTGCATTTGTCCCTGGTTTCAAGTGGGTAATGCACCCATGCATTGTGCGAAACGTGTCAAGTTGTGGTTTGCAGAGTATGAGGATGAGGTACAGCAGCTACTCTGGCCACCTCAATCTCCAGACCTCAATATTATTGAACATTTGTGGGAATATCTGGAGCGCAAGGTCAGATCATACTTTCCACCACCGGCATCACTGGCACAGTTGGGTCATATTTTACAAGAAGAATGGTCCCATATTCCATTACCGTAGGTGCATGACTTGTATAAGTCTATTCCACGTCGAATTACGTCTGTTCTGAACGCCCGAAGTGGGTCTATTATTTTGATAAACTGTATGTTGCGTCGTTATTATCTGTATTACCCTGTATGTTGCGTCGTTATGTTAAATATAACGCCTCGCACCTCCTAGATCCTGCCCTGAATGGAGGCCCCAATTTTTCCCTTTCTCACTGGCTACCATCCGGAGTTCATGCTCCTACCTGTACAGTGTATTAAATATCGAATCATTTTACTCTGGGTCAGACTTTAAGCTTCTCAGATATGTCAAGTTTAATCGGTCCTCAAAAGTTCGAAAGGCGACATATATATTTTTCTGACTGAGGAGAATATTAAAAAATAAACAGGAAACTGATGTGGCGAAAGCATTTATATTTTATACTTACTAAACTACTAATACAAATTCACGTCTGCTAAACAGTAAAACTTGAAATGCATTTTTAGGTCCCTAATATCGTGTGCGAAGTCCAAAACTCCAGGATGAGCAGAATGTGTATGAACTTCTTAAGCTGTAGATTAGGTAACTTATATCTAAGGCAGGTACTGACTAGATAAAAAGTATTACAATTTATCACTAAAATCTCCCAATACTGTTTCTACAGGATTTCTCTGACTACTACTGCCATCTATGGCCAAGCATGACTACTACTGATATGCTTCTTTCTTTGAAAGATCCTCCCTTTTATTTCGTTAATGTTCTAATTACTCTAGCTAATGTAAATCTCTATTATTTTATCCCACTTTTTCAATGTTATCATCATGGAAAAAGTTCTACTTCTAACGGTTCATGAACTCTAGCCTTGAAATAAGAAACTATTGGCGTTTGAAAAAGCTAACTTCCTGACCGATTGAACCAAAAAACGAACTCTTCTGTGTAGTCCCGTATACGTTAGGATGTTAAGCATCGCTGTCTAGCGTGGTAGCAGGGGGACTGCTACAATGCACATTTACCTCCATCCATGACTGATAGACTCCTGTCAGACCTCTGTGGCAAGCAGCTGCTTGAGGGGGGGATTTATTATCCCTCGATTTACACGGTACTTGAATTGAATGGTTTCGGTTTTACACGTCAAAAAAATGAAATCAGTTTCGTTTTACACGATGAAAAACTCCAATTTACACGATATGGATCTGAATTTTTTTTTAATCTATATGTTTAATAAATATTCTGAAAGAGCAGTGGGACAGCGTCAAAGGAGACTTTTAGATTAAAAGTAAAATCAACTAAATATTTTAGATGATATAACTCCACTAAGGAAAAACCTAAAAACAGAGGCTAATAATAATATAAGCTCAATATAGCTGATTCTTAAATATACTATTTCACGTCTACCTAGACAACTGCAACAAGTCTCTGTCAGTATATTTCCGATCAATTGACCAGATCACCTATTACAAGTGGTAGAAAGTCCAGCTGGGCCAGCGTTGAAATTTATCTTCAAAACTCCCCGCCCTGTCCACGGTCAGTAGAAGACACCGATGAGCTTAGAAATACCACAGTCAGTCGGATGGGACGTTAAGCCGTGGCCCCGTGTGCGGAAGAGCCCTACCCTGTGCACGTTAAAGAACATGCTGGATGGCCTTGACTAGAGGCTACCGTCTGTCTCCCAAGAGCTGTTCCAGTGGCACCCCTCCCCCAAATTTCTTTGAGCCTTCGGGGTCCTTGTGACCTGGCCATTTAGCACACGGTGTTCAAAACCTGCCGCTCACAGATAAAAACAACCCAATCCAACAAGTGGCAGAGAGATTGGGCCGAAAGTTTTACCAAAGGTTTCGTGGTCATTGCTAGACACAACTATAACGAGAAGTTGCCACTCCGTAGGGTGGGGAGAAACGCCAAAGTGAACTCCATCTACTGTCTGACAAACATCCTGGAGCCAATATACCTCGACGATTGCCTGCCTTGTAAGGTACGGACGCCAGCACCATGGGGTTCCGTCAAGACAGAGCTTAGGGTCGTAACTCAGCGTCTATGCGGACGTATGAATAACAACTACGTATAATATGCATATGTAATAATAAGCATGGGCTCTGGGTAAATGTCGACCGCGGACTGCTAATGGATTATGAAAAGCTTGTAGAGAGTAATGGGACCGATTAGGTACGACAGTGTTTCGCAGAAGCCTATTGCAGTGGCTTGATGTGGTTGTTCGGGGTGTTAAGGCCCAATGGCAACTAAGGCCTTATTGCGCCAAACACATGATATATAATAATAGGTATTATTACAGTGGAAGGTATTCTTGTAGGGCAATTGTTGCACAACAGGGACACTAGACCGAGTATGATCGATGACGGCGTAAAGGTATGGGAGCTATGAGTCTCTGAAATCGCCATGTAACCTAATTAACCTCAGTAATACCCATAGGGAAGATCTCTGAGGAAGAATCTGAAGACCTCATAAGTAAACATCCATGCGTTATCCTGGGCTCCAACCCAGATCCATTTGATCAGCAGCCAAGCACAATGCCCATATGGGCACCAAAACAGTGGCCAAGCAGTTAGCATGACAGGGAGCTGATCAATTACCATTATTAATATAGCAGAAAACAACAATATTAATGAATATTTTGTAATAAATGTAACAAAAAGTGATTTAACAATTTGACTTTGAATTGGCATTTTAGCTGGTACGCAAGCAAAAGAAGAAACCCACAAAGAAAATAATGCAGAATCAAGGATAGCCATGATGATTCCGCATCCAATTCTCATGTAGGTATTATTATTCTTACTTTTTATTTTGTTTAAGCATAATGTTTCATAAATGAAAATACTTTCTGTTAAGTGGGAAATAAAAAGAAAGCAATACTTCGAATCAAAAAGAATTGACTAAAAATCTTTTAGAAACGTATTTATTTCATCTATTTTCTTTAAATAAGAAAAGCCCACTTGAAAAAAAAATATTATTTTTTACTTATTGATAGAATATAACACAGCTCACACTTTCAGCATTTAATAATGGCATTAAAAATATCGTCCTCTAATATTATAATTTTTTGCTTCTAGAGAGAGAGATGCTCTGTTATCAGAATACACATTTAACTTTTCAATATTTCTTTTAGGAAGTATATGTAGTCGTAGGCGCCGACTTTAACCTTTAACCACGGTGGCGAAATAGTGATATCCTGGGTCGGATCCAGGAGGGCAAGGGAGCCATCAAGATCCTCTCTTTGAAACTCTCCACTTATTCTGCATGAAACCTGCCACCCTTGGAAAATGCTATTAAGGGTAACGGAAGCAAAAAAAAAAGTATTAAATTTATCATTACACGAAAATTTCACATATTTTTAAAAGCCTTTGAAACAGAGAGGCAAATGTTACACTGCAATCAAAAAAAAATCCAATCTGTTGCCCTCCCCCCTTACTCTTTTCCAACTTGATGGCTTCACTTATTCATATCCGAATATTTATAAGACTTTTCACGAAAAATGATAGAAAAAAATGAGTTTTGATGAGGACTGTGACGAGGAAAAATCAGACAAAATATTTACCTAAATCGCTTTAGCCACTATTAACTCCGTAGTGTGAACCTCGTGTCGGAAATGTGTATCGTATCTTTTGTACGCGGCCTACAATGGTTCGGGCGCCGGGTTTATTTCCGCTAAGGTTTCTCGCGTCGAGACCACACTCGTTGTTGCGTAAGGAATACGTTCTTTTCGCGGCTGCCGGTACTAGTTCCAGGCGGTCAAAAAAGACCGACTCGGCTCTAGGGAGCAACTTTTACTCACTTAAAAATTAAAAATACACACATCATCATCATCATCATCCTCAAGCAGCCATGGGCTACGAAGGTCCAACCAGACCACGCAGTTTAATTCTCCAAGCATATCTGTCCTAAGCTACATCTGCTGCATCCGGCCACTGCACACCAATTCTAACAAGGTCCTGTTTGGCATTGTCTGCCCACCGCATCCTAGGTCTCCCCCTCCTTCTGAGACCTCTAGGCACACTGTTCATAACCCTATTCGCCAATCTATAATTATCCATACGGACAACATGGCCAAACCAACGGAGTCTCTCTCTGCACAATATGCTGCTTAAAGGAGGTTGCAGACTCCTTTGCCTAACCTCATCATTAGTTACAAAGTTAAACCACCTAATACCCAAGATACTGCGTAAGCATCTAGAATCAAAAGCATCTAGTTTCCTGTTATCTTGTTCACACAGCGTCCAAGTTTCACTACCATAACTAACCGTAGAAAGAACCAAACTATTATACAGTCTAATTTTAGTCTTTAGGTGTATACGCCTATTTTTACACAATCTCCATAGAATCTTAAAAGTCCCGGCAGCAATACCTATTCGTCTGTTAATCTCATGCCGCACATCACCAGTATCAGTTACATAGCTCCCAAGGTAATTAAACTGTGACACCTGCTCAAGACTGCAAAAGGGCTAAATCATCAGCATAATCTAAATCAGAAATTTTCGTATCTCCAGCCCATTTAAGGCCAAAATCTTTCCCTTGAAGTGAATTTCGCATAACACAATCAGCAACCAAACTAAAGAGAAAAGGAGACAAAATGCACCCTTGTCGAACACCAGACGTAATACTAAACCAATTGCTACAAGACTTACGAACTCTCACACACGACTCAGTGTTATTATAGAGAGCTTTCATTATGTTAACTAACTTGTCTGGTATACCATATGATCTCACAATCAACCACAAATTATGACGATCAAACACAAAATACAATGCTTTTTCGACGCATTTCATTTAATCAAAAACCTCTTTTGGACTAAAATAAATTATGCAGCGCTGCGAAATCTTTTCCTTTCGTAGATGATTTTTTTCCGTCTTCTTGGAGGGGATGGTATTCTTTCGTTGTTGATTCTATGTTTACTATCCGTTCTTCTTCTGACTGTTTTTTTTTTTCTCTCTCTCTAAAAATAATCTCCATGAAAGGTGTGGTAGTACCATTTCATCGTTGATGCTTTATTCTTATAAATTACTATCTGTTCGGCTATATCCAATTGGTTGGTTTTAGATGGTGTCGCTACGATTTTTACTTTTCCAAAATTTGTTTGGAAATTCCCTTTGTTTTTCTTGATAAAGCTGTATTTTCCATTTTATACTTAATGTCCTGTGTTGTGCCCTTTCATTCTGATTTCCGTGGTCCTTTTTGTTTTTCCTACGTATGGTGTAATTTGCCCTGTGTCCGTTTCATTTCCAGGAACCTCACATAATCCTCCTACCGGTTTTATTTTATCCCGATCTGTTTCGATTTCCTGTATCAGGGTTCGATTCGCTCTTATTACTACTTTTCAGTTGTATGTCATAATGGCCTTGGTTATTTATTTCTTCAGCCATGGTAGGTTTGGAATACTTGTGGTGCATTCACCTTTATTACCCTGTTGTCTAGCGGGTGGTTGTAAGCTCGTATTCTGTTTCTATCCTGGCTTCCTTTGCTGAATTGTCCATTAAGTTTTTTGGATACCCCGCTTCTCGTGCTATTGTCACTATTAGGGCTTTTTCTTTATGATATAATTTAGGTGTATTAGCATATCTACAGTTTCTAATAAAAATGGATCTTAATGCTGCTTTTTTTTTGAACGAGTGTCTGGTTCGAGTCAAAGGGTATGAGTACAGATGGAGCAGTTGGTTTACGATATACACTTGTGTAATATATATTATTTTTCCTTTCTAATGGGATATCTAGATATGGGAGTTGATCGTTAATTTCCTGTTCACTAGTTAATTCAATATTGGGAAATACATTACTCAGAGCTTCTCTAATGTTCTCTATTTTTTTTTTGGCTATCATGTACACAGGGTGTCTCTGAATTCACGGCCCAAACGTGAGAGGATGGTAGTACACACCGAACCCACCAATATTCGTCATAGAATATGCGGCCGCAAACGCAGTGAGAAGTCGGAAATGAAGGACAGACACAGAGGTTTCCAGAGTGACATTTATTGGAGATCGTTACAACAAATGCTCAAAAGTCCGCCCATCAACGTTGATAGAGGCGGCACACGGCGGAGTGGTGATCGGCGTTCCTGCTCGTAAACACCGGGCTTGTCGCGCACATCAGCTGCTGAGAATGTTGGGGTTTGGCCGATCCAGCGCTTTTAAGCCATGCCGCCTTGTCTGCGCCCCCTACCAGCACTGGGCTGCTTTGTGGCCGCATAGTCTATGACGAATATTGGTGGGATCGGTGTATACTACCATCCTGTCACGTTTCGGCCATGAATTCAGGGACACCCTGTATATATAAGGTTGCAGTCATCAAAATACCTTTTGTCATATAATATTTCCTTTGCTATTTTCTTAATGATTTTTTCTTCTCTATATTGCGTTACAATATCGGCTAGCAAACCCGACAGTGGTGAACCCACTGGGACGCCAAGTGTTTGCTAATAAATCGTGTTATTGATTTTAAAGTAATTACATTTACTGAGAAAATATAATGTTCTAATTATTACTTGTGTTTCTGTATTGGTATAACTATTTCAACAGAGGTGCTAGGATATAATTTTCTTACATCTAGAGACGCCTTTCGTACGTATGGTGCTGGGTGCATTTGATGAATTTCAGGGATACGTTGATGGCCGGGTGTTGAGATGTATTCAGTTGGAGAGAATATTTGCCTCAAATAATGGACTGAACTAGAACCAATGGCAGCAGACTCGCAGACGGAGAAAAAAATCATCTATAAACGGAAAAAGACTTCGCAGCGCTACATAATTTATTTTAGTCCTGAAAAAGTTTTTGATTAAACGAAAAGCGTAGGAAAAGCATTGTATTATGTGTGTGTGTATTTTTAATATTTAAGTGAGTAAAAGTTTTTGCTCCCTAGAGACGAGTCGGTCTTTTTTGTGTGACATAAAAACCTGCAAACGATCTAGAAAGGACTGCCTGGAACCGGCAGCCGCGAAAAGAACGTATTCCTTACGAAACAACGAGTGCGTCCCGACGGGAGAAACCTTAGCGGAAATAAACCGGCGGCCGAATCATTGAAGTCCGCGGTACAAAAGGTATGATATACATTTGCGAAGCAAGATTTCACACTTCGGAGCTAAAGCAATTTAAAACTGAAGTGCGAACTCCGTTTAAAGAATATAGAATTTGCCTAAATCTTTCTCTCATGTTCAGAATTGTAGGTCACAAGTTAAACTGGGCAACAAATTTTCATAAAAGTCATGCCTATGAGATAAAAGTAGCCATTTCTTAAAGATTTCAAGGTGCTGAACACGAATATGACGATAAAAATGCAAATTTGGCTAAGATTTCTGAGAAATCCGCAATAGTTTCTTATACAATATAGTAGGAGTTCTCAATGTGGGGTATGCGGTAAAATTTTTGGGAGTACGCCGTGAGAGCTCAAAAGTCGCTAGATCTAGTAACAAAGTAAAAATAACCATTGTTATGTTATAACTATAGTTTTATCTATGTATACAAGGCCAGTTACATGCACATTTCCAGGGGGTACGTGAAGCATAAAAGGTTGAGGACCACTGCATAGAGTAATACGTACATATGACATGTATCTGGAAAATTCCACTTCTACTTCCGACGTCTCTTTCCCCGTCACTCAGGATCATCTCTGGCGAGCGTCCAACAGTAGTCAGTCAACATTGAAGAGGACCAGTTTCCCTGGTATCGTTTCTCCATCGTTGCAATGCCCCGATGAAAACGTTCACCGTGCTCATCACTAATCATGTCACAGTTGTTGGGAAGAAATCGAAGTAGGAATGGAGAAAGTGGATCTTTAAGGACATATTGCAGCCAAGTTTGTGATACAGAGACAAGTTGTCCTTAACCAGTTTATTGTAGTTTTCTACTCCTGATATTCACGAGGAATTTAATTGACACCAGACGAAACGTGTTCCAAGCCTTTTTATTGTCACCCTGAAACAGGTTGTCAAACATCTAGTCTCTGAACAGCTCGCGGATCAGAGGACCCACAAAAAATTCCCTCTTTGATTTTCGCTTCGCTGAGTCGAGGAAATTTGTCGGCCAAGTACTTGAAAGCTGATGCAGTCCGGTCTATGACTTTCATGAAGTTTTTCATCACACCGAGTTTGATGTGTATGGACTGTAGCAGGATTTTGTGCGTTTCAGCCACATTCTTCTTTCCGACCTTCAGAGATTTCCTCTGAGGCAAGTTTCTCTTCACGTAGCACATCTTTGCTTGGCTGTCCCATTCACATAAGAAACAGCAGTACTTCGCATATCCCAGCTGCAGACCCATCAACAGAGCCAGCACCTTGAAGGCACAACAGAGATGTCAGCCATACTTGCTGTATTGAAGACCGTTCAACAGCTGTTTTAGGTTGTCATAGGTTTCTTCATGTAGACAGCATGTCCGACCGAAATGGATGGAAGTCGATTTCCATTATGCAGCAACACCGCCTTGAGACTCAATTTCGAGGAGTCTATGAATAGTCGCCATTCTTGAAGGTCATGCTTGATTCCGGCGGCATTCATCAGGCCATCTACATCGGAGCAGAAGACAAGATCATCTTCCTTTCTGAAGTAAGACACAAACATCTCATGCCAAGTTTAAACTAAGTCACTCGGACATTTTCCTTGAGAAGATTCCATTGTTTAAGTCTTGATTCAAGTAACTCTGCTTTGGCCTTGGACAGCTCCAGATCGCAAACGAGATCGTTCATTTTTTCTTTTGTGAGAATGTGTGACGCAGATGACGCACCATTGCAGACGTATGGATTATCATTAGACACCGAAGGCTGCAGAGAACCCGACATCGGTTTGCCTCCCTCCTCATCGTCTGAATCGATGGAAAATTCTTTTGGAGTTTCGGGAATGGGAAGGCCTTCGCTGTGCAGAACTGGTCGGAGAGCAGATTGTATATTAAGGTACGCTATTGTCCACTTCTTTTCCTTGTGATGTCTCCAGAAATAGGTGGAACCATGCAGAAGTAGCAATCATTTGCGTGATTGCTTGGCTCTCTCCAAACCTTAGGAAAAACAAACGGCATTGCCACTTTTTCGCCTTTCAGCCACTTCGGAAGATTTCTTGCACACATACTGCAGCAGATGTGTGAGGCCCAAACCTTGTCCAGTTCCCGATCTTGCATCCAAAATAAAACTCATATGCCGTTTCACCATTGGAGTGATGGCCCTTTTCTGGCTTACAAACGTCACTTCCCGCAAATGTAACAAAATGTATCTGCACCATTAACACAGTTATGTGGTATCATTACTGCTGGATTAAAACTGCAAGGATCATTTGTGTTGCACTTATGAGTCAGAGGTAAATGGGATCGCTCAAACACTTTCTCACCCCGCGAGACGTCTCTTACAACTAACGACTGCGCAATCTTTTTTCCGCGATCGTAAAGCAGCGATGTCATAACTCAACTACATTGCATCAGACATTTATGCAATTGCTATGGGGGTTGTGTGTATGGAGGGCTGATGAAATATTTTGCAATCTGGAGTTTAAAATACAGCGTTGTGAAATGATTACCTATGTACTCAATGCAGACTGAGTCGTTTATTACAAGACCATCTCTGTCTCTCCTAAACAAGAGCCAATCGACAAATTTTAGTCATTTTCGTGTTCAGCCCCTCGAAATTTGTAAAGATTGGCTATTTTCATTTCAAAGCCTTTTTGTGTATTGCCCAGTGTTATTAATAATGATTATATGCGTCTTCAAATATAAGCAATTCTTCTGATTACAGGTGCATACCCAGGATTTTTTCAGGAGGTGCTAAACCTAATGTTTTTAGGATAGCCTCGAAAAACAATATTCCCAATCAAGATATTGTGTTGCCGAGAGTGATGGCGGGGGGCGAAAGGGAGAAAACTGCAATTTTTCTATAGATGCATTTCAAGCAGTTAGATCCATGTTGAAGATATAGAAGAAAATTGTTCTTTTCTTTTAATCACAAAAGGTGGTTTGCCATTGATAACAACGATATCTGTATTAATGGCGTTTTCCCTAAAAAAACGTGGCCCCAATTGAACGCTTTTAACCATTGGATATACACTGAGATGCCAGTTAGTTAATAGTTAGTGAAAAGCTACCTAGTAGCGTGTTGCGCTTCCGTTGTTTAGAACTGCCCGAATTAGTTGGAACTTACAAGAACTGGATGCTTACAAGACTTACAAGATATTGGATGCTTTGTGAAGAAATGTTGCACCATGCGGAAATGATTGTGTCGCGCAGTTGCCGCAAATTAGACGGCGGCACAATCTCGCTTCAAACAGCCCTTACCACCTCATCCCCAAGATGCTCGATAGGGTTAGATTTGGGGACTATGCAGGCCAATGAAGCAAAGAAAACTCGTCGGCATGTTCCTGGATCCATTTGGTGACGATAAGTGCCTTGTGAGCAGGTGCATCATCATGCTGAACGTGTCCATCGAAGTGAGGATAAACTGCAACCATGAAGAGATGAACTTGGTCAGCAGTGATGTTCACACTTTTTTCCTTTACTGAAACCCAAATTAAAAGATTTCCTAAAAATAGATTCAAAGAAAACAATAAAAACATTCACTATAACCAGCTGCTCAACTCAAAAGAAACTGTACATAACCGAAGTAAAAAAAAAAAAGAGATTTATTGTATTTTATCTGGACAAAATTTTTCTATAGCAAAAAATAGATTATTGTGAAAAGAGAAACACTGTAAATATGAAAAACCTTATTCATATGCCATGAAATTCGCTTTTGAATTAGAAATTTTATTTTACTATCGATGTACTATGTCAATGTCATTAATTTCTTTGTTAAATATTATAAATATCCCATTTCAGTGTCAATATTACATTCATCATATGTCAATGTCAAACAATATTAACGTCACATCAAATGAAAGAAGGCTAAACAAACTGTTGTAACAAATTATAAATGCAAATATTCTATATCCTGCAGATAAGCTTTAAGCTTTGCAGATCACCTGTAACGATTAAATTTACTTGTAATTCATTTTACAAGTATTTTGATGAAATTTGAAAAATTTGATTTTGATCAAAGAATAACAAACAAACAAAAAATACGCCTCCGTGGCATTCAGATGTCCTTCAATGGATATCAGGTGACCTAATGTGTGCCAGGAAAGCATTCCTCACAGTATCACATCACCGCCACCAGCAATTTTGTTGACACCAAACAAAATGGCTCCATGGTCTCATGTTCCTTGCTCCGAATTCTGATCCTTCGATGAGCATGATGCAAAGGGAATCTCGATTCTTCCGACCAGAATACCTTTTTCCAGTCTTCAAACAGTCCAATGTTTTAATCTCCTGCACCCACTGAAGACGCTTTCATGTTTTTCAGTGACAGCATCCGCACTTGTTTGGTGGCTGTTGCAGCCCATTCGTGACAAAGGGCCAATACATGGTACTTTTGGAGATGACCTTCTGCACACCAATGTTTAATTCTGCTGGGATTTTGCTTGCACGATTCTCGCCAGTCTTCTTTCACCACTCTGAACCACAAGCTGGTTTTGTCCACAGGATCGCCGATCATTTTGCCTTTCGCGCATTCTCAGTAAACCCTTGAAACGATTGTGAGTGAAAAGACCAAAAGGACGTCCATTCGGGAAATGTTAGAACCTGAAAGCCCAGCACTAACTCTCATGCCCCATTCAAAGTCTCTCAGGTCGTTCGTTTTGCCCATTCTGACAGTCAATCCAACTCTAACTGATAATCGAAGAGCTGGTTTGCCTGATTTATACTGCACATCGCGGTCACGTGACGTATTACGTGTTGGAATAAACCATTTATATGACGAAGGGTATAATCTCAGTGTATAATATAGACTAAATGCGATGCGTTTTCCATTAACTGTTCCTCGAAGAGTACAGTCGCTCAAAAAAATATCCGAACACTATGGTTGATTACAGAATTCAGAAAAAATATCTGGCAACGATTTGTTTAGAAATTAGTGATCTGGCAACTTCGTGTCACGTGACACGAAATTGCCAGATCACTAATTTCTAAACAAATCGTTGTCAGATATTTTTTCTGAATTCTGTAATCAACCATAGTGTTCGGATATTTTTTTGAGCGACTGTACAGACCAAAAGACATAAAATCAGGAAGGCGCATATCCATGATTTTCTTCAGAAGGGGAGGGCGCTGAATCTAGGTTAATCTTAGGGGGGTGGGTGCTTAAAATATTTTTCTTTCAATAATCTTGATAAAATCCTTGGCACACCACAGGAAGTAGCGGGGGGGGGGGGGGGGGCTGGGATGGCTCGATCGGTAGCACACTAGGCTCATTATTGTCACTCCCAGGTTCGAGTCCCACCTGGGGCAACATTGAGATTTATCTCCGCAAAATTCTCTGCCCTGCCCTCGGTAGTAGGAGCAAGCACGTTACCAGTATTTAGTTCGGGGGTGGGGGGGAGGTCAGAGAATTCAGTTTCGTAGAGGCTCCGAGAATTTGTTTCAGGGGGAGAGAGTTTGAGAATAAGTCATGGGTAGGGTTTCCTAATTGCTAAGAAAAATATTCCATCGAACATGAAAGATTAAAATGATAGTTACCTTTTTTAATCTACTTTTCGTGTCGAGCATAAAATATGGGGCTGAAATAAAATTGTACAAAAACAAAACTGTTTTGGATTTCAAAATAGATGCACAGGTTTGAGATTTAGTATAAGACGATAGGAATTTCAGGGAGGTCCGAACCCCCACCCTCCTCTTGGTACATCCCTGGGTAGGGACGCCGATAGAATTGGAAAGGTTTCCGTCCTTCGAACGGGAAATTAAGGCATGGCCCCGTGTGCGGGAGGGCCCATACCCTGTGCACGTTAAAGAACACATTAGATGGCCTTGACGGGAGGCTGTCATCTATCTCCTAATGGCTATGCAATGCCCCCAACCTTCTCGGGGTCCTTGTGACCTAGCCATTTAGCCCATTGTGTGCAAAATAAATGCCGCTGAGAAATGAAACAACCCAACCATCATAAAGTAGCGTGGTAAAAACATTTCTGTTGGGGGGGGGGGGGGAATATATAAACATTCGAAGCAGTTTACGTAGAAGAAACTTTCTCTCTTCTTTTACTCAAAAAGGCACTTTGCCTTGTTAAAAAGTAATATTATTTTGTGCTAGTCTCGCCGAAAAACAAAATTCCATTGTTTGCTAATTAGTATCTAATTTCATGTTTATTGTTTTGCTTGGCTGCAGATTAAAAATAAGAGATGAGCCATTCCCCATTTTCTATACTCTGACAAACTAAACTGCTTTAGTATCTATTCACTCAATTTCAGTTAACATGCGGTTTTCTAAAACCCTTAACCGGCACTTGTTAATAGTTTCATCATTTTCCAATTTCGGGCTTTCAAAGATTGAAATGGGATGTCTTAGCATTCTAAGCGTCACCCCCTGAATATGCGCTTGAGGTCGAGTATTGGCGGAGGCGTTGAAACTCTTATCTGGTTACGTTAGCATGATTGGCGTTTTCTATCGGTACATTATCCAGTTCCCGACTGATACGAATTCTGCCAACACGATTTCACTTTTCTCTATGATTGTTTATATCTTTGCATTTATCATATGAGAAGTCATCTTGGATGTTCTTCTTGTCTCACTTAATCTGACTTATCCTTGTTCAGAATTTTAGCACTTCGAAGACCATATTTCGCATCTTCCTTCACAAATTAATGTGTAATATACACTACAGAAAATAAAAAAATGCAGCATTTGCAAGAAGTTATGCAAATGTAACGAAATTTAGAAAGGCGGTAGTATTATGAAAATGCACAGAAATGATTAGGTTTGCAGGATGATCGAAACGATCGGACAGGCGCGAGCTGACGTCACAGGTGCAGAGCAGTCAAACACAGATAAAGGCAACCAAACCTCCCTGGTTGATAAAACGTTGTGGAAATTGTTCTAAACCGCTAAAGATGCACTTACGCAGATGTCGACAGCCGTTCCAACAACAGACTTTGAGCGTGGAAGAATCATCGACCTTAGAGAAGCTGACATACAGAGATATCCTACAGAGATGTGGCCAACCTTGTTGGCAGCAATCCCAGCACCATCGTACACATACGGCGTCAGTGGTTCAACAAGGATCCAGCACATGCCGACAAGGATCAGGAAGACGACGTATGACCACGGAGCGATAGGGCCACCATTTGCGACGCATGGCATTGCATGACAGATTCGTGACTACAACACAACTGCAAAGGGACTGGCAATAGGTAACACATCGAATACCTACCATGCAGACAGTAAACAACAGGCTTTTACAGTTTTCATTGCGAGCATGTCCGGCACTGTATTTGCCCCTCACATTTGTCCACATACAAGCACTTCTTCAGTGGTGTCATCTCAGACAGAACTGGAACGAAACAAGAGTGGAGTTCCGTGGTGTTTAGTGACGAATATCGTTTTCGTCTTGGTCAGCACGACGGTAGACAACGTGTTTGCTGTCCAGGGGGAAAGGAATGCCACCCAGATGTCTGCGACATCGCCACACAACTCCATCACCTGGTATCTTGGTGTGAGGTGTCATTAGTCAAACATCTCGATCAGAATTGGTCATTATAAGGGAATCTCTAACTGCCCAAAGATGTGTTACCAACATTTGCAGCCAGTGGCTGCCCCATTTGTTCAGCAGCATGGAATCTTTTACCAGAAAGATAACGCCCATCCCCACATAGCCCACATTAGTCTGCAGTATCTACACGAGCAAAACGTTCATGTACTACTATGGCCAGCACGCTCGCCGGACCTTTCACCTATTGAACACGTCTGGGATGATATGGGCCGACAACTCCGACAACTCTTAAGAGGTGCGCCAAACACTGTCGCTGAAATGGACAGCGACTTCGCGCTATTTGGCGTTCTATCCCTCAGTAGGACATTGCAGAGTTGTACGATAGCCTTCCCTGCCGTGTTCATGAATGCACTTGCTGTGCGAGGCGGTTCAACATCATACTAATTATACCACTTTACCAGGTAGGAAAGTGGGAATTTTCTATATTTTTTTTTCATAATGTAATCAATCGCACATCACAGTGTATGCTAATGACTGCCTGCATTTCAACAAAATTGCATTAATCCTTCCAGGTGTTGCAATTTTTTTCCTGTAGTATGGCCGAGTGGTTAGCACGCTTGGCTACTGATCTAAGGGACCTGGGTTCGAGCCCCGGATTAGGCATGGATGTGTGTGTCGTTTTTCTGCTGAGGTCCTGCCATCCTCTCAGATCTCCTACTGTGGCATATAAACTGACAGGCTCCTATCAGACCTCTGTGGCAAGCAGCTGCTTGAGGGGGTATTTATTTTATTTTATTTTATTTATTTATATTTTTAAACAATAAAGAAATTTCAATTTTCGCTGACCGATGACAATGTATGCATCCCAATTCGTCCCAACTTATTAAAGATTATAACTTGTCACATATAGAGTAGAAACACTTTTGTAAACATACGGTTGATCCTAGAGTAATGAAGATGACTCTCTAGGCATACCATATATTGAAATGAAATAACATTTAGCCTTTTTTTCTCGTTTAAAAAAACAAACAAGATAATAGTTTCATTTTGTCGTCTGTCTGTAGACATCGAAATGTTTTGTTTTTAGAGGTAAATTAAAAATTCTTTTTGTATTCGACTGGTACTGATGAAATATTACGATTTGAGCTTTCCGAATCTCGCAAAAAGAATGCCGAAATGCACTTTCCGAAATCTCCAAAAGCTATAATTACGCACCCTAACGGTGGAAAAAGTCGAAAATTCCGAAATTTCAAACGAATATTGGAAAGTATGTATTTATGTTGGAAATTTGAAATTGTTGGTGGTGGAATGTGAAGATCACGAAGTTTCCATTGGCAGCAATGAGTTGACACCTTACGCCCCCTGGTGGATGGGAAACGCAATTGTTTTGTTTCAAGAGATAACTAAAAAACTGTCTTTTAGTTGGATTGGTACTAATTAAATATTATAATTCGCATTTTTCAAAGAGGTAGTTTTGATTAATATCGTTAGCGACAGGGCCGGACTTAGGCATAAGCTAACTAAGCTGCAACTTAGGGCCTCACGATTATGAGGGGCCTCAAAAAAGTGAGTTGGAATTCACTATGTCACGAATTTTTAAAAAAATAATAGATTATCAAAACACTGTTCATCACTGTATGCCTTTCTAGTATAATATTTTCACCACATCAAATTCGTGTTTATTTTTTAAATGTTCCCTTCAATCAAAGTAATATATATATTTCGACTTTCCAATTTTTGGGGACTTTTAAACTTACCAAAGCTTCAAATTTGCCGTAGCTTAGGGTCTCAGAAGGTCAAAGTCCGGTTCTGGTTAGAGATCACTAAATATGAAAACGGCGAAATTTTTAACGAATATTGCAAGTGATCGATTTATTATAGAAATTTGAAATTTCGATGAGAGAATGTCAAGAGATATTCCACTGAGAGCAACAATCTACTGACATTTATCAGAGGGGTGTAAAAAAAGAAACTATTTAAATTTAAAAAATAAAATAGAAATAATTTGTATGCTTTATAAGTACTAATAAATAATCGCTATTTACCTTTTCCCAATCATCCAGTATCTCAAATTAAAACTTTTAAGGAATGAAAAAGTAGATAAACGAAAAACTTAATTTTCTTTGAAACGAGATTCCTATGTTCGCCAGAGGCGATAAACGTTCTTTTAGTTTTTTCCGCCTTTATCATTGTTTCTTTCCTGTAAAAATATTTGCATATATTAAATATATATAAACGACTAAAATCACCAAGCATTAACCAAAGTATAGTGAAAATAAAGGAATAAAGTTAAAAATATATCAATATGAATTCGAGTTAAGATTCTGGAATGTATCCTTTCCCATTTATATAATTTCTAATGAGAAATTAGTGTCCGACTAACGCGATTCACGAAGCTATCGCGTTAGAGGAAATATTAAACTTAACGTTTTATTCTTTTGGGTAAAAAGAAAGCAAAGTAGACAGCAGCACTTGAGTAGTTGCAGAAACGAGAGAGCTTTCATTTTTATGAGGAGTCTTTCAAAGAGTTATAATTCAATGGACAGCATTACAGATATATAGTGTGATATACGTTTAAGGGATTAGTTGGAAACGATCATAATAAGTTGGATTGTTTTATTTCTGAGTGGTACTTTTTTTGTACACAATGGGCAAAATGGCCAGGTCACAAGGACTCCGAGAGCTCAGAGAAGGTCGTGGGGGAAGGGACCCACTGGATGACTGTTAGGAGACAGATGGTAACCTCCCGCCAAGGCTATCCAGGGTGTTCTTTAACGTGCACAGGTAGCCACAGATTATACAAAAATTGAGAGTTGTATCAAAACAAAAATTGAGAGTTGTATCAGGTGCAAAAATTGATTGTTGACAAAAAATGAGACATTGACAAAAATTGAGAGTTGTATCAGATGCAAAATATTTTGTTGGGGAGGAGGGAAGAGAATGATGAGCTAGGATTGAGTTATAAAATGCATCTAAATTTGCATCATAAAATGCATCTAAATTTTCTAATTTTCTCCCGCACACGGGGCAAAGGCTTTACTTCTTATCCGACGGACGGACGGCCTTTTCAAGCCCATAGGTGTCTCCTACTGATCGAGGGGAGGGCGAGGAGTTTTGCGTAGATAAATATCAATACTGGCCCAGTTGACACTCGAATCTGAAAACTGCAGACCCGCTCTAATCATAAGAATCTTTAACTTGTTATTGTTAATCTGACTTACAAAGCACTGAAAGTTGTTAATTAGAATAATGATGACAAAAATTGAGAGTTATATCAGGTGCAAAATATTTTGTTGGGGAGGAAGGAAGAGAATGATGAGGAAAGGATTGAGTTATAAAATGAAAGAGTTGCAGAAGGAGATATGGCTCTAGAAAAGATTTTGTCATAACAAAGTGGGTTGAATATTTTAAATATGTCTGAATAATGTATAATAATCCACTACAGTAAAACTGTTTCCATTCCGTTTCACTGGTCTTTAAAACATTTCTTGAAAAATGCGTGAAATTGCACAGGTTTAAAACATTTTTTGCCTCCATTACCCTTACTAGCATTCTGAAGGGGGATAGTCCCTTTGTCCCTTCCCCCCACATCCAACCTTGGTGGTGTCCATTATACATATAGGCATCTGCGCTTCAAGTATAGTAGGTAATACTACTCATTAAATTAACAAAGAGATGTACAGAGTTTTCGAAGCAATTTCATTTTCGCATCTTTTTTTTTGCAAGTTTTACTCTCGTAGAGATTTTTTTTTGCACAATTTTTTTTCTTAACCGGTAAATTTAGTTCAGCATCTGTGAGCTGAACCTATGTATGAGCAGGTCTTTCAAATAATTCAAATAAATATTTAGAACTTTATTATTTCTAATCAATTCATATTTTTGTGAGTTTTTATTCTTTGGGTGAGGGGTTCAGGAGCCTAGGTGAAAATGAAATACTTGAATGTTTCTCGCGATATTTTGCGACACATACAATAATACTTGTGGGTGGATATGACTTTTGCTCCATTCCTTCGGAACATTGTAATTAGAATCATACAAGGCTGCATTTTGTTTCATTTTCTCTTTATTTTACGATCGATTATACTATATACATTATAATTTTACAAGAGAGAGACCTTGATACTTATGCGATCTGAATACATTTACGAGAACCCTTTCATTAGAGCTGTTGAAGTTACTGGTAATAGTATATGTTTGATGATAAATACAAAGAAACCTAATGTTGAAAATTGCTTAAGGATATGATCTGTCAGGTCTTTTGAATGGAGCGTCTTGGAGAAAGTTGCTCTGTTTAATTGTTTTGGGAGTTACGACATGAGGCAAAGTGTGGAACAGACATTTCTGTGAAAACTTAAAATAATCTCTGGAGAGTATTCAAAATTAGGCTGATTCAATTAATTTCTAAACTTTTTAGACTATATAAAACCTCTCAAAATTTTCATATGGTAAGAAAACTTGAATCCTTTGAGAGAAAGATAGGAAGAAGCTTGATGGTTTTGATCCGAGATGCTTATGAAGCAGAGATGCGATAGGTAATAGAGTTTGTTTACCTTATATTGGGGTTAGACGAAAGTGAAAGCATCATTAATCACTTTTAACAACTTTTTTTTTTCAGAGAGAGCGAGAAAGAGATTGAGTTGGTTTGGCCAGATTGTCCACTTCCAGAACTGTACATCAGCAATTAGAGTTTTAGACGATGTGTCTAAGAGCTGAAAGAAAAGGGTCAGACCTGATTTGGCAACGTCAAACCAAATCTGGATTATAAATGATAAGTTGACTTCAAATGCAGTAACGTTGCTCAGGATATATACGGCTATTCGTGGAATTCAACTGCATTATCTGGTTCCCCCTCTATAGCCTATTTGTTTGACAATTGTGTGTATGTATTAAAATTATATACTGAAGACAAAAAAATTTCGAATTCCTTTGCAGCCCTGCCCTCCATCGTTCTACGTCTGTTCCTTCCGTTCTTCCTTTGTCTATCTCATACAGATCTTTGGTAGCACCATGGGAGGACCCCAGGCTAAGGTAAGCAAATTTTCCGTTATTTTAAAGTAACAACGTATTTAAAATATAGGTTGATAGAAAGTTTATTAAATTAAAATGCAGTATGCATGCATTGCATTTTTATTAATTGTAAACATAAATCAAAACAGCAAAAAATTTCCCCTTAGCTCAAATGTTAAATTAGTCGAATCATTCAAGAAACTCGGTGACAATAGTGGGAAAAGGAACTGAGAAAATATAAGGTTTAGCAATAATAATTAAATCTTACTCTTCTGATTAACGGAATAATTTAACTTTATAAATAATGCAGAAATAGTATTATTATTTATTGGAAATAATTATATTACTGAATTATTTCATCATTAAGAATAAATTAAACAGTTTTTAGCAACGTTTGAAGCCCTAGCTTAGCAAATCCGTCTTTCAAAACAAAAAAAAATGACATTTAAATGGAAAAGTTTTTAAATTAAGATTTAAAAGTGTTTGATTACAAATTAGAAATAAAATACCTTTTCAACAGTTTTAATGATGTCTACTATGTTTCAGGGACAGAGGCCTGTATTCCAATTCGACGAATCCCTCTCCTCGATCTGTGCGAAGTGCAGGTGCTCTGCCAGCACGGAGGTATCCCTTGCATCACCGATCAGGATCTGTCGATAGCACAGGCAGCTATGATTACAGAAAACGAAAGTAAGCAACAGTTCTTTCTCTTTAGGCAGTTGCCACTTAAAATTTTTTTATGTTTTAAACGCAAACATGCAAAACTTAGTCTAACATCCTTTCTCTAGTCTAACATTACATGTAGTTAAACTAATTTCCAGAAGATAAAGAACAAAATAAATTATTTTTAAATAATTTTATATATTTTTTATGAAACATGGATTATTGTTATTAACAAAGTCAACACAACTTCTAAATTAAAATTAAACTATTTATTATTGAATATTAGAAGAAATAAGTGAGATAACTCTATATAATTTAAAAATGAAATAAAATTGTTGAAAATATTGATTCTTGTTTAGATCTCATAATTTACAATGCTGTTCAGTACAAGGAAATGCAAAAGTTTGCTAATTGACCAAAGCCATAATCAATCCAGAGGGTTCTTAGACAACATTGTAGGAATTAATATTCTTAAAATATTTTAAATTTACTTGGTGGAATTTTAATCAGAAGAAAATGCCATAATGATGATGTCGTTTTGAAGATAGTGGACATCAGACACACGCACATATGCAGAAACACACTCACATACACACAAACACACTCACATACACACAAACATACACACACACATACACGTCTCCTTTTATTATTGTAGATTATGATTTAAAAAATGAACGAATAATGTTAAAATCGAAATTTGGTTGACCTCTCTAACTGTTTTTATTGATATTTTTTTCCATTAAAAATATTTGAAAATTTAGAGATCCTAAAGTGAGTTTCCACTGAAACGGCTATTTCGGTAAAGTGAAACTCAGAAATGAGAGGAATTTTCAAATCCGGATTCATATCTGAATTCTGTCAGGATCTGGCAACCGAGCCCTGCTTCAGGCTGCAACCTGGGTAAAGAACAACATGAAACATGTTGTAAATCTGCCTGAATGGTCGAGCATGGCCCCGAGTGATTGTTTATGGCTATGACACCTCATAAAGGCATTCTTCTGTATAAATGGGTTGAGTGTAGCCAGGGGAAGGCGGCTGACCTTGTGGGGGGAAGGTGCAGAGTGACCTGATCCGAAGGTCAAACGATTACCTGGGGCAGTGGAAAATAAGAAAGAGGGAGATTGACGACTGACTCGGGTGAAGATGGACGTAGTTCAGAGGCTGGGGAGTAGACAAATTTTGTGGAATTCTGTGGGATGTATGCCTTGTGATTTATCTGTGGGCCGACGTCTGTGAACTGAAAGTGTGATGTGGACTGAATTGTCCCGTGCGCTACACTGCTAGCAGGTGTTTAAAATAAGGGCGCAACACCCACTGGCTACCTCCCCATACCTTGTCTTAAAAAAGAGATGTTGTTTTATGATATCTGGCTGTTGAGTATTAATCAACGAAAGCAGATATAGAATATAGTCTGCACGAACCAAGAATACACTCAATAAAGCGAGGGGGCACGTCATCATCATCTTCATCATCCTCCAGCAGCCATGGGCTATAGAGGTTCAACCAGACCATGCAGTTTAATTCTCCAAGCATATCTGTCCTGAGCTACATCTGCTGCAATCGGCCACTGCACACCAATTCTAACAAGGTCCTGTTAGACATTGTTAGACAAATGTTGCAACCATTCAGATTAACTGAATCACAGCCTGCCTGACCAATTTTCATCACTTTAGTTTTCTCTCTGTTTATAACCAAACCTACTCTACTACCAGTCTCGTCAACAGCTCGAATGAAAGAGTTCATCTCATCAACATCATTTGCCAAAAGGGCTAAATCGTCAGTATAATCTAAATCAGAAATTTTCGTATCTCCAGCCCAATTAAGGCCAAAATCTTTCCCTTGAAGTGAATTTCACATAACATAATCAATAACCAAACTAAAGACAAAAGGAGACAAAATGCACCCTTGTCGAACACCAGAAGTAATGCTAAACCAATTGCTACAAGCCTTACCAACTCTCACACACGACTCGACTCGGTGTTTTTATTAACAAAGTCAACACAACTTCTAAATTAAAATTAAACTATTTATTATTGAATATTAGAAGAAATAATGCTTTCATTATGTTAACTAACTTGTCTGGTATATCATATGATCTCAAAATCAACCATAAATTATGACGATCGACAGAGTCGAAAACCTTTTTGAAATCAACAAAGCTAGCAACCAAGGTTTCTGAAACTCTAAACATTTCTCAAGAATCTGCCTAAGTGAAAATATCTGATCCACACATCCCCTACCACTTCTGAATCCACATTGTTCTTCATGCAATTGCCTGTCAACCAGATTCTTAATTTTAATTAAGCACAATCATGCAAAGAACTTTATCTGGAAGAGAGAGTAGGCTAATACCCCTATAGTTATCACAAGAACTGCGATCACCTTTTGTGAAAATAGGGATAATAATAGCTCTGGTAAAATCTTTAAGAAATTTGTCTTTATCATAAAAGATATTCAAAATTTCAGTCATCCAAGTGGTAACCGAAACATTCCCAGCACTAAGCATTTCTGTAGTAATTTCGTCTTCCCCTGAGGATTTATTAAGCTTAAGTTTAGAAATAGCCAAAATAACTTCAGATTGTGTTATAGGGCTAACATTAAAACCACCAATGCATCTATAATCATTGCAAACAATGGGAGTAGAACTAACCACGTTGTTTAGAACATCACTGAAATGCTCAGCTCACCTAGCCATGAGAGAAAGCTCCCCTTCTATAACCTTACTTTGTTTATCCTGCAATTCTTGTATGCCTGTCCGTTTTCTACCACATAAAACATTAACTATCTGGTACAGCTCTCTGCTGTTGTGCTGCCTAACTTCATCCTCAGCTTTGTCAGCCAAGCCATCAAGCCAAAGATTCTTATCAGTAGCTAACTGATCCTTTACACGTTTATTAAGCTCTCTGTAATCCTTTCTATTAGGACCAGTAGGGTATTTATTAAGGACATTCCTGCAGTTCCATCTTTCTGAAATAAGCTCAAGTGCCTTATCACTCAAATAATTCTGTCTGTTCTGCTCCTTTTTTCCTAAAAGAGTACTGTTAGTTTCCAAAAAAGCCTGTTTAAAACGGCCCCATTCTTCCTCCTCATCTTCAGTAGTAAGCAAACCATGACTGTCATAATTACTAAGTAACCTATCATGGTAAGCTGTAGCCATAACTAGGTCTTTCAGAGCTTCGGTATTAAAGGTAAATTTTTTAACTTTAGCACAACACTTTTTAAGTTTAAGTTGCAAGACACTTTTAACAAGGTAATGATCAGATCCAATTTCAGCTCCTCTATATGCCCTGGTATTCCTAACAGAACTAGCCCATTTGCTGTTAATTAATATATAATCAATCATATTCTTATGCAGCCCATCAAGTGAAACCATGTGTACTTATGTATGTCGCTGTGTTTGTAATAAGTGTTAGTTATTCTGAATCCATTGAGTTTACTTACCTGTAGGAGACGTTGCCCATTGCCATTGCAGCTACCAATACCAAAAGTGCCTATCACCCCTCCCCAAAGGTCAGAGTCAGTACCAACTTTGGCATTGAAGTCACCAAGAACAAGGGTAATATCTCCTTTCGTGACAGAATTAAAAATATCCTGAAGTTGTCCGTAAAACGTATCCTTCTCATCCTCATCGGCATCTTCAGTGGGGGTATAACAGCAGATAACATTCAAGTCTTTAACGCTTGTCTGAAATTTTGCTGTAAGAAACCTTTCATTAATGAACTCATATCCTAGAAGAGCATCACTGGCATGTCTACTGAGCAGCAGACCCACGCCTTGGTGATGCTTTCAATCCTCCCTCCCTGTAAAGAGAAATTTAAAGTTATTTTTAAGTATCTCACTTTTACCTGTCCATCTGCTCACTTAGGACTGGCAATCCAGAAGCAAACAGAAAACATAGTAGCAGGTTCTCCCTCAACAGAGGCCCACCAATGCAGCAAGTCCAGGATCCATAATCAATCTCAAATCCATAAACTAGTCCAGTCTAGTAGGTATAAATGGTCAGCACCAGGACCCTGTGAAGTTTACCACTCCTCAGCAGGGTTGAAAAAAAATAAAAAAAGTGTCCATAGATGACCAGATCAGTAGGCCATACTGAACTGGCAGCCCTCCCCTTCCGTTCCCTTCCAAAAGAGAATATCTCTTTTGAAAGGTACTAACGGCCTGCACCACGAGAAGGCGGGGTTGGATATTAGGTGCCTGGCCGGTTCTGTGCATCATCACTAGGGATTGGTACACAGCTCTCCTTCCAGTTTATGCTTAGCTACCATTTACAGAAAAAAACGTAAAAACGTTTAAAAAACCTTATAAAATCTTACAAATTGAAAGTCAAATAGGGGTCGGAGTGACCAGATAGAAATCAAGAAGTGCCGAAGGCGCCGACTGATTTCTAGTTTCTATATAAATCTGCATGAATCGGAAGAAAATATATTTATTATTATAGCGAACCAAAACTCTATAACTAAATTTCTGACAAGACGGGAAGATGTCGATGCTTAAGATGAACCGAGACAGCATTCCGGTTTGTTTCAAGCCCTACTTTTATGCTAAAAAAATAGATATTACTGAAGGGAAATTTGAGCCAGATTCAGGGGCGTTCTTCGACCTGGATTACTCCTTGGTGCGAATACTCAGAGCTCTACCATTTCGGCATCATAGAGTTTAGAATAATCCCCTGTCAGTCAGACGTTAGTCACTCACAATCGTCTATATATACACCGAATTGCCAAGACATTATGACCGTCATCGTGTCGTGCGGAGCGAGGAAAGTATCATGCACACAGACATGTTCCTTGAGGCAACATGTGACCAGAAGCTCCAGGTGCACGAGTGACCGACAGGTCTCAGAAGCAAATTTTCTTTCCTGTCCCGCAGTCAGTCATATCAGAAAGTTTGACAAGCACTGATGAGGAACGTAAAATAAATGAAGAGTTAGGAGAAAAATTGAGTTTCTTGGGTGTTGTTACTGATCTCATTCTTCTATTCAAGAGACAATGGACTCCATACATACACACATGCATAAACTTCAATCACTTCTGGGCTATGGAGGTCCAATCAGACTGTGAAATTTAGTTCACCATACGAGTATACGTCTTCCTGAGCTACAGCTCAGGAAGACGTATACTCGTATGTTCATTCTAACCTCATTCTAACCAAGTTCATTTTCTAGGGCTCATTCTAACCAAGTTCATTTTCTAGGGTTCATTCTAACCAAGTTCTGTTTCACATGTCCACATATTGCATCAATGTATTCAAGTCTTGTCAAAATTCTGTTTTTCTATTAACTGTTGGTTGAGAACTGATTTAGGTACAATTTAAGTATCATGTTGAAATGCATCTAAATAGTGTCTTTTATTATTTAGCTAGAAAGAGAAACTAATAATGACACTTTTAACTATTTCATAGATACCATTTTATCTGTCGTATTGTATTTAATACAGATCAGTATTTTAATGAATTGATATTAATAATATACTATTAATCAAGCTGATGGTCTTCTGGATTTTTCTCTTTGTAATTTAGGCATCATCAGAGCAGGAAATTTTCAGATAATGAAAGTGAAATGTCTAAGTCATCTAGGTGTTCAAGATCATCACGATCATCTCGCAATGCTCAAGGTCACAGAAGGCACGGGTACGTCAATAACGTAATATATGTAAAATAATAACTCTAGTATTTTTCTACGAAGAAATTTCTATCTGAATGTCTTAGATCCATTGCTCGCAGAGAGTCAGTTTACCGCCTCTTTCGCAATTCAGTAAACAGTGATTCTAAGGCGTTCAGTAGTTGTGTAACATTTTAATATTCATATTGGCTTGGATCAAGGGTCGGCTTAGTCGGTAGCGCGCCAATTTCGTAATCTATCCCTCCCATGTTCACATCTCACCTGTGACAGCGTTGATATTTGCGATACAGCGATTGAAAAGTCGCCGATAATCGGATGGGACATAGAGCCATTGCCACCATGTGCTGGAGAGCGCACACTGTGCACGTTAAAGAACGCACTGAATGGCATTCACAGAAGGCTTCCATCTATCTCCTAACAGATTCCAGTGGGTCATCTTACTCCAACCTTCTCTTAACCTTTGGAGTCCTTGTTACCTGACTATTTAGCGCGTTTTGAGCAAAAAAAATCCTCTCACAGTTTAAACAACCCATACTGACTTATATATGAAGTGGGCTGATCAGCATATTGGTTGTTTCATCCTATTGACCTTTATCAGACATTTGAGCAGCTATGGTCACTAAAAAGTTAAAGCCTAGCAAATGTATAAACTAAAAAATACTTCTCACTGCATTATGTAAACCTAGTAGATGGTAAAGTAAACCCAGACAATTATACCAACACGATTTTGGTTGAACATATTTTTTAAAGTAAGGCTGGTTTCCGACTAACACGACTGGGCATTCGCTTTAACACGATTTCACCACTACTTCTCTACGATAGTTTATATTATTTTATTTACCACATAAGAAGACACCTTGGATACTATCCTTGTCTCACCTATTAGACCTATCCTTGCTCACAATTTCATAAAGAAAGGAAATATAAAAAATCCCTCAGGAAAACGGCTTGCAACAGAGCTCTGACAGTTTATACGCCATAGAGAGGTTTGAGAGGAAGGCGGAGACCTCAGCAGAAAATCCCCACAGGACGGCTCACAATATCAGCACTTGCAAAAAAGATTTCTCACATTTGCCGATGCAAATTAGTGTGTCTAAACAGCTATAACATGAAATATATTTGTAAACAGCAAAACTTTCACTGTCGTTGACGGATGGCAAAGTAATATACAAATTTGCCATGATTTATTAAAGATTATAAGTGTCACGGTGCAGAGTAGAAATGCTCGTAAGCACACAATTAGTCGTCTTCATTAGTCGACAATAATTTTTCCAGCGATTCGATGCTTTCGTTTTCTCGTTCCAACGTCCTTGCAGCTTCTTTCTCCTGCTGCTTACCTGAGGAGGCACGTGCCACACTGGTGCGGCATTCCACTTCAGCTAATCCGAGCATTCTAGCATCCCCGGATCTGGAGAGAAGAAAAATGCAACAGCATGGCCGGCAAAGCTGAGAACTTTGTGCGAAAGGAACGTGAAAGGCACGAGTTGACTCTTCGCATCCCTCATAGCCTTAGGAGAGTGAGTTCTGCCTTTTTTTTTTTCGTTTGGTCCCTTTGCTCTTTTAATTGAAAGCTTTATGCCACACTTGGCCTGAGGCCACTATCCCCATATTAGCCTTTGTGAGTTGTCACTGCCCGCATTAGCAATGCTAAGTCACTTATGAAAAATAAAGTTCTTGACCTGGAAAGCTTTGAAGAGTACTGTCGCTCAAAAATGTATCCGAACACTACGGTTAATTACAAAATTCAGAAAAAATATCTGGCAACGATTTTTTTAGAAATTAGAGATCTGGCAACCTTCGTGTCATGTGATTACAGAATTCAGCAAAAATATCTGGAGCGTGTACAGCAACTGTACACGCTCCAGATAGAAATTAGTGATCTGGCAACCTTCGTGATACGAAGGTTGCCAGATCACTAATTTCTAAAAAAATCGTTGCCAGATATTTTTTCTGAATTCTGTAATCAACCATAGTGTTCGGATACTTTTTTGAGCGACTGTACACTCTTTTCACGAATATAATTTCTTGTTTGAGCCCTAAAAGGAAGTGAGTGGAAATACTCCTTCACCGAAGAGAATTCAGCCACCAAAAGATCCTGATTGCGACTGCAGACTTTCCCTCAAAGGAATTCTGACTGCCCACCTGTGATTTACACAATGCCTTCTTTCACCTTGCCCTCATTTTTCATAATTTGCCCTGAAATCTGTCCTCTTCGCAACCAGCTAGAGTTGGGCACGACCAGGGAGTGAGCAAGGGGGCCATGGCCTCCACTTTCAGAGGGCGACGAAGGGTAAAAGAGGCAAAAAATTATTAAACTTGTTTATGCTTCATTCATGTTTCAAGAAAGTTCTTGAAAAGCCGTGAAACGGAGGAAGAAATGTTTTACTGCACTGGAAATCAAGTGTCTTGCCTTCCATCCCCCCCCCCCACCTTTATTTTAGATCCGGACCTAGGCACGACAATAGTATTCTGATGTTCCCAGAATCGATTCTCAGCTGTGCCACTTCTGAGATTTATTTCCTCTAACCCACAGCCACCCCTTGGTGAGAAAAGGGACACCGTTGGATTTGGAAATACCACAGTCCGTCGGATGAGACGTTTAGTCGTGATTCCTTGCTCATGGGGACCTGATCCTCTGTGCGTTGAAGGACATGCTTAACGGAGATTTCCGTCTGTCTGGTAAAAATTGCCCAGTCGCTGCCCTTCCTCTACTCAACTCTTCGCCCTTAAGAGTCCACCTGGCCATTTGGCCCGTTTGTCTACAAGACTGCCGCTCAGAGGTAAAACAACCCAACCGTAGCAAATTCAGAATTTATTTATTATTTATAATGCTAAAGTAAATTTTAACCGCTAATTTTGTGAAATAAGAAATTATTGGTATTAAAATCTTTATTTTAGAATTGTACGAAATGAAACATTTCGACTCTACCAAATTTGCCATCACATGTTTTGAAATAGTTGTCATACGACATTTGGTTTCATCCAAATATTTAATGCCAATTCAGCTATCATTTTTCCCGGTGAACAGCACTAGCATATAATGAAGAAAATTCCGAAGGCTTATTCTACCCATCTGGATCACTTTCATAACCTTTCCAACTATAATACTTTGCGAGTTTTTTGTTCTTTATTTTCGGGAGAGATTTTTTTTTTATGGAGTAATTAGATGTACAAAGGTAGGTAACTATTATCTGTGCGTCTAAATTATATCTCCTTTACCTATTGCAATTGGCTATTACTTTCGGTGAATGTACTCCTGCATGCAAGATTTCGTATCCACAAATGTTTAGTCTCTAAGAGCCACTTGGAAAACAAATTATATTCTTAAAGAGCTACAGGAGAAATTATCTACTTAAAAAACAAAAACATAAATTTCTAATGAAAAACAAATCGGGAAAAAACTGATCTATTTAAGGAATCAAAAATAAAACCTGACTTTTAAAACATGCATTTTTAACAAGTACTGTGAGTTGGCAAATCACTTAGTTATGCACCTAAAATGTTTGGCCAAACAATTCGGAAAAATGGACCAGATTCAGTATATCAATGATTTGTTTTTATGAGCCACAAATTCTTTTGCAATGTGCCTCAGATTTCCCAGACCTGGTCTAAAGAATCAAACTTCGCTGCCAGAATCAGAGTTGTTATATTATTACAGATAGCGATAAGTTATTTTATTAAATTATTTCGTGGAACAAATTGCTATACTGAAAAAAAAATACATTTTTTGAGAAAGAATATAAATATTGAATCGAGATGTTCACGTGCAACAATTTAAAGCGTGGTTATTGTATTACGACAGACGGCATATGCTGGGAAATGCGTCATGTTTATAATCGAACACAAATAGAACACAAATGCTGGTCTCATATAATGGCCACGCGTTCAAAAAGTGTATTAGTTTGAAAAACGTTTTTCAAGAAAAAAAGTTGTTTAGTGCCTTTGCTTTTGTGCGCGCTTAGATTCCCGTTGTTTGTTTATTAGTTCCTTTGTGTGGAGAATCGGAGCGTCTTCGGTTGTTTAAGGGAATCATCATCATCATCCTCAAGCAGCCATGGGCTACGGAGGTCCAACCAGACCACGCAGTTTAATTCTCCAAGCATATCTGTCCTGAGCTACATCTGCTGCATCCGGCCACTGCACACCAATTCTAACAAGGTCCTGTTTGACATTGTCTGCCCACCGAATCCTAGGTCTCTCCCTCATTCTGAGGCCTTTAGGAACACTGTTCATAACCCTATTCGTCAATCTATAATTATCCATACGGGCAACATGGCCAAACCAGCGGAGTCTCTCTCTGCACAATATGCTGCTTAAAGGAGGTTGCAGACTTCTTTCCCTAACCTCATCATTAGTTACAAAGTTAAACCACCTAATACCCAAGATACTGCGTAAGCATCTAGAATCAAAAGCATCTAGTTTCCTGTTATCTTGTTTACACAGCGTCCAAGTTTCACTACCATAACTAACCCTAGAAAGAACCAAACTATTATACAGTCTAATTTTAGTCTTTATGTGTATACGCCTATTTCTCCACAATCTCCATAGATTCTTAAAAGTCCCGGCAGCAATCCCTATTCGTCTGTTAATCTCATGCCGCATATCACCAGTATCTGTTACAGAGCTCCCAAGGTAATTAAACTGTGACACCTGCTCAAGACTGCAACCATTCAGATGAACTGAATCACAGCCTGCCTGACCAATTTTCATCACTATAGTTTTCTCTCTGTTCGAGTCCCGGGTAAGGAATGGATGTTCGTTTGTTTTTCTGCTGAGGTCCTGCCATCCTCTCAGATCTTCTACTGTGGCATATAAACTGACAGGCTCCTGTCAGACCTCTGTGGCAAGCAGCTGTTTCAGGGGGTATTTATATTTATTTATTTATAACCAAACCTACTCTACTACCAGTTTCATCAACAGCTGGAATGAAAGAGTTCATCTCATCAACATCATTTGCCAAAAGAGGTAAATCATCAGCATAATCTAAATCAGAAATTTTCGTATCTCCAGCCCATTTAAAGCCAAAATCTTTCCCTTGAAGTGAATTTCACATAACATAATCAATAACCAAGCTAAAGAGAAAAGGAGACAAAATGCACCCTTGTCGAACACCGGAAGTAATGCTAAACCAATTGCTACAAGACTTACCAACTCTCACACACGACTCAGTGTTATTATAGAGCGCTTTCATTATGTTAACTAACTTGTCTGGTATACCATATGATCTCACAATCAACCACAAATTTTGACGATTAACAGAGTCGAAAGCTTTTTTGAAATCAACAAAGCTAGCAACCAAAGGTTTCTGAAACTCTAAACATTTCTCAAGAATCTACCTAAGTGAAAATATCTGATCCACACATCCCCTACCACTTCTGAATCCACATTGCTCATCACGCAATTGCCTGTCAACCAGATTCTTAATTCTATTAAGCACAATCATGGAAAGAACTTTACCTGGAACAGAGAGTAGGCTGATACCCCTATAGTTATCACAAGAACTGCGATCACCTTTTTTGAAAATAGGGATAATAATAGCTCTGGTAAAATCCTTAGGAACCAAGTCTTTATCATAAAGGATATTCAAAATTTCAGTCATCCAAGTGGTAACCGAAGCATTCCCAGATCTAAGCATTTCTGTAGTAATTTCACTACCCCTGGGGAATTATGAAGTTTAAGTTTAGAAATAGTCAAAATAACTTCAGATTGTGTTATAGAGCCATCATTAAAGCAACCAATGCATCTATCATCACTGCAAACAATGGGAGTAGAACTAACACATTGTTTAGAACATCACTGAAATGCTCAGCCCACCTAGCCATGACAGAATCCTCACCTTCTATAACCTTACCTTGTTTATCCTTCAATCCTTGTATGCCTGTCCGTTTTCTACCACATAAAACATTAACTATCTGGTACAGCTCTCTGCTGTTGCGCTGCCTAACTGCTTCCTCAGCTTTGTCAGCCAAACCATCAAGCCAAAGATTCTTATCAGCAGCTAACCGATCGTTTACACGTTTCTTAAGCACTCTGTAATGCTTTCTATTAGGACTAGTAGGGTACTGATTAAGGACATTCCTGCAGTTCCTTCTTTCTGAAATAAGCTCAAGTGCCTTATCACTTAAATAATTCTGCCTCCTCTGCTCCTTTTTTCCTAAAAGAGTACTGTTAGTTTCCAAAAAAGCCTGTTTAAAATAGCCCCATTCTTCCTCAACTTCAGTATTAAGCAAACTATGACTGTCATAACGACTAAGTAACCTATCATGGTAAGCTTTAGCTATAACTGGGTCTTTCAGAGCTTCAGTATTAAAGGTAAATTTTTTAACCCTAGCAAAACACTTTTTAAGTTTAAGTTGCAAGACACTTTTAACAAGGTAATGGTCAGATCCAATTTCAGCTCCCCTATATGCCCTGGTATTTCTAACAGAACTAGCCCATTTGCTGTTAATTAATATATAATCTATCATTTTCCTATGCAGCCCATCAAGGTGAAACCCATGTGTATTTATGTATGTCGCGGTGTTTGTAATATGTGTTAGTTATTCTGAAACCATTGAGTTTACTTACCTGTAGGAGACGTTGCCCATTGCCATTGCAGCTACCAATACCAAAAGGGCCTATCACCCCTCCCCAAAGATCAGAGTCAGTACCAACTTTGGCATTGAAGTCACCTAGAACAAGGGTAATATCTCCTTTCTTGACAGAATTCAAAATATCCTGAAGTTGTCCGTAAAACCTATCCTTCTCATCCTCATCAGCATCCTCAGTGGGGGCATAACAGCAGATAACATTCAAGTCTTTAATGCTTGTCTGAAAATTTGCTGTAAGAAACCTTTCATTAATGCACTCATATCCTAGAAGAGCATCACTGGCATGTCTGCTGAGCAACAGACCCACGCCTTGGTGATGCTTTCCATCCTCCCTCCCTGTAAAGAGAAATTTAAAGTTATTTTTAAGTATCTCACCTTTACCTGTCCATCTGGTCTCTTGCAAGCCTAGAATATCTAGGTTATAGCACTGGAATTCCTGCGTGAGGACATCAAGAGAAGAATCTCTATGTAATGTCCTCACGTTCCACGTTCCTGCAGAGAGAAAATGATTAGTAGGATTTTTAAAGAAATTAGGTTTATTGAGATTGGTAGGGCCAGCAATATCAAACAGCCCCCTGATCGCAGGCATGGGGCAAAGACCTGTTCCTCCTCTGCTAAAGGCTGAAGTCACCGATGCTGGTAGGAACATCAGGCACCACCTTTTCAAGTGGACTTTTTCAAGAACCATATGGCCTGCCTGAGACACATTACTCCAGTTTAGGATTGACGATGCTCAACTAGCTAAGTAAGGTTCAGGTACCTGCGATGGCCTCTGATTAGGATTATCCACCAGCTGATATAAGGTATCCCATGCCTCTGTTCACTTAGAGCTGGCAACCCAGAAGCAAACAGAAAACACAGCGGCAGACTCTCCCTCAACAGAGGCCCACCAGTGCAGCAAGTCCAGGATCCATAATCAAGCTCAAATCCATAAACAAGTCCAGTCTAGTAGGTATAAATGGTCAGCACCAGGACCCTGTGAAGTTGACCACTCCTCAGCAGGGTTGAAAAAAAAGAAAAAGTGGCCATAGATGACCAGATCAGTAGGCCATACTGGCAGCCCTCCCCTTCCGTTCCCTTCCAAAAGAGAATATCTCTTTTGAAAGGTACTAACGGCCTGCACCACGAGAAGGCGGGGTCGGACATTAGGTGCTAGACCTGGCCGGTTCTGTGCATCATCACTAGGGATTGGTGCACAGCTCTCCTTCCAGTTTACGCCTAGCTACCATTTACAGGCCATTTGCCGTTCCTTTTTTTACCGACAGATTTTTGGTAAAGTCGATTCCATAATTCCTTATGTAGAAAACTTTGTAACTGAACTTGCTAATGTTATATTCTTTTAGTATTTGTCATTAAAAAGTGGTCGATAGTAATAAGCCATTAGTTTAGTTACTCCGTTTTTTTTAAATCAATTTATTATCTGTTTGGTTATTTCAAATACATGGTACTATGAAATAAATGTTGCTGAAACTCTATAAAAATAGAACTTTTGGCAGTAACGAACTTCTGCACTATTGGAATTTTCTATTATCTCTAATTCCTAAAAATAAATGTTGTCAATTATAAATCATTTAATAATTTTATCTTTGGGGAGACCTAGTCTAATAGTCTCTCCTGACGTAACACCAATGGTGATTTGAAATTTCTCTTTTAAGCACAGATTTAAAATATTTGGGCAAAAAAATTGGTTTAACAGGACAATATTGCTCTTTGTATTCGTGTTTTACAACCTATTAGGTAATGACGGTAACAGTTGTCAATCTTAGAACACCGGATGGAAATTTTAGACAGTTAGACACTCCATAAGGTCGTTAACCTTAAGCGTGTTATGACTAATATAAAAGTTGCAATCAATGGAATTGCTCTTTGTAAGCAAAATGCGTAGTTATTCTATACTTAATGTGTGGCCACAGGACCCACAGAATGGATCTAGAGTTAACTGTAACATACTATATTAGATTTTCGTTGTATTAATTTTAACACAATATGTTTGATTTTTATTAATCTGTATGCCGAGTTTTATTCTCATATATTTCTTATATTTGCTCTAGTATATTTAATATATGAAGTACCATTTGAAAATTATGTATGTGAAGCAGAATTAATACTAATTTGCAAGTAAGATCGTATTCTAATTTTGATTCGCTAAAGGATTAATAAAGTGACTTTCTTTCATTATTCTTTTCAATCTCTCTTTTAATATTCAGATCTCAAAGTGGAGATGGAAGTGATTCAGAATCACAGCAGAGGCACAGAAGACATAGCAGGAGGAAAAAGTAAGTTTCGTTTTTTCCTGGGAGATTTTTGTGATTAATGCTTGTGACTAAATGATGAAGCTTCTGTGATTGATAATAACTGATTAACAGGATACATTTCAAATTAATTTCTCTGTAGAAATCTAAGACGAAAGACAAATTTAATATATTCCAGTCATTGTAGGGAAGAAACAAATATGATAACTAAAAGGTAGCAAGAATTTTCGCGAAAAGTTGAACTAAAGGTTTCTTTTACTTTACTGGTCTCATATAATGGCTGTCACAAAAAGAGTCCCAAGCCTCCTGGTAGCTCAAAAGCAATAGTGTACCCCGTAAATGGAGAACAGGGGGTACATTTTTATCACATTATGCTTAAGTTTGCAGTGGAGTAAACTACACTCAAGGGCAAAAGTTAATTTGCAATACATAAACACCGATTGCGACCATGAAGGATGATTGCAGTGACACCAAATCATTACAACTAGTAATAAAAGTTCTACGCAAACGATTCCAGTGACAACAGACTGACATCACATGGAACCAGAAACAGAGGCGTCGCTGTCGGTCCCAAGGCTCCAATAAAAGCCAACGTAGTAGACACCACGTTAGTTAAAAGTGACCACGTTAGCCTAAGTGAAACAGTGCACATATGTTTCATTTATGCTAAGACAACGAACGTGAACACGTTATCAGAAGTTAGGTCCATTTGAACAGGACAGTATTGTGAGGATGCACTAGGCAGGTTGGTCTGCCCATTGTATAGCTGACTATCTCAGTCATGTAATGAGCATTGCAACACGCTGTTTAGAGCAGTGAAAAGGGACAGGTACCACTTCATATCACTATAGCTCAGGTCCCCACAAACATACCACACCACAAAAAGGTCGTTCATTTGCCGACAAGTAACCTCCGACCTTTCAGCAACATCAACTTCTTCTCGGATGAATCACAGTTCATCAATCATGTTTGGGCGCAGATGATAGCCGGATCAAGGTTTGGCTTTGCAGTGGCCAGTGGCAGGATCTGGACATAAATGGCTTTCTGCTGTGGGGTGCCATCAGTTATGACTCAAAAACACCTTTAGTGTTTGTCCAGGGAACTTGGACACCACAATGATATTTCGACAACATTCTGGTGCTCCATTGTCTACCTTTCCTGCAGAGATCTCTTGGTGCCATATTTTCAGCAGGATAACGCATGCCCCCATACAGCAATGTTTTGTCCAACACCTTGGCCCGCTATGTCCCCTATAGAGCACATATGGGCACACCTTGCATCATAGCCAGCACACCCTGCATCTCCATTTAGAGGGTAAATGGCAAGAAGTGCCTCGAAACACTATTAGGGACTTGTATGTATTGATGCCTCGACGTCTGGCTTCATGCATCGCCAACTAAACACACCCTTAATATGAATGCAGGTGATTCTGTGATTAATCATAACTACCTTTTAACATGCCCTACCACTCTGCACTGTTTCACCGAGGTTCAAGGATTGCAAGGCTTGCAATTTTTGTGTTCATGAGTGTATATATATATAATATGGATTTTAGAGAAAATTTACGTGCAATTGTTATAATTCTGCAAAAAAAATAACGACTGTAAGATGAATAGTATGTTAATTAATTATCGTGTTTACACGGAGGTACCAAAGTAAATCTAAGGAATTAAGTAGAAATAAAACTCAGCTTAATAAATATCGTTTTTGAATACCTCTCACAGCTTAATTCTAAATCTATGAGAGACACCGATGTTTAACCGCTGATGTTAAATCTACCGGGATTTCGAAAAATTCAAATCCACCCACCCCATTTTTGGCTTACTCCTACAAGTTCGCACATAGCCTATATTTTCCCCCTGGGTGAAGGGAACGTTCGTTGCAAAATTTGCTGACCCTAGCTCTTCTGGGGACCGAGTACATAAGCGGACAGACACTTATACAAACACACAAACAAACATTCTTTCTTATATATTAGATACACATATATTCCTACCTTTCGATTCTAATTAAAATATAAACACTCATCTATTACTTAACTCAGTATTCAGCGTTTGTTTTCTGAACAGCAAATTAACTTTGAAATTTCTATCGCGCCCATAGAAGTTCAGATTAGGTTGTGGCAACGACATCGAGCCGAAGTATTATTGGATGAAAATTCTTCATTTAACTCTTCCAGGCTCACCAGGCATCAACGTTTCTGGCAAGATGTGTCCCAACTGAACTGGGTGTCAACTTTCTATTTTGCCAAGTTACGTACGAATAGTTTAAGAATATTAGAGAGGAAAATATAAAATATATTGAACATTGGTCTACATTGGAATGCTAATAAGACATTTTAACAAAAAGCAGAGTTGGAGGTGCCTTACTTTAGAACATTTTTTTTTTCAGTAATTTTTTTTCTATTTTTTTGTACTTTTGTGTTATTTTTTAACATGACTTTTTTTTACAATTCATTGCATGATAATATGTGTCATAATATGTATAATAAATTAATAACGTAAATTAAATATAACCAAAATTAACAACTGTTCAAGTGATAATTTACGGCGAGTAATTCAGTTTAAAATAATAAATACAAATTCATAATTGAGATAGAGTTAAAAAAAATGGTAAATCTATGTATAAAACACACTTTTCAGAAATTGTTTTTTAAAATGCCACTAGAACGGAGAACGATAATGCATATGTATATAGATAATTATTATAGGGAATGGCAAAATACTGAATTGAATTAGAAAGGTTTGGAAATGCTTGGAAAGGTTTGGAAAGGTTTGGAATGCGTTTTGAAAATGGGTGAAAAATAAACGAATCTATGCATTACGGAAGGTCTTTTCAGTCCGATTCAGTTCAATTCAATATCAAGCATCTCTCCAAAAATTTTTTTCAGTAATTTTTTTTCTATTTTTTTGTACTTTTGTGTTATTTTTTAACATGACTTTTTTTTACAATTCATTGCATGATAATATGTGTCATAATATGTATAATAAATTAATAACGTAAATTAAATATAACCAAAATTAACAACTGTTCAAGTGATAATTTACGGCGAGTACAATGCTAGTCAAAGTGACCCACCAAATATTTTAGTCACGAACGGCCATTGCTTATTACCAGTATTTCCTTCTGTATTCGCAATCATTCCCATATGTAATTTTCGAAATGATTTACATATAAAAGTATTAAGTTTCAGCCTATAGTTGCAAAAATACAGTTTGATGAAAATTTCAAAGATATATATATTTTTTTTCATCTCGATAGGCCTGGCAGCACCTATGAGCTAGTTGAATCAGAGCATCAGTGGAAAGAGATTCAGAAACAGCAAGAGCAAGCCCAAATCAGGTAAACTCTTAATGTGAATGGCATGCACTGTGGCATTGTGTCAAGAGTTAGCTTAAAAAGTTTATTAATTCGAAAAGAGTTTTAGAAGAAAAACACGTTCAGTGACTTTGCTTTTGTGCAGTGCCGGGTGGGGGCTTAGATTGCCGTTGTTTCTTTTTTAGTTTCTTCTCGTGAAGAATCAGAGCGCCTTCGCTTGTTTAAAGGAATGTCGTTTCTACTAAACTTGTTGTATAATAAGTAAGATACATTTTTGATAAGAGTCGATTCTATAATCTGCTATATAGAAAACTTTTTAACTGAACTTTTGAATGTTATAGTATTTATCATTAAAAGATGATAATTAACTATTATCTAGTTAGTCCATTTGTATATAAAGTAAAAAATAATTCAGGTTTTGCTTATTTCTTGTAAATTAATAGCTTTCTTTATTAAATAAGTTCAGTGATTATCTGTTTGGTTATTTCAACTGACACACGGTACAGTGGCTCAAAAAAGTATCCGAACACTACGGTTGATTACATAATTCAGAAAAAATATCTCGCAACGATTTTTTTAGAAATTAGTGATCTGGCAACCTTCGTGTCACGTGATTACAGAATTCAGGAAAAATATCTGGAGCGTGTACAGCAACTGTACACGCTCCAGTTACCGTTCACAGCAAACTGGAGCGTGTGCAGTCGCTCCAGTTTGCTGTGAACGGTAACTGCACAAGCTCAATATTTCCGTGAGTGAGCCCACACGATCCAGGTCTTTGTGAGCTCACACGATCCAATGTGCTGTGAACATTAACCGCAACCGCTCCAGTTTTCTGTGAACGGTAACTGCACACGCTCCATATTCATTGCATTATATATTCATACGCATTATATATATTAAAAAGTATCCGAACACTATGGTTGATTACAGAATTCAGAAAAAACATCTGCCAAAGATTTTTTTAGAAATTAGTGATCTGGCAACCTTCGTGTCACGTGACACGAAGGTTGCCAGATCACTAATTTCTAAAGAAAATCGTTGCCAGATATTTTTTCTGAATTCTCTAACCAACCATGGTGTTCGGATACTTTTTTGAGCGACTGTACTATGAAATAAAAATTTCTGAAAATCTGTAATAATATTGTTAGGACAGATGAACGTGCAACAATAAAACCATGATGTGTCATTTTGATGCTCTTGTTGTGCTCCGCGTGAGAATTTTTAGAATTATTGAAAAGTTTTCGGTATCAGCTGAATTGTGTTCCTTTTAGAGAGTTAGTATTAAGTTAATCTAAGTGAAGATTATTCAAGAGACAATGAAACGGAAGAGGCAATATGTTAGTCGAGCAAGTGGATGGCTGGATTTAATATCTTTAAAGGAAAAGTTCATCGTCTGATGCGTCTGATGCATCTTCATGTATAATAAGATGAAGTTTATTTCTATTTGTAAAAAGAATCCAACAAGAAAAGCAAATAGAATTTAGTGCAAAAAAGTGCATGAAAGGAAATGGTAAGGTTAATCTTCGTAACTTTAGGTATTTCAGCAAAGAAACTTTCGTTACTTCTCAAACGTTAAATTAATATTCCATTTATGCTTTGAGTAGATATTGAAATAATTTTAGTACAAAAATTTGAAGCAAAACACCCTTTTTATGGTTTAGCTTCTTATTGATGAAGGCAATGATTTCTGTTAGTTGAATTTGTTTCATATATATGGTTTTACACCTTTGTAATAAATTTCTTCATTTATAATTTTTGTTAGTAAATATTCTTCGCTCAGTTTTTCTATTAAAATTCATAACAATATCAATTACTAATATTGAAGACACCTAGTTTGCTTTGAAGTGTTTTCTTGCATTTATTGAGAATTAAATTTTTTAAGTTCACTAAATCAATGGATTGTTTATAAATTTAGAATGAACAGTCAAAAATGATTTCTACAACTTAATAGTATAAGAGCATAGTGCAAATAAGTTCGTATATTTTGAACAATGAAAATTTTCTCACAATATGCTGTTTAAAGGAGGTTGCGGACTCCTTTGCCTAACCTCATCATTAGTAACAAAGTTGAACCACCTAATACCCAAGATACTGCGTAAGCATCTAGAATCAAAAGCATCTAGTTTCCTGTTATATTGTTTACAAAGTGTCCAAGTTTCACTACCATAACTAACCCTAGAAAGAACCAAACTATTATAGAGTCTAATTTTAGTCTTTAGGTATATACGCCTATTTCTCCACAATCTCCATAGATTCTTAAAAGTCCCGGCAGCAATCCCTATTCGTCTGTTAATCTCATGCCGCATATCACCAGTATCTGTTACAGAGCTCCCAAGGTAATTAAACTGTGACACCTGCTCAAGACTGCAACCATTCAGATGAACTGAATCACAGCCTGCCTGACCAATTTTCATCACTATAGTTTTCTCTCTGTTCGAGTCCCGGGTAAGGAATGGATGTTCGTTTGTTTTTCTGCTGAGGTCCTGCCATCCTCTCAGATCTTCTACTGTGGCATATAAACTGACAGGCTCCTGTCAGACCTCTGTGGCAAGCAGCTGTTTCAGGGGGTATTTATATTTATTTATTTATAACCAAACCTACTCTACTACCAGTTTCATCAACAGCTGGAATGAAAGAGTTCATCTCATCAACATCATTTGCCAAAAGAGGTAAATCATCAGCATAATCTAAATCAGAAATTTTCGTATCTCCAGCCCATTTAAGGCCAAAATCTTTCCCTTGAAGTGAATTTCACATAACATAATCAATAACCAAGCTAAAGAGAAAAGGAGACAAAATGCACCCTTGTCGAACACCAGAAGTAATGCTAAACCAATTGCTACAAGCCTTACCAACTCTCACACACGACTCAGTGTTATTATAGAGAACTTTCATTATGTTAACTAACTTGTCTGGTATACCATATGATTTCACAATCAACCACAAATTATGACGATCAACAGAGTCGAAAGCCTTTTTGAAATCAACAAAGCTAGCAACCAAAGGTTTCTGAAACTCTAAACATTTCTCAAGAATCTGCCTAAGTGAAAATATCTGATCCACACATCCCCTACCACTTCTGAATCCACATTGCTCATCACGCAATTGACTGTCAACCAGATTCTTAATTCTATTAAGCACAATCGTGGAAAGAACTTTACCTGGAACAGAGAGTAGCCTGATACCCCTATAGTTATCACAAGAACTGCGATCACCTTTTTTGAAAATAGGGATAATAATAGCTCTGGTAAAGTCTTTAGGAACCATGTCTTTATCATAAAAGATATTCAAATTTTCAGTCATCCAAGTGGTAACCGAAACATTCCCAGCTCTAAGCATTTCTGTAGTAATTTCATCTACCCCTGGGGATTTATGAAGTTTAAGTTTAGAAACAGCCAAAATAACTTCAGATTGTGTTAGAGGGCCAACATTAAAGTCACCAATGCATCTATAATCATTACAAACAATGGGAATAGAACTAACCACATTGTTTAGAACATCACTGAAATGATCAGCCCACCTAGCCATGAGAGAAAGCTCCCCTTCTATAACCTTACTTTGTTTATCCTGCAATTCTTGTATGCCTGTCCGTTTTCTACCACATAAAACATTAAATATCTGGTACAGCTCTCTGCTGTTGTGCTGTCTAACTGCTTCCTCGGCTTTGTCAGCCAAACCATCAAGCCAAAGATTCTTATCAGCAGCTAACTGATCTTTTACACGTTTATTAAGTTCTCCGTAATGCTTTCTATTAGGACTAGTAGGGTATTGATTAAGGACATTCCTGCAGTTCCTTATTTCTGAAATAAACTCAAGTGCCTTATCACTCAGATAATTCTGTCTCTTCTGCTCCTAAAAGATTACTGTTAGTTTCCAAAAAAGCCTGTTTAAAATGGCCCCATTCTTCCTCAACTTCAGTTGTTATCAAACCATGACTATTATAATGAATAAGTAACCTATCATGGTAAGCTTTAGCTATAACAGGGTCTTTCAGAGCTTCAGAATTAAAGGTAATTTTTTTAACCCTAGCACAACACTTCTTAAGTTTAAGTTGCAAGACACTTTTTACAAGGTAATGGTCAGATCCACTTTCAGCTCCTCTATAAGACCTGGTATTCCTAACAGAACTAGCCCATTTGCTGTTAATTAATATATAATCAATCATATTCTTATGCAGCCCATCAGGTGAAACCCATGTGTAGTTATGTATGTCGCGGTGTTTGTAATAAGTATTAGTTATTCTGAAACCACTGAATTTACTTACCTGTAGGAGACGTTGCCCATTGCCATTGCAGCTACCAATACCAAAAGGGTTTATCACCCCTCCCCAAAGGTCAGAGTCAGTACCAACTGTGACATTGAACTCACCTAGAACAAGGGTAATATCTCCTTTCTTGATAGAATTCAAAATATCCTGATGTTGTCCGTAAAACCTATCCTTCTGATCTTCATCGGCATCCTCAGTGGGGGCAAAACAGCAGATAACATTCAAGTCTTTAACGCTTGTCTGAAATTTTGCTGTAAGAAACCTTTCATTAATGCACTCATATGCTAGAAGAGCATCACTAGCGTGTCTGCTGAGAAGCAGACCACGCCTTGGTGATGCTTATTGTCGTCCCTCCCTGAAAAGAGAAATTTAGGATTATTTTTAAGAATCTGACCTTTATCTGTCCATCTGGTCTCTTGCAAGCCGAGAATATCTAGGCTATAGCGCTGGAATTCCTGCGTGAGGACATCAAGAGAATAATCTCTATATAATGTCCTCACGTTCCATGTTCCTGCAGAGAGAAAATGATTAGTAGGATTTTTAAAGAAACTAGTTTTATTGAGGTAGGAAGGGCCAACAATATCAAACAGTACCCTGATTGCTGGCATGGGGCAAAGACCTGTTTGTCCTCCGCTAAAAACTGAAGTCACCGATGCTGGTAGGAACTTCAGGCACCACCTTTTTAAGTGGATTTTTTCAAGAGCCAAATGGCCTGCCTGAGACACATTACTCCAGTTTAGGCTTGACGATGCCCAACTAGCTAAGTAAGGTTCAGGTACCTACGATGGCCTCAGATTAGGATTATCCGCCAACTGATATAAAGTATCCCATGCCTCTGTTCACTTAGGGCTGGCAACCCAGAAGCAAACAGAAATACAGTGGCAGATTCTCCCTCAACAGAGGCCCACCAGTGCAGCAAGTCGAGGATAAATAGTCAAACTCAAATCCATAAACAAGTCCATTCTTGTAGGTATAAATGGTCAGCACCAGGACCCTGTGAAGTTGACCCCTCCTCAGCAGGTTTGAAAAAAAGAAGAAAAAAGTGGCCGTAGATGACCAGATCAGTAGGCCATACTGAACTGGCAGCCCTCCCCTTCCGTTCCCTTCCAAAAGAGAATATCTCCTTTGAAAGGTACTAACGACCTGCATCACGAGAAGCCAGGATCTTCAAAAAATTGAGGGCAAGTGGCTGGATCAAGCTGAAATGTAACAGAATGCATTTCCGGTAGATAATTTCCGCTTCCGCCCTTAGATTGGTCGTTGAAAATTTTTGTTTTGGAATCTGTGTATATGTAAGGTTTTTTTCTTCACTCACATTCCGTTGTTAATATTCTCAAGGGAATGGTCCCCTATGTAAGATTTGACTTCCCTTTGGTTCAACTCTGTGTAAAATGGACATGTTCAAAAGATTCACGAATAATTTTTTTCATCTAACTTAGAAACATTTTTCAAAATAACAAGGAATCTATTTTTCAAAATATTATTTTGTTTCTGCCTATATAAAAGAGTATAAAATCATTACGAAAAACATAAACTAAATAACATTTTTTTATATTATTAAACAGAGTAACCCTATGCTTCTTTAGGTTAGTGGTATATTTATCAATTCTCTATTAATTGGAGAATTTTAATTTGATCATTAACAATGAAGTGTTTCTATTTCACTTCTATTAAAGTAATAATAAGGAGGAATGACGTCGAAAGTGAAGTAGGAGCATTTGCTAGGGAAATTTTATCATTCAATTCTAATTTAAAACTTAATTTCCACCTAACATCAGTTTAGAACCCCATTTTTCTATCCATGAAACTAGCGGCGAAAGGTCTAATGGGAGCAAGGGAAGCAATACTTACCTTAAAATTCTCATCAACAAAAAAAAAAGATATATTAAATCATACATATATTGTATATTCAATTATTTACATAACTATAATAATTTCATTCCAACATAAATTTTACATTTTTAAAATATGCTTCGAATTTCCCTTTTATATTATACTGTATAATAAATGCTAAAAACATCAGTTTGCCAGGCTAGTCGAACTAGGAGTGTGCGAAAAAACGCCGCTTCATTGCTACTGCATTGGTATTCAGAGAGGAGAGCGGAAGTCGATTTTTTCTTATTTAACAAGGAGAAACTGGTCTCAGGGAAGCTATGTACCGAGTCGCTTTCTAGCATTGCGTTAGGCTTTCTTTTCACACCACTAGTGGCTGCTAGGGGAAGACTATTCGCTCTGTGATTGGTTGTCGCCATTATCGGAACTGTCGCTGAAGACGTAAGGAGTGGTTGAAGATGCAGGTTCGTCTAAAGTTAGCGTAATAATTGTGTTTTTTTTTTAGAAAAATGAAATGAATCCTTCCTTTATTTTGATAGTTTTATTAGACGCACTTTCAGAATCTCGCTAAAGCTATAATTACGTCCTCAAGCGGTGGAAAAAGGTGAAAATTCCAAACGAATATTATAAGCGATATATTTACAATAGAAATTTGATATTTTGCTGGTGGAATTAGACCCAGAGGGGGTGGAAAACACACCTTTTTAGTTTTAGTAGATAATTGTTTGATTTTTTTTTTTGAGATAAATGAAAAATTCTTTTTTGGTTAGATAGGAAATGATAAAATATTATGATTCACACTTTTTTAAATCTTCCAAAAACTATAATTGCGCCCTCTAACGGAAAAAATCGCAAATTCCAATGTCGCAATTATTGCCATATGTCCGGCTTTCACTCATTCCTAATTATAAACGACTTTCTTATGTAGTATTGTTCTGTCAGCGAACGTAATCATGACCTCTTCTGCATTCAGATGCCATCTAAGCCTAATTGCCCCATTGCACGTTTGCTTAAGTGATTTATAACTTCTTGACTACGTTTTAATGTTTTTATCAATACCCTGATAACTAGAGATAATTTGATTAGTATTATAGATATAACAGAAAACATAAAAAAGAATTTATTTTTCGTGCGTGGACAAAATAGAGTAACCTACTAATATACAATCCGTCAAGGCATACTCGGTATAGGAAAAATAAATCCTGTGATATATAATCAATCACATCAAGATTATAACCAATGTATTTTTCGATGCGTTTAATGTTGTTCGCTTCGGGTTTTAAAGAACAAATAAGCAACGTTAAGAGTATACCCACTGTATTGCACTACATTAAAATGCATCTAATTAGATGCTTTGAAAGTATAAGAGAGGCATATGAAAATTCGGGAAATTTTCAGCTGAAAAGTTAAGTAAATAATCATACAAATATTTAAGAAAGAGCAAGAGGCAGTAACCTAATTGAAATTTATTAACAACCAGGTTTCTACATTGTAATTCTTTATTATTACTAGTAATTACTGTTTTTTTAACATAGAAATATACGACTAGAATCTAAAGGAAATCGCTTTTGGTACCTATAAGAGACGAGTTAGGGCTTAGTTTCTTGAATCATCTCCCGCCGGAACCCGAACTTATTGATCCCGAGTTCATCCGGGACTGAACCATTCCAACAATTGTTGAGCCATCTCAGTTGGTAAAAACCTTTCTCTCGAGAATCAAAACTCATCTCAGTAGGAAGAACGATAGAGAAAACATCTGTGCTTTTTTTATCCAGGGTCTGTATCCGGGTCCCTGAGATCAAATGGTTTCTTCAAAATAAATTTCCTCAATTAGGGGACGATTGCACCCTTTCTTACTAGACTATACATATAATACTAATATTTGAATAAAGTTGGATTGCTCTGAGTTGCAACGGAGTTGATAGCAAATCTTCTCATTCTCGCATTAAAACACGGTATGCAACAAAAATTGTTTCAATAAAATATGGTTTAAAAAATACAGAACTGCTCGCTCTCAAAGATTCCGAGACGTTAAGTAATGGAACGGCGTTCCAGTTTAGTTGTAGCATTCTTTTGTTCCTATACTCAAAAAAATCGCGTTTCGTCACGAAACAGATTTAATAAAAGCAGAATCCGAAAAGAAAATATAAAAAGATAGTGGCGATCTTATTGTTAAAGCAGCAGGCATTGCACTTTGTGTAAAGGAAAAAAAAAAATAAGAAAACTAGCTGCTACTATAAAGGGGGGGGGGGGGCTCAGCTGGTAACAGCCCCAGGCTTGTAAGCTGCAGTTCCCAGATTCGAGTCGCACCTATACCAGCGCTGAGAGATCTCAGCAAACTCCTTGCCCTCGGTTAATAGACGACACTGATGGGCTTGGGAAGTCCACCGTCCATTGGATGGGACGTCAAGCCGTACCCTGTGCACGTTAAAAGACACGCTAGATGGCCTTGATGGGGATCTGTCTCCTGATAGCTGTCCAGTCAGTCCCCTTTACCCAATATTCTCGGAATCCTTGTCACCTGTTCATTCAGACCATTGTGTGCAAAAAAAAACGTGCCGCTCAGAGGTAAAGAACCTGAGGGAAAGAAGAATTGGGGGTGTATAGACAACCCAAACTATTGTAAAAAATATACATATACAGTATATTAAAAACTTAAAAAACATCTTTGTTCCCTAATGGCTAAAATATAAATGCAAAACATACCAATGATGAAATTAGTTGCTGAATTCATATGACCTTCAAAGGAAGATAGACATCAACAATTTTTGTTCAGTTGGTAACAACAGAAATCAGTGTTGGATCTTATTTTCCCTTCAAGTTAATATGAATTCAGTAACTGATTTTTTTTTTTTCATTAGTCTTACTGTTATTTTTTATTTTTTAGGGCGAATACAAATGAGATTTTAGGGGAAGTAGGTTCTTTTTTTAATTTTTATCTCGTTTTCAACGAAAACGAGATAATGGTTTTTCTTTGTCGTCTGTCTGTCTGTAGACATCGAACTTTTTTGTTTACAGAGATAAATTTAAGATTATTTTTGTGTTGGATAGGTATTGAAGAAATATTACGATACGCACTTTCAGAATCTCGTTAAAGCTATAATTACGTCTTCAAGCGGTGGAAAAAGGTGAAAATTCCAAACGAATATTGTAAGCGATATATTTACCATAGAAATTTGATATTTTGCTGATGGAATTAGACCCAGAGGGGGTGGAAAACACACCTTTTTAGTTTTAGCAGAATTTTTTTTGCTTTTTTTTAGGTAAATGAAAAATTCTTTTTCCGTTAGATAGGAATTGATAAAATATTATGATTCACACTTTTTTAAATCTTCCAAAAACTATAATTGCGCCATCTAACGGTGGAAAAATTTGCAATTCCAAAATTTGAAACACTACAAACGACGTATTTAATTTAGAAATATTAAATTTTGGTGATGGAATCTGAATACCATGATATTTCCATTGGTAACAATGAATTGACCTCTTGGACCCAGGAAGGGGGGGGGGGAAGACAATTTTTTGTTTTAGCAGATAATTGTTTGCATTTAGAGATAAATGAAACATTCTTTTTAGGATTAAATAGGAATTGATAAAATATTACGATTCGCACTTTCGAAATCTTTCGAAAACTATAATTGCGCCCTCTAACGGTGAAAATGATTGAAAATTCAAAGTGAATATTGTATTAATGATAGAAATATGAAATTTTGATAGAACATCATGAAATTTTGATTGGAAACAAATGAAAATGATAATTGGAAACTCTTTTTAAATTTGATTGATAATAATTAATTATTATAATTCGCATTTTTCAAATACATAGCAATTTTAATATATATCTTTACAGAGCACTGAAATGATGAAACAGTATAACTGTTATCGAGTTTTACAATATATATATAGAACAGAAATTTGGAAACTTATTAGTAGTTTTTATCAGATATTCGACTGACAGCAATAATCTACCCACATTTCTGAGAGAGGTGTGGGAAATGCAACTTTTTATATTTAAGAATTAAAAGACGAATACTTTTATATTGTATAATTACTAATAAAATATTATTTGCATTTTTCCCATCATCTGCTAGCTCAAATTAAAACTTTTAAGAAGTGAAAAAGTAGATAAAGAAAAACTTCATTCTCTTTGAAAACGAGATTCTCATATGCTCCAGAGGCGATATGCGTCCTTTTAGTTAATTTATATATTTAGTTTTTAGGAGCAACTTGTCAGGCAAGTTTGTCACTAAAAACATCTATCTTCCTCTGTTTTGGAGGAGAAAATTTCTATATTCTCTCTGTACTTTGCGCATCTTAAGTGTTCATTTGACATGAGCTCGACTTTCATTTAACTTTCGACTCTTAAAGATCGATCCACGTTAACTTTCCTTCCCGATGTTTTTGGGAGGAAAGAAAGGTATCATATGCCAATGACTTTCACGACATCAAGATATAAACATATCTCTAATGTCATAAACATTTTGTTTGGGATATGACTCGTTGCCATGAGAATTTCCATCTGTTGCGGTGGTCTCTCCTGGCTGTCAGCCACACCCGTTATGTCAGTGCGCCGACACTTCAGTCCGGAACAAAGGGGTCTCGAGCATACACGGAATCGGAAATGAGTGGACTACCGACACTGGTACTGGATAAACTTAACCGATGTTTAATACTACAGACTATTACATCCAGCACATAACACACAAAACACTTCCTGCTTACAGGATGCTACGAGCTTCGGCAGTTATTGACGCCGTTCCTCGACCAAGACAATGCGCTCCTTCTCTCCAAGCCAAAGCGTACTTCCCCCACTGTCCTCTTGGCTGCGACGCCGAGTCCCTCTGACCCCTTTTTCTCTCTCAAGGTTGCAATTTGCCGTCTTCTTCCTTTCCTCTCCCACTCTGGTCACTTCCGCTCACGTGACCTCCGTTAGCCACTGCCAAGCAGCCGTGATACGGTGCTCCTAACTGTCCGAGGCTTGGGAGACTGACCCCTTAGGCACAGATGATGCTTGCAGTTTTCTGGTGAGTGCTGCATGTTACTGGTGAGTATTCTGCAGATGGTGAATTGTTTGGCATGGCAAAGGTCATCTGATCCTGACACCACCCTTTTGAGAGAAAGAAGAATTGGGGAGGGGGGTAGCCTTGAGAGTCCCCATGTCAAAGCTCACTACAATATGCTCTCGCTTTCGAAACGCATAGTGGAACAATCGATTAAAATGTTTCTCCTTTCTGGGAAGCGAAGAAAATAAGTTTTTATAGCTTGTGACACTCTCCATGTCACAAGCTTTCATTTCACACATAATTCTTTAGTCTCTGCTTGGAAGATATCGTGAAATAGTCATTTACACATTCCTTTTAGGGGGGGGGAAAGCATAGGAAGGGAACTTTAGATAAAGTTTTTACTAAGTAAAATTTGTAAAGAATGGTGAAAAAAATATTTGATCTTATTCTAAATATATTTCAAATTGTATATAATCTGAATTTCGAATCGACCAGTTTTTCTCAATCTGCTGCCAAGGTCTGACATTTTGTTTAAAACAGAAAACAATCATCCAGGTTGGTTTTCTTTGTTTATTATGTTTTTAATATTTTCATATATTTGTAGAATCAAATAACTGATGCGCGCATTTTTGACTTGCAGCTTTTTCATTTTTAAACTGGTAATCACAAGTTTGGTTCTTTTTTATAGAGCTCAAAATGCTGTTGTAAAAGACCTGACAAAAAGGAGAAGTGGGTAAGTCACTATATTAAAAAGAATTTATTTTTTCATAAATAGAAAGTTTTACAAAAAATATGCAACAGCCACTAATGTAATTTAAATCAGTGAATTTGGCAATTTAATTTTTATTTAATTGTAATTTAAATTACATCAGTGCATCTAACATTTCAAATTTGTATGTATTTATAACATTATATATTTTTATTTAAGTTTTTATTCAAATTTCTTTATGTGATAACAGCATTCTGTCGCCAGCAGTTAATCCTTGAAGAATATTAATGTGAGTCGCTTGTAATAAATCTTTTCACTAAAAAACAGATTTGTTTTGTATAAAGATATTAAGATATCACTTCTTCCTACTGTTTGATACACAAAAAAAATGCAATGGCACATTGATGATTTAAATAAAAAATTACGTTTACAAATGGATTCCCCAAGAGCTATTATTAAACTTGTAAAGTAGCACATTACCTGTGGTGAATACTGGATGCTCCTTTCCAAAGGAAAGCGAGTGCTAAGTGTGGAATAGTTAAAGATGGTGACCCTTGGCAACGTGACCGACTGAAGTCAGTTAACAATTCAACCAGGGCCGCATAATGGGGGAAGTTTCTGCTACTAATACCTAGAATTATTTTGAATAAAATTAACATATTTTTGAACGTACGGAAAAGTGTAGATTGGTAATAACAATATTTTACTCAAAGAAAGGTGGAATAAGATCGGTCCTTTTTCATATTTACTTCTTTTATTTATGTTTCATTTCTGATAACATGAGGAAGTCTTTAAGTCCCCTAGAACTGCTTAATTCGGCCCTGAATTCAACCAATAATTCTGTAATCAACCATAGTGTTCGGATACTTTTTTGAGCGACCGTACGTTTAATATGGCATTCGCTACTATCTCATATTACAATAGTAAACTCTCCAGTTAAACGACATGAGTTTTAAACCATACTACACCTTATAGTAATAGTTTAATCGCTCGTTTTTTACGATTACTGACTATTTTAGCTTACTAAGATATAATTTCTAAACCAGCTCCAAAAGAAACTTGCATTTTGTTAATTATAGTTACCAAAAGAAACAACCATTTTGTGGCCTTCGAGTACAGTGGATATAATCTATGAAAATATTCATCATCAAAAAAAGCGGGGTGATAGTACACATCAAGATGGACAATTTTTGCAATGGGACCTAGGGTCGCATTCCACACCTTCCACCAGAAAAGAGTACTTTCGAAAAACGCCACGCATACAGAAGTATTTACAACCGGTGCATGAAAAGCACAAGATGCAAATCAGGTGCGCTGAGCAAGTGCGTAGACGATAAAGAACAAACATTTAAAAAGCAGCCGAACCCGTTCATCGACATTACCGTGATAATGTCACATGGGTTGGGTTGGGTTGTTTTACCTCTGAGCGGCACTTTTTTGCACACCATGGGCTAAATGGCCAGGTCCCATGGACCCCGAAGGCTCAGAGAAGGTTGGGGAAGGAGACCCACTGGAACAGCTGTTGGGAGACAGATGGTAGCCTCCCGTCAAGGCCATCCAGCGTGTTCTTTAACGTGCACAGGGTATGACTCTCCCGCACACGGGACCACAGCTTAACGTCCCATCCGGCGGACGGCGGCCTTTCCAAGCCCATCGGTGTCCCCTACTGATCGTGGGCAGGGTGGCGAATTTTTGCGGAGATAAATCTCAACGCTGACCCAGCTGGGACTCGAACCTGGGAACTACAGATTACGAGCCTGGCGCGCTACCGACTGAGCCTGGCGCGCAACCGACTGAGCCACCCCGCCCCATAATGTCACATGATAAGTGATGTATTCGTGAAGGACATGGAAGACTACATATACGAGGAATTGGTGGATATGCATCTGATATACGGCCAAGCAGGTGGTAATGAACGTGAAGCACAAAGATTGTACCGTGAGAGATTTCCGAATCGTCATATTCCTTACCATTCGACCTTCGCCAGTGTTGATTGAAGACTGCGTGAAACTGGCTCATTGGCTATCTCAATGAGTGATACTGGACTTTCGCGAAGTGTGCAGACACCGGAAATGGAAGAACGTGTCTTGCAGTGATTTGCAGAACTTCCTTCCACAGGTATGCGAGTGGTGTCATCCGAAATGGGAGTTTGTCAAACCTCGGTGTGGAATGTTCTACATGAGGCACTGATGCATCCCTTCCACAGGTATGCGAGTGGTGTCATCCGAAATGGGAGTTTGTCAAACCTCAGTGTGGAATGTTCTACATGAGGCACTGATGCATCCCTTCCACGTGCAGAAGGTCCAAGCTTTGAACGAAGATGAGGGCCGCTGGATAGAGTTTGTTAGGTGGATGCTCCAGATGAACAATGTTAATCCGCAATTTCCCACATTAGTGATATTTAGTGATGAGGCCACGTTTACCCGGGAACGCATTTTCAACAATCACAACCAGCACGCTTGGGCTCAAGAAAATCCACACGTCACTGACCCTCGTAAGCACCAGCAGAAATTTGCATCAACATCTGGGCAGGTATCCTGGATGATTGTCTGGTGGGACCTTACCTCTTGCCAGGACGACTGACTGGCGCAGTGTACCGTGTGTTTCTGGAGTAATTGCTTCCTGGTCTGTTGCAGGGTGTTCCACTCACCACGCAGAGGAACATGTGGTTTATGCATGATGGGGCCCCAGCACACTTTTCCATCGAGGTCCAATACTTCCTAAATGCAACATATCGCGGGCAGTGAATTCGATGTGGTGGACCTGTGGCTTGGTCTCCACTCTCCCCGGATCTCAATCCACTAGACTTCTTCTTCTGGGGGCACATGAAAACACTTGTGTACGAGACACCTATGGACTCCCTGGAAGATCTCGTGACGAGATCTTCCAGGGAGTCCACAGGTATCTCGTACATAAGCGTATCACCATCTTCAATGATTTGGGCTAATTTTGGACAAACTTCTTTAGAAGCTGGTTCATCTGCAGATGCAACTTCACATTTTATCTTTACATTATGAAACTCTTGTTTTTGAAGAAATCCTGCAAACCAACCTGTACTTGCAGAAAATTAATAATTTTTGTTTAACTGAGCTGATGTGGTAAGGTCCATTTCTTGCATTTGCTTATATATTCGTAATGCCATCTGTTTAATGGTATTTCCGTATAGAGGTAATCTTTTTTGCGAGTTATCTTCCATCCACAATACTAGTGCCTTTTCCATCTTCACTTTTGCAATATCTCTCGTGTACGATGACGACTTAGCGCTCAAATTTGTTCCAGAAAGCACAGATTTTCTAATAGCATCTTCATTATTCTTGATGGTTCTGACGGTAGCTTCGTTCAAACCAAAATATTTACCTTTGGATGTTGAACCTTCTCCAGTTGCAAGATGATCTAAAATTTGGATCTTAGTATCCAAAGAGATAGCTTTCCTTTTCTGCTTTTGTATAGTTGAATTATCCAACATCGTGGTAAGGCTTACGAAAAATATTTGAATTATAGTTAATAAATCAGATGATGAAAAATTGTAAATTACCTATCAGCAAAATTTAATAAATTTATACTATGCACACAAAACTTCAAAAAACAATTTTTTTTTTAGTTTCTTCTATTAAACATCTAAACACTTCTAACTTTAAACACGAAATGAGAGACCAAGACTAACATATGAATTGAAGATAAAATTGAGGGGAATTCCCGGAACTCAATGTTGCCATTTTATTCCGAATGAAGTAGGTTTTCTACAATTTTTCCATAAAATAGAGAATAAAATAGAGAAAACTTGTTCTGTAGTTATGTTAGTGTAGTCTTTATTTTGGGTGTTTTAGTACACAAAATGTGTATCTATAGTACATTTTCAAAGTTAAAACTACTTGGAAAAATGTGACCATAAAAGCGGCATCATTGTTATAAATGTAAATTAAATTCTAGGAATTTTTTCTTGAAGAGGAATATTTTTTCAAAATTAAATTCAAGTGGAGATTTTTAAAAAGGCGCCGTTTGAACCGTGTTAGATCAAAATAAATCGTGCAAAAAAAATTGGAATTTTTTTCTAAATCGTATTGGATCAAAAATCATGTAAAATAAAAATCCGTGTAAAAACAGAATCGGGTGTATAGTGGTGACACATTACAGACTTACACTGAAAGGACCATTTATTATACACTCCCACCTAATAACTTGTGGGTCCACCTTTCACCCCCACAACAGTGGCAATGTGTTGTGGCATTGACTCGACGTTATTGGAAATATTCCGGTGGTATTGTTGCCCATGATTTCAGGACAGCCAAGCGTCAAGAGTTTACAGGTTGTGAGTTTCGGGCTCAAATGCATTACTCCACTTTGCCCCATAGATGCTCCATACGGTTCAGATCCAGAGAGTGAGAGAGTCATTTGAGGGCTGAATGGAATGATCCTCCAACCAGTCTTTCGCCAAATGCGAATGATGAGATGGGGCATTGTCTTGTTCAAAGAAACCACCAACTGGTGTATGTGGTCAGCGAGTATGTCAGCATAGCGTTGTGTGGTAATGGTGGTCTTAATAGGTACAAAAAGGCTCCAAGTTGGCCCACGTAAGCATCCCCAGAACATTATATTGCCTTCACCATCCTGTACCACCCCGAGTTGAAAGTTAGGGTCCATGGCCTTGTGTAGTCTACCCACACATGCAACCTCCCATCAGCATGTTGTAGTTGGCACCTTGATTCGTCGGACCAAGCAACTCATTTCCAGTCTTCCATGTTCCATTGGTGATGTTCCTTCTCCACAATTCAGCCTCACAGCCCAGCGACATGCTTTGTCACTGGGCAATAATTGTCGATACCCAAATCAAGTAAGAGCACTTGATTTGGGTATCGGTTGCTATAGCCCAGCCATGCCATCATACATCGAATGGTGCCCTGTCGATGAATGCTGATGTTATCATCTGCACTGTGGCCCTCCATTTCCAACATTACAATACAGGACCTGGTTACAGCCACATTTCCCCGGTGGCTGCAGGTTCAGTCAGTTTTAATGTAGTCCTGGTATACACGTGCAACTATCACATGCAGAAATCCCAGACATTCTGCAGTCGTAGACATGGAGCATCTCATCTTCATTGCACCGACTATCTGCCCTCAACCGAACTCCCTCAGGTCCCCGTATTTGCCCATCATGACAGCCGCAGGTAGGTAGCTGCACTATTTATAGGTCACAAGGTTCTGGATGACTTTGGCTGGCTGCATTATGTGGCAGAGTAGGGCAAGTTTGTGGAAGATTTTAGCTGGCCGTATTATTGTGGCAGAATAGAGCAGGTTGGTGGATGGGTGCAGTGTGTATAATAAATTGCGCTTTCAATGTATATTTCAAATGCGAGACTTTAGGGAAAAGTTTTGTGCCAGCTTTTTGCTTCTCGTTGATCTTTCCATTTAATACAGTTAACAATACCAAAACCTCTGCAATTAGTTGCAAGCTCATTTTTTAAAAAAATATGAACTTTATAATTAAAATAAAGCTTTTGTGAGTAGGAAATAGGTTATATGTTGGCTGCATAAAGCATTATGAAAATGTGTAAAAAGATTTTGTAATGGCAAATGTAAAATTCACTAAATAACCAAGGATTAATATTGTCTTATGATCAAGAAAAACGTTTGAAGGTAATAATGTAAGTTTCAAATTGTATTTAAATTTCTATTGGATATTACTCAATGTGAAATTTTCTGCTTTGTGAAATATTCACCTTCTTCCATATAATTTTACAGCTACATAAATTCCGGTCTTGAGACTGAATCAGAAACAAATTATAACCAAAAAAGACGGCATAGGAGGTAAGAATATTTTGAATTATACTAAACTGATTAATTACTGCATCTGAGAAAATGATCCAATCATTCCTTGCGTGTTAAGCATTTCTTAAACAAATATGAAGTTGCAAAGTAGTCGAAATGTTCAATTATTATTCCTCTACCTCCTCCTTGCAAGAAATTATTATGCTGAACTTTGAATTCAACATTTGACTGATAATTGGCTTCGTATTTTTTTGCATTTAGTTAATACATTATTGTAAACTGAATGGACAAATTATTATATTCACTTGCATAATAACCTATTGCTCCACCTTTTGCCCTCACAATAGCAGCCAGACGTCTTGGTAAGGACTCAATGTGTTGAAAACACGGAGGTGATTTTGCGCCCATGAAGCGAGGATCGTAGAGCATCCACAGTTGCTGGTGGGGGTTGGAGGGCTCGAACAGATCTTTCCAAATCATCCCACGAATTCTCAATGGGGATGAAGTCCGGCAATCAAGGGGACCATTCGAGTGTGGTCCTGGTCTCTTGAATCGTCTGGAGCCAATTGGTCGCCACTCGGGAAGTATGCAGTGTGGCGTTTCTTGTTAAAAAATGGCGTCATGGTGTGGAAACAGAATTGTTACAACGGGTTGTTCACATACCTCGTGCTGGTGATGGAGGTCACAACGGGTACGAAGGGCCCCTAGGAAGCCCATGTAAATGCACCACCAAACTGTTATACTGCCTCCACCTGCCTTATAACCCCAACTTGGCAAAATGGATCCATCGCTTCGTGTAGTTTACGCCACACACGCACACTACCATCGGCGTGTTAAAATTGAAACCGTGATTCGTCAGACGAGTAACGTGTTTCCAGTCCTCCATACACCATTTGAATAAGTCTTTTCAAACTGCAGCATAATCTCTCGGTGCCTTGCAATCAACAAGGGGACAGAACGTGGGCATTGACTGCCATAACCTATTTTTTCCATGGTATGACGGATGGTCTTTGTGCATAAGCTTGTGGATGCACCCGTATTCAATTCCGATGTTATCTGCTCCACAGTAGCCATGCAATTCCTTGTAATGATGCAGGGCAGTCCGCACTCACCTTGAGAGACAATTACATGTTTATGTCGACATATCTCGTGCTGGTTGGAAGTTTTTCTGTATTTGTAGTCTTGGTATACACTTGCGACGGTCTGACGAGCAAATTCCAACAGTTCAGCAGTTGCGGTGTTTGAACATCTGGTCTTCTTTGCACCTATTATCTGGCAACGGACAAACTCACATCGCTGCCTCTATTCATGATTACTTTCCGTGACTGGTTCCAATGTGTAGAGACCTACTTTTTTTATAGGCATTGCCAGTTTTAGCGTCCCACATGACTGGACGTGATATTGTTTTCGTGAGGGAGAATAATAATTTGTCCATTCAGTATAAATAATTATGTATATTTACATCATTGGGTGAATGATGTAATTAATAATTTATGAACACACATACACATAAAGTCAAATGGCATGACGAATTAAAATTTAAAATTACGAGAGGTGTTCAAAAAGTTCTTAACATGCATCTGCAGAACAAAAACCATTACCTCAACAGAACTTTTACTTTCCTTCAAAGTACTCTCTTCCAGCATCTATGTAAAGTTGCAGATGTCTACGCCAATTCTGGAATGCTTGGTGGGATTCCTGTTGGGTATTCCGCAATTCTAAGTGAACACATTTTGTAAAGGATTTTTTTCTATTTGGACCAATACTAAGAAACTTTGCGCACCCCTCCTTTAAAGGAATCTAATCAATATTATGTGTTTATCTAAAGTTTTCTATAACTTGACAGGCTAAATTACAAATTAAAATATTTCCGGAAATTATGCACAAATGTTAATATATATATATATTTCTGTAAAATTTAAGAAAACATTGTTGACCTAATTATTGGTTTCATATTTTTTTTTAAATTTGATATGGGAAAAAAAAGATCAGAGGGAAATCTGAGTTTTTATGCGATACATTTACTACTACTACTGCTATTTTCTACAACATAAATACAAAGTTCATTTTACAAAGTTTTGTTTATCGAAAATATGCTTAAAGGATTACTGTAAGGATTTCTCTGAAATGATTTGTCATTTCTTAAAAAATCACCCTTAAGTAACTGCTTGCTACAGAGATCTGACAGTAGCCTGCCTGTATGAGATGGGGTAGGTCAGACTTTAGGTGCTGGTCCTGACTGGATCGATGCAGTATCGCAGGAATTGCTACACAGTTCTCTTTCCAATGTAAGCATAGTTACTGTCACCTCATATGACTTTTTTTTTTATTTCTTTTTTCAGGCATAGGTCAAGATCTAGATCACCAGAAAGTAAAACTACTTTGCCAAAAGAAGTAAAAAGGCATATTGAGTAAGTTTTCTGTTTTATTAATTTTGGCTTAGAGTTTCATAGCAAAAGCTAAGTAAAAACTGTCAAGAGACAAGAGTCAGGTACTGCTGCAAAAGAATAAAGATTCTAAAAGTTACAAGATGCTTAATGAACAATACTTAAATTGTTAAAGCCACAAGCCGTTCCTATCTTTATTTTGGCTGATGATTGTTTTCCGTCAGTCTCCTTCCTGCGCAGCTAATGAATTAAAGATATTTGTTTTCACAAACTGTGGAAAGTTCCTGAATTGCATCAGCATGTTCTAGCTGCAAATGGCTTTGAACACAGATTATTATAATTGTATTTAAAAGTACTGCATATTGAGATATTTGGATGTGAGTAACTCCCATTATTGAAAAACGTTCCCTTTATACATATTGATAGAATCTTGCAGTACTAGATCACTGTTTTACGAATTCTCCCAAACTTGTTTTCATCATCCGCAGACACAAGGTGGAGGCCATGTCCTCCTCCCTCTTGAGAACTTACACAATTAAATTTTGATAATCTTACTTTGTGAAAGCTATAATATTCTTACACTTAGTATTCTTTCTTTTACATCTCAACGTATTTGTTTTGTAATTTGCATTTCCCGCTCTATTTGTGCGATTAAAAATAATCAGTTGGCCTTAGTCATATCAAGATTTCCACAAAGCTTCATGGTGGAAACTATTTGAGACATAGAACAGTTGCCATTCCCTGATTAGTTGCGGCTGACTGGGCGTTGCGACTGCTGAAAAGACTCGCACTTGCGCATGCGCTTTTGTTCCAGAACTCTGACACAGGGGGGGGGGGATTCCCCAGTTTCTCAGTAACACTGTAGTATGTGTATTGTATACCCAACTACGAATGTAGTGATAATTGGATTACTGCTATTATTTCGCAAACGAAAAAGTAATTTTTCATAAACTAATTCCTCTGCATGATAAAGAAATGGTTCTTAAGCATATCTAATTTTGACTAATTTTAAATAAAAAATATTTTAATCCTACAAGAACGCTAAAGCAGAAGAGAGGAAACTTCAGATTTCTTGTAAAATCAACAACCAAATCTTCAAAAACAAGAGGTATAATCGAAGTCCCACAATCATCGAAAAATTGAACATCAATAAACTGAAAAGTTGGTAGTATAAATATTCCTTCTATTTCAAAACATTACACTTTGACCATGAAATTTGAAAATTGTTCTACTGACTATGAAAGGAAAATTACATTGGCTTTTATGCAGGTAAAGATAAAAATAAAAGCTGGTTTGGAAGCAGAACTTTTAGAAAAAAAAAATTTTTTTCCGCTGCAAAAATGCGTTTTTCCATTCTCCGAGCGTAAATAAGAAAGAGAATTATAATGAAAAGATATTTAAATCAGTCATTTGGAAAAATATCCGTGGTTAGTATACCCATCAATGAAAGGAGTTTATTGTAAATATTGCCCCGTATTTGCTCCCTCGGTTATTGGTGAAAATCAATGTTGAACTGAATCAGGTATTTTAGTTTAAAACTTCTTAAACCTTTTTTAAGAAGGAAAGAATATTAGATAAATATCAGCATAATAAGTATCACAGAAATTCAGCTGAATTGGTAGAAGAATTTTGAAAAATGTTTAGAAGACATAAACTGAATTTCGTCTGCAACTCGATTGAAACAGTTGAAGAAATAGTAAAAGACTTCTTCCTATTATTGACACTATAATGCTGTACTCAGATTCTCACCCTAATGCAACTACGTGTGCCACTTTCTACCTCATCATGAGTTGCCAAGAGTTTAAATCCCCGTCCTTGATTGTCAGCATGAATTGAGCCACCTAAAGACAACTTCAACAACCGGTGATGTGGAGATAAAAAAGGCACTGGCAAAAGTTTCTATTTTCGACAGAAATGTGGTTATTTTATAGCCTCAGCGTAAAGACTCACAAAAAAGGAAGCATCACAAAGGTCCTCCAAGAGATCAACGGTTAATAAATAAACAGAGCTCCATCGAAGACCATAAATTGAACATCCATTCTTTTCAAAACTTGAAAAGACTAAATTTTAGATCTATTACAAAGGCGATATTTATTATTACTATTGACAGCAATAATAAATATCTGTGATTTATTGACCATCCAGCATATGGGTCCCTCAAAGCTCATTGCTATTGTTGCACGCATACTGGCGTTGCTTAGCAACTTTGGATATGCAGGAAACGATTCCCTTGGCCACGGTCGCAGCATAGGCATACGGTTCCCCCCCCCCCCCTTTACTTGTTTTAGCCATTTTCATCGTCAACGAGTTGTCCCTGTTGACCAAAATAAAAGTGTTTGTCAAGCAATCGAGTGCAGAGGATAAACATCGTAATAATCGACAAACAACTGAACAAATGGAAAGGAACGCTCATGAAACGTGAGGTTCTCATCCAGCGTGCTAGCTCAATCCATCAGGCGACATGACGAACAATGTTGTGAAGTGCAAACAATATCATAATAATTATGTGCGTTCCTTTCCATTGTGTGTGCGGGAACGGAGGAGCTTCAGCCACAGTCTCCACGGTTAATTCTTCTTCAGTGGGTCCAACATGGCAACCAGAAATTCTTGGTGAGCCATCTAGGATAATCACAACGCAAAACTACTAACGATTACACTCTTGGCCAACAGAACGTACGTATCTCAATCCGTGGGTTCAGTACGACACTATCATTCCACTGTGGCTGGAAGCGAAGCAGCAGCATTGCCCCTCACAAAGCACAGCAAAGAGAGGCCGAATGTAAACACTAAGCAAGTGCTCATGAATAAGTGTTGGTCTCCTTTGTTCGAGGGATTCTAGAAGTTTTCACTAAGTCAGTGACTTGCAGCCGGATTTTTTTTTTTTTTTTTTTTTTTTCATTTTCGACATAAAGGATGGTCTAGGATCTTGCTAAGTACTCCTAATTTGTACAGGCCTTCTTATACAAGGGACTGAAATCATTGCTGACTGATACCTCTGTTAGAGCCAGGCTCGGATCTAGAAAAAAATCGAGGTGGGGTGGACAGGAAACACAATCGAGCCAAAAAAGTGTAAAGGTGTAAGTAGTAAAGTGTAAGGTTCCAATGCACTCTTTTGTTTTCCTATTGAATAAGTTAAGTTCACTATATAAATAATAAATAGTACCTCCTTAAACAGCTGCTTGCCACAGAGTTCTGACAGAAATCTGTCAGTCAATACGCCATAGACAAGGTCTGTGAGGAAGTCGAGACCTCAGCAGAAAAGACAACAATATGCCTTACCCGGGGTTCGAACCCAGATCCTTTTGATCTAGTAGCCAAACACGCTAATCACTAGGCCACGGGATGTTTTTTAAAGTTCACTGTCAAGCTGTTTTATTTTATCATCTATATTTTAATACCAGTTTTTTAAAATTCTAAGCTATAAAACTAGCTGTCATCCTTAACTCTTGAAAATTGCCTCCTACATCTACTACTCCTAGTCTGCTTATGTCTGCATCCTTTTTACTTCTGTATCTCTTCATATTTCTTTTTGCTTCTTCATTTTTCTGTTGAAGTTTAACGTAATATTTGTTGTCCGTTAAGGATACAAAAAAGAATTATTTCTTGCATTATCCACATATTTACGATGTGATGCAAATGCACGCGCCGTGTTGGTATCTTTCTTGCTGAATTTTTAGAAATTTGTTCAAATTGCTTTTATAACTATTTAAATGATTACGTCATATAATTTGTCATTTAATATCATTTGACAGGTATAATTTGGTCGATGCTACAACCTTAACAGAAGAAGAAAGAAGAGATATTAAATATACCAAAGTACAGTAAGTAACTTTATTTGGAATTGTATTAGTTTTGTTCAACGACCTAGAATACACAGACTGTTCATATGGAGGCCATTGCGAGACAATTTGAAGGGCTCGGCAGCGATGTTCATTTAGGGCAAACGATGAACTGTCTAACGTTTCAGAGAGGTCCTTACATTGGCAGTGAGTGCCTTAAAGCTAGATAGCCGTGCTTCTAATCATTGCAAAACATTAGCTTACATTTTAAATATTTATATCTTCACAGATGATTTTAATTCATTGCATATGGCATTGCGAAACGCAAAAGCAAACACTTTACATTTGAAGAATAAGTTATAAACAGAAATTCCATTTTTTTAATTCCAATTTTTATAATTTAAATTTCTGCTTCGTTCATTTAAAAAATAGCTTCCAAAAGAAAATTAAATCATCTGGAAAACACAATCACAAAGTTTTTGATACTAATGATAAAAAAAAAGGTAAGCAGATACCACGTTTTGGTTTTTTTTTTCAAAGCCAACCGAGAAAAGAAAAACCGTCATTGAGCATCTCCCTTTCTCCCTTATATTTATTTTCTCGTTCGGAAACTGCCGCTGATAATTCCTAAATATTAATCTCTGTTAATTAGGGGTCATATTAAACTATGAGAAAAATGGACTTTGTTATTGAACTGATTAAACCATTCAAAAATATTTTATTTTCATTTTAGTTTTTTTTTTTTACATTTTATGCTGAATATTAAAATATATTTCGAATTTTCAATTTTTACGTTTTTAATTCCTGCATCAAACACTCAAAAGATCTGACAGTGTCATGCTTTTATGGATTTATTCATGACACTAAAACATTCTGGTTTGAAATACTGCAAAATACTTAATTTCAATTAAGTAAAATATGATGTTTTTTTTATCGAGGTACTGTTTTTTTGTGGTACTGCATTATCCATTTTTGATATACTTCTTCCATTTGTAACAGAAATCTAAAAAAAGGTAAATCAATGAGCAAAAATATTGTTTTAAAATAGCAAACTATTGATTCTCACAATTTTTTTAAAGTATTGTTTTTTGCTTTTCACTCATTAGATGTAATTCCTTTTTTTTATATATATCTATTGCAACATCAAATTGCACAGCAACTATTGGACATTGTCTCAGAGTTTTAAGTGTTTTATAAACCAAAATACAATGAGATATTGAAGTGAAAGAAACACACGTCATCCTATGGAGCTCAATCGCGATTGCCATCGAGTTGCCCTAAAGTGTTATGGATGACGAGTTCCCCGAAATCACGCAGTGGTGGCGCTGAAAGCAGTGATATGAGCAGTCTACGTATACCAGCTCGTTGGGTTTTGTCAACACCACCTCTAGGTGGTGGTTTTGTTCGGTGATTCAGACTGCCATATCAAATGGAACAAAAATTCAACAAGCAGAATGGTATTTAAAAATTCTTTCTAATGTCAATGGCATAGTCAAGAAGGAATTTTTCCCTCCACCAATTAGAAAAATTTTATTCTTAATAACTCATTAGTTCATATTCTCTTACATAACCGAAATTTTTCAAAAACTCTTAAAAAGAGCGTGGAGCTCTATTAGAAATTAATGTATGTGTAATTTTCAGAACAAACGAAAATTTGAAAATTAAGATAATTATGATTTTGAATCAAATGCTATAAGTAGAGGTTTAAAATTTTAATTTGTTTCAGTAAATTTTTTTTATGATTTTATTGTAAATTCTTATGAGTAGCATCAACACATGTTTCATTTAATCGAGAATTGTGGAAATTTTTTAATTTTATCTTTCTTGTAACAATTTGCTACATAATATTGAATTCAAAGTTAGAGAGCTTTGAATGCAGTTTTTACTTCCCATAGCATGGAAATGCTTCAATACTTTTGATCATTGGGTGCAATTTGTTCCTTCCCAGGACCAGAAAAAAGCGAGCAAGCAAAATGTTTAAATTTTAAATGAATAATTTGATTTTGAAACGTCAGGCCAAGATCTAGAAAATCTAGAAAAAAAAAAGCATCTAGAAAAAAATCGAGGGTAGGGGGCAAGGAACACAATCAAGTCGGAAAAATGCATCATGACATTTCCCTCTTCATTTTCCCGGTCGTTAAAATTTTTCTTGAAATTATATATATACAGGGTGAATCTGAAAAAGTGAGAAAAACTTTACGGGGTGGTAGAACGCAGCTATACGAGCAATATTCGTCATAGAATGTATGGTCGGAACGCAAACGGCGAGCCGCTAGGTGGCGTTGGAAATGGTATAAAAGGGTCGGTCCTCGCACCCAACGGCATTTCTACCGTGGATTGCCGAGAGGATGGCTGGTTATACTAACCACGAAATGGCGGATATGCACTTTGTGTACGGTGCGGCGGACGGGAATGCAAGTGAGGACCGACCCTTTTATACCATTTCCAACGCCACCTAGCGGCTCGCCGTTTGCGTTCCGACCATACATTCTATGACGAATATTGCTCATATAGCTGCGTTCTACCACCCCGTAAAGTTTTGCCCACGTTTTCAGATTCACCCTGTATATAATACTGTACAATATAAATAAGTTTCACAATTTTTTACCTCTTTTACCGTAATTGGCATTCCGAAAGGGGACCTTACCCCCCCTCTCCTCTACATACGGCTCTGAATACGGCCTACTAAATATTGCAAGTTACATGCTTTTTATCAACAAAATTGTATTACTTATCATCAAAATTAAAATTCTTACATCCATTTCAATATATTTTTTCCTTTCTTCATGGTTGTAAAAGCAAAAAATAATATCTTTTATAAGAAATAAAAAAAAAACAACTACCGCTTTCGTGTGCCTATGGGTGCTTGAGGTTTAAATCCGGATCTTGTTTCTTCCTTAATTTATTTTTTACACCTGTGTATATATCCTGCTTTGAAATATATTATTTAAAATATAATGTTTCAGATATGATTTATCAATTAAATATTTACATGCAATATAACTCTGTCATTTTTTTAGAGCAGATAGTCGTCTCTTCAAAATACGTTATTCACCATCGACTAGCAAGTCACAGTTTCAGGCTGATAAAATACCCCACAGGTGAGTGCAATTTAACACAATTGATTGCCACTTAACCAATTTTTGTCGTTTTCCACAACCTTTGCTATTTTTTGCTTCATAAAATACAGTATACATAAAATAAATTTATTCATGTGATAAAGTTTTACATAAACATGGATCTGTTGCTTGTACAAACTGCTAAAACAAACAATAGAAATTTCCGCTCGAGCAGTTGCTAACCACAGAGGTCTGACAGAAGGCTTTCGGTAAATACACTACACAGGAAATGTGCAAAGAGTAAGACAACACAGAAACGAAGCGTCCTCTATACCTTATCCTGGGCTCGATCCCCCAGATTCCTTTGGTCAGTAGTCAATCGTGCTAACCACTCTGCCATGTTGCCAAATTTAAAAGAAAAAATAAATTCCACATTTTATTTATTATTAACTCTCACATTGGGCGAGAAACATTACTTCTTGGATTACCAGAAATGCAGTGTTTCATTAGTACTCTCATTATTTTTTTTCTATATTAAATTCATAACTCTTACCGTTTTTTATCAGCATACTTATGCATTGGTTTTTCCTTCTACCCTTTTATCGAACACTCTGCCAAATATGCTTTCGATTTACTTGCTTTATGTACAACGAAATTTTATTTATTTCATTTCTGCACACAAAGGCAATTTTTTTTAATAACTTATGACTTGCCTATTGCTGAACTGCGTTGAAATTAATTTCTACCATGCTGTACAGAATACACTGTTGAGGAGTGGTCAACCACACAGAGACCTGGTGCTGACCATATATACCAACTCAAATTCCTTGCAAGAAATGGCCTAGAGTGGACAAATGCAGCAGCTGTAGCTCAGAAGGGACACGTCTGGAGAGGAAAATTACACAGTTTTGTTGGACCTCCGTAGCCCATGGCTGCATGAGGAGTTTGTATGTATGTATTATTATCCCTATTTTTTAAAAAGGTGATCACAGTTCTTCTGATAACTATAGGGGTATCAGCCTACTTTCTGTTCCAGGTAAAATTCTTTGCATTATTGTGCTTAACAGAATTAAGGAATCTGGTTGATGAACAACTGCGTGATGAGCAGTGTGTATTTAGAAGTGGTAGGGTATGTATTGATCAAATTTTTTCACTTTGGCAGATTTTGAGAAATGTTTAGAGTTTCAGAAACATTGTGGTGTCCCAACGTATGCTAAAATACCAATTTAAACATCGAATTGGAATGAATAATAAAAACAGCAATTCACATGAATGTTTGTTCTCTGAAGTATTTTGGGCATTCAGTGAAACACTAACTCTCTATACTTCCTTGTTACCTTCAAGTATCCCTCTCAATGGGCCTATTGAGAATGTGCCCAGATTTTTGTCATTTTCTATGTTGAAATAGATTCATAAACGAATGTTATTTGTGTATTGATGCTTCTTTTCTCTTACAGTCGTTTTTGGTTAGAGCGTGACATGGGCAAAGCACAAGCAGCCTATCAATCAATGAATTATACTCATCGTCTATTAGCTGATGAGACTAATCACTATCTTAATTAACATATGAGAAAAATGGGATGGTTTTTTTTTCGGATTAAAAGTATTAATAAAATAATGTTTTAAAACCATTAAAATGATTTTGCTTTGTTATGCATTTTTCTGGGTTAAGAAACTATGGGTGATTATAAAATAAGTTTCCCTGGGTTCGAGCCCCAGGTAAGGCATGGATGTTCGTGTTGTTTTTCTGCTGAGGTCCTGCCTTCCTCTCAGACCTTCTACTCTGGCATATAAACTGACAGGCTCCTGTCAGACCTCTGTGGCAAGCAGCTGCTTGAGGGGGTATTTATTTTTATTTTTATTATTTATTACGAAGTCTCTGGAACGGTGATGAACGGAGATAGCGACAGAAAGATTAATAGGAGCTTAATGAGAGCATTCGGAACCTAGTTAGCAAAGAAAAAAAATAGGTCTCACTGTCGCCACTAGGGGAAAACACAGGGGCTTCAGATATACTAATCCGTTTGTTTGCATAATGCGTTGTCGATGCAAACGACAACACTGTTAATCATGTTATTGTAGCAGAATCAAAGTAATGAAAATGCTGCATTATGAGAGTTTCGACATCTGGAGAGGCTGCCATCTGGAAAGGCTGCCATCTGGAGAGGCTGCCATCTGGAAAGGCTGCCATCTGGAAAGGCTGCCATCTGGAGAGGCTGCCATCTGGAAAGGCTGCCATCTGGAGAGGCTGCCATCTGGAAAGGCTGCCATCTGGAAAGGCTGCCATCTGGAGAGGCTGCCATCTGAAAAGGTTGCCATCTGGAAAGGCTGCCATCTGGAGAGGCTGCCATCTGGAAAGGCTGCCATCTGGAGAGGCTGCCATCTGGAAAGGCTGCCATCTGGAGAGGCTGCCATCTGGAAAGGCTGCCATCTGGAGAGGCTGCCATCTGGAAAGGCTGCCATCTGGAAAGGCTGCCATCTGGAGAGGCTGCCATCTGGAAAGGCTGCCATCTGGAAAGGCTGCCATCTGGAGAGGCTGCCATCTAGAAAGGCTGCCATCTGGAAAGGCTGCCATCTGGAAAGGCTGCCATCTGGAGAGGCTGCCATCTGGAAAGGCTGCCATCTGGAGAGGCTGCCATCTGGAAAGGCTGCCATCTGGAGAGGCTGCCATCTGAAAAGGTTGCCATCTGGAAAGGCTGCCATCTGGAGAGGCTGCCATCTGGAAAGGCTGCCATCTGGAGAGGCTGCCATCTGGAAAGGCTGCCATCTGGAAAGGCTGCCATCTGGAGAGGCTGCCATCTGGAAAGGCTGCCATCTGGAGAGGCTGCCATCTGGAAAGGCTGCTATCTGGAGAGGCTGCCATCTGGAAAGGCTGCCATCTGGAGAGGCTGCCATCTGGAAAGGCTGCCATCTGGAAAGGCTGCCATCTGGATAGGCTGCCATCTGGAGAGGCTGCCATCTAGAAAGGCTGCCATCTGGAAAGGCTGCCATCTGGAGAGGCTGCCATCTGGAAAGGCTGCCATCTGGAGAGGCTGCCATCTGGAAAGGCTGCCATCTGGAGAGGCTGCCATCTGGAAAGGCTGCCATCTGGAGAGGCTGCCATCTGGAAAGGCTGCCATCTTGAGAGGCTGCCATCTGGAAAGGCTGCCATCTGGAGAGGCTGCCATCTAGAAAGGCTGCCATCTGGAAAGGCTGCCATCTGGAGAGGCTGCCATCTGGAAAGGCTGCCATCTGGAGAGGCTGCCATCTGGAAAGGCTGCCATCTGGAGAGGCTGCCATCTGGAAAGGCTGCTATCTGGAGAGGCTGCCATCTGGAAAGGCTGCCATCTGGAGAGGCTGCCATCTGAAAAGGCTGCCATCTGGAAAGGCTGCCATCTGGAGAGGCTGCCATCTGGAAAGGCTGCCATCTGGAGAGGCTGCCATCTGGAAAGGCTGCCATCTGGAAAGGCTGCCATCTGGAGAGGCTGCCATCTGAAAAGGTTGCCATCTGGAAAGGCTGCCATCTGGAGAGGCTGCCATCTGGAAAGGTTGCCATCTGGAAAGGCTGCCATCTGGAGAGGCTGCCATCTGGAAAGGTTGCCATCTGGAAAGGCTGCCATCTGGAGAGGCTGCCATCTGAAAAGGTTGCCATCTGGAGAGGCTGCCATCTGGAAAGGTTGCCATCTGGAAAGGCTGTCATCTGGAAAGGCTGCGGAAAGGACCCTTGGCATTGTTCACATTAAGAAATCTTTTGATATTTCAAGAACCATTTATCGCCATTGATTGCTAACTCGAAAGAACTAAGAAAAGAAATAAGTTCATCATTCCATTAAATGTAATAATTGAATACTTTTCAATTTACCACCGCCTCCACTAAAATATTAAGTAACTTTGATCTAATTGTGCTTCCTAAAAGTTACAGTTCTTATACAAATACATATTACAATTCTTATAAAATTACATATCATAATTCTTGCACAAATACTTGTTACAATTCCGACTGTTTAAAATGAAAGGTGAAAGAAGCCAAAATATTTATTCGAATGTTGAAATCAATTAATTTTTATTTCGTGGCCTGTGTTCTGCATGAATTTGCATGATTCACGAAGAACGGTTTCCAGGTTGCAGACTTCAACTTCCTTTCGGTCAGAGCGCCGCGATAGGAGGGATTATCATGAAAGGCAAGCCCGCTAAGTCCGTTTGAGGCACCGCCTAGCAGAGTCGAATTGAAAACCCTGGCATTAATGATCAACATTAAGCCCCTCTAAACTATTTCGCAGCAGGGGCGAAAGGAAAATAAAAATATATCCACTGATCTGACAGCCTCCCCCTTCCATCCTCTTTCAAGGCAAATATCTGCCTGGTTGAAATGTACAGACATATTGCACCATAGAAGACAGAGTCGGACTTTACATACTATTCGTGGCTGCATCATCAGAGGAGAACAGCGCACAGCTTTCCTTCCAGTTATACTAGCCATCATTTACACACCAGTTGATAAATAGAGGCATTGTTTCTTATATACCAAACAATAGAGAAATTAAATTAGGTTATTCTGCTCAAAAGAGTACCGATGCTAAATTTATTGTATGTACATTAGATTGAAGGTCAAAAATATTGGAAACAAATAGCAGTAGCAAAATGCCCCATTACCTTCCATTCGTAACTTATAGTAACTTGTAGCTAAATACAATGCATCCTATGTGTGCTTAAAAATATAGCTTCAGTGTTTGCAGAATTAATTTTAAGTTTGTGTCGAAGCAAAACTCAGTGCAGCATCACTTTCATTTTTGGCCTCCCGACAGCCGAGTGATCAGGGTGATTAGCGATTTCGGTTGAGCTCCGGATAAGGCATGGATGCTTCCTTGGAGTATTTTTTGTTGTTGTTGCTGTTGAAGTTTTGCCTTTTCTATGACGTATTATTATACCAACAAAATCATCTCAGATCTGTGTCGCAAGCAGCTGCTTGAGGGATAATTTAATCTGATTTTAAAAGTTCGGTCAGTGTTCAAAGCTACATATTTATTGTAGTTATATTTAAAAGTCACTAATTTCAGTACTGCCTTTTATAAAAATTTATTGTTTTTACAGTTTTCAAATCTTTTTTGATTTTAATACCTTATGAGGTTTTACTCTATTTCATCTGTCTTCTCAGATGAAAAGCTATTAATATATGCAGCAAAGACTAGTAAAACGTATATTCTGTTCTTTTAATTACAAACTTGTAGACTATCATGCAGCCTATGCATTCTGTTTGAATGAAAATTGAAGTAGTTTCCTGGTAAGTTGATCATTGAAATAAACCGCTTAAAGGTCCCAATACACAAAAAGTCAGTCTTGTTGTTGTCGAATCTTATCGTATTCTATGAAAAATGCTTCTCCTAATATGAGATTTTAAATACGTCAATTGATTAATCTTTTTCTGTCTTAAGTCCTGCTTCTTAAAATGTATTTTACATTCTACCAAAACTGCAGGTCATCACTGAATGGACAGTCTCAAAAATTACTCCCAGAAGATGAAGGGCCTCCTCCTCCATACACTCCAACTGGACAGAATCGATCTTTACCTCGGAGACAGCTATCAGACGATGAGATGAAGAATGGAATTTCAGCTTCATTAACAGCACAAATGCCGAAGTCATCTGTCAGTAGTAATTGCAAGAATAGCTTCAACAGAAGTATCTCCACTCTTCCGAAGTAAAATAATTTTTCGTTTTTTTTTAAATTGAATTAATAACATGTTTTGGTAACTAAATATACTTTAAATATTTTAACTTTCCATTTAGCTTACTTGAAACTGTTTATTTGTTTTATTATTTGAAATGACTGCTGACTGCCTTGCCAAAAGACCTGTCATAACTTCTGTTTTAATTATACTGGTCCTTCTTTTTGGCAATTGTTGTTATCCATGCTATTGAAAGTTTTACGGTTCAATTTTCGCAGCTGTCATCAATCGCAATAGAATAAAAGCAAACATGTAGTCCTAAAATCACTGTGTAGTGCGATACTTATGTTTAGGTACCACTAACTTCGTTCCAGCTATCAGCTGTTACCATTGGCACTCACTTGAGTCCGGCTGCTTGGAGGTTGTCTTTCGCTAGTGGAGTTACTAACACTTCATATACCTCACGATAATTCCATGTACTACTTGTGCCGATGCATTTCAAACCGTAGCTTCATTTTCAAGACACTACTGTTGGCCATGTAAAAAAGAAAGTTATATAACCTTCACGGTTTAAAGTGCTTTCATGATTACATACTGTGCCATTCAGCAGTTATCTAAAAACTTTCAGAGTGATGGTGGTGTTACATGTTTGAGTTTCATGTAACGCAATTGAATCTCCAATTTTCGAATACTCCTTAGAAATACACCGGTTTTTCATAAATTACCGTATTTGCCGCCGTATAGGACACACTTTTTCCCCTCAAAATACGCCTAAAATATGGGGTGCGTCTTATGCGCCGGTAATCAAAATTATGAGTTAAAATTTCAGTCTAAAACTTTTGGTTTATATATCAATATACATATATAAGTATTCTTTTGCATTTTGTCCTTTTGTAAAAGAGTGGTTTCAAATAAATCGTTTCCATATTTTTTTTTGTTCTGTAAAAATAATAAGTTGCGTGATGTATTTTATGTTTCACTACTGATAGAGGGAGCATTCCAGTAAAATAGAGTTCAGATCCACTGACACCTCAAGGTTACGATTCATCCAATGTGCGCATGTGTGATCACATTTCACCGACATATTTTTTCGAAAAGCGCGAGCATGGCGCGTCGTTACCGATTACAGCGCCTCAAGGCAACCAAAACGTAAACCTTTAGTACCGAAGAAGCTTTCTCATGTTTTTGCTGCGAAACATGGCTCAAAAACAACGCAGATTCTGCTATGATATTGCATTCAAGCTACGAGTGATTGAGTATGCCAAAGAACACGGAAAGAGGGCAGCAGAGAGGAATTTCGGATCACTGCCAACCAAAAAGATGATAAGAACTTGGAGAAGACAGGAAGAAGACCTAAAATAAGCTATGCGTAGTAAACATAATCTGTGACATGGAATTGCAAAATGGCCGGAACTAGAAGAAGAATTAAAAACTTGGTTATTAGTCCACCGAAGCTCGGGATTTTCAGTTTCCACAAAAATGACTATTCAACAAGCAATAGTGATAGTTACTAACAGAGGCATCTCTGATTTTACAGGATCAACGTTATTGTGTTCTAGATTCATGAAGAGAAATGACTTACGTATCGGACTAAAACAAAAATAGCACAAAAGATGCCAACAGAATATGAAGACAAGATTATCGAGTTTCATAAAATTGTCATTAATGCAAGAAAAAGTGGAAAGTTTGAACTTTCACAAATAGGAAACATGTAAGAGGTCCCACTGACGTTCGATGTACCCTCAAACAAAACAGTAGATTCCAAAGGTGCAAGAAGTGTTATTGTTAAAACTAGTGGACATGAGAAAACGCACTACACAGTCGTGTTGTCTTGTTGTGCCAATGGAACAAAATTGCCGCCTCTTCTGATTTTCAAAAGGAAAACCTTGCCCAAGGAAAAACTGCCTAAAGGTGTGTTTGTGCACGTTCATCCTAAGGGCTGGATGGATGAAGGTGGGATGAAGTTGTGGATAGACAATGTGTGGTCTAGGCGTCCTGGTGGACTGTTAAAGAAACCTGCCTTGCTAGTATGGGATCAGTTTCGGAGTCATAGAACAGAAGCTGTAAAAAATAAAATCAACCAACTGAAAACTCAGTTAGCTGTAATTCCAGGTGGACTAACGAGCCAGCTTCAACCTTTAGATGTCTGCATTAATAAACCATTTAAAGGATTCATGAAGGAGAAATGGAACAGTTGGATGCAGTCTACAGATTTTGAAATGACACCATCAGGAAGAAGGAAGAGACCTAGCATTTTGCAGATTTGTGAATGGGTCAAAACTTCATCGAATGCTGTGAAACATGAGACAGTTGTAAAGTCATTTAAGAAATGTGGTATTAGTAACTCACTTGATGGCACAGAGGATGATTTGTAATACGACGACTCAGTTTCTGAAAAAGAGGCTTCAAGTGGTTTTTCATTTAGTTCTGGAGGTGAATTTCTGGGTTTTGAGGATGAACATTAAAAGGTACCTAACTACAATGTTCCCTAGTTACATTTTTTTATACATAAATAACTATAAAATGACTACAGTAAATCTTTATGGAAATTCATGAAACAATGTGGAAAATTTTTTTCCCTTAAAAATGTGTCTAAAAAGGGGGGTGTGTCCTATACGCCGGCAAATACGGTAAGTAAAAATCTGAAAACTTGTTTTTTTTTTCCAAGTTGGATCTGTTGCATGTGAATCGGAAGAGAGGTGTATATAAACACTGTGCGTAAGAATAACATTTGAAAAAAATTAAATAACACTTTTAATTCCCGAAATTATATACGAATATAGTTACATGGTAAAAAGTTCAAGGTCAATGAGATAGTCCGAATGGATATGGAGTGTGGTCACCTTTTACCGCTCTGCAGGCCTCAGAGTAATGTCTCATGCTGTTAACGAGACTGCCCAGCAGCGCTGTGGATAATTTACATTGCTCCTCCAAAGCATGTGAAAACTCCAGGAGGTTTGCAGGAGCAGAATTCAGGGAGCAACCCATCTCCCGAGAGTATCCCATGCATGTTCTATCGGAATTAGGTCGGGAAATCAGGCTGGTCGCTCCATACAGTTAATAGTGCTATTCTCTAGATAGCAATGCCCAAGGTGACACTGGTGAGGGACGGCGTTATCGTCCTGTAGGAGGAAGGTATTGCACCTACATAATGTCACTCGAAGGGATCCAAGATTTTATCCCTGTACATTGCAACCAGTGACGCAGCCTGTTGGAAGCACGTACAGATCTGTGTGGCTGTCTAAAAATATCCCTCCCCAAACCATTAAAGTACCACCACCGTAGGTGTCACATTCACGGATATCTGTGGCATGATAGCATGTTCCTAGTTCCCTCCATATCAACCGACACGACTAATCGCTTTGGAGAGCTAATCTCGATTCATCTTGAAGAGCACGGACATTGCTCCTGGGTTCAGTTAACGTGATGTCTACACCAGTTTAGACAGTTCTTCCTGTGACGTTTTGGGTCAGGGGGGATGCACACCACTGGCCACCTAGAATACAAGCACACTTTATGAAGACTTTGGCGTACAGTAGTAGCGGATATTGCCGTTCCACTCGCTGCTATGAGGTCCGATCCAAATTGATGCGATGTTACCATCCTGTTCCTCTAGTCACAACACCAGATAGAGGTCCTCCCTTGGGATTGCTTCCGTCGTCGTCCATTATTGAATTGTCTGAATGCGCCCTGTCTTTGTTGGAATCTCTGCCAAGTCTATGCACCACTGAACAACTCACACCAAGTCATCAGGCAACATCTTGACTTTGGTCTGCCTCGAGCTGACCTATAGCTCACCACTACATTTCTTCCGAAAAATAACGTCTGATAGACATAGGCAACAAATCTGCTATCTGGTAAAACCCACCTCACACTTTGCGGGAGAGGACTGGAGACAGAGCCGAGTAAAGGGCAAGCGAGCCCAACGACAAGAATGGAGCCAGCTACAGCAGCGATATCACACGTAAGCTGTAAAGAACGAAAAATCGTGGGATCCCTTGTGACGTGTTTTTCTACGGTCACGTGCAAAGTCATGGTCCAAAGCCATGTAAAACAGACCACCCGTTTTGGGGCAGGTGTTCGACATGTTAGTAGCATTGTAAAGTACTGTTTGAAGAAATGTAGGTTTCTTGATTGTGAGCGACTTCTGCCATTACAAAAAAAGATGAATAGATTTCCGAAGGATGAGGAGCATTAAGTTACGTAAATTCATAAATGTAGTGTATTAGTTCTAATGTAGTGTATTATAAACATTTTTAAATACAGGATTCAATCAGGGGGAAAATTCCTACGTAAGTACTAAGCGCTGTTAGTATAGCAGGTGTCGCTGCTAAAAGAGGCGAGTATTTTTGCCATAGATAAATATAGTATAGCTGCATAAAGATACGACACTAACGCTAGCGAGAGTGATGCTTTGATCGGTGCCAGGTAGGGTTTCTGAAAACTCGGGTTTTTAGGACTCGGCGAGTACGAGTCCCAAATTTTGAAAACTCGTCGAGTCCGGATCTAAATCTAAACTCAAATCAATAAGCGAAAACGTTTAATATTTTGGAGTTCAATAACAATTCTCATAGCTGAAATCTTTGTAACAAAATAAAATTACTAAAATTTGTTAAAATTAGAATTATTTATTATATTGCAAGATTTTCAACTGAGATTTGTGGTCGTGCCAAGAAATTATAAAGAAAATGCACTCAAATTTATTTATTAATCAATTCATTTATTTTCAAAAATTAAACTTTAAAACTAGATATAACTATTTGAACATTTATTTATTTCAATTTAATTGCTTTTTTGGTCTTTAGGTAGAAATATTTGAGAAATACTAACGAATTAAGAGACTTGTCAGCAAGTCTCGATCTGATTGTAGTACAGAAGCTGCCACTTATTGAAAATGTTCTTTCATTAGAAGTTGAAGTTGGTTTTATGGAGGAAAGTGCATTGTACAGGTTATCAAGATTACTTGTTCGTTTTCCAGTATTTCTGAAAAGCAAAAATTCTTGTTTAAGTTTGCTATAAATCTCGGATTCTTTTGGAGTTGGAGGTTCAGCTGCGTTTTTCAAAATTAAATCAAGTTCTTCCTCCATTGTCAAATTTTTTTGATTTTCAACTATTATTAATTCTTGGTCTTGCGAAGCTTCCGTTGATTCATTATTATCTTCTTTTTGGTAAAGTCTTTTTAATAATTGTGTGGCAAAGTCTAAAGCCTGTTTAGTAGGTACAAATTTTGGATCTTGAAGCGCTTTGAACAAATCCAAAACTAACTCAAGATTGTGGCCCAGTTTAGCTCTGATTTTTTTCTTGTAATATTCCATATTTAATGGAAGACAATCTAAAAAACTTAACCACTTTTCGAACGTTGTTAATTATTTGATGGGTACTAACAACTTCTTCCATACCCTCCTCTGTTGTTGTTCTTATTTCAATATCCGCTCCATCAGCAAAAACATCTACATTCTCATCTACAGTATCAATTAATTCCTCTTCTTTTTCGCGGTTTGATTTTTTCTTATATAAAGTATCGCACACTCCAAGATGTACCCCATGATTGAGGCACAATTGATAAAATTTTGTGAACTCGTGGACTCGTCGAGTATTAGAGTCGAGTCCCGAATCCGAGTAACTACCCCAATACTCGACGAGTCCGGGTTGAGTCGAATCGAGTACAGAAACCCTAGTGCCAGGGTGAACTACTCAAATCATGGTTTGACTCGGTCGATAACGGTAGTAGCTTAAGCGCTCATTCAGTTGCAACTTTTTAAGATTTACGTAGGCAAGGATAATCTTCGAGGCTAAATTTTAAATATGTTCGTTGTGAGAGATTAAAAGAATGTGCAACAGTTCATAATTATATCGAATGGATTCATTTCATATAGCGAACTTGCTCATAGCGGCATTAAGCCTAACGATGATGTGTTGTTAGTTGCCGTGAAGCGCTGAAATAGCAGGAAACGAAATGATTCTATCAATTAATTGTTTTATAAAGTTTTTCAGTTTACATGCCTAATCGACCTTATTACATTATCAAACACAATACGAGAATATTTACTTTGAACATTTATCATATAATAAAATCGTAGTATACGATTTGAACACGTTAATTTTTAATAAATCGATGGCGTATCCGGTAGGTATCTCGGCTTCTAATATTCAAGATCTTTCATCAAATCCCTACTGTCTGTAAACGATTTTTTTTTCCTCCCAATTTTGCTTTACTTGTTTTTTTTTTCCTTTTGACGTGTAAATATATGCAAATATGCGATGTGGCATAACTTACCAAGTTATTTTAAGGAAGAACTTGAAGACAGAAAACATTTAGCTTGTAAAAAACTTGCGAAGCCACTGCTATTCGATTGCTTTATATTACGTCTTATGGAGTCGGAAGCGGAAAGGCCTAATGTGCTCATGCGCATAAGCGACGAAACTAGTTACCACCAGGTGCCATTATTAGCTCTGAATACTCTCGAAGGCTACCATCGGCCTTTATGGGAGTAAGAATATTCACGATACAAAACCCACTAGTTCCGCCTTTCGACACTACCAGTATTAGGAATTGCCATCTATCCTATGGCGAACAGTCCTATAGAAGGAAAGCTGTTCCATCGGTCAAAACTAAGCTCCCGGGGTGGAAACGGGATTTTAAAAAAGGGTCCTAGTCTACTAGAGGTACCAAGTCGTTCAGCAGGGCCCCGAACTGGCTCCACTGAGCACCTGATTGAGGTCTTAGCACTGTCCAACTGGGTCCCAAACCGGTCAGCAGTGCCTTCCACCTCGGATGGTCTTAACTCTGTCCAACCGGGGTTCAAACCGGTCGGCAGAGTCTTCGACCGCACTGGGCCACAAGCCCCCCCCCCCACACACACACACACACACACACCACCACCACCACATCAAGGTGGTTTCTTGTCGGGGGGGGGATCTGTCTGTATGGGAGTGTCGCATCTTTACGTAGTTATATTAATCTATGATTTTTATTACGCAATCGTCCCGCTTTTAACGTTCAACGCATTTGCATATACCGCTGCCAGCGCCATTTATTTGAATACCGTACCTCAATCATGCGTCGTATTTTTCCTACTGTACATAACTTTCGCGCATTTATATCGTCGGATTTTCACGATATCGTGATTTTTTTCATTTGTTCCTTGATTTATGGAAACCAGAGTATATGCTGCTGAAGTCTTCAAGTGGGGAGGGAGGGCTTGTAACTCTAGCCTCCCCCTCCCCCCAGGTACGTAACTGATGATATTAGTTTCATTTAATATTTAATACTAAAAAGTTTGCTACATTTTTTATTATGATTTCTCTTCTTAAATGTTAACTTTTCTTCGATGTTTGCCTGTGGTGCAAGATCACAATCGACGATTCTGAATCCAAATAATACGCATTTTCTGCTGAGCACTGAAATTAAGTTATTCCTTTAAATGCATTATACTTGAACTGTTAAAGTGTGTCATATCTTATATCTGTTCGGAATATATAGTATTCGGAATATATAGTAGAAGGACGAATTTCACATTTTACCATTTTTAAAAATATTTATATCTCTTTTTATTCTAGATTTGGAGATAGTGGATGAACACATATTATGTAGTTTTGACATGTTATATCTGTTTATTTTAAAGTTAACCGGAGTTGTTTGTATATAATTCTAATAATATTTATTCTTGACCCCCACTCCCCCATGGGGTACGTTCCTGCTGAGCATTAAAATTCGTTTTTGCCTCCCTTCCTATTTCTTTTCGCTCGTCATTTGGCGTTTTGTCTTTTTATAAATTTGTCGAAACTGTTGTTCTATCATATCTTTCGAACGCGACGAACAAATTTAATGATTTATACGGACGCGGCAAGTGTCATAGGCTATAAAAATAATAATTCCCCCCCCCCCCCCTCCTTCCAAGTTTTCTCCCCACCCCATGGAAAAGGGGAAATATCGAAACGATTGTTCCTCTATATCTTGAGAACGCGAGGTCCGAAAGCAACGGGCTATGCGTCAAAATGAAAGCTTTCGGCATTGGGGAACGTCACAGGTTATAACTCTTCGCCTTCCTCGTGCTCTCTTCCCCTCATAAAAGGGAAAAATATGCGAAGAATTGTTCTTCTATATCTTTCGAAAGCGAAGCCGATCGTAACAAGCTGTATGTCAAATGAAAATTCGTGACGAGGGGAATGTTGTGGGCAATAGAAATATACTCCCTCTTGCTTTCTTCCCCCCTAAAAATGGTAAAATGTGAAATTCGTCCTACTACTATATATTCCGAATTCTAGGGCCTACAATTATGAGTTAGATGTCAAATGAAAGCTCATATGGGGACAGTTGTAGACGACTTCGAATTATGTACCTACCATTCTTCCTCCCCATAAAAGGGTACGAAAATTTCGTTGCGGTCGACCTTAATGGGTTATATCTGAAATTAAAGCATCTGATGTGTCCGGTGTCATGGGCTACCTCAAACATGACTCCAAAAGCAGGGAGAGGAAAAATGTGGACGATGTTTATGAGTCATATATCACATGAAAATCTCTGAAGGTAGGTATTTTTAGGGACAAAGAAAAAAAATACGTATAAATACTTTAAAATTTTAAAAAATACTTGTCTTCATATATGCCGACACTCTGTCTTCTTTTCAAGGGAATAGGAATTCAGTGACTGATTGAACTATCGATATACCTTAAGTTTATTCTTGTGCTTTCTAGGGCGCTTATGGGAAAATAATTATTTTTTTACATTATTATGCATTTATTGTTACATTACAATAGAAGTTTCTTGTGATTAAGCATGGAAGAATATAATTGCATAATAAAAGGTATGGAAAAACAATTTGGAAAGTTGAATTACAAAAGTATACCGTTAATGAAGTCTTTGTATGTGAATGATTTGACTCAAAGTGAAATTTTTTAAAATAAATTTACAATATAAAAACGACCGAAATTACTGATATGACTTCGGACTATTGACTTCCTACTTCTTTAAATTGCTGATTCCATTCCTGATTGAAATTAAAATGGTAATAACTTTCTACTAGAGAGAGATAATGTTAACATTTGTGTAAAACATATATTTTTGAAGAAGATAACGAATATTTTTGAAGAAGATAACGAATATTTTTGATTAATTTCAGATATGAAGACAAGGATAAAAATACATATCAAAATTTGTTTAACCATTTTTTAGGTATTGAATAGTTTAAAAATCATTTTGACACAATCTGAGACAAAAATATTCAAAAATATGTACAATTCTGTTTCAGTAACATTTCTCTTTTTATTCTAGATTTGGAGAGAGTGGATCATTAATTCAGAATTCCAAGTCTGTTTCATTAATAACAGATTGGGAACCTAATGCAAAGTTACCAACAAGCCTTAACAGAACAGAGGTAATATTTTTCTTTATATACCTTTAAGTACTTTTCTGTATTTTTATGAATGTCAAAACTACATAATTTGGGTTAAAAACTTAGAGGGTAAGCTTAATTTTATTTAGGGCTACATTATCGTAAGGTGTAATGAATTAGCTGAGTTGTTACTGGCTTATATCGATAATTTTAATTTTAATTTAATTACAAAGTATCCAAAATCAGTTAAATTCAAAATACTCACATATATCGACTTTCAAAAGCTGAAACTGAAATATGTTTAGAAAAATAAAAATAAATATACTTATGTAGTTTATTATGGGTCTGTAAATGTTAGCTAGGCATAAACTGGAAGGAGAGCTGTGTACCAATCCCTAGTGATGATGCACAGAACCGGCCAGGTCTAGCACCTAATGTCCGACCCCGCCTTCTCGTGGTGCAGGCCGTTACTACTTTCAAAAGAGATATTCTCTTTTGGAAGGGAACGGAAGGGGAGGGCTGCTAGTTCAGTATGGCCTACTGATCTGGTCATATATGGCCACTTTTTTCTTTTTTTTTTCAAACCTGCTGAGGAGTGGTCAACTTCACAGGGTCCTGGTGCTGACCATTTATACCTACTAGACTGGACTTGTTTATGGATTTGAGTTTGATTATTGATCCTGGACTTGCTGCACTGGTGGGTCTCTGTTGAGGGAGAATCTGCTGCTGTGTTTTCCGTTTGCTTCTGGGTTGTCAGCCCTAAGTCAACAGAAGCATGGGATATCTTATATCAGCTGGTGGATAATCCTAATCAGAGGCCATCGCAGGTACCTGAACCTTACTTAGCTAGTTGGATATCGTCAAGCCTAAATTGGAGTAATGTGTCTCAGGCGGGCCATATGGCTCTTGAAAAACTCCACTTGAAAAGGTGGTGCCTGAAGTTCCTACCAGCATCGGTGACTTCAGCCTTTAGCGGAAAAGGAACAGGTCTTTGCCCCATGCCTGCAATCAGGGTACTGTTTGATATTGTTGGCCCTTCCTATCTCAATAAACCTAGTTTCTTTAAAAATCCTACTAATCATTTTCTCTCTGCAGGAACGTGGAACGTGAGGACATTATATAGAGTTTATTCTCTTGATGTCCTCACGCAGGAATTCCAGCGCTATAACCTAGATATTCTAGGCTTGTAAGAGACCAGATGGACAGGTAAAGGTGAGATACTTAAAAATAACTTTAAATTTCTCTTTACAGGGAGGGAGGATGGAAAGCATCACCAAGGTGTGGGTCTGCTGCTCAGCAGACATGCTAGTGATGCCCTTCTAGGATATGAGTGCATTAATGAAAGGTTTCTTACAGCAAAATTTCAGATAAGCGTTAAAGACTTGAATGTTATCTGCTGTTATGCCCCCACTGAGGATGCCGATGAGGATGAGAAGGATAGGTTTTATGGACAACTTCAGGATATTTTGAATTCTGTCAAGAAAGGAGATATTACCCTTGTTCTTGGTGACTTCAGTGCCAAATTAGGTACTCATTCTGACCTTTGGGGAGGATTGATAGGCCCTTTTGGTATTGGTACCTGCAATGGCAATGGGCAACATCTACAGGTAAGTAAATTCAATGGTTTCAGAATAACTAACACTTATTACAAACACCGTGACATACATAACTACACATGGGTTTCACCTGATGGGCTGCATAAGAATATGATTGATTATATATTAATTAACAGCAAATGGGCTAGTTCTGTTAGGAATACCAGGTCATATAGGGGAGCTGAAATTGGATCTGACCATTACTTACCTTGTTAAAAGTGTCTAGCAACTTAAACTTAAAAATTGTTGGGCTAAGGTTAAAAATATTACTTTTAATACCTAAGCTCTGAAAGACCCATTATAGATAGCTAAAGCTTACAATGATAGGTTACTTAGTCATTATGACAGTCATGGTATGCTTACTACTGAAGTTCAGGAAGAATATGGCATTTTAAACAGGCTTTTTTTGGAAACTAACAGTACTCTTTTAGGAAAAAAGGAGCAGATGAGACAGAATTATTTGAGTGATAAGGCACTTGAGTTTATTTCGGAAAGAAGAAAAGGCAGAAATGTCCTTAATCAATACCCTACTAGTCCTAACAGAAAGGATTACAGAGAGCTTAATAAACGTGTATAGGATCAGTTAGCTACTGATAAGAATCTTTGGCTTGATGGCTTGGCTGACAAAGCTGAGGAAGCAGTTAGGCAGCACAACAGCAGAGAGCTGTACCAGATAGTTAATGTTTTATGTGGTAGTAAACGGACATGCATACGAGGATTGAAGGATAAAGAATGCAAGGTTTCGAAGGGGAGGATTCTGTTATGGCTAGGTGGGCTGAGCATTTCAGTGATGTTCTAAACAATGTGGTTAGTTCTACTCCCATTATTTGTAATGATGATAAATGTAATGGGGGCTTTAATGTTGGCTCTATAACACAATCTGAAGTTATTTTGGCTATTTCTAAACTTAAACTTCATAAATCCCCAGGGGTAGATGAAATTACTACGGAAATGCTAAGAGCTGGGAATGTTTCGGTTACCACTTGGATGACTGAAATTCTCAATATCTTTTATGATAAAGGCATGGTTCCTAAGGATTTTACCAAAGCTATTATTATCCCTATTTTCAAAAAAGGTGATCGCAGTTTTACTGATAACTATAGGGGTATCAGCCTACTCTCTGTTCCAGGTAAAGTTCTTTCCATGATTGTGCTTAATATAATTAAGAATCTGGTTGACAGGCAATTGCGTGATGAGCAATGTGGATTCAGAAGTGGTAGGGGATGTGTGGATCAGATATTTTCACTTAAGCAGAAATTTGAGAAATGTTTAGAGTTTCAGAAACCTTTGGTTGCTAGCTTTGTTGATTTCAAAAAGGCTTTCCACTCTGTTGATCGTCATAATTTGTGGTTGATTGTGAAATCATATGGTATACCTGACAAGTTAGTTAACATAATGAAAGCTCTCTATAATAACACCGAGTCGTGTGTGAGAGTTGGTAAGGCTTGTAGCAATTGGTTTAGCATTACTTCTGGTGTTCGACAAGGGTGCATTTTGTCTCCTTTTCTCTTTAGTTTGGTTATTGATTACGTAATGCGAAATTCATTGCAAGGGAAAGATTTTGGCCTTAAATGGGCTGGAGATACTAAAATTTCTGATTTAGATTATGCTGATGATTTAGCCCTTTTGGCAAATGAAGTTGATGAGATTAACTCTTTCATTCGAGCTGTTGCTGAAGCTGGTAGTAGAGTAGGTTTTGTTATAAACAGAGAGAAAACTAAAATAACGAAAATTGGTCAGGCAGGCTGTGATTCAGTTAATTTGAATGGTTGCAATCTTGAACAGATGTCACAATTTAATTATCTTGGGAGCTATGTAACAGATAATGGTGATGTGCGGCATGAGATTAAAGACGAATAGGGATTGCTGCCGGGACTTTTAAGAATCTATGGAGATTGTGAAGAAATAGGCGTATACACCTAAAAACTAAAATTAGACTGTATAATAGTTTGGTTCTTTCTAGGGTTAGTTATGGTAGTGAAACTTGGATGCTGTGTAAACAAGATAACAGGAAACTAGATGCTTTTTATTCTTGATGCTTACGTAGTATCTTGGGCATTAGGTGGTTCAACTTTGTAGCTAATGATGAGGTTAGGCAAAGGAGTCTGCAACCTCCTTTAAGCAGCATATTGTGCAGAGAGAGACTCCGTTGGTTTGGCCATGTTGCCCGTATGAATAATTATATATTGGCGAATAGGGTTATGAACAGTGTGCCTAGAGGCCTCAGAAGGAGGGGGAGACATAGGATGCGGTGGGCAGACAATGTCAAACAGGATCTTGTTAGAATTGGTGTGCAGTGGCCGGATGCAGCAGATGTAGCTCAGGACAGATATGCTTGGAGAATTAAATTGCACGGTCTGGTTGAACCTCTGTTGTCCGTGGCTGCTTGAAGATGATGATGAGTTTATTATGTTTATCGTAACTAATAAACTATCATTCTGTGAAATAAATATTACTTTCAAATGCATAAATGAACTATAGAAACCTTTTGAATGAAAAACTAGGACACCATGGTTTTTGGTCCATTCCAGTTGATTATGGCCATCTCTTAACGTGCACAGGGTATGGCTCTCCCGCACACGGGGACACGGCTTAACGTCCCATCCGACGGACGGCGGCCTTTCCAAGCCCATCGGTGTCCCCTACTGACCGTGGGCAGGACGGGGAATTTTGCGGAGATAAATCTCAACGCTGACCCAGCTGGGAGTCGAACCTGGGAACCACAGATTACGAGCCTGGCACGCTACCGACTGAGCCACCCCCGCCCCAGATCGAGCCGGTATGCTATTCCAATATAAAGCCTTTTTCCTCCGTTTTAGTGATCTGAAACACCTTTTGAAAAATACGTATTCTACATACAGTACAGGTATCATTTTTTTTCGCCTTCTTTCCCGTCATACCTGATACTGAATTGAACAATAACAGACCCGAATGACGTTACGTCATGTATATATTCTTTTATTTTTTCAGCTAGGCTCCAAATCAAGTATTTAGCGAAAAGTTTAGGGGAAAAAACAAAGTAGTAATGGAATTGTGGCCCTGTCCGTTTATTTCGTTTTTTTTCCTCTAATATTTCACTTTTTCTCTCCATATTTATTTATCTCCTCTACTTCCGAATGGTACTTTGAAAAACTATTCTTGAGAAAAAGAGGCTTAATATATAAGTTTATTATATTTGCTACTTTTGTTCGGTTATAAATTTATATTTATTATCTGATATTGAATTACCCGCCATAAATTATCACTTCAACAGTTTTCGTTTTTTGATTTACTGCAGTGTTAGAAACTAGTCGCGTGCATCGCCTTTTTTAACTCAAATGAAAAAGCTGCGAAAATAGAACTAGATTTATAGGAGACACTAAAATGTAATCTGATTCTAAATCACAGGATATTGAAACCTGGGAATACTAATGCTCATGTTATACTAATGTTTTCTGAAATGTCGTGATCGGCTTTTAGATTTAAATGTTTAAGCCGATCACTCCATTTGGCAAAGAATGAAAATGCGTAATACAATAATAAAGAATCTTCATAAGCACTTCTCGGTTTATAAAGTTAACGCGAAGAAAAGAAAAAAAATTTGGAACCAAATGGAGAGTGAAAGATGATCTAAATATAATTGCCTTTTACATCTTCCTTTCATTTGCTCTATTATTCCTTTAAAACAATATGTCATTTGTTCTCTTTGAATCCTTATAGATATACACTGCACGACATTGAAATTGCCCCATCCAGAAGGAGTGAGGGATAGGTGTGAAATGTAGCACACACATAGCAATACATATTGGCATACCATGATTTAATTTGCAGCCACTTACAGCGGTTAGAAGATGAGATAATGCCACACAATGTGACTGCCTCAGTAGGTGGTTGCAACGCCTACTGAAGCAGTCACATTGGCTGAGGTGTAAATTATTATCTACACGTTATCAGATTGAACAGATTTCAATTTTTTGATTTATTAACAAATGCTGGAAATTCATGTGCAGGGAACAATGACATCTACCACCTACCTAATTTTACAAAGAGGTAGGTGGTAGATGTCATTGTTTCCTGCACATGAATGACTGGACCCAGGGTTTCCCAGCAGAACATTGCCCAAAGCATTACACTTCCTCCACCAACTTGTTTTCATTCCACAGTGCATCCTGGTGCCAACACTTCCCTAGGTAAACGACGCACACATATCCGGCTGTTCACATGGTGCAACAGGAAACGAGATTCATCGGACCAGACGACCTACTTCCAATCATTCAAGGTCCAGTTTTGATGTTCACGTGCCCATTGTAGGTGCTTTCGATGGTGAACTGAGGTTAGTATGAGTACTCGGAGCGGCCTGCGGCTATGCAGCCCCATTTTCAACAGGTGTACTGTGTGTTGTGACACATTACTCCCATCACCAGCATTCAAATTACGGGTGAGTTGCGCCACAAGTATCCCTTCTGTTGGTTCGTACCATACAGGATAGCCTTTGCTCACCACTAGCATCGATGAGACGTGGTCGGCCCACACATTAAGCTAAAATCTACATTCACCACTGATCGTGAGTAAATAGTGAAAAAAGCCAAAAATATATATTATGTAAAATATATAAATTCAATGATAAAAATACATGTATGTAATATGTTACAAAATCCGCCCACTTGTTTTTCACAATACATTTAAAAAAAAAAAATATATGCTTAATTTGTTTTTTGTATTTTTTTAAATTCTAAGCAGTCTACAGAATATATTTCGTTGCTTTCGAAGAGTTGTTTGATCCTGATATAAGCTAATGTTTCAAAATTAAAATAATATGCACTAGGAGCGTACCCAGAAATTTCCGATTTGGGTGGGAAGAGGGGCTTCGGACTCATTATCAGCGGAACATCATGGTCATTTTCCTGTTTGAATTACGAAAGGCCCAGGTATCATTCCAACTGCAGTTATCATCATTACCAATAGCACTATGATACATAGTCTCTAGTACTGCATAAGTCTAATGGGGTCTTCAGTTGATGTCTTATAGGGACTATGTTCCGGGGACTTTTTGGAGTAAATCTACCTTATTCGAGCCCTCGAGGGGAAAGGTTATAACCTCACCCCCCTGCTCCTACGTTACGTACCCCGTTGATATGCACTACCTATTTCCTATGGCCTTGACGGGAGGCTACCATCTGTCTCCCAACAGCCATTCCAGTGGGCCTCCTCCCCCAACCTTCTCTGAGCCTCCAGGGTCCTTGTGACCTTGCCATTTAGCCCATAGTGTGAAAAAAAAGTGCCACTCGAGGTAAAACAACCAACCAACCTATTTCCTATGCTGTAAAGATGAAAGTAAACAATAAATAGATCTTAACATTTTGTATGAACACTACACGGAAGTTAATAGGTAGTGTTCTTACCATTTCAATGGTCATTGAGGGCCCTCATACCACCAATGATTTTTCACAAAATCAGAATTTTTCTACCAACAATAATTTTTATCTCGATTAAAAAACAAACGTACTAACTGGTAATTTAACGACACATTAATTTTTATTAACAAAACTTATTAGTCCCCAGCGTCCAGTGGTTGCTTCATTGGAAGATATGGACCAATAAGAAGCTAGTGTTAGTTGGGCAAAACACCAGAACCATAGCTTAGCATCTATTTAGATCCGTACATATGATCAATGAAACAATATGTCATCATCAATGAAGTAATATGGTCAACATCGATGAAAAAATATAGTTGCTATCAATGAAACGATGTCAATGTTAATGTCAATGAAACAATGTGGCCACCGTCAGTGAACAATATGATCATCATCAATGAAACAATGTGGCCACCGTCAGTGACAATATGATCATCATCAATGAAACAATGTGGCCACCGTCAGTGACAATATGATCATCATCAATGAAACAATGTGGCCACCGTCAGTGAACAATATGATCATCATCAAGGAAACAATGTGGCCACCGTCAGCGAACAATATGATCATCATCAATGAAACAATGTGGCACCATCAGTGATTAATATAATCGCCATCAATGAAACAATGTGGCCACCGTCAGTGAACAATATGATCGTCATCACTGAAACAATGTGGTCATCATCACTGAAATACACTGATTTCCATAAATTAAGGAAAATCCCTTGTTAAGTCAATGGGAAGCTAACGTCAAAGCTCTATAACTTCTAAAATAAGTTTATTTGTTTTGAAAAATGTGATTGCAGATAAAGATCTCAATCAAATAAATCAATATCTCGATTTGCAACAATATTCATTCAGTATTTAATGAGTTATGGAAGTTTGAATATTTAGTAATAACAATGCCAGACACAAAAATTGACTTCAGAAGTTAATCAAAACTTACTAATAATTATTGTATCAAAGTGTTTAATAAAATAAGTTTGTATTTTCGAACTTTGTGTTAAGAATTCTTTCACCATTCTTCAGTTTTGTATTAGTTTCTTAAGACTGACATTGCTGTTATTAAATATTCAAACTTCCATAACTCATTAAATATCGAACAATATAGTTGAGAATCGAGATTGATTTATTTGATTAAGATCTTAACCTGCAATCACATTTTTTTTAGAACAAAAAATACTTATCTTAGAAGCTTTGACGTTAGCTTCCCATAGACTGAGCATAGGGATTTTCCTTGATGTGTGGAAACCAGTGTAATCTGGTCATTTTCATGTTTGCATTACGAAAGCTCAGGTATCCTTCCAATTGCAGTTATCATTATTACGATAGATAGTCTCTAGTACTGCATAATTGTTTCAATCAGTATATTTACCATTATGTGTGTAATAAATATGAAATGTCTATTTTAATCTGGAGTTTCGTACTTTACATTATTAGGTTAAAATTTAATAGCGTTAATTTTTAATTGTATATTACATTTTTAATTATAGATCTGTTTTTCTCTTGCAGACAAAGCCTAGTGTTTTAACTAACGGTGGAATAAGGCATCAACACACTAATAGTCAAGCTTTTCCATCCGAACATATTTCGAACAGTGTTAGGTAAGTATTTTAACGATATTTTTAGTAATACGATTATTTAATGCGTTGGTACATATTTCACGAAACATTCATGATATAATTTAACTGAAATATGAAATATAAATTTAACTGAATAGACCTTGCCATTTAGCGCATTGTGTGCAAAAAAAAGTGCCGCTCAGAGGTAAAACAATCCAACATAACTGTTTTTAAATGACCCTCGTATATGAATCTCAGCCTGTTTTATATACACTGGTCTCCATAAATTTAGGAACAACCTGAGATAGCCAAATTGACTCAATGTGGAGCATTTTTACTTCATGCCTCGCACAATGATGTTTCAAGCTGTTTATAATATTGTCCAGCAGTTGATAGTAATCTCCATTGCTCCACCAAAGCATTTCAAAGCTCCGTGAGACTTCCAGGAGCAGTATTCAGGGGAAAAGCCGATTTTCTGAGAGCATCTCATGAATGTTCTATCAGATTTTGATCGGGAGATTGTGCTTCAACTCCACATATAGTTCTATTTTAGAGATAGTAGTCAACAAGGCGACAATGGTGAGGAAGGGTGTTATCATCCTGCAGGAGGAAGGTATCACCTGTTGAGCCGTCATATGGTCACCAGAAGTGGCCCAATATTTCATCCCTGTCCTTGCAGCTGTCCTATTGGAAGCACATATAGACAGTGTGGAAGCCCAAAGACTATCCCCCTAAACCATGATATTCCTGCCACTGTAGGTGTCCCTTTCATGGATGGGAGAGAGAGCGTGTTCCTCGTTCCCTCCACATCAACTGATGCCACGAATTGCTATGTAGGTCAATCTCGATTCATCCATGAAGAGCTCGGATTTCCATTACTCCTGAGTCCAGTTGGCATGATGTCTGACCCAGTTTAGATTGTCCCTTCTGGGGAGTCGAATCGGGGACATGCATATCATTGGCCGCCCAGCATACAGACACACCTCATGAAATTTTTGGAATGTGGTGGTAGCTGATATTGCCGTCCTACTCACTGCTGCATGTGTCATATTCGTAGGTTTCATTACCAGTCCACTGTGGAACTACAACCTCCATTTTGGGCGCCATTCTTGAAATGGTCTGCCTCATGTTCCCCTCCCTCATCTGTTTTCGGTAACACATTTTTGCTGCCCTGTTGCCTCGGAAGAAGCATCGAGAACTTTCGACGGCGCACCCCCTTTGTTTTCCCTGTTTCCGTGTATATTTACATAGAACCGTGCCTTCATGTGCCTAACAACAAAACGGACCAATGCGAGGTCACCTGGATCACGCTCTTCGATTGCTGGACACAAGCCCACCAATGTGAAAAATTGGAATTGCAGAGCTTGAAAAGCACGAGCAGAACTTTTAAACATTGTCTTCGCTGAGCCGCCGTCACTGCTGTTGGACGTCCAGTCCGACGCCCGTACGATGTCTTCTTTTGTGTCGCGTTTAGTGTCATCTTGGTGACAAAGTGAATGCCTAAGATGATTCTAGTATGAGAAGTAATTTTTTTATAAGCAACTATACTTACTATAAGCAATTTTACAGCAACTGGATGGAGGAGATAATCCAGCAGGCACACTGTGCCCATGGATGGATGAAACAGGGTCAGCCAGTCTTGCTTTCTTTGTTTTCCCCATTGTTGCATTTTCCTACCCATGTTTTTCCCCCCATCAGTATCATCTCCATCAGTTCATCTCAGAAGGCAGTTGACTGCCTGGATCTGTAAAGCGTTACGATCGACCACCAGATCTTTCTTTTTTTGTTCCTACCAAGCAACGTCAGCGCCTCAAGAAACAGGCAGAGAATAAAACAGATTCGATACTAATGTTTATTTGCCAGTAGAAACGAAACAATAAATGTGTGTTATATTATGAAATTGAACCTATTGTGATCCAATATTTATTGGATAGTTATATCTGCATTTCTCTTTGTCAACCGACGGCTGGGAGCCGAGGAGACCGAATGCAACGAATGGTCTGTGTGGGAAAAGTCATGCACCATAACCGTACCAATTGCAAAAAAAATAAATATTAAGTAAATGTACTAAATATGTAAAATTTCCACTATACATTTTAAAACCGAACTTAAAAGTCACAACGCAAGTCCCCGAGTTTAAGAGATTCCCTTTCAGTTCCCCCTTTCAGCTACGCATGAATAGGAGTGTAGAACACGTGATCCAATCAAAATTGACATCCTCCTCTTCACGGCACATAACAGAGATAGCAGTCCTGTCTTTCGGTTGTTGCCTGTCGTCGTCTACTACTGAGTCGTCTGGATACACTCTGCCCATGTTAGAATCTCTTTCAAAGTCTATGCACCACTGAATTCCTCACATGAAGCCATCTGGCCATATCTGCTGGTTTTTTGGCCTGTGTCCATCCGACCTATACCTCGCCATTGCACTTCTGATAAATGATTCTTGGTAGACAAAGCCAGCAAATCTGCTATCTCGAAAACCCCTGCCTCGGAATCTGCTTTCTCAAAAACTCCTCCTCGAAATCCCCACCTCGTACTTTGCAGGAGAACCGGAGAACAGGTTCAAACCGCCCGCTTTTAACACTCGAAGCATTTGCATATACCGCTGCCAGCGCCATTCATTTGCATACTGTACCTCAGTCCTGCGTCGTGTTTTGTCTGCATGACTTTCGTACGTTTCTGTCGTCGGAGTTTTACGATATCGCAATATTTTCATTTGTTTCTTAATTTATGGAAACCAGTTATTATATTTTTTTCTGTTAAAAGTGAATATTGAAATGTCGAATTAGTAATTATTTTGACTACTAAAATAATATATGCTCTGTACTTTTTTTTACAGGTTAGTAAATGGTCACTTCTATCCAGCAAGCCAAAAGACTCAGGTTAATAATGTACCCACAGTAGCACACAGGGTGACTTTCCAAGGGGATAATATAGCACAACAATATACAAAGGTAAAGCTTACTTACGATAATATATATCAATGCATCTTATATATAAAGAAGAAATTTTGTTTATTTGTTTGTTTGTCCGCTTATGTACTGAGCCCCCAGGAAAGCTAGAGACCCCAATCTTTCACCAGGGGAAGAATATAGGCTATGTGCGAACTCGCTGTGACCAACCAAAAGTGGGGTGGGTGGGTTTGAATTTCTCAAAAGTCCCATAGACAATATTAACGCTTGAAATTTATTCGAAATAACTGTTGCCACCAATAAATTTGAAATAAGGAATACGTCAAACAAAACTAATATCTGATTTCACGTGATTAAACCAACGATCTAGAATACATTGACTGCTCCTATCATAGAGACCGTTACCTGTATAGGTAGAGGTTGGCCATCTCATGTTTGGACGACATGTTTTGTCGTCGCTCGGATGGTTTAGCGTACAAGCTGAAGGGTATTGCATTGTACTTATGGTTTCCGGAAAAGGGTAGGGTCATATCTGATACGGATTTCAGTTTTCATTATTGGAAGCACTTTAGCAAACGGCTAAAAAAAGGAAAAGTAAATTTTAGGGGTTTTTTTTAAAGATATAATTTCGCTTTGTTGTCTGTCCGTCTGCAGACAACGAACTATTTTGTTTATACAGAAAAATAAAAAATTCTTTCTGTATTAGATAGGAATTAATGATATATTACGATTTGCATTTTTCTAATTTCCCAAAAGTTATAACTGCGTCCTCTAACGGTGGAAAAATTTAAAAATTGCAAAATATCAAACGAATATTCCAAACGATGTAGTTATGTTAGAAGTTTAAAATTTTGGTGTTGAAATGTGAAGATTACGAAGTTACCATTGGTAACAATCACTTGACCATTTAGACCCAGGGGGAGGAGGTGAATGAATTTTTTTTCTTTTAACAGAAAAGTATGTTTTTAGAGATAAATTAAAAATTCTTTTTGGGTTAGACAGGTATTGATGAAATATTACAATTTGCATTTTGCGAATTTCCCAAAAGCTATAATTGCGCCTTCTGACGGTGGAAAAAAAATCAGTCCCAAAAATTTAAAACTAATATTGCAAATGATGTAGTTATGCTAGAAATTTGAAATTTTGGTCGTGTAATGTGACAGTCTTGAAAATTCCATTGACAATAATGAGTTGACCTTAAGCCCAATGTAGGTAAGAAACGGAACGGTTTTGTTTTAAGAGGTAATTGAAAATCTCTTTTTCAGTTGGTTAAAAATGAAATGTAATTCGCGTTTTCAAAGGTAGTTTTAATTTATATTATTAGAGATAACTAAATATCGAAACTGCAAAACTTTTAACGAATGTTTCAAGTGATCTGTTTATGGTAAAAATTTCGGCGTGTAGAGTTCTGTTATGGTAGAAATTCCACTGGCAGCAATGATCTGCCCACTCTTTTCAGAGGAGCGAGAGAAAAGAGATATTTAAAATTTAAGAACTAAAAGACAAATACTTTTTATGTTTTATAATTACTAATAAAATACTACTATGTGCATGTAATTCGCATTTTCAAAGGTAGTTTTAATTTATATTATTAGAGATAACTAAACATCAAACTGCAAAACTTCATACATTAAAAATAAATAAATAACCCCTCAAGCAGCTGTTTGTACAGAGGTCTGACAGGAGCTTGTCAGTTTATACGCCATAATAGAAGGTCAATGAGGATGGCGGAACCTCAGCAGAAAAACAACACGAACATCCATAATTAAAACTTTTAAGGAGTGAAAAAGTAGGCAAAGGGAGAACTTCATTCTCTTTGAAAATGAGATTCCAGTTTCTCTGGGCCAGAACTCTCATTTAATCTCCTACTGAATCCCATATGTGCCAGAGGAGATATGTGTTCTTCTCTATTATCGTTATTTTTAATGTATGATTTTACACATTCAGTACCTTCTGGCAGTGGAAATTCGAATTACTGAATAATTGGGAAAATAAACTACTGATATTTTGCTAATACCTATAAAACACAAAAATTGCTTTTCATATACCTCTTAAAGCAGAAAAGTTGCATTTTACCAACGGGATAAATCATTACTATTAGGGTAAACCACTTGATCATTACATTCTATGACCAAAAATTTAAGTTTCTAGCAAAAATAGATCGTTTGCAATATTTATTTAAAGATTTGGTATTTTCCAGCTTTTTTCCGCCGCTAGAGGTCGTCTTTCGAGTTTTTATTTACCGCCTTTAGCAGTCTGTAACACTGGAAATTCCAACTGATGAGTATTTGAAAAATGTAAATATTAATATTTTTGTGAAAAAAAAATTTCGCCGACATACGGGATTCGAACCCGCATCTCTCCAGCAACATGCCAGAGTATTCTAACCTGTTTAACTGACGCCGGCTTTTTTCACAAAAAACATTTATTGATTTATAGACGTTTAAACGTCTACAGGTAACGCTGAGTTTATCAAATATTGTTTAAATCGTTAATAACGCTAAATAGCATGATGCGACTTCATTATTTATTTCCATCTTACTCAGAGCACTAAAAAAAAGAAATAGTTGCGCCATAAGGAGGCGCCCAAAATTCACGGGAAGAGTGATAGTCATTATTCGTGGAAAAAGTACTGAGACAGCATTAGTTCAACAGGTTAGAATACTCTGACATGTTTCTGGAGAGAAGCAGGTTCGACTCCTGTATGTCGGCAAATTTTTTCCACAAAAGCATTTATTGATTTATAGACGTTTAAACGTCTACAGGTAACTCTGAGATTATCAAATATTGTTTAAACCATTAATATTTCATTAGTGCCTGTAAAACAAAAAAAAAATGTATATGTTGTTCCATTTATGTCTTAAAATAAAAAAAAGTTCCATTTTCATACTTCCTTTTGACTAAGACGGCAAAGCCTTGTTGCCATTGTAAACCTTGTGACCATATCACTCTACTACCAAAATTTCAGATTTTCAATGTAAATAATTTGTTTGCAATATTCGTTTAAAATTTCAGCATTTTCTATCTTTTCCCACCGCTAGAGGGCGCCAGTAAAGCCGTTAAAATTTTTCAAAATTGCGAATCGCAATAATTGTTCGACACCTATCCAACCCAAAAAGAATTTTACGTTTAGCTCTGAAAGTAAAAAGAAATTGATTGTCTATAGACGGACAAACAGGTGGAAAGACAGACGGACAGACAGACAAACAAATATTGGCAAAGGTAGACGACAAAATGAAAAAATTAGTTCGTTTTTCAAACGAGCCTTAAAAGAAATTGTTTGTTTTTTTTTCAGTTAGCTCATTTCACTTTTGCAGCCGATTGCCGTCTTCTGATGGAGTTTTTCGGAAAAAAATATTCATTAATTTATATCTTTAAGTGAAAATTTTACACCCAAATGCAGAGCAGAGGCATTTATAAAGTATGACAGCTTTTATAGACGAAAATAGTGGTAGAAATATGTAAAACTATAACAACTGAGAAGTTTTAACTTGGTACATACACTAACTCATAGGCTTTTCGTTTCACGGTACGACAAAACATGGCGTCCATAAATCACGTGTCTCAATCAACCAATGGCAGTGAATTACCGAGATGGCCAGCCTCTAACTATACAGGACCTCTACTCATATCATTGCTTTCAGCTCCGCCAACACCCGTGATTTCGGGAAACTTCGCATCCATGACACTTTAGGGCAACTCATTGACAGTCGTGCTTCAGCTCCGTAGCATAACGCTTGTCTCTATGACTGTAATTTTGCAATTATTTAGGTTCATAAAATACCTTAAACGGTGAGAAAAATACCGAATTCATGCTGTGCAATTAATTGCACCAATAGGTACAGAAAAGATAAGGGAATTACTTTTCATGGGTATGCAAACGTAATTTATAGTTACTACTATTATACAAGTGAGAATCAATGTTCGCTCCATAAGAAATACACAGATTACCTGTAGATATAGAATTCAAAAATTATTCATCTGAAAAAAATTATTGCTATCCCGACGCGTCAGCAATAAACCTTTTTCAGATGAATAATTGTTCAAAGTTCGCTATTTTAAGAAAATATTTCTTAGCAATTTGTTTTCATTATTTTTCGATTTCCGTTGCGAAATAAAGAGCTATGTAATAAATGAATACATCAAGTAAGATTAAATTAGACACCGAAAGAAAACACAAAAAAAATTGTTCTGTGCATTTTAAACCAGATTGTTTTAGGTGAGATTAATAATCATAAAATGGCAAAAATAGATTTGTAGATAATTTAATCAGGAAATTAAAAATGTAAAATTCGTTATTTTTAATATGGTTTCAACATTTAATATGAAATGAAAAAATCTAAAATAAAATAACGTTGGTTTAATCAATGTCGTATACAATGTTCATTTCTCCTTTGATTACAGTCTTTAACCAATGTCATTTTGATTAACAGAAGCAATATGTATAAAGGTCATAATCCTTGAGGCCACCTGATTGTGGGGTAAAAGAAAAACCCATAGTCCACAGAAATCTGTTTTGATAAATAATTTTAACTCAGAAACTATTATAATCATGATAAATGATTATTACATTAGCTAAAAGAATTCTAAATAAAATGTTCTCATTCATTTAAATAGTGAAATTAAAATAATTCTTATGGTTAATCAAGTCAATAACAAAGTTTGTCTCTCCATATTCAATGACAAAGTTTGTCTCTCCATATTCAATGACAAAGTTTGTCTCTCTATATTCAATGACAAAGTTTGTCTCTCCATATTCAATGACAAAGTTTGTCTCTCCATATTCAATGACAAAGTTTGTCTCTCCATATTCAATGACAAAGTTTGTCTCTCCATATTCAATGACAAAGTTAGTCTCTCCATATTCAATGTGACCATCTTCACCCCTCCACCCTAGTTATAAAATCTTTATGTCGAATACAATTTTAATTAACAGAAACAATGTCTGAATTGAGGAAGTTGGAGTTAAAAAAAGTTTTTAACCCTTTGAGGCTACAGGATTAACAAAACCCATGTTGCACAGAAATATAGTTTGAAAATTTTTAAACCAAATACTTTTATATTCCGGTGTGATAATGGGATCCATATTTTGTAAAACAATGCAGGCATTCAAAAATACAAATGATAATTAAAAAGCTTTTTTTCTTTTCGGATGAATTGGCTCAATGATATGTGTACATAATTCAACCTTTTTTTGTTACAGAATCTTGAAATAGAATATAATTTTAATTAACAGAAACAATTATGGATGTTTCAGTTAAAACGTTTTTTAAATTTTGTTGAGACCACAGGATTTTGGGTGGGTTGTTTTACCTCTGAACAGCACTTTTTTTTTTGCACACAATGAGCTAAATGGCCAGATCACAATGACCCAGAAGGTTGGGGGAGGGGATCAACTGGAACAGCGGTTGCGAGACAGATGGTAGCCTGCGGTCAAGGCCATCCAGTGTGTTCTTTACGTGTATAGGGTATGGCTCTCCTGCACACAGAGCCATGGTCTAATGTCCCATTCGATGGATGGCAGCTTTTCCAAGACCATTGGGTGTCCCTTACTGACCGTGGGCAGGACGGGGAGTTTTGCAAAGATAAATCTCAACGCTGGCCCAGCTAGGACTCGTACCTGGGAACTGCAGATTATGAGCCTAGTGTGCTACCGATTGAGCCGCCCACTCCACACAGGATTTTGGAGTGAAACAAAACCCTTGCTACAAATGAAATGGGATTTGATAAATATTTACCCAAAAAGTATTACAATCACTATTATAAGAGAGGATCTACATTTTAAAAAAGAATTTAAGAATAAAATGTTTAAAAGTAATAATTTGGTGTGTTAATATTCGTCCACTGTGCAAACTGGGTTCGCACTGTATTATTTCGTAGTAAAAATGCCATTATGATTTACTTCTTTTCTTTTTCTTCATCCCTCCTTAAATTTGAATCTCAGTGATCCTGAGAATCCGGATAATCCAGAAATCCCCGTTCAATCCGAATTTTCGGACCCTTACTATACAAATAATTTAATAAATATTTTAAATATTATATTGAATAATAAATCATTTTGTTTGATAATAATAATATTTTTGTACCTTTACATTTTGTATACACCTCAGAACATAGTCAATTATTTTTTTATATAAAGTTAATATGCCTGACAAATTGCATCCGAGGAACTTTTGTGGGTACGAAGCAATTTGAAAAGTTCGATTATCTGGGCGAGGGAATTCCGATTTCTGGTTTAGAAACTTCTGACGTGGGGAGGATAATGAGTACCTCGAACTAGTCCATTTCTTTCCTCCCCTAAAAGAGAGGGAGAAAATTTTAACCAGAGGGGGTAGTTGGGAGCGGCACTTTTTTGCACACAATGGGCTAAATGGCCAGGTCACAAGGACCCCGAAGGCTCAAAGAAGGTTCACTGATCCTTTTTTGTTCCAGTGTTCTTCTTTCCTCCACTGTTCCAGTGAGGAAACCCACTGGAACAGCTGTTGGATGGTAGTCTCTCTCAAGACCATGCAGTGTGTTCTTTAATGTGCACAGGGTATGATACCTCCGCAGACTGAGCCACGGCTTAATGTCCTATCCGACGGACGGCAGCCTTTTCAAGCCCATCGGTGTCCCCTACTGACCGTGGACAGGGCGGGGAGTTTTGCGGAGATAAATCTCAACGCTAACCCAGCTGGGACTCGAACCTGAGAACTACAGATTGTGCCTGGCGCGCTATCGACAGAGCTAACCCCGCCCCCCGGAGGGGGAGGAGATCGAGCCTAATGATATTTCTGCTAAATGAAAGCTTGCGACGTGGGGAGTGTAATCTACATTTTAGAAAGTTTTACGCCCGAGCAACGCCGAGTAAATTAATTAGTAATATTATATTGTGAAGTTAGCTTGAAATTTTGCCGTTTATACGTACTAGGAATATTTTAAACGCTTGTGTTTAACTGCTTACCAAATTGAATGAAAATATGCATACAAAAAAATACTTTCGTTTCCCAAAAATAGTAAATGTTCACCAAATTTTAGACCATATTTAATCTTAAAGTGTTAACTAGATATTTACTTTTTGTTACTCTGTTATATTATTTGCCACTAAAAAAACTTTTTGTTTCCTAAAAATAGTAAATTTTCCCCAAATTTTAGACCACATAATAATCCTAAAGTAATAACGAGATATTGACTTCTCATTTTCTTAAATTATTTGACAGTAAAAAAATGTCCCAAAAATACTAAATGTTCACCAAATTTTAGACGCTCAAATTTCTTGAGCCTGAATCTTTGTATGCAGTCTCTGTGCTTTTACTTCTACTCTTCGTATCTAATGAATCTGTAGTCCGCATTATAAAAAACGCTCCAAATTTTTTGAAGCCAAGTGAGAACGAATCGGTAAAGTGTTGTCTATTGGAAGTTGTCCAATTGAAGTCAGGATACTAGTATTCCACTTTACTACTTGTCAAATCCATTTCAGTGTAGTAAATTTAGTGTTATACATTTGGTGAACATTTACTAAATTCGGTATAACCATAGTATTTAAAATACAGGCATTACTAAAACAATAGGTACCGTTGTTATTTTAGTGACGCAAATTTCGTTATTCGATCTGTCATCATTTGGTATCTAACAATTATTTTTGATATTCATTATTTTTTTTTGGAATACAGTGCTAGGGGTTCAGAGTGGTGATGTGATAAAATGTGATGGGAAGGTTAGGAACCCTTCAAAAATGGGCTTCCTGCTATCCCAAAGTTCAGAGTTTAATTTGGTAAACATTTAATTTGATCCCATTTGAACTACTAAAGTTCTAATTATCATCAAATTTGTAGTGGTAGGTTTTGCAGTGGAGACAAAGAATATATTATGGACAAGAAAGGAGAGTTATACATGAAGAGTGTTGCAGCAAAAGAATAGAAAAGACGTTGTCGAAAGTGTGAAGGGATATATCATAATATACTACCGATTATTCTTCCCTTAGTTTCATGAAATTTCCCTTACACTCAAAGTCGAATGTCACTATTTGATCTCCACTCTGCTAAACCTGAGTTGTGGAGTAGCCATTTTCGCTTTAGTGTTCAAACAAGATTTCAAAGAATTCAAACTTTAGGAACATGCTAGGGATTATTCCATTAAGAGCTGTCTCGTCTTTATGACTTAAACATTCTTTGGTGGAGGGTTATGTCATACTATACTCTCTGCTGCTTTTGTGAAATTTCTGTGTAGCCATTGCTTTTTTTTCCCCCAGAAAACATTCTCATACTTCTTATGAATATGAATGAATGTATAGCGGATAGATGTGTCTCGGAATAAACGAGAAATAAATCAGAATTTCGCGTAGATATTAATTTAGTCTCCTAAAGCAATAATTATAGGAACAAGTGGCCTATAATTTCCCACACTGCGGATCGAGAAGGTTTTAATTCTGCTTTTTCGCATAGCAGTTTTAGTTAAGTATCAGTTAGGTGGTGGAAAGGATCCAGTTTAATAAATATAATGAAAGACTTCGGATTTCAGACTCCTAGAATTTCAAATTGCGCCTCTTAATGTCCATGTATTTTAAATCAACTTGTAAATGAAATCCTACCAACAGATTTTGCCGACACATTGTTCGGATCCTTGACTCGATTAGTTTTTCTGTTTTTTTGGGGGGGGAGGGGAGAAAACTTATTATTTAAACAAGAAATTTATAATTAGAAACTCCCTGAAAATATATGCATATTTAGATAAGTTTTATTTTCGATTCTTTCTCTGCCATCTAGCCTATTTTTTTATTATTCATCCGTATATACTCTTATTTTCCGCTAAGTTTCAGCAAGAAAGGGGCTGTAATCAATATGGTTTTCAATAAGATTTGCTTTTAATTTTCATAATCTTACGCATTGATTTAGCAGGGCCAAAACAGAGCACTCAAATTTGCTGTTCTATGTCTTTTCTGTAAAGTTTCTTGAGGAACAGTCCTATTCCAGGTTCATAGTGGAATAAGTCCTATTCCAGGATCAATTCAAGATCAATATTCAATTATTTTCTGTCTCATTTTGGTTTAGTCTCAACCTTCATTCAGTTATGCCAAATGTGAGGACTACACCATTCCTGATGGTCTTTTTTCTCTTTGGTTTTATGAGAAACAATCCCGTTTCAGATATATCCCATTTTCCTTATATAACAAAATTTTAATTCTCTTTAAATTACGATGGGAGGAATCTGTATACTGACTTTTGGTGGGCCTTAGCTCTTATTGTTTAGGAGGATATCTTGAAAAAGAAGAAAAAGCTCTAAAATATAGTAGAGTATTGGCGAAAACAAAAGATTTCTGAAATAGTGATTTGTCTCTACCACAACTCAGACTTAGCAGAGTGGAGATCAAATAGCGACATTCGACTTCGAGTGTAATGCAAAATATTATGAAACTAAGGAAAGAATAATCGGTAGTTTATTATGATATAACCAATGCTTTTTCATTATTAATATATAAATGGTCAAGTGACTCATAGCTTCCTCCTCCCCAATGAAGAATCTCTGAATTAAAGGAAAATTACCATCCATATATATCTACGAAACGTATGTATTACACGGAAACATAGCCAAGAGATTCGCCTGATTGCGTCTTTGGAAAAAGTTCGTGTTATAAATCATAAGTTTAAATTAATTACACTAAATCATTTTAAATTCTGCGTACACTAATTTTTTTGTACCACACTCGAATTTTAGCCGGTGTATCCCATTTAACTAATGTGACTGCGCATAGTGTAATGGTGATTTTTTTTTATGACTTCAGTGAGTGTCTCTATTCATCTTCATTACCTGCTTTCATTCGGAAAGGAGAAAAGTCGTATAATATTAATCACTGTGCGACGTTAAATAATCGTTCTCAATGTAAAAGGGGGATTTTAAAGATAAAGAGCACATTAAAGATAATCTGAAGGTTTTAGAGAAAAGTTGCCAGTTTTTGTCAAATTGCTGTCTAGTGCCTCCCTCAACCTAACTTGGTTTGGACTTGGAATACTTATCAGCTAACAATTCAGTCCATTGCAACCCCGGATCTAGGAAAAAAATAAAGGAGGTGCCAAGTGACGCAATAGGGATGAAGAAGAATAGAAGAGGGTCCCAAGAGACGGGATCTCCATTGCAGAAAAACATTCACCTACCCCCCCCCCCCCCCTCCGCTTTAGAATTCTTTAATGTAAGTGTCACTCTGTAGCATAAAATCATCAACTCATTGTTATACGTTGGCTAGTTATTTCAAACTACCTCGATTTTTTTAAAAGGTAATTATTTCGAATTAGCTTTCCCCATTCCCACTATTCCTTTACTTACCACATCTATCATCACAGATATTGGGTTTGCTTCTCCTATAACTCTACGAAATAAAATCCTTTGAATCTTAATGCAAAAAATAACATGAAATTATATGGGTGCCTAGATCTTTAAATAATTTGATAAAAATGACTTTTCGATTGGTTTTAAAATTATCAATTCAACCTTTCTTTTTATCAGGTTTTTAAGAGCATTTCTCTGTAGAGACTTTTTTTTTTGTGGGTGCTCAAGTAGGCTTTGAGTTGGCATTCGAAAAGACTAAAGCATAGCATGCAGCTGGTAAAGGCTCAGAAATGGAATTTGCTTCTGCTTTGCAATTAGATATCAGTGCCCACATGACAACAACACCTTCGGTTTTTTACCAACATGAATATTATTTCACTTCGCTTCTTCACTCTCCTCTAATGAATCATTATTATGTATTTAAAAACTTTTTGTCAGTTAATGATATGTGAACGTATTGATTTTTGCGCCTCATTTTTAGTATTTCGTTACAAATTCGTGTCTATTAATTAGCTAAATATTTCAAGAAGCAAAAGAAAGGTTTAAATAAACTTCATTCCTTTTTCACTCAGTACATATACAGGGTGTCCGGGAAAAAAAAATCTACCAATAAATAAAGCAACACAATTAATAGTTTAATGCAGCTTACTGTAAATGGCAGAAAACTCACCAAGTTTTGTTGGTAGAAATGCGACACCACTATCCTGTATGCCAGCAGAGTAGAGTTGGTTTTCCAAAATAGATGCTCAGTTCTCTGAATGTTGAATTGGACGTGAAGGTCCCATAGAATGGCATCCTAGATCCCCGGATTTAACAATCTTGATTTCTTTCGTTGATTTCAGCGAAACTTTTTTCTTTCGTCGCATTAAAGATAATGTCCACCAAACTCCGGTAACGGATATGGTGGAACTTTCATCAAAGGATCACTATTGCTTGTGCAACAATCATTCCGCAGATGCTTGAAAATATCCGGTGAAAAGTGGAGTATCGTTTAGATATCTCTCATGCTACTTAGAGTGTTCATGTGGAAATTTATTTAATTCGTAAACTCTTTGTGATTTTCTCTGTCTTTTAACCGCAAGCTGCATGTTTGTTACCGCATTTTCCAAAAGAGGGAATTGTGTTATTTTTTTATTGGTAGGTTTTGCCTCAGATACCCAGGATATTCCTTAGTTTTGTTACTGATTACGTTATGCAGAATTCGCGCGTGAGATTAGTCCCTCTAATAGTACAAATTTAAAATTCCTGATTTAGATTATGCTGATGATTTAACCCTTTTAGAGATATAGAAACCTGATGCTGAAACTTTTAAGTATCTGTGGTGAGTGTAGAAAAATAGACTTAAAGACTAAAATTTGGCAGTACAATAAATCGATCTTTTCTAAAGTTTATGATACTGAAACTTGGGATCCTTTTAAACAAGATAACTGGAAATTTAATCCCTTTATTTCTAGATGATTGCGCAGTGTTTTGGACATTAGAGTTTTTGACATTGCAAGTAATGATGAGATTAGGCGAATGAGGTCTGCAATCTCCTTTGATCAGCATATTGTGCAGAGAGAGACTCCGTTGATTCAACTGTGATTTAAAGTTACAGTACTTTGCAAATTAGTTGGGACAATAGGAAAATGTAGTAACAAATATACAACTAAAATATTTATTTAATAGTGTACATAGTTAATAGTGAATGTGACCCCCCTTAGCTTTAATTACTTCTTTCACCCTCTCAACCATTGATGCCACTAGCTTTCCACACATCTCCTTCACTTCAGGGTCGTGGTACCACACTTTCATGACACTTTCTATCATTTTGGTTTTCGTCGTGCAATCCATCTTAGATATGCGCGCTTTAATAATGGCCCAAAAATTTTCAATGGGGTTTAGATCGGGTGAATTTATTGGCCACTCCAATACCTTCAAATGTTGCTGGGTAAAGAAGCTCTTAGCAAGCTTAGAATTATGGCATGAAGCCAGATCCTGTTGAAATACCCCATCGCCTTTAGGAAACAGCTTCTGAAGTGTTGGGGCCATTTTCGCCTCCAGAACGCCTATGTACTTTTTGCTGTCCATCATTCCTTCAATGGGGTGAAGCGTCTGTTAGATTAGTTTAGACTTGCAGCAGAAGGTTACGAACAAGTTTAGACTTGCAGCAGTTTAAACTGCAGCGGAAGGGACTCAGCATTCCTTCGCTTGTCCCAACTAATTCGCACTAATTCGCAACTAAAACACACTGTATGATGTTTAATGGGTAATTTCCAGTGTAAAAATATTCTATTATTTTTTTTTCTTTTCAGTCTGTCAGCTCTTCCCAGTCTTGGAATCAACAGCTGCCAAGGCAGAATGGTGAAGTGCCAAAGCCAGTTGAAGCCCAGAATCCTCAGAGCAGCCACGAAATGAGCACCGAATTATAGTTTCAGGCAGAATAATGTCTTCTGTATAGTTTCAATGAAAATATCTCCATGTGCCAACAAATTTATATTTAAGAACTAGAAGTCACTCCAATTATAAATCAATTTCTAATGTCCTTATTTTAGCAGCACGTACTCTAATTGAGGCCTTTTTTAATCCCATTCCGTTGTTGATGTATTATTTTTAATAGCGTGAAGTTTTCCCAATCAGAGTGCTTTCTCCAATGCATTAAGCGTAATTGATAAGGCTTTATTAACTTCTGACAATTACCTTGCTGAGATTCTGTTCAGTTTTAGGAATATGGAAAGCACAATGATGAATTGTGTTGCTGCATCATTAAATTTGTTTTAAAGGGCATTTTTAATGGAATTGTTATTTTCGTGAAAATTGTTAGAAAAAAAGAATGTGCCAGCATCAAACCCCATTAATGCTATTTTTTTTCAGCTACATTGGGGTTTCGTTTTTTCTATCAATTTTACATTTTTCGCCCCAGAAATTATGAGGAAGTCGAAATGCTGAAATGATCATTGGTGAGCCACTTTTTTGGTAAAAAAAAAGTATGCCACACCTAAACTCTTCATCACATGCCATCATGATTCTTATAAGAGAATCATTGTGAAGACTGGGTGCTATTCACCTTACGTAGCAAAATACCTTGCAAGTAGCATGATACATTGCAACAGATATTCAGTGTGGCTAATAAAGTATAAATGATCATTTGAAAAATGAACATATAAAAATATCTTCTTGAACTTATGCAAAGACATAATGGACTAGGTGAGAGTTTGGAGTGCGAATTTATAAAATTTTTAAATTAGCCATACAAGAAATCACAACTCAGTGCAGTTTATATATATATATTGGAGATCAAGTCATCTGGGCGAACACAATATCCTGGGTTCAGGCTTGAAACTCACGATAGCTTCAAATATGGTCATAATTTAAGTTTCTAATATTACCTTATAAATTTAAAGAAGGAAAAAGAAATCTTAGCAGTAGGCATACCTTTTTCTCCGCCATGTTGGTTAGCGTATCTTGGTCCTTTTGCTGAAGCTAATTTCTTTATTTTTTGGCTCTAAAACTCTTTCTTTGCATTACAATTCTACACTTTAGTTCTTGAAAGAAAACACAAATATATGCTTCATATTTTCGCAAAAGTGCAAAAAACGTAAATTCACACAATGGGTGGGCCAAAAAGATCATGTTTGACCACTCACGGGTTAAGTAAAAACAAAACATTTCTTTTGTTCTTGACTTGAGGTTTTTAATCAGCCTTAGGTAATTAAAAAATGCCATTAGCTCTGATTATTTTACTTTTCGTGGATTTTTTTCTTTAATGGATTACTCTTAGCGTTTGCAATGATTTATTCAAAGATTTTCAGTTTCTACGAATTTCAGTATTTTTAATTCCAAATAACATAAATTTTAATTTCGACTCCAAGTAATTATATGCAATTGTCCATAATAGAAAGAAGAAAATGTTTGGTGGCACACACTGGTGAAATATATATATTTTATATTAGAATTATTTGTGTCTAACTGGGCTCAGTATATATTGAAATAGTTCAGGCTCGATAATTAAACTGAATTCCTCTGAAATGTACATATGATTATTACTATTTCAGAAGTGAGTAAATTGCAATGCAGTAATATTCCGATAGCTCGGAATTCCCTACAGTCCTTCATCAGACAAGCCGCAACTGTATCGATATTACTGTATCGTGTTGATATCGGCAAGCCCTGTATCAACATATAGGACTTGCCGAACGAGTCTGTGACCAGTCCTTTTTTCCCGGGTCTGTCATTTTCCGTGGTTCCGAACACCAATGCCTTAATTTATCTCTATTTTTTTACTGTTCTTACAATATTTTAATACTGTCCAACATATAAAAATGTGATATAAAAGTGTCTTGGAGTATTTCTATAAGTAGCATTCAACAGTCCTGAATATTCAATAATCCAGCATAGCTCAAGTACCCGTAGTGCAGGACTATCGAACGTTTTCTGTGTTTCATTATAGAGCCAATGTTCCCACAGCTTAATTCAGGCTGAAGACTTGAGTGCTATTCTCCGTTCACAGCCAGTACCTGTAATCAAGACTGGACTGTAGTAAATATTTCTGCTTCCGTTCCACTCCGTTTCCTTTTAAATAATGAAGACTTTAAAATAAATGTTGTTCCCAACAATTTTTATTTTCTGCACTTAGGATGGAGAAAAATCCTAAAAGTTACTCTTAGCTTTGTAAAGTCTTCTCATAAACGGCCCTCAGAGCTAACATAGAAAGTATGTCTGCTGCAACAACATGTAGCTGCCTAATCATTATGCTTGGGTTGGGTTGTTTTACCTCTGAGCTGCACTTTTTTGCACACCATGGGCTAAATGGCCAGGTCACATGGACCCCGAAGGTTCAGAGAAGGTTGGGGGAGGGGACCCACTGGAACAGCTGTTGGGAGACAGATGGTATCCTCCCGTCAAGGCTATCCAGCGTGTTCTTTAACGTGCACAGGGTATGGCTCTCCCGCACACTGGGCCACGGCTTAACGTCCCATCCGACGGACGGCGGTCTTTCCAAGCCCTTCAGTGTCCCCTATTGACCGTGGACAGGGCGGGAAATTTTGCGGAGATAAATCTCAACGCTGACCCAGCTGGGACTTGAACCTGGGAACTACAAATTACGAGCCTGGCTCGCTACCGACTGAGCCACCCCCGCCCCTAATCATTATGCTAGTTAATCTTAAGCTAATATTGTAAACGATTATAAAAGTACATTCCTATTTTTTATTTATTTTCTGGGTATACACAAATACAATACAGCTATTTTTAATTGCTCTTTCAGCAATTGCCTTTTTTCTTGCCTCTCCACAAGGATCATTAGGGCTATATAATACATTGAGTAGTATCATCTGCTGTTGTCACCAACACATTTGATTGAATTTTAAGGAACTGTAAAATTTGGCCAAAGACATTAATAATAATATTATTCGTTCCTTCCGTAAATAGCAAACATTTTTCTACTATTGGACTATATTCAATATATACAGTAATCCCTCTGTATACAAGCAATCGGTTCACGAGTTTTCGCTTACATGAGGTGCACAAATTAATACCAATTATGTAATTTACGAGCCAATTTTTCGCTTACACGAGCTCCTTCCTCTTGTTTCCCGGCATCTCTTCTCGGCTGTAGGTTCTCGAAAGCGCAGAACGTCAGAGCATCCGTGAGTGATCTATGCAACAGAAGCAGCAGCATCGCAGCGTCTCCGATTGTTCTCCTAGCTTTATTCTGAAATTTGCTCTTTTCGGTGTTAATTATTTTGCATTAATTACATCTTAAGAAATTTTTGTGTATCATGGCCCTAAAAGTATTAGTGTTGCTAGTGGTAAAGGACAGAAAGTCATTAAGTGTAGCCCTGGATATTGTTAAAAGATTGGAGACAGGGGGAAGGTCGAAGGACATCTTGTGCTGCTTTCAATTTGCATAGATGCGAATGGTGAGAAATATTTATTTCCAAAACGACACACTTCCAGACGTTGCTCAATCATCCGTATCTGGTGCACATTTACTTCGTATAAAGAAATCGCTTGATGAAATATTAGAACAACTGACAAAACTTTTATTGGATTAGAAAGACAGCCATGCTCTTAACCACTCAACGCTTCCCTTTAATGTAACTCAGTTATTTCAATGATTTAAATAGAAATGCCAAATATGAAGGAAATCCAATTAGTGCAGATTTTGATTTCAAGGTCAGTTATGGATGGTTTCAGAGGTTCAAGAAAAGTGCAAATTTACATATCTCAAGAGTAAGTAATAACGATGAAGTGCAGATCTCGACGCAACATCACCAATTCCAGCTGAACTTTAAAAAATAATAGATGAGGGTGGATATCACCTAAACAAATATTTAACTTTGATGAAAAAGGACTTTTTTGAAATGAAAATAGTGACCTAAAGCTAAAGCCACTTTTGGTTAATCATTTACAAAACTCCCAAGCACTTAAGGGCATCCTAATAACAAAACTACCGGTGCTTTGGTTGCCCTCGGTCAATAAGGGACACCGATGAGCTTGGAAAGGCAGCCGTCCATCGGATGGGACATTAAATCGTGGCTCCGTGTATGGGAGAGTTATGCCGTGTGCACGTTAAAGAACACACTGGATGGTCTTAACGAAAAGCTACCTTCTGTCTTCTAATAGCTGTCCAGTGGATCCCCTCCCCCACAACTTTCTCTGAGCCTTCGAGGTCCTTGTGACCTGGCAATTTAACCCATCGTGTGAAAAAAAAAATGTCGCTCAGGAATAAAACAACCTAAAAACAGCCCAACCAGTGATTTGGTATTGGAACAAAGCTTGAATCGACTATCAAATTTTCATGCATTATTTGAGCACATATATTTTGTTCCTCATTGAAAATTATTGTGTCAAGAACAACCTCAATAATAACAAGGTATTTTTAAATTTGGAAAATGCTCCCGGGCATCCCAAGAATATGGAAGACATTGATTCTGATATTCGTACCTTTTATTCCTCTTAATACCACCTCACTCGTCCAATCAATTGGCAGGGGAATCATCGCGGCTTTTAAAGTTTATTATTTACAATTGATGATGCGATACATTGTTTCAGATTTCGATCCTGATGACTATGCAAACATTATGGAAACATTATACACTTATGGAAGAACTATAACATCAAAATGGCCATGGATAATATTCGTTTAGACTAGGAAAAAAGACCCAACAATGCACGAATGCGTGCTGGAAAAATTTATTGCCAAAAATGGTGTATGCTTTCACTGCCTTAAAGAAGTTATTGGTGCAACACCTTCACCACCATTACCATATTCACCATTTTTTTAAAAAAACTGAAGCATTTGCGTCTTTAATATGTAATAAGCGTTTGTGTTACATTCATATTTATAACAAAGATGGTACCTAATGTTTATGCTTTTCCACACAACGTTAATGATGTAACTATTGTTTATGCATAAGCTAATGACTAAGAATGTCATTTAACTTCAACAGTTGGCTATTACTGTTTGTTTCTCACATTTAGTAACTGTTTTGTGTTGTAATAAGGCGAACTTTGTATGCTTGGGGGAGAAAGTTTTGGCCTTTGGAACATATTAAAATTTATTACATTGGAAGTAATAGAAAATAATTTTTATTTTACGCGTTTTCGCCTTACGAGCAGTTTTGGAGGGATTAAGCTCTTAGCCGAGGATTACTGTATATGCAATTTAGGAGACAGATTTTGTGGATATCGATGCATGTATCAATCTGAGCTGCTGGAACCCCTGAGCAAGGTGTCACCTCTCTTTAGTCAATGGGTAAATCGCAATTTTTAAAAGCCTAGAACATATTCAAAAACAATCTATATTTAAAAAAAATATTATTGTGGCAAAATTTGATTTTTGAAGATTTTTTTGAAATGTAAGCAAACATATTTCCCATCTAGTAGTTTTGAAATGTAAGCAAACATATTTCCCATCTAGTAGTTTAAACTAGAAATGATCCAGTATATTGCTAATGTACAATAACTTTAACAATGCAATACAAATAATACTAATAATTTTTATTATAATGTAACTATGCTCTTGTCATCAAATACAAGATTTAAATATGCAATTAATAAATGTTATTTTATAATTCAATCAATAACAGGCTTAAAACTATTATTTTTTCCCAGAGATGCAACGAAGTAAATCGAACACTGGCAGCTAAGGCTGTCTCACAAATTGACTTTAATTTTGCAAAATACGCTCAAAAGAAGTTTCATGCTATATCTACTGTATCATCAAAGGCAATTGATGGAATGAACAGCTGTTATTTGATCTATGATGTCTGATACTTAATTGACCAGTAATTTTATATCTTCAGTATAATTCTTATGTGTACATTTTACTTCTTTTCAAACAAGATATCTTTATAGCAATGTACCTAAAGATATATTTAATAATTGCCATTTTTTAGAATATGTCAGTGAGCATAAATACATTTATTTCATGTGGTATTCTGAGTCATTGTACATAGCATTTGCCAAGAGGAGAAATTTTTTGGCTGAATTTCATTGCATATTTAAGAATCATTGTTCTGTTTCATGACAAATATGTGTAACTTATGACTTCATTATGCATTGTATTTTACTTGTTTTGATAATATAAATGTTATATATTCCATGGGACATAAACAATGTATTAGAAGATATCTGATATATTTTAATCAGATTTATTTAAGGAATTGTAATTGACACTGTTTTGCTCACTTGGAAAATCAAAACTGATGAAATAAAAATCAAATATATTGTAGATTAGGGTTGAAATTACCAGTGAAACGGGGAGATCTTCATGGCAGTCTTGGCGCCCATCCTTGTAATTATTCTGCGAGTAAGAAATTAAGAGTATAATATATATAATCTTTCCATTCATTAGCCTAGACAAAAATCTATATCTTCTCCCTTACTGTAAGTATAGGTCAATAAAGAAAACCTTAATTTCATTCATAAATGTACAGGTAACTAATTATATATAGAACAATTTTTGAGTCCATATAAAACGAAAATGGTTTCGAAAATGATTATATATTAATATAAGCGTTGAATTCCAGAATTATTTTTTAAAATAGGCCTCTTGGTTGCAAGCATGGCCCTATACGATAGCGTAACTAGGATTGAAGTTTTGAGAGTGCCTCTCAATTTTTGGGACAGCTCAAATTGTTATTTATACTCGTATTTCGTATTTAAATTCGGAAACTGCCGAAACGCTTAAATTCAGCGTTTTGAGTACAAAATATTCTATGAGGTTGCCAAGATGCAGTTGACGAAGGCAGTGGAGCTCTTTATGGAAAATCGTTACAAGAGAGTCGTATACTGGGAAATTTTTCATACTGAAAATGATTTGTTCCAAGAATAGCGAAAATTATGTTTCGTTCATGGTACATGCTTTACGATATGTCAAATACATAGCCAAAGTGGTGATTCTTAATCGTCTCTTCACCCTTTTCCCACTGGTTCATTATCAAAATGATTCCAGCTTAGACATTTCATAAAGGAAATGTTTCCTGTAGCAATTAATGATGCAGTGTTTATATAGGGCGTCTCAAAAATATAGATACAAACTTTTAGTGGAGGTAGATAACATCTAAAGGAATGAGAATTGCATAAATTGCATAGGAACCCATAACCGGAAACGTCACGGGAAAGTGGTACAAGATCTGAAATGACACAAGACAATGATTAATGGGAAAACATTTTTGGACATAATTATAAAAAATGGCGTACTAGATGATACATTTCATAATGTTACAACAGATGCTCGAAGTTTGACCCATAAGCGCACAAATTTTGATGCGCACGCGCAAACAAACGGTGGCCCAGTACATGTCTGTGTGGGAAGCGTTCTTGATACATTCGTTGGCAGCTCGTCCGTTGCCCTCAGCTATTCCATACACTAAGTGCATGTCTGCCAGCTCCCTGTTCGAATACCATTGCATGCTCTTCAGCAGCCGACTACCGCTCGAATGAGGAAATCCGAAATTTCCCCTCCAGCGCACTGATGAACAGCGCCGCCTATTGACTTACGGTGACGTTTCCGGTTATGGGTTCCTATGCAATTCTCATTCCTTTAGATGTTATCTACCTCCCGTAAAAGTTTCTACCTATATTTTTGAGACACCCTATAGATCATTTTTTACTCAAAACGCTATTTACTAGAACAACCCAGAGCTTTTAGATTTAAACCTGAACTACTGTATAAATATCAACAAAGAAGTTACATATTTTTTAAATTATTTTTGGATATCACTTTTAGGAGTCAAAAAGAGACAAAGTTTTTCTGGCCCTCCCCCCTCTCACACACAAAATGGTTATCCTATTTTTATCCGCACTACTTGGTAAATTCTTGGCAGAATCTTTCATCATTGTCTTTCCTTGAAAACAGCATATAATTTTTATTAAAAATAATCACAAGCTTTAATAGTGTATAACTTTGGCATCCCTGCCACTAACCAATTGCCAGTTGACTCTATATTTTGCCCTTCAGTATAAATTCAGTCTTTGTACAAACCATCTTCATCACTGCCATTGAGGGAGCAAAGGAATTTTTACAATGATTCATGTAAATAGAAACCGGAATTTTTATAGCGTTATGATTAACGTATAAGTTGTGGTGATGGGAGTAAATATTATTTAGGAAAGATGCATTTTTATATAAATTAATTTTTGTTAATGGAAACCAGGAAAATATTTTATAATATTGTATGTACTATTATAATATGTATCATATTGTGATTTCAATAAAATTAAAGCTGAAATATTGTACATTAACTGTTCAAAATGTATTCAGTGATCTAACATCTTCCATTTAAGCCAGATTCCATGAAAACTGTGATGGGCACTAGCAGGAAAGGTATATGCAACACCCCTAAAACTTGGAACAACAAAACTTTTCTCACTTGTAGTTCCATCACAGGCACTTTCTATTATTCTAGGTTTTTGTCCGTCTTCGTAACCTGATATCTGTATACAGATACTCTATATCTATATACAGCTGTGCCTGTATTGAGATTTTTCCCCACTAATTTCTATTCTGCTCTCAGAGATAAGGACACTGATAGGTGTCGAAAAGATATTGATATATATCTTTTCGACACCTACCAGTGTCCTTATCTCTCATAGATATGGGATTTTAAATGCAAGTTCAGGAGAGCAGCATTAAAATTCATTGGTGCTACTGCACCTGGCCCCCTTTTATAGAGGCCCAAGTCAGAAAATTTATCTTACTTGTGACATGTCAGAATTTTTAAACAGTATGGGAAAAAATGAATCACTGTCATAGAGAAAAAAGCTGCTTCATTTTCTATATTAATCTGTGTTATACTCAATTTATTCAGTTTCCTGCAGATAAGCTATTTAACTTTGCTGATCAAATAACAAAGATATTGTATTCTTTACTTTTGTGAAAGTTAGTTAAAAAATCGTTTTTAATAAAAAAAAAAAGATTACTGGAAAAATTTGGTTAACCATGCTTGCCCCCTTAAACAATATTTTCCGAAATTTGGCTACGCATGTAATATCCTATTCCCATAAATAGTTGCAATGAAAGTAAATTTAAGCGAAAACGTTTTGAATGGGATATTTCATGCCTGCAAATGACCTTGCATTCTACGAATGTTAGAGCCATTTTAAATATTAGAGCAAAGTTTAAGTAGGTCCCATAGAACAAATGTAACTACACACAACGGCCACTGAATTAGAAACCTTTATGTAGATGTATGTAAACGTCACTTGCAGCGTATATGCAAAATACGTGGTCACGTATATCATCACGTGATCTAGGCAACTATTTAGGACTGCTGCTGTCAGCAGTGTTGATCACAATGGGAAAAACGAAGGATCTTTCGGGATTCGATAAAGAGCTTATTGTGGGTGCCCACTCTGGCTGAAGCGACGATTTTAAAAACAGCAGAGCTGACTGGTTTCTCAAAAGGTGAGATATCTCGGGTTTTTAATCAGTGGAAAAATAATCCACATTACTTGTCTAAGAGACGTAAATGTGGCGTGACAATTGTCAAGAACGAGATCGCCATCGTCTGAGGCTTGTACGATGAAACAAGATTTCCCGTGTTGCAGCAATTGACCGAATCATTCAATGAAGACTGTTCCCGACCCGTATCTCAGGAAACTATGTGTAGGGAATTGAAGAGGATCGGTATTAGCAGTCGCAAGCTTATACAGAAACCACTGATTTCTGCGAAGAACCGGAAAGTTCGTCTATAGTGCTGTCAGGAACACCGTGACTGGACACTGGAAAAAAGTCGTGTGGTCCGACGAGTCGCGATACATCTTGTTCTGTACCGACGGTAGAGAACCCACATGGGAGCCCCATGGAGCTTGAGTATGATTGAATGATGCCATCCGACGTTCCACTAAACAGACAGTACATCTTGTAGAGGGCACCAAAAGCACCTTTGTCTGCTGGTTGAGGCCTAACAAAACACTGACATCAAAGCTGTGAAGCAGCGGAGAGAGTACCTATCGTAAACATTACTATATTATCAAAATCTGTCAGTTCATTTATATCTCTAAGTTTGGAACGAGTTTTGAACCGTGCCAATGATTATTGCCAATATGGTTAAGTAGCATTATCGTCTAATTTCCACAGCAACTCTGTACATGAATTCTGTGGAAAGTCTTCCATTTTTTTAAGGGGTAAATTCGAGCTCTATTATTTTTAAAAACATGATATTCGCTACTTAAATATCAGATATTTGGAACAGATGTCCAAGTTCGAAGCTCTCGTGATTTCGTGGATGGTTGAGTGAAGGGACCGGCTGGACAGCTGTTGGGAAAAGGGGGTCAGCCTTCCGTTAAGCCCATTTAGAGTGTTCTTTAACGTTTGTGGGGTGTGGCTCTCCCATACACGGGACCATGGCTTTACTTCCCATCAGAAGAATGGCAGCCTTTTCAAGCCCAACAGTGACCTCTATTCACAGTGGGCAGGGTGGGTAGTTTAGCAGAGAAAAATCTGTTACCCAGTCCGAACCCGAACCTGAGAATTGCAGATTACTAGCCTCACACAATATGAACTGAGCCTCTCCTCCTCATCATCATCCTCTAGCAGACATGGGCTATGGAGGTCCAACCAGACCGTGCAGTTTAATTCTCCAAGCATATCTGTCCTGAGCTACATCTGCTGCATCCGGCCATTGCACACCAACTTTAACAAGGTCCTGTTTGACATTTCCCACCGCATCCTAGGTCTCCCCCTCTTTCTGAGGCCTTTAGGCACACTGTTCATAACCCTATTCGCCAATCTATAATTATCCATACGGGCAACATGGCCAAACCAGTGGAGTCTCTCTCTGCACAATATGCTGCTTAAAGAAGGTTGCAGACTCCTTTGCCTAACCTCATCATTAGTTATAAAGTTAAACCACCTAATACCCAAGATACTGCGTAAGCATCTAGAATCAAAAGCGTCGTTTCCTGTTATCTTCTTTACAAAGTGTCCAAGTTTCACTACCATAACTAACCCTAGAAAGAACCAAACAATTATACAATCTAATTTTAGTCTTTTGGTGTAATCACCTATTTCACCACTCTCTCCATAGATTCTTAAAACTCCCGGCAGCAATCCCTATTCTTCTGCTAATCTCATGCCGCATATCACCAGTATCTGTTACATAGCTCCCAAGGAAATTAAACTGTGACACCTGCTCAAGACTGCAACCATTCAGATTAACTGAATCACAACCTGCCTGACTAATTTTCATCACTTTAGTTTTCTCTCTGTTTATAACCAAACCTACTCTACTAACATTCTCATCAACAGCGCGAATGAAAAAGTTCATCTCATCAACATCTTTTGACAAAAGGGTTAAATCATCAGCATAATCTAAATCAGAAATTTTCGTATCTCCACGTCATTTAAGGCCAAAATCTTTCCCTTGAAGTGAATTTCGCATAACATAATCAATAACCAAGCTAAAGAGAAAAGGAGACAAAATGCACCCTTGTCGAAACCAAAAGTAAAGCTAAACCAATTGCTACAAGCCTTACCAACTCTCACACACGACTCAGTGTTATTATAGAGAGCTTTCATTATGTTAACTAACTTGTCTGGAATACCAAATGATCTCACAATCAACCACAAATTATAACGATCAACAGAGTCGAAAGCCTTTTTGAAATCAACAAAGCTAGCAACCAAAGGTTTCTGAAACTCTAAACATTTCTCAAGAATCTGCCTAAGTGAAAATATCTGATCCACACATCCCCTACCACTTCTGAATCCACATTGCTCATCACGCAATTGACTGTCAACCAGATTCTTAATTCTCTTAAGCACAATCATGGAAAGATCTTTACCTGGAACAGATAGTAGGCTGATACCCCTATAGTTATCACAAGAACTGCGATCACCTTTTTTGAAAATAGAATAATAGCTCTGGTAAAATCTTTAGGAATCATGCCTTTTTCATAGAAGATATTGAGAATTTCAGTCATCCAAGTAGTAATTGAAACATTCCCAGCTCTAAGCATTTCCGTAGTAATTTCAACTACCCCTGGGGATTTATGAAGTTTAAGCTTAGAAATAGCCAAAATAACTTCAGATTGTGTCATAGAGCCAACATTAAAAGCCCCCAATACATTTATCATTACAATGGGAGTAGAACTAACCACATTGTTTAGAACATCACTGAAATGCTCAGCCCACCTAGCCATGACAGAATCCTCCCCTTCTATAACCTTACCTTCTTTATACTTCAATCCTTGTATGCCTGTCCGTTTTCTACCACACAAAACATTAACTATCTGGTACAGCTCTCTGCTGTTGTGCTGTCTAACTGCTTCCTTGGCTTTGTCAGCCAAACCATCAAGCCAAAGATTCTTATCAGCAGCTAACTGATCCTTTACAAGTTTATTAAGGTCTCTGTAATGCTTTCTATTAGGACTAGTAGGGTATTGATTAAGGGCATTCCTGCAGTTCTTTCTTTCCGAAATAAGCTCAAGTGCCTTATCACTCAGATAATTTTGCCTCTTCTGCTCCTTTTTTCCTAAAAGAGTACTGTTAGTGTCCAAAAAAGCCTGTTTAAAATGATCCCATTCTTCCTCAACTTCAGTAGTAAGCAAACCATGACTGTCATAATGACTAAGTAACCTATCATGGTAAGCTTTGGCTATAACTGGATCTTTCAGAGCTTCAGTATTAAAAGTAAATTTTTTAACTTTAGCACAACACTTTTTAAGTTTAAGTTGCAAGACACTTTTAACAAGGTAATGGTCAGATCCATTTCAGCTCCCCTATATGCCCTGGTATTCCTAACAGAATTAGCCCATTTGCTGTTAATTAATATATAATCAATCATATTCTTATACAGCCCATCAGGTGAAATCCATGTATACTTATGTATGTCGCGACGTTTGTAATAAGTGTTAGTTATTCTGAAACCATTGAGTTTACTTACCTGTAGGGAGACAAAGTCATGAGATTATGTTTAAGTTTTAAGTATTTTTTTATTATTATTTTTAATGATATAATTAATTGTAGTTTTGGAGGGAAAGGGAGTAAAGTGGCGGGTGGAAAACACACTCGCAATATTCATCTGGATATGGATAGGTGCAGCTACGAACATTGAACCACGCCAAAGTGAGATGGGGAACGGCCGCCAGTCACCCATGCGAGTTCCAGCAAGCAGAAGATTCCGCGGGTGGCCTTGGGTCAAAAAGTCATGTGGATGATGGCACAAGTCGAGGCAACCCCCGACAGGTATCGTCCGACCTTGACTGTGGCCAAAGACAAGTGTCTAAGAGAGAAGAGAGCCAGCTTCCATAGTAACATATAAACTTTTCGATTGCAGCGTCCTCTAAACATGGCAAATTCGTGCATTGCAGTGAAGCCATCCAGGCAGGGAGGAGCTAGTTTCCTGCATTATTTTTCTAATGCCGATTAATTTTACATACACTTTGACTATGAAAAATGTTCATTTCCAAAATTTATCCTTCATAAGGCACCAGCACAATTTTCTTTTCGTTTAGAGAGAAAATAACAAAGAAAAGCAAAATTATTTTCCTTAATAAAATCCCATTTTGCAAAACAGGTAGTAGCTATACTCAACAAGAAAATTTTAATATTTTAAACACTACAATATTTAATATAAAATAAATTGAAATTTATGTGTCATGCACGACATTTTATACAATTATATTTTATACATTTTAGACATTAGAGACATTTTCAATAAAAATTATATCGAGTTTCTTACTTGTATAAACAGTCAGCAGATGGCAACAGGCACTTCTCGTACCAACCATAAAAAAAGAACTACGCTATTAGAACAAAGTGCAGATACCTATATACATCGATATGCTCCAGGAAACAAAACTACAACATACATTGACTTGAATGTTCTCAAGATGATTAAATTTGGTTTGGGTTGTTTTACCTCTGAACAGTACTTTTTTGCACACCATGGGCTAAATGGCCAGGTCACAAGGACCCTGAAGGCTCAGAGAAAGTTGGGGGAGGGGACCCACTGGATCAGCTATTAGGAGACAGATGGTAACCTCCCATCAAGGCCATCCAATGTGTTCTTTAAAGTGCACAAGATATGGCTCTCCTGCACACGAGGCCACAGCTTAACGTTCCATCTGACGGACGGTGGCCTTTCCAAGTCCATCGATGGGCAGGGTAGGGAATTTTGCAGAGATAAATCTCAATGCTGACCCAGCTGGAACTCGAACCTAGGAACTGAAGATTAAGAGTCTGGAGCACTACCGACCAAGGCACCCCCACCCCAGATGAGTAAATGTATTAATTTACATATTAATTTCAAAAATTCTGCAAAAGTACTAAAAAAAAACATACAACGGCTCTTCTAGGTATCGTAAAATGCACTCCTGAATGGGATAAAATACTCATTGAATAACTTTAGGGTCAGCTACCACTGTACGCAAATAGTCATGGGTGTTAGACAGTTTGAAACCCTAAATAAATCACTTTAAATATTTCAGGAATAAGGTAAACAGCGGGCTAAAATTATTGCACTGCGCATGCGCGGATCGCTCCTTAGTTGTTTCTGTGCCTGCACACCAATTTGTCACGTTCAGCTTCGACAAAATTCCGCATTGCGGCGCCATTTATGCTTGTGCGAAACTGGCCTTCTCCTTAGACCTTCTTTGCCAAAGGTAGTTGAAAAGTTGGGAGGAAGGAGTGGAATGCAAGCCTGCTAGGGCTTAAGCCTAGAGAGTGGATGTCTTGGAAAAATATTAGTGATCTTTGGGAAGAAGTGAAACGTGGAGAAATATTGGAACAAGTTACAAGTAGACGATTATGGAACATACACTGTATTGTAATTTTAAAAATAGGTTTGATTCTATTTTTTTTACATATTTTTAAGATTTTATGTACGAGCCCGTGGAGCAATGGACCCAGCTTGCCTTGTAAACACAACTCAAGGTTCTGGTGTGGGCACGTTCTGTTGGTACGGAACGAATCCCCTGATATTGCTGGAAGGTTGAGTGTCCTACAAGGATTATCTGAACAATGTTGCCGATCAAGTCCATCCTGAAATTTTGACTTTTTATCCACCAGGTGACAGCTGTTTCATGGAAGACAATGCTACAATCCATCGAAAAAGATGTGTTCAGCAGTGGTTCAGCAAGCCTGGCAGCGACTTCCACCACCTTCCTTGGCCACCACAAAGCCCAGATCTGAACCCCATTGAGAATGTATGGGACACGTTAGAAAAACAGATCCGGGAGCAAAGTTCTCTTCCGTCCAATTAGAACCAGTTAAAAGACAGTCTGGTGAACGCCTAGTATGTTGGAGATGTAAAGGCACTCCAAGACCTTGTGGAATCTATGCCAAATCGCATACGTGCTGTAATTCGAGATAAAGGAGGTCCAACTCGGTATTGAATAAAGGTTTCTAATTCAGTGGCCAGTGTGTATATGACTCAAAATAATGTGCAGGCTGTTCTGAATGGGCCGAATATTATGCCAAGTTTGCTGCAATTTAGAAATACTGTCATACCCATAAAGCGTTTTTCGGAGTGGGTGGAACGACAAGGGGAAATATAATGTAAGGGGATGGCAGATATACAGCTGCTAAGTAGTTATTTGCTTAGTTATCTGCTAATCAGCAGGATTATCGTATAATGGTCTATGGGAACACTTCCATGTATCTAATGACCACACATAATTGAAAAAATACACAAAAATTAACACTGTGGGTCAGTTTTCTCAATAAAACTTTATTTCTCTTCTTCATTTAGTGGCGATCATTTCAGTTTAGGCCTAACTTCGGCCAATATCGAAAGGTTGGACACTATGATGAAATAGGCAGCAATCGTTTACAACAAAAGAATAGCTATTTAGAGCAGCATTCCTAAGTGTAGAAAGGAGGGAATTATCAAAATTGAGCTAACCTAAGCAACCATCCAAACTACATCACACAAGAGCATGGCGTCATCTGAAAACTTGTCACCTCTTTCTGGTAGGCACTCATTCTGGTTCACAGCAGTCTCGTTTTAAGCACAGGAACATGAGCCTCAATTTTCCTCCAAAAGTTACGAAGTCCACATGACTCCAAATAAGGAGCATTTGCCAGCAGGACTGTCATAATTGGTTCAGGAGTTCAAAGGTGGTGACACAAGCTTCCGAAGTAAGCCGCGATTGGAATAGGCAAATAAGAATTGTTGCGGTAAATCGCAACATTCTGTGCCATGTTGTCAACGCTGATCCACAAAGAGAGGGCTTTCGGTTGGGTTGTTTTACCTCTGAGCACCATGGGCTAAATAGCCAGGTCACAGGGACCCCGAAGGCTCAGAGAAGGTTGGGGGGGGGGGGACCCAATGGAACAGTTGTTGGGAGACAGATGGCAGCCTCCCGTCAAGGACATCCTGCGTATTCTTTAACGTGCACAGACTATGGCTCTCCCGTACACTGGGCCACGGCTTAACGTCCCATCCGACGGACGGCAGCCTTTCCAAGCCCATCGGTGTCCCCCACTGACCGTGGGCAGGGCGGGGTATTTTGCGGAGATAACTATGAATGTTGACCCAGCTGCGACTCGAACCTGGGAACTGCAGATTATGAGCCTGGGTACTACCGATTGAGCCCCCCCCCCCCCCCAAAGAGAGGGCAAGTGTTGGAGTGCATAACCAAATGTGGTCCGCATTTGAAGAATGTGGGCATGACATACCTACCACCCTACTGTGGGAAGGAGGGCAAGGGAAAGAGTTTTAACTTGGGGGAGGGGGCAAGAGGGAAAGATTGAGTTTTCTCTCAATCTCATGTCATTAGTCTTTTAAAAGGTCAAAAAATGATGAGATAAATGGTAAAATTCCAATCCTCCAGAGCCCTTGAGGTAAATCACTGAAAATTTTTATTTTTTATACTTGTTATGCACAAATATCTGGTGCAAAGCACAATAGTACTATTTCTCAGCAGAGCCCATATATCTCAGGACAGGAAATCAACCGTTGCTCAGGCGTTCAATGGTAAATTCGAATGTCCAGAATTCAGAAACGGTAGTCGCAGTGAGATCATTCCTTTCTAAAAGGAATGATCTTACTGGTCTCTTCATGAGTGAATCGATCATGGTGTAGTGTGTCTCTTTCATTGGTCTTCTTATTGACAGTCTTTGGCTCACTTACTCAGAAGGCTGGTCATATTTTGTCAGTTTACTCCTAATAGCATAGCCATTGGTTTACTTGTGAACAAGTCCAGTCCATTCTCTCAGTTACTCATAATAACATAGTCATTAGCTTAATTATTCACATAGCAGGCATATTATCTCAATGTAGGTGTGCACAATGTATAACCAATTGTGGTCGGCATTTGAAGAATGTGGGCATGACATACCTACCACCCTACTGGTGTGAATGGCTATAGTCAAACTCATGTTCCTCATCGACTGACGACCCATTAGGTAGGAAAGGACTCCAGCAATGACTGTTGTGCCAGTCAAACAGATGTGTGTTGTTTGTTTAGATGTGGACAGTCATGAACAGGGTGATAGCACAGATTTACTCAAGGCTATGAACATTCTTATTGAAATTGGTTGCTCAGTGCCTGCCTTTTCTGCTGGTGGACTGAAAGCAGAAGGGGGGGGGGGGGACTGGGGATCACCACGTATGTGTGCTGGCTTCATGAGTAAGCAGTAAGAGGAAAGAAATGCTTGGCACTGAAGCGTTATCCCTCAGGCATCCTTGATTGGTTAACATTGCAAGGGAATAAATAGGGGCAATGTAGCCTGAAGCTATGGAAACCCTTTGTACTTTCATTGGCATCATTCTGTTTGCTCTGAGTTCGGCATGACAGTTGTTGAGGAAGTAGGGGCAGTGAAATGATGTTAGCCTTCTTCACTGTTCTGTGGCACATGAGCATTGATTGTGTGGCGTTACTCTGCCAGTTGGTTCTCACTGGTGTAGAGATTAGGGCTGCATCGGCTGCTATAACTGGCTTGGGTTGGGTTGTTTTACCTCTGAACAGCACTTTTTTGCACACCATGTGCTAAATGGCCAGGACTTGAGCTGTTCTAATGGTCAGACGTGCCGCTAGTGGCCTATGCTTTTATATAATTTTTAGTATGATCTTCAACTGTGAGACCCTCGGTTCTTCTTTCTACACTGGATTGTGTTGCCTCGCCCGCTTCAATCGTCCAGTGCTGAACTCTACGCCGAATCTCATCTCTTGTATGATGGCTAAAAAAGGTAAAAATCCCAAACATAAAATAACATCGGGTATCCCGATAGTCTTCTGAGAAAGCTCAATTAAAAACACTGGACAGACATGTCACTCGAATGTCTTTGAGATCGCTTTCAACAAACGACTTAACCGAACTACAATTGAAAATAAATTTTGATAAAAACGAAAATGACAAAGACAGCGTTTGTTCTAGAACTTCGAATCAAGGCCAAACTCCGTATGGATCAATCCTACCTTTGAATGAGACAACTGACTCGCATAGTCCCTTTCAAACGGAAGAAGAACCTCTAAAAAAAAGTGAATATCAAAACGACTTTTTTCACTGAAGTGATACACAATGAAAATAAAAAAGCCTATGATACAAACTCCAAAACTCAAGTCATAAATAACGAACTAGCACTGATTTTCTTCAACTCTACCTGTAAGCTCTCTGACCTGGACGATGGCAAGGTCACTGACTTTTTCTTCAATTTCCTTCAAAAAGATATCAAAGGCAGATTCACTCGCAAAGGAGACATCATCGTATTTCCCACAAATGAAATGGATCTACAAAAACTACAAACCATCGACAAAATTCTTGAAATACCTGTTGAATCACGCTTTCCTTCCAAGGACTTTTCCATGGGGATGATTATGGGAGTTAACACTAAATATGATGAAGATTTCCTTCTAAAGTGCCTTGAAAAATATGATGTTTATAAGATTCGTCGAATGAGTAGATACATACCCAAGACTGCCAACAACGGGTACGACAAAGTGGATCTCGAAAATGTTATTATCTACACAACATCAGCTAAACTGCCAGCCAGCGTGGACATCGGTTTCTCACATTTCAGGGTCAAGGAATATTTTGGTGCTTCTGCCCTGTGCAGTAAATGCTATAGATGGGGCCACATCGCAACTTTCTGCAAAGGCAAAGTAAGGTGCAAGAGATGTGGAGGCCCACACTCCCACAAAACTTGCCTGTCAACAGAATTAAAATGCCCCAATTGCAGTGGTCAACACCCTGCCACCTATCATGGATGCTCTACAAAAAAAATTGCCTGCCGCGCCATGCGCATACAAGATCATGACCACTGTAGTTGGTCATCTGCTTTCATCAGGCTAAGCGAGAAATTAACTCTCTCCACCTTCCTCAATCAACTACCATCAACTCTACTCATCCACCATTACATAAAATGTCTCTTCTGCAGCGACCTGATGCTACTACAAGACGCAACGATCAACTCCCATCGCCCAGCGTCAACAACTTGCCTCACAATAATCGACATATAACACTATTAACTCTAACAACTTTCCTATAGTGACTACTAGGTCTACATGTGATAATGTCTACCGCCAACCAAGTACAAGCAATAATGCCAAGACATATGTAAGTGTTGCTGCTAAACCTAAAAACTTGAGCAATTCGATAGCACCGCTGCACCAATTATCTCCTACTGAAATAGCAAAAAATATTAATAATGATGACATCTCTATTACCTTAGTGATAGATTTAATTTTACAACTCTTAAGATATATATTTAGTTCTGATGAAGACCTCTCACTTTTAACTAGTATTCTACTCAGACTCAAAAATTAATTGTTTTTCCATTCTTCAATGGAATTGTAGAGGTCTCCCTTCCAAAAAGCAGGATCTAATTCTTCTAAGTAAATATTATGGTGTTGACATCTTTGCACTACAAGAGATTCAAACTAAACAAAATTTTAACATAACTAAACTACCTCCCTTACTTTTACTTCTCACAACACAGTAAAAATGGAGTTGGATTCCTTATTAAAAAAAGTATAAAACACAAAATTCTTCCTATCTCCTATAACTATCATAACCTTGAAATTCTTGTAGTGCAAGTGATGGGCAAAAAACTCATTTTCTCCTTAGTCAATATTTATAATCCTGGTCTTGCTATTAAAGAATCTATTTATCATGATATATTTAAACAAATACCCTCACCCCACATATTAGTAAGTGACTTTAACAGCCACCACCCTTCCTGGCACTCATACACAACCAACTATCCTGGTATCTACCTAAGTAACTTTATCACCAACACAAATTTTATCAACCTAAACACCAAAACAACAACACATGAAAACACAAACAACAATAGATCTGTAATTGACCTTACCTTCATTTCCCCTGAAATTTCTGAAACATTTTCCTGGTCTATATTACCTGACACCAGAGGAAGTGACCACCACCCTATCATTATACAAGCAAATCTTAAAAATCATTATAGAAAACTCATATACCTAAACAACTGGCCATTATTTAAGAAAATACTTACCCACTCCCCACCTTCAACAAACTTAAATGATTACAACACATTCTTAAACCACATTTTTGACATTACCAAACCTGCTTTCAAAACCCTTCTAAATAAACTACCAAAAATACAAAAAAAAATTTAGTACATGAACAGATTATCTGCCATTAGAAAAAAAAAGCTGAGAACAAAGGAAAAAACTCCAGAGCTTTCTCTAACATCAACAACTATAAAAGAATCAATGCATTAGTCAGGAAAAAATTAAAATTACTATATAAAGAAAATTGGCAAACATTTACCAACCAACTTACAACCCTTTCCTCTGAACACAGCCTCTGGAAAACATACAAAAACATCAACACACAGAAAACTCAAACCATACCTATGGCAGAAATCGCAATCCAGAATAACATTACAAGATACCTCTAATCTCTTTGCATCTAACCTCAAAATTACACGTAAACTAAATCTTAACAAACAGGAAACCTCCTTCACTAACAATATCAACAACCTTTTAAACAACATTAAACCTACCTCTTATATTCTTGACAAATCTTTTTCAATCCAGGAACTTAACCATGCTATTAATAAACTGAATCTAAACTCTGCTCCAGGTGACGGCAAAATTCCTAATAAACTATTTAAAAATCTCCCAACCCCCTGGAGAGACAAACTATTACTAATTTTCAATAAAATCTGGTCTGAACACAAACTACCCCCCACATGGACACACATTTTAATCATTTTCCTCCTAAAACCTGGAAAGACACCCATTAATCTTAACTCTTACAGACCCATTTCCCTACTTTCCAATACACTCAAACTGTTTGAACGCCTCATTCTCAAAAGATTAAATTGGTTCCTTGAAACTGGAAATTTCTTCACTGACAACTTTCTTGGGTTCAGGAAAAATAGATCATCACTTGATTGCATAGCACACTTAATATCTGACATACACAGAGCCAACAAGAAAAAAAAAATTCTCTTGGCTATATCCATTGATCTCACACAGGCATTTGATTCTGTCTGGATCCCTGGCCTTCTACATAAACCACACAATGCTGGTCTCAGTGGTAATATCTTACCTTTCTTACACACATACTTCTCCTCCAGGACATTCCAGGTCAAACTTGATAACCACACATCTAACACATAATTTCACACAAGGATTATCACAAGGATCTATACTCTCCCCTACCTTATTTAATTTTTACATACATGACATTAAAAAAAATTTTTACAAGGACATTAGTTACACATGCTATGCAGATGACATCACCTTCTGGACAACTGCCAAAACCATTTCCATTTTGCATGAAAAAATTCAAAAACAATTAAATAGACTTACTACATACTGCAAAAAATGGCACCTAGACATAAATCCAAACAAAACCACTTGTATTCCCTTCTACAATTTCAAACACACTACCCCTATATTTAATTTTAAAATTAATAATCACACCATACCACAATCCACCACCTGCAAACTGCTTGGCATGCACCTTGATTCAAAATTAAACTGGAATCATCACCTACAGTACCTACACACGAAAGGCCTCAAATTACTGGGGGCGGGGGGGGCTCAGTCGGTAGCGCGTAATCAGGCGCGTAACCAGGCTCGTAATCTGTAGTTCCCAGGTTCGAGTCCCAGCTGGGTCAGTGTTGAGATTTATCTCCGCAAAAATTCCCCGCCCTGCCCACGGTCAGTAGGGGACACCGATGGACTTGGAAAGGCCGCCGTCCGTCGGATGGGACATTAAGCCGTGGTCCCATGTGCAGGAGAGCCATACCCTGTGCACGTTAAAGAACATGCTGGATGACCTTGACGGGAGGCTACCATCTGTCTCCCAACAGCTGTTCCAATGGGTCCCCTGCCCCAACCTTCTCTGAGCCTTCGGGGTCCATGTGACCTGGCCATTTAGCCCATTGTGTGCAAAAAAGTGCCGCTCAGAGGTAAAACAACCCAACCCAAAGCCTCAAATTACTAAATACATTCAAATTTTTCACCTCCAGAAACAATGGCACTCCACCATACATGATCACACTTTACAAAAACCTCATCAGAGCAAAATTAGAATATGGCCTTGAATTCTTATCTAACTTACCCGATTCCAAATTAAAAAAAAATAAACATCACACAAAACAAATGTAAAAAAATTGCACTAGGTCTCCCTATCTTCACACCCACCATTTCTATTATTGCTGAAACATCTATCCCACCCTTCCATATCAGACAAAAAATATTATTACTCAAATATTACCTCAGATTACATTATAAACTACCTACACACCCTTTCTACCAACATTTTCCAAAGTAGCCCTTATTTCAAAATACTTATGACACATCCTAATCTTTTTAAACTCTTTAAATATCATATTAATCATTCTACAAGAGGAGACATCCCACCCATTATTGCTGATTGGAGCTTCCAAAGCCCCAACACTTTCACCAACATACCCTCTCTACTCTCCAAACATGACCTTCCACATGATGCCATCAAAAAACTTACAGAGTCCTACCTACATGAGCAATTCTCCAAGTACACAAAAATTTATACTGATGGCTCTGTTTTACCTGACTCAGGATCTGCAGGGGCCACCATCCACATCCCTCAATATAACACATCCCTTTCTTTTAAACTACCCCCCCCCACACACACACACACACACATCCATATTACATGCTGAAATTTTTGCCATCATTGAGCTCTCAAATGGTCACTCCAAAACCTAAACAACCAAAATATTATTATACTTGTTGACTCTAAAGGAGCCATCCAAACCCTAACCCATGAATTCTTATATTCCATCTACAACTATTACATTCATAATACCTTAACACTGACCACCTACAACCAACAAAACCACCATTACTTTACAATGGATTTCCTAGCCATGTGGGTATCTCTGAAAATGACAATGTTTACTTGCTAGCCAAAATGGCACACACCTCACGTATGACTCACAACACCTTTAATTTTTACATAAACACCAAACATGACATCAACAAACTTGAACTGCAGCTTACCAATAAATACTTTCTCTTACATGCCTCTATAAGAAATAACTTTAGATTCATGCTTGCACAACACACTTCCCACATAGAAAACTATCCCTTACCCAGAAAACACTTAAAAAACCTTTACCGCCTCAGAACAAACTCTTCCCTGTATAAATTAAAATTGACTCCTACCCCAACTGCTGCAAATGCAATACACCTGAAACTGTTAATCACATACTTCTAAATTGTGACAGATTTACAACACAAAGAGAAATCATATTAAATTCCCTCTCAGAGCTGAACATTCAGGAGCTGCACATCAAAATACTTTTAGACCCTCCAGAGAACTTTCCTAAAATTAAAATCTATGGCCTCCTGTTTAACTTTCTCATCTCCGCCCCTATTTGGAACCGCCTCTAGCTCCTTCCTGTTCTTCGTCTGTTACACTTTCTTTTCTTCCCCTTAACCAACTCTTCTCCACACAACACATTAACACTTCTCTTCCATGGAATCCTGCCATTAATCACAGGGGAAAAAAATAAATAAAGGAGGAAAAACAATTTAAAAATGGGAATCCCAACATCTCTCACACCCATTCACTCACATTTATAAAAAAAAATTACACTCCCATAAACTCACTTGAACCTAGTCCCTCTTGGCCCAAACATTAAAATCACACTCTTCACCCTCACTGTGCATATGCCTTTTTTTTAAGGGGAAAAAAAAGAAAAGTTAAATAAACAAAAAAAAATTATGACAATAAACAAAATCAAACCAAAAATAAAATGATACATACAAAAAAATAAAGGTATAACTTAAAAAAATTATTAAAACAAAAAATAGAAAAAAATGAAAAGATATTAATAAAAATACCTTAAAAATATTAATTAAAATACTCCAAAAAATCAATAAAATACTTATAACAACATGAGAAAAAAATATGAAAAGACATAATTGAAAATACTTCAAAAAAATATAAATAAAAAACACAAACAAATATAAAATACTTTAGAAAAAATATAAATAACTATAATAAAAATAAATAAAAATAAAATAAAACAACACTCTCTAGTCTGAGATGAAAAATATATATATAAAAAAAATTAAAAAAAAACATATATATATATAAAAATAGAAAAACTTTCAATACTAAAATCTGTGCTGTTAAACTAGCAAATCAAACATTTAAACTCAAACTTAAATGCAGAGACTCATGGAAAAATATGTATAACAAAACAGGAATAACCATCTCCTTATTTTTTCTCTCAACCCTCAAAATACTTATACCACTTATAACACCTCACTCTAGACAGCCACCACATAATAATCAATAACTCCCGAACACCATCATATACACTCAAAACACACATGGGCAAACATTAATCCAAAATAATAAAAAAAAAAACAATCTGGATAAACTTATTCAACCTTTTCAAACTAATATAATGTTCATATCAAAATTTTGTATTGAGAAAGCCTGAAGAAGGAAATCTCATTGGAACGTAATGTGTAACAACAACAATGCTAAATGGCCAGGTTACATGGACTCCAAAGGCTCAACTGGAACAGCTGTTGGGAGATAGATGGTAGCCTCCTGTCAAGGCCATTCAGTGTGTTCTTTAATGTGCACAGGGTATGGCTCTCCCACACACAAAGTCATGGTTTAACGTCCCATCCGACGGACAGCAGCCTTTCCAAGCCCATCGGTGTGCCCTACTGACTGTGAGCAGGGCAAGGAATTTTACGGAGATAAATCTCAACGCTGACCCAGCTGGGACACGATCCTGGGAACTACGGATTACGAGTCTGGTGCGCTACCGACTGAGCCACCCCCGCCCCTGCTATAACTGGCAAAATTTTAAAGTGAACTTTGCAAACGATGTATTTAGCAAGAAATTTGAAATTTTTATGGTAGAATGTTAAGGTCATTAGGTTTGCATTGACAACAATGAGTTGTCCCCTTACCCAAGGGAGGGCAGGAAAAGGCAACTTTTTTAAAGCGATAATTGAAATATTATTTTTGGTTTGCATAGGAACTAAAGAAATATTATGATTTACAATTTTAAATTCTCCAGGTTTTTATTTTCATCTTTGGAGGGCACTATCTGTACCTCAGAACTATATCTATCAATTATTTGATTCTTATCTATCATTCTCGATTCTCCTGAGTTTTTAAAACCGATATTAGTCTTTACTCTAACATTAGTTTCCTTGTCTACCTGATAATTATTCTTAACTTCAGATTTTGACATCTAACTGCAATTTATCCCTACTCTCAGAACTACACTTCTCTTTTATCTGAAAACAAGCTCTACATCAGGATTGTTTACTTGATCTACTTGACAATGATCTTTACAAAATAACTTTTGAAAGATTTCTGAAGTGTTTTCAAGTATTCGCAGATTTCTCTTTGCAAAGAAATCAACAGAGAATTTTGTACCTCAACTCCATCTTGGTAAAACACTTTCTGCAGCATTTGAAAGTTTGCAAGGATATAGGCCTCTACTCTCTTCTTCCATATCGGCAGCTTAGCCAAGAAAGCTTGTAATTTTTCAGTAGCATCCATAATGGTGACTTCGGGACCTTGAATTGAAAGATTTATCACATTTATATGGTTAAAAATATCTGCTGCTAAGCCAACCCATGAATAAAATTCTTTCTTTCAAAGTGTTCCAAGAGTGGAATTTCTTTTTCTTTCAGAAAAAGTGAAACTTCTGCCCTTAGTTTGAACAAGCGCTTCAAGACTTGCCCTCTTTAAAGCCAGCGAACTTCTTTGTGGTAGAGAAGCACTTCATATTCTACTCGTATTTCTTGATAAAATCTTTTAAAAATACGATGATTCAGAGACCTGCTTCTGATAAAGTTGATAACTTTTATGTCTGTTGGCAAACTTCTTTCAGGGTTGTTGGAAGTAGATTTGCTGCCAGTGCATGTCTGTGTAAAAAGCAATGAGTGACGACGATGTGAGGAGTTTCCTTTTTCACTAAAGTACCAAAACCAGATGCATAACTAGGCATCACAGGAGTTCTGTGTGTGCAAAGAGTATGAAACTTTTCTTTCCAAAGTTTTGTTTGGCAAAAAACGTTTTACCATTTACAAAAAGTCAACTGCCTTTGTAGTTTCCAAAGGAGACTCACAAAATAAGAATTCTTCTTTAATGGTATCAGCATGCACATAGCATGTGAAAAAAAACAAGGAGTTGATTACATTGAGAGATGTCTGTAGTTTCTTCAATTGCATACTGAAGGGGAATGGTGAGGCTGCCAATTCCTAGATGACTGCTTCAAAATGTTAAAAGAAATATCAACTATTCTAGAACGTATAACATCATTTCACAAGAAAACCACTTCCAGTTTTTCCCTCTGTTCCATTCCACAAAATCAGTTAGACTATTTCCAGTTGGGATGTTTTACCTCTGAGCGGCACTTTTTTCCACACACAATGGGTTAAATGGGCAGGTCAGTGGATCCCACAAAAATTCCCTCTTTTAATTTTCGCTTCGTTGAGTCGAGGGAATTTGTCGGCCAAGTACTTGAAAGCTGATGCAGTTCGGCCCATGGCTTTTACAAAGTTTTTCATCACACCGAGTTTGATGTGTAGGGATAATAACAAAATTTTGTGCATTTCTGCCACATTCTTCTCTCCAACCTTCACAGATTTCCTCTGAGGCCAGTTTCTCTTCATGTAGTGCAAAGTCTTTGCTCAGCTGTCTCATTAACATAAGAAACAGCAGTACTTTATATAACCCAACTGCAGACCCATCAACAGAGCCACTACCTTCAAGTCACAACAGAGATGTCAGCCATACTTGCTGTATAGAAGACAGTTCAACAGCTGTTTTAGGTTGTCATAGGTTTCTTTCATGTAGACAGCATGTCAGACCAGAATAGATGGAAGTCTATTTCCATTATGCAGCAACACCGCCTTGAGACTCAATTTCGAGGAGTCTATGAATAGTCACCATTCTTAAAGGTCATGCTTGATTACGAGGACATTCATCAGGCCATCTACATTGGAGCAGAACACAAGATCATCTTCCTTTCTGAAATAAGGCACAAACTGCTCATGACAAGTTTGAAATGAAGTCACTCGGACATTTTCCTTGAGAAGATTGCATTGTTTAAGTCTTGATCCAAGTAACTCTGCTTTGGCCTTGGACAACTCCAGATCGCAAACGAGATCGTTCATTTCTTCTTTGGTGAGAATGTGACGCATATGACACACCATTGCAGACGTATGGATCACCATTAGACACCTAAGACTGCAGAGAACCTGACATTGTTTCACCTCCCTCCTCATCGTCTCAATCGATGGGAAATTCTTTTGGCAGTTCGGGAATGGGAAAGCCTTCGCCGTGCGGAACTGGTCTGAGAGCAAATTGTATATTCGGGTATGCTACTGTCCACTTCTTTTCCTTTGTGATGCCTCCAGAAACATGTGGAAGTAGCAGTCATTTCCGTGATTACTTGGCTCTCTCCAAACCATAGGAACAGCATATGGCATTGCCACTTTTTCGCCTTTCAGTCACTTCAGAAGATTTCTTGCACACATACTGCAGCATATGTGTCCCCACACATATTTAACCCAGGCCTTGTCCTGGTCCCCGATCTTGCATCCAAAATAAAACTCATAAGTTGCTTTCACTGTTGGAGTGATGGCCCTTTTCTGGCTTGCAAATGCCACTTTCCTGCAAATGTAACAAAATGTATCTGCACTATTAACACAGTTACGAGGCATCACTACTGTTGGATTAAAACTGCAAGGATCACTTGTGTTGTACTTATGACTCAGGGGTAAATGAGAGTCGCTCAAAAGACTTGCTCATCCTACGAGATGTCGCTTGCAACCAATGATTGCATCATCTTTTGTCCGCGATCATAAAGCAGCGATGTCATGACTCAACTACATTGCATAAGACAATGATGTAAATACCTCCGGGGGATTGTGTGTATGGCAGGCTGACCATAGAACACAATATGTTGTAATCTGGAGTTTAAAATACAGCGTTGTGAAATGGTTACCTATGTACTCAATGCGGACCGAGTCATTTATACATGAATATCTCTGTCGCTCCCAAACATGAGTCAATCAACAAATTTTATTGTCATTTTCATATTCAGCACCTCGAAATTAGTAAAGATTGGCTATTTTCATTTCAAAGTCTTTTTGTGTGTTGCCCAGTGTTATTAAGGGATTATGGTAACTGTTACTACAGAATAATATATAATTATTGCATTTGGTTGATATAAAAACACAAAACTGTAGTTGAAAGCCTTTGAAACATTTTACTTCTTTGTACCTACTTGACCGTTGTTATAAAACTAAGAAAAACTAAATACTGTAATTTGAAGCCTTCCATACATCTTTAGTCATAAAACTTTAATGTAGTCTATTAGAACAAGATTAACACCACTATATATATATATACAAGATTATAACCTATGTATATTATATATACATAGGCAAATGCTAATTTCCTTTAAATCTAGTATATTATCTCAATACTACATTTAAGTATTTCACAGCAGCAGTTTCAATTTGCTTATGGATTTCATTAACTTCAACTTGTGTCAAAGTACGCTCCATGTGTCGATACACAAGTTGGTAACAATTGCTTGTTTTTTGTTGTTTGGGATGAAAAAATTCATCAATTAACTGGATCTGTTCAATAGTATCTCCTCCAATACTACGTGCAAGATCATAGAAGTCATTGTGGTGATAAGTTTCCGGAATCCAAAATGATATATCATTAGTGCATTGTGGATAACGACTAATAACCTGAAATAAAAATTAGACAACGTTAGAATGACAATCAATATTTACAATAGGTTGATGTCAACAGCAATTGTACTGTAATGTTATATATATTGAACATTTAAGACAGAAAATATAATGTAAAATTTTATAGGTGTATCCTCCATGAATGCAACTTATGGATTGTACAAATTAATTTACCATATTTGTTTATTAGTAAGTAACTTATAATGAACAGATTATTAAATTTAATTAAAATTTATTTATTTTTAATTGTCCAGTACTTCCTGCCACTAAAGCTAGTTCAGATGCAGATTTTGCATTTGTGAATATGTAGCAACAAAAACAGTCCTTGTTATCCCCAATGATAAAATTGCCATCTTTAACACTGACAAATTTGTTCTCTAAATCAGTTAGAGAGAGCATTACTGTCTATTTTAAACGTTTGAACTAGGATAAGAAAATAATGTCAAATTTAATTATGATTACAGCTTGAGAATACTTGTGATATGCATGCTGCAAAATTCGAGTTATATAGTTGCAAGTTTAAATGCCATTTTCAAAATTTCTTTTGAATGGTATATTATTATTATATTCATTGATAGTTTGGTTTATGCAATTTTATGATTATGAGAATTAGTGTGAGATTGAAAAAAAAAATGTAAAAGTTCCCAATGTATATACAATAAAGAGCTAATAGTTAAGTACCATAAAACACTGATCTAATCATAAACAATGTAGATTAATGTTTTTGTTGGTATGCATGCAATAATAAAGTCAATGAAGACAAAAAAAAAAGAGAATATATTTGGCAAAGTTCAAATTTAATATCATAATATATTTGAGTCAATTATATTAAGTAGAAGACAAACACTTGAATTATATAAATACAATATATGTGAATTTTTACTATGGTAAAAGCATTGGATATACTTATTTAAGGATAATACTTATTTTCAGGTTAACAATAAAACACATAAGCAAAATTTTGGTATGCCTATGGGCTCACCATCATCTGGACTTCTTACTGACATTATAACGAAAAACATTGAGAACAAATTTACATCTGATTGTAGCTGATAATTGAATACTCTAACCTTTACTGTGGAAAAGATATGTGGATATTTTCTTTGCATGGGAGTATATCATATAGGATTTCATATCTGAGCTTAACAATGTATACCCTACAATTAAGTCACCCTCAAAACTGATGAGAATAACAAAAAATAGAATACCTCAATATACTTAATTCAAAGATATAATCATCATCATCATCCTCAAGCAGCCATGGGCTACGGAGGTCCAACTAGACTGTGCAATTTAGTTCTCCAAGCAAATCTAGCCTGAGCTACATCTACTGCATCTGGCCACTGCATACCAATTCTAACAAAGTCCTGTTTGACATTGCCCACCGAATCCTAGGTCGCCACCTCCTTCTGAGGCCTCTAAGCACACTGTTCATAACCCTATTCGCCAATCTATAATTATCCATACGGGCAACATGGCCAAACCAGCGGAGTCTCTCTCTGCACAATATGCTGCTTAAAGGAGGTTGCAGACTCCTTTGCCTAACCTCATCATTAGTTACAAAGTTAAACCACCTAATTACCAAAGATACTGCGTAAGCATCTGGAATCAAAAGCATCTAGTTTCCTGTTATCTTGTTTACACAAAGTCCAAGTTTCACTACCATAACTAACCCTAGAAAGAACCAAACTATTATACAGTCTAATTTTAGTCTTTAGGTGTATACGCCTATTTCTCCACAATCTCCATAGATACTTAAAAGTCCCGGCAGCAATCCCTATTCGTCTCTTAATCTCATGCCGCACATCACCAGTATCTGTTACATAGCTCCCAAGGTAATTAAATTGTGACACCTGCTCAAGACTGCAACCATTCAGATTAACTGAATCACAACTTGCCTGACCAATTTTCATCACTTTAGTTTTCTCTCTGTTTATAACCAAACCTACTCTACTACCAGTCTCATCAACAGCTCGAATGAAAGAGTTCATCTCAACATCATTTGCCAAAAGGGCTAAATCATCAGCATAATCTAAATCAGAAATTTTAGTATCTCCAGACCATTTAAGGCCAAAATCTTTCCCTTAAAGTGAATTTCGCATAACATAATCAATAACCAAACTAAAGAGAAAAGGAGACAAAATGCACCCTTGTCGAACACCAGAAGTAATGCTAAACCAATTGCTACAAGACTTACCAACTCTCACACACGACTCAGTGTTATTAAAGAGAGCTTTCATTATGTTAACTAACTTGTCTGGTATACCATATGATTTCACAATCAACCACAAATTATGACGATCAACAGAGTCGAAAGCCTTTTTGAAATCAACAAAGCTAGCAACCAAAGGTTTCTGAAACTCTAAACATTTCTCAAGAATTTGCCTAAGTGAAAATATCTGATCTACACATCCCCTACCACTTCTGAATCCACATTGCTCATCACGCAATTGCCTGTCAACCAGATTCTTAATTCTATGAAGCACAATCACAGAAAGAACTTTACCTGGAACAGAGAGTAGGCTAATACCCCTATAGTTATCACAAGAACTGCGATCACCTTTTTTGAAAATAGGGATAATAATAGCTCTGGTAAAATCCTTAGGGACCATGCCTTTTTCATAAAAGATATTCAAAATTTCAGTCATCCAAGTAGTAATTGAAACATTCCCAGCTCTAAGCATTTCCGTAGTAATTTCAACTACCCCTGGGGATTTTTGAAGTTTAAGCTTAGAAATAGCCAAAATAACTTCAGATTGTGTTATAAGGCCAACATTAAAGCCACCAATGCATCTATCATCATTACAAACAATGGGAGTAGAACTAACCACATTGTTTAGAACATCACTGAAATGCTTAGCCCACCTAGCCATGACAGAATCCTCACCTTCTATAACCTTACCTTGTTTATCCTGCAATCCTTGTATGCCTGTCCGTTTTCTACCATATAAAACGTTAACTATCTGGAACAGCTCTCTGCTGTTGTGCTGTCTAACTGCTTCCTCAGCTTTGTCAGCCAAGCCATCAAGCCAAAGATTCTTATCAGTAGCTAACTGATCCTTTACATGTTTATTAAGCTCTCTGTAATCCTTTCTATTAGGACTAGTAGGGTACTGATTAAGGACAATCCTGCAGTTCCTTCTTTCTGAAATAAGCTCAAGTGCCTTATCACTTAAATAATTCTGCTTCCTCTGCTCCTTTTTTAAAATAGTACTGTTAGTGTCCAAAAAATCCTGTTTAAAACGATCCCATTCTTCCTCAACTTCAGTAGTAAGCATACCATGACTGTCATAATGACTAAGTAACCTATCATGGTAAGCTTTAGCTATAACTGGGGCTTTCAGAGCTTCAGTATTAAAGGTAAATTTTTTAAATTTAGCACAACACTTTTTAAATTTAAGTTGCAGGACACTTTTAACAAGGTAATGGTCAGATCCAATTTCAGCTCCCCTATATGTCCTGGTATTTCTAACAGAACTAGCCCATTTGCTGTTAATTAATATATAATCAATCATATTCCTATGCAGCCCATCAGGTGAAACCCATGTGTATTTATGTATGTCGCGGTTGTAATATGTGTTAGTTATTCTGAAACCATTGAGTTTACTTACCTGTAGGAGATGTTGCCCATTGCCATTGCAGCTACCAATACCAAAAGAGCCTATCACTCCTTCCCAAAGGTCAGAGTCAGTACCAACTTTGGCATTGAAGTCACCTAGAACCAGGGTAATATCTCCTTTCTTGACAGAATTCAAAATATCCTGAAGTTGTCCGTAAAACCTATCCTTCTCATCCTCATCAGCATTCTCAGTGGGGGCATAACAGCAGATAACATTCAAGTCTTTAATGCTTGTCTGAAATTTTGCTGTAAGAAACCTTTCATTAATGCACTCATATCCTAGAAGAGCATCACTAGCATGTCTGCTGAGCAGCAGACCCACACCTTGGTGATGCATTCCATCCTCCCTCCCTGGAAAGAGAAATTTAAAGTTATTTTTAAGTGTCTCACCTTTACCAGTCCATCTGGTCTTTTGAAAACCTAGAATATCTAGGTTATAGCACTGGAATTCCTGCATGAGGACATCAAGAGAATAATTTCTATGTAATGTCCTCACGTTCCACGTTCCTGCAGAGAGAAAATGATTAGTATGATTTTTAAAGAAATTAGGTTTATTGAGATTGGTAGGGCCAACAAATATCAAACAGCCCGCTGATCGCAGGCATGGGGCAAACACCTGTTCCTCCTCTGCTAAAGGCTGAAGCCACCAATGTTGGTAGGAACTTCAGGTACCACCTTTTCAAGTGGACTTTTTCAAGAGCCACATGGCCTGCCTGAGACACATTACTCCAGTTTAGGCTTGACGATGCCCAACTAGCTAAGTAAGTTTCAGGTTCCTGCGATGGCCTCTGATTAGGATTATCCACCAGCTGACATAAAGTATCCCATGCCTCTGTTCACTTAGGGCTGACAACCCAGAAGCAAACAGAATGTGGCAGATTCTCCCTCAATAGAGGCCCACCAGTGCAGCAAGTCCAGGATCCATAATCAAGCTAAAATCCATAAACAAGTCCAGTCCAGTAGGTATAAATGGTCAGCACCAGGACCCTGTGAAGTTGACCACTCCTCAGCAGGGTTGAAAAAAAAAGAAAAAAGTGGCCATAGATGACCAGATACTGAACTGGCAGCCCTCCCCTTCCGTTCCCTTCCAAAAGAGAATATCTCTTTTGAAAGGTACTAACGGTCTGCACCACAAGAAGGCGGGGTCGGACATTAGGTGCTAGACCTGGCCAGTTCTGTGCATCACTGGGGATTGGTACACAGCTCACCTTCCAGTTTACGCATAGCTACCATTTACAGGCCAAAGATATAATAATAAACTCATAACGTCTGTATATAGAAAACCTACTTTACAAGCAGTCTAATACCTTACAATTCATCCCATCCAAAACAATATACATCTTCAAGTTTATATAGTTTGTTTTACAGAGTTTGCAGAATATGCAACACAGATTATCATCTAAATAAACAGTAACATGATAAACTCTTAGGAATGAATGCTGGTTATCCATTCAATATCATTAAAAAATGCTTTTCAATTGCAATTCAAAACCCAATCATCAAATCACTTTTTAAAAAATTGAGAATATCTACAAATATAATTATTCTGTCAAAAACCTTTGCCTATAGTATGGACCATTCTTATTAAAAGGTTACCGTAATACCAACATTTTGATCAACAATAAAAACTACAACCATTTTTCTTACAACATACTACAACAATAGAAACATGCATTCGCTACTTTATCCACTCGAAAATGATACATCAACTGCACACAATAGCACATCAACATGTCATATATCATACAGGCCACATTCTTTTCAAATACACTTTCTAACATTAGAATTTGATTTTGGTCTTACCACCATATTACTACTGGTGAAGAATGCAATGTACATTTAAAATCCAGATGCCCTTTTTATCTGTTTGCATTATATTTTTGTGCTGCATCTTTTACTGTGAAATGATTACAATTCATCAAGTTCTTATAATGTGTGTAACCACTTGTGATTATGAAATTTCAACAATTTTCAATGTTACCTTTAAGAATTATAAGTTCATCTCTACATATTATATTGAATTGAAACTTTGTCAAATATGCTCTCCTTTTTCATCTTCATTGACTTTATAATTGCACATATACCAACAAGAACATTAATGTACATCATATGCAAATGTATCAGTGTTTTATGGTGCTTTACTATTATCTCTTTACAGTGTGAGAATGAGTTCTTATTTTGTGTAAATTCATTTAAGAGGAAAATCACTGTGTAAATAAATAGTAAAAATAGTTAAAGCCATAGTTATAAAACATAGTCACAAATTCATAATAGCTGGTATAATCTTACAAAGAACATACACTGAAGTGCCATTGAATTAGGGATAGCAACATAGAAAAATGTTGGGCCCCTCTGGCCCTGATAATGGCTGCCACATGACAAGGACTCCAGAAGCTTACATAAATGTTCCACAAGTATGGCGACCCATGCATCCTCCAGAGCTGTCCACAATTCTCTCAAGGTCATCGCTGATGGGACACGGGCCAGAACACTTTGCTCAACAGTATTCTAAAGATTTTTGATGGGATTTAAATCTGGGCTTCTAGGTGGCCAAATTCACTATTTCAAAGTCAGCAGAATGCTCCTACAACCATGCAGTAGCCAACCTGGATCTGTGAGATGAACAGTTGTCTTGCTGGTAGATACCATCTCCATTGGGATACATGATGGCCATAAATGGGTGTAAATGATCAGCCATGAGTTTTACACACTGGGATGCACTGAGAGTCATCAGTACACATACCAAAGGTCCCACAGACATCCAACTGAAGACACCCCAGGCCATCACTGAGCCACTACCAGCTTGTACTGTTCTGACCTGACAGAGGATTCATGGCTTCATGGAGTTGGCATCATACCCTCAGTCTCCTATCAGCGTCATGAAGTTTAAATTCGGATTCATCACTCCAGGCTATCCGTTGCCAATTTTCAATGGTCCAGTTTCGATGCTCTTTAGCCATGCAAGGTGTTGAGCCCAGTGTTGTGCTGTTAGAAGTGGGACTCTCGTAGGTCGGCGGCTCCCACAGCAGAGATGATAAAGTGAGCGTTGCACAGTCCATGTACTGAGTTCCCGGCTGGGACCAGCATTCAGATGGGAGGTGATTTCAGATAATGTCTGCCCCTATCGGTCCATACAATGCGAGTCTGAAGGTGAAGCCCATGTATTCAAGGCTGGTTGTCCTTTGCAGTTTGTCCAGGTGCTTGTTTTTTTGCTGGAATTTTCATATTCCCGGAACACTCTTGAAACTGTTGTACGAGGAAATCCAAGTTCATTGGCAATTTTGGAGATTGAGTGTCCCATCCGTCGGGCACCTACGATCTGCCCTCTGTCAAATGCATCTAAAGCCCACGCCTTTCCCATTACTCTTCTCACAACGAATGCTTGGGGAAGTCAAAGCTGGCAGCTACATATGACCAGAGTTTCAGACACGCATGTGCACAAATGCGGGACTTGTACTGAATTTGGATATGTCTCCTATCCCTAATTCAATGGCACTTCAGTGTAATACAAAAATTTGCTACCACATGATGTTCAATTTATTGCTTGGTAATTTGATGCATTAGCAAACTGCTCAGTCACAAGAGTTGGTTAGCCATTATCACTAGCATCAATGTTGAAGTGTCAAAGTTAGATGTTACACTTGCAGGAAGTCCAGGTTACCAAGATGGAAATGCTTCATATCCCAATTTCCAAGGTGGAAATATAGTAAGTTCAAAGGTATAATAATATATCTATTAAGATAGACACATGCAGTAAGAAAGAAAATTAATCATTTTCAAATCTACGATCTTTATGAAAATAAAATATGGGAAAAAATATGCAGTTGTTTTTTTTTAAGTTGTGTTTTGTACAACAGGCACACTGATTTACAATAAATGTATTATATAAAGTCAATTTATTTCATTCATTTATAAAATTTATATTCATTTATTTTATGAACTATACATTATATTTATTCATTTTATAAATTGAATGTTCAAAACATTTTTGTATGCCACAGTCATGGCCCCGACAAGAGGGGGTTGCTGACAGGGCTCTAGCCTGGGATTAGGGGGGGGGGGGGGCTAGCATGGCAGGTTGGCAGTCTAAGTGAGATGAACAGAAGACAAAAAGCGACTTTACACAATATTGACTTTTTTTTCCTAAATCCAACTTAAATTAATTATTTTATTAGGCACATTACATTATCCTCTCATCATACCGACTTTCTGTTTCATCTTTGTGATTTATCACCATTCATACTCTTATTTATGCCGATGGACAACACGTGCCTCTTTTGATACATTTAAAAAGGAAATCAATCGCTTTTTGATTTAAAGCTCAAATTTGCAAACACAATTAAAAACTCATTTTGAACTTTTAGAACTTAGACGATGGCCAACTTACCGCAAAAGCAGCAAAACTTGTAAATATATATGGGAAAGATCTGACAGAAGACTTACTGCATGAAATCAATCCTTCACCTTAAAAGTATTCATAAGTCAGTTTTCGTCACTGAAAGAAGCCTGATTAGACTTCTGAATGCAATTTATGACAAAAAACTGCAAGGTATATTTGCAATATCTGCCTCATTATTAAACTGTTTTGTACAGTACCAGTTACTGTTTCTTCAGCTGAAAGATCGTTCAGCAGACTTGGCGAATTCATTGAAAACATGGCAAAGAAGCACAACTAGTCAAGAGCGACTTAGTCATCTAGCAATTTTGTGCATCAAAAATGATTTAGTTAAGCACATTGATTTTACTGAAGTTATTGAAAATTTTGTGACAACCAAAGCTAGAAAATATACTTTGAGATAATTTTTGATATTAATGTGTTTTTATTATGCAAATCCATATAGTTTTTTTAATAAATACAGGATGTCTCAAAAATAAAGGTACAAACTTTTAGGGGAGGTAGATAACATCTAAAGGAATGAGAATTGCATAGGAACCCATAATCGGAAACATCAACGTAAGTCAATAGGCTTCAGTGCGCTAGAGGGGAAATTTCGGATTTCCTCATTCGAGCGGTAGTCGGCTTACAAAGAGCATGCAAAGGTATTTGAACAGGGAGCTGGCAGACATGCACTTAGTGTATGGAATAGCTGAGGGCAACGGATGGGCCACTCAACGAATGTATCAAGAACGCTTCCCGCACAGACATGTACTGGGCCACCGTTTGTTTGCGCGTTCAAGATTATAGGGAGGACCCATTCCCAACCATATTAGTTCACTGTTATTTTTACCTGGCAATGGTTGTTGTCATGCAACAAAACAATCAAAACAATCATTTAATTCTTGTCCTGGGTGCTTCAACTTTATTGTCCACCTTCAAATGCATACAGTTTTGCAATACCTTCAAGTGTTGGTGGCATCATCATGGTTCAGAAAAATCAATCATCAGCAGACCCTTATAATCAACTTAAAATATCAGCATACTGCACACTGTCACATATCAATATGTCAAATATTGTACTTTATAAAGTCAATTCACTTATTTTATATATAGAGAGAGATGTATGGATTACAGACAAACCCCATATGGATGCATCCATATGAGGTGTGTCTGGAATCCACAAATCTATCACGTTCAAGCCAATACTTGCCACAGATTTTGGGGATGTGGGTGATTCAATTGGTAGTGCACCAGGCTCGTAATCTGCAGTTCCCAGGTTCAAGTCCCAACCAGGTCAGCATTGATATTTATCTTCACAAAACTCCCTGCCCACGGTCAGTAGGGGACACCAATGGGCTTGGAAAGGCCGCCATGCATTGGATGGGACATTAAACAGTGGCCCTGTGTGCAGGAGACCCATACCCTGTGCATGTTAAAGAACATGCTGGATGACCTTGACAGGAGGCTACCATCTGTCTCCCAACAGCTATTCCAGTGGGTCCCCTCCCCCAACCTTCTCTGAGCCTTCAGAGTCCTTGTGTCCTGGATGTGTCCAAAGACCAGTCCTTGTGTGCAAAAGGTTTGCTCAGAGGCAAAACAACCCAACCCATTGATTCTGGTATTGATGAGTTCTTTCTAAGTATATCTGTTTTTCTGTGTGAGGGTACAAAGGTCACTAAGTCCATTACCCAGATATTGTCCACTTTTCTTTGGGCAATCCTTATAATTCAACATTCAGTGTAGCTTCATAAGTATTGGCTAATTTCAGCCAAATCATACTTCTTCAAGCAACAATCACTTTTTATAGAGAGAAACTGATGACTTTTTGTCAATTTTGAAAATATGCATGGCTTGGAGATTTAATAATTTACATAACTTTCATATCTTTGAATTGACAGATCTTCAGTGTCGTCACTTAATTTTTTTTCCTAATTTTTTCATTCTTTCCAAGTCTATGTTTGACCACATTATTACAACTTTTTATAAAAGAGAAGTGTGTATCAGTGTAATAAATTTTATAATTTCATTACTTTTCAGCTTTCTTTTACTGCAGACAATAAATGTTTTGATAATTTAGTAACTTTTTTCATTAAAGTATCTTAAAATTTTCTATTGTTGAACAATAAAATTTTTAAAGTTTATCCTTCAAACTATTTGCATGTTAAAAGTTTTTAGGAGAAAACTCAGAAGTTTTTCAGAGCAAGGACATCACTCATCTTCAGTGAAGTGATACTATATGGTGACGTTACAGCTGTTTAGAGCTACTTTCCACATGTCATGAAGGGCGATTCCAGTGTCTTGGTTGCAGGTGGGGACAGGCAATGTCATTATTTCAATAGCCCTACAGACTATGATTCCGTAGACCACAGTTATGAAGTACAGACCATAGGAAGGAACCACAGTCCATGAGGCTACTGAAATAATGTAATGACCTTGCCCATCCCCACCTGCAATCGAGACACTGGAATCTTCACAACATGTGGAAAGAAGCTCTAAACAGCTGTAATGTCACCACATAGTATCACTTCACTCAAGACGGTGAGCTGTCCTTGCTCTGAAAAGCTTCTTTCTCCTAAAACCTTTTAACATGAAAATAGTTTGAAGGATAAACTTTAAAAAATTTATTGCTCAATGACAGAGAATTTTAAGTTATTTTTAATTAATTTCTGAGCAAGGTCCTTTTAATTGTGAATTTTTTCTCTCACTTGAGGTTTACTGAACAGCAAATACAGATTGACCTTAAGAAGTTTTCAATCTGACCAATGGAAAATAGATTTGTTCTCACCACTAAAAACTGCTTTGTACACTTTTGCTGAAATATGATTATCATATGGACCTGAGTTTCATTTGTAACTTCAGATAGTATTTGGGAATCCCATATTATTCAACTAATAAGTGTTGATATGCAATTAGAAACAGTCATTAATACAATTTCACAACATGGGTAGCATCAGAAAAATCATTGAGATAATTGTTGCTTAACAAAACACGTTATCAAAACAGTGAGCAGTGGAAACAGGCAAGCTGCTATCAGTAAAAGAGTAGTGCAAATTTTAAATAATAGCAGTTTGTTGCATGCAGCTGTACACAGATCAATCCATGGATGACAAAATCTCCAAACCAGTTGTAGAGATTAGTGAAGTTTGAATTACGAAAACCCTGGGCCCAGATTCAAAACAAAACTGAAAACTGGTTTTTCTGCACAGCAACTGAAGATACAGTTGTTTGCTGTGATCAGACAAAGCATAGAACTTCCAAAAGCATTGAAGTGCAAGTCTGCCTGCATCATCAAACTGGTTAGAATGTTTCAGGCTAATTTTTTTTTTGTTGTTTTTTAAAACCAGTACAAATATTTTTATCTCAATTTGCAAAAAATTAACAGATTTACAAACTTTTAATGTAACATAACTACATTTAAAATGTATTTATACTGCAATAAGTAATTTAGATTTCAAATCATATATTTCTAGCTTTTATACATTAACTAGAAGAATAACATATTGCCTCTGATGAATATGGGATGATCATTTTCACTGAGAAAGAACTATTTTATTTCCCATTATTAACACTACCTAACAGTGGAAATTTGAGTGAATAGATAATGTGAAAATATCAGTGTTCGAAACCGTTAATTTAACATAACAGAAAAAACGAAATGATTTTTGAATAATTTTAACAGAATTTCAAAATATTTATAATGATAAAACGTAATAAATGACGAATGATGAATTTTTCGTCATTTCAATGACGAAATGATGAATTTTTTTTTTCATTATTTTCACAGTTTTTGCACTTTGATACATTTCAGATTTTTCTTTCATAAAGATATACTTAGAAACTTACAAGAAATAGACAGATGTAAAATTTACATTTATGATCAATGAACCCTTCATTGACACATTCCAAAAGAATTTGGGAAGCACCTGTCTTAGTCACATTCATCACAATTGGCACTCAGAGAAAGTGCTTTGTGATAGCCAGATAGGAACTGGACTGAAAAAGAGAGTCTGCATTCATGCAGAAAGTAAACAGGGCAACTAAAATGGGGAGAAAATGCCAGGAAAGTTACAATTTCCTGTGCTCGGCTTAGACATTTAGAAAAGGAACTATATAGGTGGGATTATTTAGGTATAGGATAGAGAATTGAAGGAAGGGGTTATTAATTCGACGATAGTCGAAATTTGCGGTTTTGATCTTCCCACCAAACCTTCGACTTCCCCTTTGAAACATTTCCATTGTGCATGTTTGCAAATCCATAAACAATAAACCTCACCTTGTCATATGTTGAGAAAAATAAAAGAAGTAATTCTCATGTTTCAATCAGTGGCAGCCATAAGGAGGGGGGCACTGAGACTATGGCCCTCTCCAAAAGACCCGCAAGTGTTTCATTTCAATAAGCCTGCCAATTTCTTTTCCAAGAAGGCAAACTCCTGACACCTTCAGTATCCCACATGAAGGCAAATATAAGGGCATATAAAGGACTTTTCACAACAAAATACTTCGTATGCCCCTAAACGGTCTACTAAAGGCTGAGACTTGTGACCGCTCTGGTTTCAATCAAGCAGTAACAGAGCTTTAGTCTTAAGCAGCTCCTTTAAAAAGACTCATCATTATCATCATCCTCAAGTAGCCATGGGCTACGGAGGTCCAACCAGACCATGCAGTTTAATTCTCAAAGGACACATCTGTCCTGAGCTACATCTGCTGAATCTGGCCACTGCACACCAATTCTAACAAGGTCCTGTTTGACATTGTCTGCCCACTGCATCCTAAGTCTCCCCCTCTTTCTGATGCCTTTAGGCACACTGTTCATAACCCAATTCACCAATCTATAATTATCTATTAGGGCAACATGGCCAAACCAAAGGAGTCTCTCTCTGCACAATATGCTGCTTAAAGGAGGTTGCAAACTCCTTTGCCTAACCTCATCATTAGTTACAAAACTGAACCACCTAATGCCCAAGATACCGCTAAAGCATCTAGAATCAAAAGCATCTAGTTTCCTGTTATCTTCTTTACAAAGTGTCCAAGTTTCACTAACATAACTAACCTTAGAAAGAACCAAACTATTCTACAGTCTAATTTTAGTCTTTAGATGTATACGCCTATTTCTCTAAACCCTCCATAGATTTTTAAAAGTCCCGGCAGCAATCCCTATTCATCTGTTAATCTCATGCCACACACCACAAGTATCTGTTACATACCTCCCAAGAAAATTAAACTGTGACACCTGCTCAAGACTACAACTATTCAGACTAACTGAATCACAGCCTGCCTGACCAATTTTCATCACTTTAGTTTTCTCTCTGTTTATAACCAAACCTACTCTACTGCCAGTTTCATCTCATCAACATCATTTGCCAAAAGGGCTCAATCGTCAGCATAACCTAAATCAGAAATCTTAGTATCTCCAGACCATTTAAGGCCAAAATCTTTCCCTTGAAGTGAATTTCGCATAACATAATCAATAGCCAAACTAAAGAGAAAAGGGACAAAATGCACCCTTGTCGAACACCAGAAGTAATGCTAAACCAATTGCTACAAGCCTTACCAACTCTCACACATGACTCAGTGTTATTATACAGAGCTTTCATTATGTTAACTAACTTGTCTGGTATACCATATGATCAAACAATCAACCACAAATTATGACGATCAACAGAGTCGAAAGCCTTTTTAAAATCAACAAAGCTAGCAACCAAAGGTTTCTGAAACTCTAAACATTTCTCAAGAATCTGCCTAAGTGAAAATATCAGATCCACACATCCCCTACCACTTCTGAATCCACATTGCTCATCACGCAATTGACTGTCAACCAGATTCTTAATTCTATTAAGCACAATCATGGAAAGAACTTTACCTGGAATAGAGAGTAGGCTGATACCCCTATAGTTATCACAAGAACTGCGATCACCTTTTTTGAAAATAGGGATAACAATATCTCTGGTAAAATCCTTAGGAACCATGCCTTTATCATAAAAGATATTCAGAATTTCAGTCATCCAAGTGGTAACCGAAACATTCCCAGCTCTAAGCATTTCGGTAGTAATTTCATCTACCCCTGGGGATTTATGTAGTTTAAGTTTAGAAACAGCCAAAATAACTTCAGATTGTGTTATAAGGCCAACATTAAAGCCACCAATGCATCTATCATCATTGCATAGATAAAGCATATGCAAGCCATTGCATAGAAGTAAGGCATGGATGTTCATGTTGTTTACTGCTGAGGTCCTGCCATCCTCTCAGATCTTCTACTGTGGCATATAAACTGACAGGCTCCTGTCAGACCTCTGTGGCAAGCAGCTGCTTGAGGGGGTATTATTTATTATTATTTTAAGTTTAGAAACAGCCAAAATAACTTTAGATTGTGTTAGAGGGCCAACATTAAAGCCACCAATGCATCTATCATTGCAAACAATGGGAGTAGAACTAATCACATTGTTTAGAACATCACTGAAATGCTCAACCCACCTAGCCATGATAGAATCCTCACCTTCTATAACCTTACCTTGTTTATCCTTCAATCCCTGTATACCTATCCATTTTCTACCAAACAAAACATTAACTATCTGGTACAGCTCTCTCCTGTTGTGCTGTCTAACTGCTTCCTTGGCTTTGTCAGCCAAACCATCAAGCCAAAGATTCTTATCAGCAGCTAACTGATCTTTTACACGTTTATTAAGTTCTCTGTAATGCTTTCTATTAGGACTAGTAGGGTATTGATTAAGGATATTCCTGCAGTTCTTTCTTTCCGAAATAAGCTCAAGTGCCTTATCACTCAAATAATTCTGCCTCTTCTGCTCCTTTTTTCCTAAAAGAGTACTGTTAGTGTCCAAAAAAGCCTGTTTAAAATGATCCCATTCTTCCTCAACTTCAGTAGTAAGCATACCATGACTGTCATAATGACTAAGTAACCTATCATGGTAAGCTTTGGCTACAACTGGGTCTTTCAGAGATTCAATATTAAAGGTAAATTTTTTAACCTTAGCACAACACTTTTTAAGTTTAAGTTGCAAGACACTTTTTAAAAGGTAAAGGTTAGATCCAATTTCAGCTCCCCTATATGCCCTGGTATTCCTAACAGAATTTGCTGTTAATTAATATGTAATCAATCATATTCTTATGCAGCCCATTAGGTGAAACCCATGTGTACTTATGTATGTCGCGGTGTTTGTAATAAGTGTTAGTTATTCTGAATCCATTGAGTTTACTTACCTGTAGGAGACGTTGCCCATTGCCATTGCAGCTACCAATACCAAAAGGGCCTATCACCTCTCCCCAAAGGTCAGAGTCAGTACCAACTTTGGCATTGAAGTCACCTAGAACAAGGGTAATATCTCCTTTCTTGACAGAATTCAAAATATCCTGAAGTTGTTCGTAATACCTCTCCTTCTCATCCTCATCAGCATCCTAAGTGGGGGCTTGGTTTTGGTTTGTTTTCGTTTGTTTTACCTCTGAGCGGCACTTTTTTTGCACACCATGGGCTAAATGGCCAGGTCACAAGGGCCCCGAAGGCTCAGAGAAGGTTGGGGAAGGGGACCCACTGGAACCGCTGTTGGGAGACAGATGGTAGCCTCCCGTCAAGGCCATCCAGCGTGTTCTTTAACATGCACATGGTATGGCTCTCCCGCACACAGGTCCACGGCTTAACGTCCCATCCGACGGACGGCGGCCATTCCAAGCCCATCGGTGTCCCCTACTGACCGTGGGCAGGGCTGGGAATTTTTGCGGAGATAAATCTCAACGCTGACCCAGCTGGGACTCAAACCTGGGAACTACAGATTACGAGTCTGGCGCGCTACCGACTGAGCCACCCCCGCCCCAACCCTAAGTGGGGGCATAACAGCAGATAACATTCAAGTCTTTAATGCTTGTCTGAAATTTTGCTGTAAGAAACCTTTCATTAACGCACTCATATCCTAGAAGAGCATCACTAGCATGTCTGCTGGGAAGGAGACCCACACTTTGGTGATGCTTTTCATCCTCCCTCCCTGGAAAGAGAAATTTAAAGTTATTTTTAAGTATCTCACCTTTACCTGTCCATCCGGTCTCTTGCAAGCCTAGAATATCTAGGTTATAGCACTGGAATTCCTGCATGAGGACATCAAGAGAATAATTTCTATGTAATGTCCTCACGTTCCACGTTCCTGCAGAGAGAAAATGATTAGTAGAATTTTTAAAGAAATTAGGTTTATTGAGATTGGTATGGCCAACAATATTAAACAGCCCACTGATCGCAGGCATGGGGCAAAGACCTGTTCCTCCTCTGCTAAAGGCTGAAGTCACCGATGCTAGTAGGCACTTCAGGCACCACCTTTTCAAGTGGACTTTTTCAAGAAACATATGGCTTGCCTGAGACACATTACTTTAGGATTACCTGAGACACACCAGTTTAGGATTGACAATACCCAACTAGCTAAGTAAGGTTCAGGAACCTGCGATGGCCTCTGATCAGGATTATCCACCAGCTGATATAAGGTATCCCATGCCCCTGTTCACTTAGGGTTAGCTACCAAGAAGCAAACGGAAAACACAGCGACAGATTCTCCCTCAACAGAGGCCCACCAGTGCAGCAAGTCCAGGATCCATAATCAATCTCAAATCCATAAACAAGTCCAGTCTAGTAGGTATTAATGATCAGCACCAGGACCCTGTGAAGTTGACCACTCCTCAGCAGGGTTGAAAACAAAAAGTGGCCATAGATGACCAGATCAGTAGGCCATACTGAACTGGCAGCCTTTCCCTTCCATTTCCTTCCAAAAGAGAATAACTCTTTTGAAAGGTACTAATTGTCTGCATCTCGAAAAGGTGGGGTCAGACATCAGGTGCTAGACCTGGCTGGTTCTGTGCATCATCAATTGAGATTGGTACACAGCCCTCCTTCAAGTTTATGCCTAAAGTTAAATAGGTAGCATTTTCAATTTCTAGATTTACATTTATTCATTAGATTATTTTTTTATTGTATTGAAGTCTGTTTCAGAGAAAACTTATTTAATTATTTTACATGAGCTCCTCTAAAGGAAAGCATCAATAAAAATAGTTCAGTGTCATCAAACGACTCAACAAATGATTAGCTACAAGTCTGTTTTGATGAAACTGAAAAATGGATGCAAAAGTAAATAAAATTTCATTTTCAAGAGCAAACAGAATTTCTACAAAGGACGTTTTTCACTACTGGAAAAATCAAGACAAAGCATTGCAAAAGTATTATTCTAGTAGTATTCAAGTATCTACAGGGAGAATTTTTTTCCCCTATGCTTAAATGGATTCTCTGTGACAAAAGAAATAATTTGGATTGAAAATTATTGGATGGCATTTTGCTTATAAGGATGAATAAGTAGTAGAATGGCACTGATTGTGTTAAAATATCAATAATTTGAATGAATTTCATTTTTATTTTAAATTTTCATCGACTATGCATTATAATATTAATATTTCTGAAGGGAATTTCATCTTTTAAAAATTTCCTCGAGTCATTTTAGCAACTTGTTTTAAAAATCTGTTCACAAAAATCCTATCAAATCCTAGGAATTTGGTGTAATTTCTTCAGCCATACAGAATACACCCATACAGAATTTTTACCTCAAAAAACCATAAAAGATTAATGTCTATAAAGACACATGGACAGATGCAAAGTAAGACTTAGCTTGCTTTTTTACTAAACAAGCTAAAAACATTTAAATACTTCTGAAAACAAATAATGACTAATAATAACACTTTTTGTTACTGACAACAGCATAACACAGACAGACAAACGTGTGAATGAAAAAACTAACCTGAACAGCATGAATGCACTTAACCTTTTCAATGGGTATGACAAATACACAATATGTATCTTCCACATCGGTATTTTTTTGCCTATAACATAATGGGTATGATGAATTAAGCATCCTAATGTTTATTCTATCTTTGAACCATAGTTGGCAACTAAATGTTTTAGTTGGGAGAACTAGCATAAAGAACAGTTTTACTGCACTGCATTTTCCTTGTGGTTACCCTTGACCCAGTAGCATATGGCATCTAGAAAGTGGCCTTGCATTAGCATTGAACAGATTGACAGTTGGCAAGTATTAGCAATGTTATTGTTGATTACATTGAGGAGTCATCTTCAGATCAAGAATGGATAAATAGCTCTGTAACTGATACAAGTTCCGAATACTGTTCCAGAAATCACAAAATAGTGAAATTAACTAAAAGATATGTTTTTAAAAACTAAAGAATGTCAGTGCTTTGATTATGCATCAGACACTGGGATAAAAGTGTACATGCAAGATGAAAATGTTTAATAATTAATATGAAAAATTTGCAGATAGTAACATTAAATAAATAAGTAAAAACATTTTAGAGACAAATAGTTATGCAGAGAAATTTACCATGAAACATGCGGGGACATGAGAAGTAGACTGCACACTCATAAATGTTTAAAAACATATTTGAATATGTTTTCATTTAATTACTCATTGTAGCAATGTTTTTAATTAAAAAAAAATATGCTCACTTAACCCTTAAAATGTCAGAAACTAATCATTTAGTTTTCAAAAATCATTACAAATGAACTTGCAACATGTTTTTTATTCTAACCTACCACTTTTTTTCATTTAAATTTTTGCATTTTTTGTTCAGAATGAAATATTGTTCCTTTAACTATGTAAACCATTTCATTCACCAGTTGTTTCATAATAAGGCTCAGAAGTTGAGATGCATTTTTAGAAGGAAAAAAACTTGGAACTGTAAGGATTAAGAGGTTAATTTGGCAGCTAACCATATATATCTATATATGCAAAATCACATTGTGCTTTGAAGAAGGATGAACTGGCCACAGGTTGACACAGGTAACTTTATCGAGTGCTATATACTGCGTGATGACCAACAACTGCCTTTGCTTATGAAACTGCAGAGAAACATAATAGTTCTATGTCCTTTTCATTCACAGCTACATATATACTTTTACTGATGACCAGTGAGTTTAAGTTCAAGAAAATAGTACTTCGCACTACAAGTTTATCACCTGATCTTAGTTTTTATAATAAAAGACAGACTTCCTTTCCTACAAGATCAGTTTAATCACTGAACTCTACATTAAAAGCAAAACTAAGTAAAAAAAACAGCTGGTTTGCAACTCTAGGTGGGAAATATCAACTCATCATACTTTATCTGAATATGGTGTGAGGCAAGAAATTGGTTTGGCTCCTCTGACATGCCTATAAGTTGATAGTGAAGTAAGAAGGCATTCCAAATCAATTAAAAAAAATAGGGTCTACATGTGATCAGAGGAATTGAGAAAACAGCAGTTTTGGCTCCTCCAACAGCTCTCTCTTGTAGGTTTAACTCTTTTACTATCATACTGGCCCAAAATGGTCCAAATTGTAGGTAGGAAGTAGTGAAGAGGAAGGAATAGCATTAATTGGATGAGTCTTGGCCATTTTGGGACAGTATTGTACTGAAAGGATTAACCCTAGAAGCAGATGTTAAATTTTCAACAGCTGAGGTAGTTCTTCAGGCTGCTAAAAATTTGACAGCTGCCACTTTTAAGGTTAAGTGAAACCATGAAGTGATACTGAAATGAACAAGGATCAATACGGTGAGAGATATGGAGAAACAATTTTCGCTCCTCCAACATGCACATAGGTTAAGGTGAAGCCAAAATGACAATTTAAATTGATTGCGGACAAGAACAGCCCAGAAGCTACTGTCACTATACTTATACTCAGCATGCAGCAATAAGTGCATCAGTAACAGAGAAATAATGAAAAGTTTTATCATGAACCATGAAGTGAGCAATGCAGCTATTTTTCATGAACGATAAGCTGGATGAATTTTTTTCACACTTGTCTGTTTCACTATCTTACCTAATATACACCCAGTTGCTCACTAAATTATGACCACCTCCCTCCATGTTATATAAGTGGAAGCTAACTTCAAAGCTCTATAACTTCTAAACTAATCACTTCATGACAAAATGTAATGGAAGATAAATTAAAGATCTCAGTCAAATCTATCTAAATCTTGGTTTTCAATAATATCTGCTTTGTATGGAATTTGAATATATAACAGCAACAATGCAAGTCTTAGGAAAATTGAAAAATATTAAAAACTTATTTACATTAACTTTGGAATGTTGTATTAAATGGTGAAATACTTATTCAATTATAATTAACTTTTGAGTTAAATTCTAACACTAGGCATCGAATATTCAAATTTCTATAACTCTTTAAATAAATAAAATTAAATAAATACCCCCAGCAGCTGCTTGCCAGAGGTCTGACAGGAGCCTGTCAGTTTAATATGCCATAGTAGAAGGTCTGTGAGGATGGCGGACGTCGGCAGAAAGGCAATACAAACATCCATGCCTTACCCTGGGCTCAAAGTCAGATCCCTTTCATCAGTAACCAAGTGGGCTAACCATTCAGCCATGGGATGGCTTTAACTTTTTAAATACTAAGGGAATATTGTTGAAAATCAAGAGTTAGATAGATTTGATTGAGATCTTTATCTTAAGTACCATTCTGTCACAAAACTCTTCTTTAGAAGTTATAGAGATTTGAAGTTAACTTACACTGACATAAAATGGAGAGAGGTGATCATAATTTAATGATCACTCAGTGAGTCTAACTACTAAACCAGTGCATGTTCATGTGTGGTTATATGTTGTATCTGAAACTGTAACAACTAGAAGCTTTCAGGTTATCTCCATCCTTTGCTGGAGAGTCTGTACTTCAAACATAAAATAAAATGCTTCACATTAGTTATTAATTAAATCAAAGTCATGTTTAAGGCTTATAAAACAGAAGTCCAAGTTTATATTACATGTATATATATATATACTTTTTCACTGATACTAACACAAAGGTTGTTAAATGATTTTTTGACAAAAATGATATCATAAAATTAATAAAATTTTAATGACAACAATGACAGAGTAACAATCATCATTAAATACATGCTTCTGCTAAATGATATATCACATTTGGCATATGATACTTCAATTCTTGCATGAATCATATTGTTCTTATATAATTTAAATGATATAATTTCTTGAGCAACCTTCTGAACATCAACTTTAATCTGATGATGGAAAAAAATATATCCAAAATTGCAATAATTGATCAATTATTATGAATATTTATGGTAAGTTTTGTTCTGATTAGTTTGTGCCATCCTTTTTATGTTCAGGAAGTGTGTTTTCTTCTATAACCTTTGTGACATCATGATATAAAGTCATCATCTTATCCTCCTAAGGAAACTGACTTTAGTGATGTATTATGTTTATCTCAAGGACATCATTTGCATATGAACTTATGTGCTAATATCAGTGAAAAAGTGTATGCAGCAGTCTCCATTTTTACAATCTAATTGATTCCTGACAATAGTCATAAAGCGACCCTCATTTCATATGGAATCAATGTTATCAATTGGGGTTCCATTCTCGAAAATACTTTTCACACCATAAGATGTATCGAAATTTAGAATTAAAATAACAAAAATGAAATAAAAAAATATGCATTTACCAAACATTTATTATGTAAAATTAAATAATAAAGAAAAAACATATATGTACAGTACTGTAAATTCTAAACATGTACAAAATCACCAAAAATTCCTTGATACAATTCCTTTAAAATCTTCAGCACACAGTTCAGGGTTTTTAAGAAAATTAGATGGGGAAAGCAGTGGGTCATCTGGGTAATCCAAATCGTCAAAATTTAAATGAAGAGTGGGAGGAGGAGTAGATTGGGGGACACTGTTAAGACTTAGAGAGAATCAGTAGAGACTTCGGATGGCTTAGTAAAGCTGTTGCTTCATTAGGGCTTTTCCCTATGGGATTCACTGGTTGAGGCTTCTGAAAAAAATATTAGTGACTTTTGGACTGAAGACATCTTCTTCTGATAAATCTCCCTCTAGCATGCAAAATCATTCATTATGGCTTCAAGAACCTTCAAACTGCATTCAAAATTTGGATTATCTGTCTTGAAAAATTTCAGTGCAGATTTTATGAGCCTAAATGCCTCCAAAAGGCTATGAATTGTAAATCCAGGGAGAGTGGCAGCTTCTTCAACAACTTCTTCATCCTCTTCTTCAATGACTTCTTGTCCTACCATTTGAATAAGATACTCATTGTTAGTTCACAAAATATATCCTTTTCATCAACATTCAAAAATTCAGTCAGGTCTTAAGGAGAAACTTTCAGCTCTAATCGATTTGTGATCTCAACCACAGTTTCAGTCATATTTTCAGCAAGATTTTCTTGCTGAAAATCCTTCTAAATCCTGAACAAATTGAGGGCAGAGTTTCTTTCAAACACTTTTAAAGTTTGTTTCAGTGAATTCATTTCAGCCATCTTTGATTATTTTCACAGCATCCAAAACATTGAATTTTTTTCAAATGTCTGATTGTTGGTCCTCTTTCCTTGTTGACTGCTTCAATCAGCTTTGGAAATGTTTGAAAAAGATAGTACATCTAGAAGGATGCAATGACCCCTTGATCCATTGGCCAATCGTTTTTGGGGGCATGAAAATTATCTTGATGTTAGGGTGGTGGTGGTATTGAAGAATTACAGCATAGCCTGGTGCATTGTCCATAATCAGCATTGCTTTAAAAGAATGATCATTGTCAACACAATATTTCTTGATCACTGGAGAAAAGTGATGAACAAGCCAGTCTTGAAATATGTTGCAGTCACACAAATTCTAGAATTCCCAAATCACTGGACGAATTGTCTTGACTAAATCCTTCAGTGCTCTTGGATTCTCGGCATGATAAATTAGCAGAGCTTTTAATTTACAATCACCTGCAGTATTTGGCCCCAACAACAAATTCAGTCTAACCTTTGCAACTTTGAGGCCAAGCATCGATTTTTCTTCTTTAGCAAAGTAGCTTCGTGAAGGCATTTGTTTCCAAAAGGTCCTGTTTTGTCAACATTAAATATCTGCAGTGAGCAGGTGGCAGAATAACACTCTCTTTCCATCTTACTATTCATATCTTTGGCCTCAGTCATAACACAGTTATATAAGTGAGATCGGTCATATGAGGGGGGTATTTATATATACAGAGTGGTCGCAAGAGCGAGAGGTAATAAACTGGGGTTAACCTGTATATGTAAATATATATATATATCCACATATACAGGAGTTTATCAAAATAATGGATACACCGATGGTGGCTGGAGTACATGCAATGCGCTGTATGCATATCACAGGGACGACGCCACCTGCAATGTGAGGTATATTATGTAAGTACGATGTCAGTTATCATGTAGCAGTGCCATATACGCAGGTGAAACAGCTGTTATGGTTAATTGTCGATAATGTTAGATATCAGTGACCTCCAAAAAGGCATGATCATCGGTGCACAACTTGCAGGAGCTTCAGTAACCAGAATGGCAAAAATAGTAGGTGTAACACAAGGAACTGTATCAAAGATTATGACTACCTATCAAAAAGGACAGGGCATTGCCTCCACACATGCAAATTGTGGATGCTAAACAAAGTTGTCACAGAAGGATGTGAAAACATTGGTGCATTGTACAATGGAAGCACAAGACCACGGCACTGCAACTAGCAGCAGAGTTGAACACCTGCCAGAATGATCCCATTTCCGTCATAACAGTTTGTCGGAAACTTCAAGCAGGTATTTATGCATGTGTTGCAATCCACAAACCTCTGATTACCAATATCAATGAAACAAAACATGTAGGGTGGTGCAAAGCACATAAAAACTGGGATGCCAAAGACTGGCAATGTGTCATCTGGTATGATGAATTATGCTACATATTGTTTCTCACCACTGGTAGAGGGTATGTCTGGCGAAATCTTGCAGAAGCATACCATCTGACTCTTTGGTTCTGACTGTAAAACATGGAGGTGGATCCCTGATGCTGCTGGGTGCCATATCATGGCATTCCTTAGGGCCATTAGTTATTCTGCAAGGTTGTGTCACATCCATAACATACGAATCCATTCTCAGGGACCAACTGCACACAATGTTGTAGACATTGTTTCCTAATGACCGTCCCTGGCTTCAAGCAGAAAATGTACCCGTCCATTGTGCAAAATGTATCAAGTTGTGGTTTGCAGAGCAGAGAATGAGATACAGCAGCCTACCCTGGTCACCTCAATCTCCAGACCGCAATATTATTGACCATTTGTGGGAATATATGGAGCGCAAGGTCAGATCATCTCTAGCATCACTGGCACAATTGGACCATATTTTACCAAAGAATGGTCCCACATTACATTATCGTATGTGCATGATTTGTATAAGTGTATTACATGTCGAATTGTGACTGTTCTGAATGCCCAAGGTGGGCCTACAGCATATTAATAAAGTGTTCTCTGCATGCAGTATGTTTCCATTGTTTTGATAAACACCAGTATTTGAATATTGGACACTGATTTAAACATTTTTATATTATACCAATAACAGGTAAGGTCAGGCTACAGAACAGGGAGTGTCGCAGTACATTATATGTGGCACAATATAGCCTTAATTGCTCTTGCACCAAAAAAACCCAAATAACCAGTACATTATATCAGAAAGAACACAACACCACAGGACTTGGGGAATAGGTTTTCAAATACAACATATTATTTACATTTATTCATTTTTGAAAATAAGCTCCTTGTGATTAAGCTAGATGTACAAGGATATGATGGTGAAAGGTGCCATGGGAAAATTCTTCCCATTCAGTCACCTTGGAACCAATGCCCTCAACATATACAGGGTGTTTCAAAACTCTCTGTACAAATTTCAATGGGAGATAGGGAACACCAAGACAAACCTTTTTCGTCTATGAATGTATGTCCGCTGATGTAACCCTTCAGTGCTAAAGGATGCTGTTTGGCGGCACTGCAATTATCTAGAGGAGCAAAGTAGGAATGGACTTGTGTTTGCCATCAACATTCATAAATCAGACACATTACGTGCAACATGGATTGTTTCACGACTGCTGAGATGGCTGACATGCATCTGGCATATGGGACGCCAATGGAAACTGATGAGCTGCTGTGAGGTTGTACCAACAGTGCTTCCCAAACAGACATATAAAACCACCAAACATTTGCATGTTTGCACCAGCAACTGCAAGAAACTATAACATTCCATGCAAGCATACATGACACTGGTCAGGAGTGAAACATGCACACTTCTGACATGGAAGAAGGGATTCTATGGTGGATTGAGGACAATCCAGGCACAGCACGTGAGCTGTTGCACCTAGCCTCAGTTTGAACACACCCTCAAGTGGAGAGTATTGCATGAGCAGCAGTTACATCTGTTTCATCGTCAGAAAATCCAGACATTGCAACCTCAGGATTACCCTCTTCATGTGGAATTAAAGTGCTGGTTTCTGCAGCAGACTGTAGCGCAGCCTGATTTTCCGGCTCACATGCTCTTCTCAGATGAGGCCTCTTTCACACATGAGGGTGTGTTTAATGTGCACAATTCTCACGTTTGGGCACATGAATATCCACATGCCACAATGGTGCATGGTCATTAACAACATTCACCATCAATGTTTGGACAGGTATTGTTCATGACATTTTGATTGGGCCATACCTGCTGTCTCCCCGACTCAATGGGAAGATTTATTGGGTATTTCTTGAAGAAACTCTGCCAGGAATGCTGGAAGATGTTTCCATGGCTATTCACAGACAAATGTGGTTTCAACATGATGGGGCACCAGCACACTTCAGCAACGATGTGCGGGATTATCTTAATGCCACTTTTGGGGGCCAATGGATAAGCTAGGGTGGACCCGTCACAAGATTGCCCAATTTAACATGTATCAATTTCTTTCTCAGGACACATGAAGAAACTCATGTATGAGACTCCCACTGACTCAGATGAAAACCTCATCACAAGAATTCGAACTGTTCACGAAATTCTGGGAATCTTTCAACATGTATGGCAATCAATGCTTCGACACTGTCATGCATGCAATGCTGTTGCTGGTCGCAACTTTGAGCACCTTCTTCAAATAAACATGCTGTTCACACTTGTTTCCATTCATTTATGTACCAGCTCCACTGATATTTCTGTAGCAACTCTAGCACCAAAGGGTTACGTCAGCGGACATACATTCATAGACAAAAAAGGTTTGTCTTGGTGTTCCCTATCTTCCATTGAAATTTGTAGAGATTTGCAGAGAGAGTTTTGAAACAGCCTGTATATTTTGTTGCTAGAGATGGATGCAACACATGTTCACCATCTAACAATCTGTTGAAGCTAGCAGAGATAATTTATATGTCCACCATTTGACTAACAATGAGTAAGCAATAAATACAAGATAACTCAATGCCCATAATTCATGTCACTGATTTGTTAACACAATGGGAACACAAATTTTAAAAATACAATATTACATATTCACTGCATCATGTGTGTCTAGTTCTTATTTTTCCTGCACTGCTGGAATGAATTTCAGAAATCTTACTCATTGTATCATGAGTCACCATAACATGTGGTGAAGTAGTTTTGAATTCCATTTATTAGATAGGGTTACCAATTACAAGGCTGATCTTTTGTGATATTGCATCACAAAATGTGATGATTTGACATGCATAGGACAAAGTACTACAACTTATTTAACATCAAATGTTTTAATGTAAAACTACTAGAAGTCACTGATACTAGAGTGGCACACAAGTACGAATTACTGACAATACAATGCAAGCTCACAATACAATGCAAGCCAGACTCGGAAATTTGCTGCCATGGTGAACATGTTAAGATGTTAGGTCAATCTTTCAGTGCTGTCAGACCTTTCAGAAGTTCGTGAGCTTCAGAAATTTATTTTGCTCTTTAGGTCGCTCTGTGTTGATACACACATTTATTTGATGATAGCAGCTTATTTTTGTTAGAGATTAAAGCAATTTCCTGTAAAGACATGAAAAGTGATCTGCTTTAATGTGGACTGCTTACATAAATGTTGATGTACTGCTTCTCTAATGAAATTATAATATATAATTAAATCATACATAATAAGGATAAAGCTATTTTGCTGCAGAATGCTCCATTGTCCTTCTTACAATGTTAAATCTTTATGGACAACCTCTTGCCAAAAACTTGAACAACCGTATCTCTAAAAATATGTATTACTGAAGCAAAATGTTTAGATTATTTCATCTGAAGATTGCTTACATTCATAGAAAATTTAAATTAAAAATTACTGATGGGAATGAGATTTTAATTTTCACATTTCACTGATATCACAAACATTACAAGGAACTAATATTATCAAAAATTATAAACAAAGAAATAAAAAAAGTTATTGATCATACCTTATAAGTTATTGGTGTTTCAGGGTCATCAACAGCAAACTGAGATAAAAAGCCTGTGTCTTTACTCCAGAATATGCGAATATCAGGGATACTATACAGTTTCATAGCCAGCCTATCCAAACCAATGCCAAATGCCCAGCCAATTTTGTTTTCAGCACCCGCTATAAAGAAAGCAATAAGCTAATTTTAAAGTATGGAAAACCGCACCAAGAAATATTTTGCAAGCATTTTCATGGTATTTCACAAGAAATATACAGTACTAGAGCATACTGTCTGCCACAAGTTTCAAGGAATGGAAAGTAATTTCTCCTTAACAACTTCTTAATTTACAATTTATAGTCATAGCAGAGTAATGCTGGATCTTCACTTGCAAAGCCATTAGAATTCTAAACCCTGGCCCATCAGAGGTAGGAACTTAATTTTTAACCCAACATGGGATTACACAGGGGTAATCAGCATCAGTCAACCTGTCAGTCAATGATGGAGAATTACAGGGGACTGAAATCTGTTGAAACAGAGATAAAATTGTTCCAAAAATTTCCATGCTATTAGCTTAATGCCAACAATTAGTGCATGTGCTAAAGTCAACATTCTCAACAGATGCCCAAACATTCATCCATCTATTGCTATTATTTATGATGATGATGAATTCTATAGTATCTCTATGCATCACATAAGTAGAAAAGAATTGCACTTTGTATCTAGTACAGTGATGGTTGTCTGGTGGCCAGTGGGCCTGCATCCACTGACATTTTTGGGCGAAAAATACATGCTAACAAACAGTAACTGCCAAAAGCCTTTTTTATGTATTTTATTTTTATGAAATCTTAAAACTCAAGTGACTGTTGATTTTACTACATTTTTTGCACTGAAAATACCATCATTAAATCTCACAAAGACATTGAGTGACAGTCATGTCCAAGATTTACTAAAAATAATTTCAACTTTATTATATTGAATTTGATGAATTTTTAAATTTATATGACCATCCACAATTTCTCTTAATTCAGTCATATTTTTTATTATCTTATACACCAAAGAGCCAAAACATTATGACCTGAGCATCTTTATGCAAATCAAAGCAACTGCAGGTAAACGATGGTAGGTGTGAAGATCATGACACAATACAAATAACACCTAATACTGAGCTCTGTTAATCAATGTTATTTTTCTTCTTCAGATGGCCTGAGAGGCAGCAGGACTTAAGTGAGCTTAACAAAGGCCAAATTGTAATGGCCAGACCACTGGGTCAGAGCATTTCTGAGACGGCAAGACTTGTGGAGTGCTCACTCAGCCATGGTTAGAATCTTCAAAAAGTGGTCTGAGGAGGGAAAAACCATGAACTGCTGGCAAGGTGTAGATTGACCACGGCTCATCAATGATAGAGGTGAGCGAAGGCCATCTCATATGGTATGAGCCAACAGAAGAGATAATGTGGCACAACTCGCCTGTAAATTGAATGCTGGTACAACACACAATGCACAAAGTAATGTGTCACAACACACAATACATCAAACCCTGCTGAAAATGGGACTGCAAAGCTGCAGGCTGCTCCGAGTGCCCATGCTAACCTCGGTCCACCATCGAAAGCACCTACAATGGGAACGTGAGCATCAAAACTGGATTATAAATAACTGGAAAAAAGTCGTCTAGTCTGATGAATATTATTTCCTATTGCACCATGTGGATGGCCAGGTATGTGTGTGTCATTTACCTGGGGAAGTGTTGACACCAGGATGCACCATGGGATGAAAACAAACCGGTGGAGGAAGTAATACTTTGAGTAATGTTCTGCTGGAAAACTTTGGGTTCAATCATTCATGTGCAAGAAACTATGACGACTACCACCTACCTAAACATCATTGCAGATAGGCACATCTTTTCATGGCAAAGGTATGTCCCTCTAGTAGTGCCTTCTTTTAGCAGGATAATGCACCATGCCACACTGCCCAGATTGTTCAAAAATGGTCCGTGGAACATGAGGAAGACTTCCAGTATTGCCATGGCCTCCAAATTCCCTAGACATCAAATCCAATCAAGCATCTGTGGTTTGTGTTGGAACAGCATATCTGATCTGTGGTGGCTCAACCATGTAACTTGCAAGAGTTAAAGGATCTGCTGGTAATGTGTTGGTATCAGATACCACAAGACACTTAAAAAAATCTTATAGCTCCATGCCTCACCAGATAAGAGCTGTTTTGGCAGCACGTGGGGGACCAATATCATAATGTTTTGGTTCTTCGGTGTATTAACCATTCCAATGTCCATGTCATCTGTATACATTCGGAGAATCTGAATTGAGAGGCCAAGGACATATGTATCCGTTTTTAGTACAACAAAATAAAATCGATTTTTAAAAATAAAAATTGCCGCTGCAATTTTTATATACATATCTCATAAAAAATATATATTCATTTATTCTTCATTCATAAATTCAGGCTTCAAAAATAATATATTTTTTTTAATTTGATGCATATTTTATTAAACTACAATATAGAAAATTTTATAAAGCCATTTGATTGCCATTTCTTTGAAGCACTAAACGGTATTGCCAATTTGCTTGTTAACATTCCTATTTGCTGAAGCAACCTTCTGATTTAAGCTCATAAGTTTAATTTGAACTATCAACAAAATTTTCCTTAAATTTTTGAAAATCTAAAAATTGACAAAAAAATTGCTATTTTTAAAAACGATAGATTTTGGAAGTAATTACAAAATACATACAGCCATTTTTTTTCCGTGTCATAAACCTATTTCAGAATTCCCAAATAATTTTTATCATTTTTCCCAGCATTCTAATGCATCTTTCCCACTCTTAAAATAGAAACTGGAAGTAAACACATCCTTCTTAGAAATTCAGAAATTCTTGTTGCAGCTGCATTTAATTAGTTAATGCTTCACTGAGGTAAACAATATGCAGAAGAAAAATAGCAGACATGTATAATGGATACTCTTTGTAAAGTTAGTATTTACTTTTTATATTTAAACCTTAGTTTTCATTTTTGTAAATTTGTGATCTTTTGGCCAATCAATAAGTATTAATTTTTACATAATTATGCTACATCATATGGCCGACCTACATCTTGTTGCTGTAGATATTTTAACATCTCATTAAACTATATGTTAATTTTTATTTTATTATTTATTACTTTTTCAGTAAAACTTTGATCTAGTATCATTTTCTGAAAATAAATGAGGTCTTGGATATGGAAGCAAATTCATTTCTGTAGATTCATTTCCATTAGTTAGCGAGCTTCCGATTGGCTGATTGATCTTTCCGATTTATGCTAGATTGGAGGCCGGCTTAAAAGTTGTTGCAGATATTTTATTTCACATCCAATTACGTTATACGTAAATTTTCCTTTATTATTTCTTGTTTTTCTTAGTAAAAAAAAACCTTTAGCTTGTACAGTTTTCTGAAAATGAATGTCTTGGATAAAAAAATATATAAATAAATATCCCCTCAAGTAGCTGCTTGCCACAGAGGTCAGTTTATATGCCATAGTGGAAGGTCTGAGAGGATCGCAGGACCTCAGCAGAAAAACAACACAAACATCCATGCCTTACCAGGGGTTCAAACCCAAGTCCCTTAGATCAGTAGCCAAGCGCACTAACCACTCGGACACGGGACAACTCGCGATGGAAGCAAAATAGACTTTCTTGCTATGGAAATCAGCAGTCATGTGGGAGGGCAATTTTGGGAAGGCATCCCCTCCACTAAACTCACGTAGAAAGTTTCACCCACTCCCCCTAGAAAAATATATATTTTTTAATTACATGTTTCTATGTTTATATTGAATGAATTTAAAGGCAACCCCCCCCCCCCCCCCCACTTCTGTACATTGGCTGGGACACACAGACGACATAATGCTGTTTTTTTTTCGTTTTTTTTTTTGCTTTGGTGCACAAACCTTTCTGCACCTAGCCAAGATCATCAAACTTCAACACCCAAAGAAAAAATTCATAATGTTTAGCAAAATAAAAGCAGCCATAGATTATTTTCCATTTCATAACCAGTTCAGAAAATCCCGTGAATGTGAGAAGTCTAAATCACTTTGCATAACATTGACAGTGTTTAAAATATACGATATTGAAAAGAATCATTAAAAGAAATAAAAATCAAATTTCAGGTTGAATATTATACTATTTGGGAGGAAATTTCCTTTCAATAAATATATAATTTAACTATTTTTATTCATCAGGTTTTCCAAAATGAAGCCTTAATTGCATAGTGCAATCTTTTTTTCACCATATCACATTGAAAAAGACTTATTAAAATATATATGCTTGCAAATTTGTTTACATTATTTATTTTCATAAAATTCGTACTTAAATTCTGTTTAATATGGTATATAACATGACCTATTTCCATTGATTGTTTTTTTTTTAATTCTAAAGTTGACTTGACCGTCCCGTGGCCGAGTGGTTAGCGCACTTGGCTACTGATCTATGGGACCTGGGTTCGAGCCCCGGGTAAGGCATGGATGTTCGTGTTGTTTTCTGCTGAGGTCCAGCCATCCTCTCAGTTCTTCTACTACGGCATATAAACTGACAGGCTCCTGTCAGACCTCTGTGGCAAGCAGCTGCTTGAGGGGGTATTTATTTATTTATTATTTTATAAAGTTGACTTATTTATCTGACTCAGCACAATTGGCAAAAGCCTAGAATTTTCTCAAAGTATGGTACTGAGAAAAAAATTACAAAACGAGAAATATTTACTTAAAACCAAAATTTTTAATTTATATAAATTAAAATAATTAATATATATTTAATATAAATTTATATAAATTAGCCATTCTATTTATGTGCATTGTAATTATTTCTGTCTATTTGTTTTTTTTTAAATAAATTTTTATTTGTGTTGCCAGATGCATTTTTTTACTACATGACTCTAAAAAAGTCCTATCAAAGTAAAACATATCGTCTTTTTTGTTAAATACTTTAATAAATAAATAAATACCCCCTCAAGCAGCTGCTTGCCACAGAGGTCTGACAGGAGCCTGTCAGTTTATATGCCATAGTAGAAGGTCTGAGAGGATGGCAGGACCTCAGCAGAAAAACGACACAAACAGCCAAGCCTTACACCGGGGCTCAAACCCAGGTCCCTTACATCAGTAGCCAAGCGTCCAGAATTAAATGCTAATTAATTTTGCATACAACATGTCATAATTCCTTTCATTAATTATTTGGCAAAAAAAGTTCTAAAATTAAAGTTTTTTTGGCTGAGCATAGGGAGAAAATAGCTTGGCCTCTGGATATAAAAATAAATAAATACCCCCTCAAGCAGCTGCTTGCCACAGAGGTCTGACAGGAGTCTGTCAATTTATATGCCACAGTAGAAGGTCTGAGAAGATGGCAGGACCTCAGCAGAAAAACGACACAAACAGCCATGCCTTACCTGGGGTTCGAACCCAGATCCCGTAGATCAGTAGCCAAGCGTGCTAACCACTCGGCAGAAACCTGCTTTTCAGGCTGGACTCTGGAAGGGTTAATAAAACTAATTGCTTGGTATTTTCATTGCCTTTTATCATAACAATTACAATAGAGTGATTAAATTATTTAGTTAATTTGTTCCAGTTTATACTATGCATGTGTAGGCAATAACTTGATCACTGCACTCAACTGCACCTGCTACATGACCTACTTTAGACTGCAGGGAACTTTGGAACTGCAACTCTGCTTGCTTTATAAGAAAGCTTTTGTTAGTAATAGTTTCAATCTGAAGGGTGAGAAAGACTCATAAAATGCTGGGATAAATGATAAAAATAATTCTGGGAATAAAGAAATAGGTTTATGGCAGAAGAGAGTAAAATGGAAAATTTTTTTAAGGAGATTTTCAAAACTTTAAGGGAAAATTTGTAATAATAGTTCAAATCAAACTCATGAGCTTAAATCAGGTGATTGCTTCAGCATAGGATAATGTTAACAAACAAAAAGACAATACTGTATAATGCTTCTAAGAAATGGCAATTAGATGGTTGTAGCAAGTGATTTATATTGTAATAATATGTGCATCAAATCAGTTAATAAAATGCGCATCAAATAAAACAACAAAATATTATTTTTCAAGTCTGAATTATATATTTTTATAAGATATATAATTTAAAAAATTATACAACGGCAATTTTTATTTTTTTTAATTGATTTTGTTTTGTACTAAAAATTTATACAGCCATCATCACCTCTCACTGAGGATTCTGCGAATGTATACAGATGACGTGGACACTGGAAGGGTTAATAAAGTAATATCATGCATAGTTTTGAGATGTGCAAACATCAAAAGAGAATACGTAGGAGATAAACATGTTACTTTCAAAGTTTTGCCTCATAATTTTATCAGTGTCCAACAATTATGAAAGACAAAAAAAATTTCTTAGTAATTAAGAGAATTTCAAGAAATTAATTTTTTGATTTTCATAATTGTTAGAAACTGATTTAATAACTGTCATTACTTGTTAAATTTAATTATTTGCAGTATCGCTGACTAATTTTCTTTATTAATTTATAAACAGTTTTATCATCCATTTATTTTCATGAAATATCTCTAATTCCCACAAAGGATGCATAAAGGAAAAAAATGCATCTGTCCATCGATACTGAATTGTAAAAATGAAATTTTACTGAAATCTTAAGAAATTTACCCTTAGAGTGCCAAGTTTCTTGGGTTTTTTTTTCCTAAAAATGCAACCCAACTTCTGAGCTTTATTATGAAGCATGAATGGAATAGTTTACATTGCATACTAAAAGAATGCAAGCTCATTTGTAATGATTTTTGGAAACTGATTAATCAGCTTTCAACACTTTAAGGGTTAATAACGGAGACAACTGTGAATGCAATTGTTAATCATAATTTTACTGAAATATTTAAGCCTGATTTCTAGCTGTATCACTGTGGGTCATTTTTCATTTGATATGAACAAAGTTGTTTCAAATTAGCTTTACATTTATTGTGCCTAGTGTGATAAATGAATGTGTGAGAAATATAATTGCATTGTAATATAATAGCTATGCAATCGTAATATAATAGCTATGCAATTGTAATATAATAGCTATGCAATATCATATAACAATAAGTTACAGTACTTTTCCCATTCATGGTGGAGCTGGGGTGGCTCAGTTGGCAGTACTGCAGGCTTGTAATCTGCAGTTCCCAGGTTCAAGTCATGCCTGGGCCAGCATTGAGATTTATCTCCACAAAACTCCCCACCCTGCCCTTTGTAATGCTCCAAAAGATTATTAAACTTCTCTTTGAACCTTTTGTTTGAGACAAACTAAATTAAAACTCTGCATAGCACAGGGGGCACCAGGAGATATTAACTTGCCAAATAAAGTTAAATGTGGGTTCATTAATAAGTATGTGGGTGTTACTCATTGAGTAAGAAATTAAAATATTGTCAATTTATTAAAGATATATCTTAATCAAAATCAGTTATCATTGCTCAAGAGAAAAAATAGTAAAGTCAAAATATTCATATAAACAAACAAATTTTCCAAAAAATTCAAGACTCACCATATATACTGATGAATACAAAAGTTGGAGCAACTAAAAGCTCAATCTCTACTAACATCCTTCCTCTTACTGACACCCCCTACTGACATCTTTCATCACTGTCTTCCTATTAACTCCATGACCTAACATCACTTAGTATACTTGCAGTTTACAACTGACATGTGTGTTGCAAGCTGGGAAAAACATTTGCATAATCTGATGATCGCATGCTCACACTAGCTACGATGAAAGATGCGCATTAGCAACTGTCAATCAGAAGTCGAAGTTGTGCAAGCGCAACTCCTTCAACAGCTCGGAAGAGAGAAATGTAATTCATTCCAACTGAAATAATCCTCAAAATGATAAATATAACATAAATAAAGTAAAACTGGCTAAGTAAAAGGAAAAGTGAATGGGTGGACCATCACATCTTGGTGAGTAAGGGATGCCAATGGACTTGGAAAGGCCACCACCCATCAGATGAGACGTCAAGCAATGCTTTTGTGTACGGGAGAACCATACCCTGTGCATGTTAAAGAACATGCTGGATGGCCTTGACAGGAAGCTACAATGTCTCCTAACAGTTTTCCAGTGGGTCCCCATCCCTCAACCTTCACTGAGCCCTCGGGTTGAGTCCTAGCAGTGTGAAAAAAAAAGTTCCGCTCAGAGGTAACCCAAAACATCCATGGTTGTCATATTTCTCAACTGAAATACAAAAAATGTGGGTTCATTAATAAGTATGTGGGTGTTACTCATTGAGTAAGAAATTAAAATATTGTCAATTTATTAAAGATATATCTTAATCAAAATCAGTTATCATTGCTCAAGAGAAAAAATAGTAAAGTCAAAATATTCATATAAACAAACAAATTTTCCAAAAAATTCAAGACTCACCATATATACTGATGAATACAAAAGTTGGAGCAACTAAAAGCTCAATCTCTACTAACATCCTTCCTCTTACTGACACCCCCTACTGACATCTTTCATCACTGTCTTCCTATTAACTCCATGACCTAACATCACTTAGTATACTTGCAGTTTACAACTGACATGTGTGTTGCAAGCTGGGAAAAACATTTGCATAATCTGATGATCGCATGCTCACACTAGCTACGATGAAAGATGCGCATTAGCAACTGTCAATCAGAAGTCGAAGTTGTGCAAGCGCAACTCCTTCAACAGCTCGGAAGAGAGAAATGTAATTCATTCCAACTGAAATAATCCTCAAAATGATAAATATAACATAAATAAAGTAAAACTGGCTAAGTAAAAGGAAAAGTGAATGGGTGGACCATCACATCTTGGTGAGTAAGGGATGCCAATGGACTTGGAAAGGCCACCACCCATCAGATGAGACGTCAAGCAATGCTTCTGTGTACGGGAGAACCATACCCTGTGCATGTTAAAGAACATGCTGGATGGCCTTGACAGGAAGCTACAATGTCTCCTAACAGTTTTCCAGTGGGTCCCCATCCCTCAACCTTCACTGAGCCCTCGGGTTGAGTCCTAGCAGTGTGAAAAAAAAAGTTCCGCTCAGAGGTAACCCAAAACATCCATGGTTGTCATATTTCTCAACTGAAATACAAAAAAGGATTTTCACACCTATAATAATCACAAAGGTTTCATATAAATCTTACCACCATTTTAATTTCAAAGATATATAAACTTTCACGTGAATTAAAAATAAACTATAATTTTTCTTCCCAATAAAAGTATGCCATTTTGGTTGAGGATGGTACTTGTACAATATATGATCTGAAGATAAAAGATACTGAATAGAGCCAAAAAAAAATAAGCTCATCATCATACTCCTCAAGCAGCCATGGGCTAAGGAGGTCCAACCACCGTGCAATTTAGTTCTCCAAGCATATCTGTCCTGAGCTACATCTGCTGCATCTGGCCACTGCACACCAATTCTAACAAGGTCCTGTTTGATTTTGTCGGCCCCCTGCATCCTAGGTCTCCCCTTCTTTCTGAGGCCTTTAGGCATACTGTTCATAACCCTATTCGCCAATCTATAATTATCCATACAGGCAACATGGCCAAACCAATGGAGTCTCTCTCTGCACAATATGCTGCTTAAAGGAGGTTGCCGACACCTTGCCTAACCTCATTATTAGTTACAAAGTTGAACCACCTAATGCCAAATACACTGCTTAAGCATCTAGAATCAAAAGCATCTAGTTTCCTATTATATTGTTTACAAAGCATCCAAGTTTCACTACCATAACTAACCCTAGAAAGAACCAAACTATAATACAGTCTAATTTTAGTCTTTAGGAATATACACCTATTTCTCCACACTCTCCATAGATTCTTAAATTTCCTGGCAGCAATCCCTATTCGTCTGTTAATCCCATGCTGCATATCACTAGTCTGTTGCATAGCTCCCAAGATAATTAAACTGTGACACCTGCTCAAGACTGCAACCATTCAGATTAACTGAATCACGGACTGCCTGACCAATTTTCATCACTTTAGTTTTCTCTCTATTTATAAACAAACCTACTCTACTACCAGCTTCAGCAACAGCTCGAATGAAAGAGTTCATCTCATCAACATCATTTGCCAAAAGGGCTCAATGATCAGCATAATCTAAATCAGAAATTTTGAAATCTCCAGACCATTTAAGGCTAAAATCTATCCCATGAAGTGAATTTCGCATAACATAATCAATAACCAAACTAAAGAGAAAAGGAGACAAAATGCACCCTTGTTGAACACCAGAAATAATGCTAAGCAAATTGCTACAAGCTTTACCAAATCTCACACATGACTCAGTGTTATTATAGAGAGCTTTAATTATGTTAACTAACTTGTCTGGTATACCATATGATTTCACAATCAATCACAAATTATGATGATCAACAGAGTCGAAAGCCTTTTTGAATATACACATCACATACCACTTCTGAATCCACATTGCTCATCATGCAATTGCGTGTCAACCAGATTCTCAATTCTATTAAGCACAATCATGCAAAGAACTTTACCTGGAACAGAAGGTAGGCTGGTACCCTTATAGTTATTACAAGAACTGCGATCACCTTTTTTTTTGAAAATAGGTATAATAATAGCTCTGGTAAAATCCTTAGGAACCATGCCATAATCGTAAAAGATATTCAAAATTCAATCATCCAAGTGGTAACTGAAACATTCCTAGCTCTAATCATTTCCGTAGTGATTTCATCCACCCCTGGGGATTTATGTAGTTTAAGTTTAGAAACAGCCAAAATAACTTAATATTGTGTTATAGGGCCAACATTAAAGCCACCAATGCATCTATCATCATTGCAAACAATGGGAGTAGAACTAACTACATTGTTTAGAACATCACTGAAATGCTCTGCCCACCTAGCCATGACAGAATCCTCACCTTCTATAACCTTACCTTGTTTACCCTTCAATCCTTGTATGCCTGTCCGTTTTCTACCATATAAAACATTAACTATCTGGAACAGCTCTCTGCTGTTGTGCTGTCTAACTGCTTCCTCAGCTTTGTCAGCCAAGCCATCAAGCCAAAGATTCTTATCAGTAGCTAACTGATCCTTTACATGTTTATTAAGCTCTCTGTAATCCTTTCTATTAGGACTAGTAGGGTACTGATTAAGGACAATCCTGCAGTTCCTTCTTTCTGAAATAAGCTCAAGTGCCTTATCACTTAAATAATTCTGCTTCCTCTGCTCCTTTTTTAAAATAGTACTGTTAGTGTCCAAAAAATCCTGTTTAAAACGATCCCATTCTTCCTCAACTTCAGTAGTAAGCAAACCATGACTGTTATAATGACTAAATAACCTATCATGATAAGCTTTAGCTATTACTGGGTCTTTCAGAGCTTCAGTATTAAAGATAAATTTTTTAACCTTAGCACAACACTTTTTAAATTGTAAGACACTTTTAACAAATAATGGTCAGATTCAATTTCAGCTCCCCTATATGCCCTAGTATTCCTAACAGAACTAGCCAATTTGCTGTTAATTAATATATAATCAGTCATATTCTTATGCAGCACATCAGGTAAAACCCATCATATTAAATCAATATTATCTAATATTAAATATTATTATTTCAATTAAGGTGAGAAATCATCATTACTTTGTTAGAAATAAAATATACTTTAACATAGAGTAGCATAAATAAATCAAATTTACCACTTTTAAGAATTTGTTGCTCCATGATTCCACAACCAAGAACCTCCATCCATTTATTCTCATGAAATATCTCTAGCTCCCATGATGGATGTGTAAAGGGAAAATATGCATCTACCCATTGATACTGAATGCCTGGAATGAAACTGAATTCTTAGCATATATTAAAGCAAAATTGCAATTTGTAAAATACATTACAATTTGGTGAAATTGTCCACCCTGAAAGGAGTTAGAGTTCTGTTAAACTTGACATAAGGATAAGTAGTATTCAAAGATATTTAACCATTCCAGTGTCCAGCCTGAAAAACTGGTTTACATCCAGAGGCCAAGCTACTTTTCACTACATTTTTCACTTAATGAAATATTAATCAAATGAAAAAAGTATAATCTTTCAAGTTTGAATTATGTATATTTATAAGAAAATTTTCAAGCTGCAATTTCTATTTTCAAAAAAAAAATTTATATATTCATCTTTGGCCTCTCATTTTGGATTCTCTTAATATGTATAATCAAATCCTAATAGCTGTCGTACAAGAACTTATATGTTACACCATCATCATCATCCTCAAGCAGCCATGGGCTACGGAGGCCATGACCACGCAGTTTAATTCTCCAAGCATATCTGTCCTGAGCTACATCTGCTGCATCCGGCCACTGCACACCAATTCTAACAAGGTCCTGTTTGACATTGTCTGCCCACCGCATCCTAGGTCTCCCCCTCCTTCTGAGGCCTCTAGGCACACTGTTCATAACCCTATTCGCCCCATATAATTATCCATACGGGCAACATGGCCAAACCAGCGGAGTCTCTCTCTGCACAATATGCTGCTTAAAGGAGGTTGCAGACTCCTTTGCCTAACCTCATCATTAGTTACAAAGTTAAACCACCTAATACCCAAGATACTGCGTAAGCATCTAGAATCAAAAGCATCTAGTTACACCACTGAATTCAAAAGGCATCCAATGTCCTGCAGAAAAACTCACATTTTCCAATTTTGGCCAAGTTCGTAGAAGATTAATGGTATCATCTCATTGTTTCTGGATGAGTTTCATGGGTGAAAAATTAGGTAAGAAGGGAAAGGATGTAAACATCATAAAAATAATGTCTGCAGATATTAGCAGTGTATGTATGAGACAAAAGGTGAATCGCTATAGCAGTCTGATGGCCTCTCAACATAATGTTTCCCAGCATTAGGCAAAAATAGCACCTTCTAAAACAAGTTGGAGCAGGCCTGATTTACTAAACATGGATATGTCCATTATTGGTACCAGCAGACTATATATCACCATTGCTCATGCCACTTCACTTTATTTTGGCCAAATAAAGTTGCTGCTAATGATGGGTGGTGGTGTAGCAGAGCTGTATTTAGACTAGGGGTTCTCAATGTGCGGTACACCGTGAGAGCTCAAATGTCACTAGATATATGTTATATATATGTTTTATTCCCATTGTTATACTATAACTATAGTTTTATCTATCTATGCAAGGGGTATGCCAGTTACATACACATTTCTAGGGGGTATGTGAAACATAAAAGGTTGAGAACCACTGATTTAGACTATGGTGAAGACCATCTTGGTCATAGGCACTGAGAACTTGCTGTCTATATTTTAAAATGTTTGTTTCATTTTTTAGTGCTACCAGAGATTGGGTTTGGTTGTTTTACTTCTGACTGGCATTTCTATGCAAAAAATGGATTAAATGGGTGCTGAATTAAGCATGAGGACCCTAAAGGCTCACAGTTGGATAAAGGAAAGAGCCCACTGAGTAGCTGTTAGGAGACAGATGGAAACCTCTTATTAAGGCCCTCTAGCATGTACTTCAATGTGCACAAAGTGCACAAGGCCTTGAGAACCCCTTTCTCCAGCAGTTTATTTGGGACTTGATCTGAATCTTCACAGTTGAGATTAAGAGACCATTTTCTCGAAGTGATCCATGTAAAGTGTTTTTTCCCCCCAAGACTAAGTTTATGAGTCTGTGGCCATGAATTTATTGTCACTTGCCAGTTTTCATGAGCCTTAGATTTTTTCCCAAAGAAGAAAGTTGCTTTTGTCCACTTCAAATAACTTTCACAATTCACAATTCCTGATTTCCTCAGCTTCTTTCAAAACTTTAAGTTTAAAATTGGTAGTATAAGGTGCATATTTTCATTTCCCTGACATTCTATTTGGGAGGAAAATTAGAAATAGGGCATTTTAATGAGAACAGAGACAATGTTCAGCAGAAATGAGGACTCTGGACTCTGCAATAAACAACATGGCATGGTTATCAGCAAAATGCCATAAAATGAACTTGGCCAATTAGCATTCCCATCAAGTTCTCTCGACAGAACCAATTTGCAACCAGAAACAGGTTGAACCAATAAGCAACCACTTCAACAAGAAGGGAGAAAAACTTTGCATATAATAAAGAATAATTTAGCTCTATAAAACTTTGCAGGTTCTGAACTAGTCATGTAGTATTGGGACAAACAATCAGCTCGTTACTACTAATGGAGTAACTTATAGTTGTAGATCAGTTCAGTGAAGTTTAGGTTACTTAGTCATACCTGCATTGGTTTCATACTGCATTCTTCTAGAGATAGCATCTTCAGTTGTACAAGGAGGACAAGTCCAGATTGTGTGCTGTTCTTCACAGGAGCTGGTGTTTTCACAGGTCCGGTGTTCTTCTCACTGGTTGGTGACTAAGAGTTCTTTAGGAGATTGAGTAACTAAACCAGTGCAGGTATGACTAGATAACCTAAACTTCACAGCACCGATCTATGACTATCAGTTACTCCATTAGTGGCAATGAGCTGATTGTTTCCTGATGCCACATGACTAGTTGTGTTTACAGTGCTTATAGAGTTAACTTAAATCTTTACTTAATTCAGCACACTGTTTTTACCTTCGATTGTTAACTTTGCATATAATTGGCAAATATATGCATCATCCAATTTTCTCCCCTTTAACAACACATAATACATGGATACCAAAATGCCAAAAATTATGATATATACCCTAATTCCAGCAACTCTATTATCAAAACTCATACTCTTATATACAAACTCAGGCATACTACAAGATTTTGCTGTTATCCAACTAAAAACATGGTGGTCCAAATAACAACATAGTGGCCAGTCACTGTAAGGCTTGTGGCCACTGGTGTGAAAAAAAATATGCTGCTCCTTACATAGTGCTATTGGGGTTGGGTTGTTTTATCTCTGATCAGCACTTTTTTTGCATACAATGAGCTAAATGGCCAGGTCATAAGAACCCCAAAGGCTCAGAGAAGGTTGGGGGAGGAGACCCATTGGAATGGCTGTTGGGAGACATATGGTAGCCTCTCATCAAAGCCATCTAGCATGTTCTTTAACATGCACAGGGTATGATTCTACCACACATGGGGCCACAGCTTAACATACTATCCAATAGTCAACGGCCTTTCCAAGCCCATTGGTGTCCCCTACTGACTGTGGGCAGAGCGGAGAGTTTTGCAGAGATAAATCTCAATGCTGACCCAGCTTGGCTTGAACCTGGGAACTGCAGATTAAAAGATTGGCATGCTACTGACTGAGCCACCCCATCCCCCTAGTACTATTGGGGGAAAATGCATTTACATTTACAGGTGGACTGCTGCTGCCCCTAAAATTGGCCACCAGTGTGCCGTACACCTCACACACCTGTTTGTGGTGGCATTGACAGTGGCTTTACCAAAGGGAGTGAAGTTAAAGCCTCTCTCCCTTCTTGAGGGCTTAAATTCATATTTTCTACAGAAGTCCCCAAAAATCAAACTAAAGCATGCCAAAATACCCTCCATTAGAACTTTCTTAGTATACCATTGCTTAGTCATGTCCCAATATATTTCCATATGATATTTAATTGTTATGTGCTAAAAATTACATTGGTTTCCAAATATTAAAAAACAAATGAAAAAAATAAGTGATATCAAAAAACTCTGGCATTAGAAACTCCTGACAGTCATACATAGTATGTAAAATATGACACGGGATTCAGGTACTGTAAGCAAATGAATGGCATTGGCAGCAGTATATAAAAATGGTCAAGCGTTAAAAGTTGGCATTTCCCTTTTCTCTAGCTATCCTGCAAAGTGGGTGGTGGGGTTTCGAGACAGATTTGCTGGCAATGTCTACCAGACATCATTTGTTGGAATAAGTGTGATGGATAGGCAAGACAAAGTCAAGCAGATTTTGTCAGATGGCTTAATATGAGCTGTTCAATGGTACATAGACTTTGAAAGAGATTCCAACAAGGACAGCATCCAAACAATTCAGTAGTGGATGATGAAGGGCAACAATCCCAAGGGAGGACCTCTATTTGGTGTTATGTGACTGTAGGAACAGGATGTCAACACCACATCAACTGTGATCAGATCTTGCAGAGGCCACTGGAACAGCAATATCTGCTACCATTGTACATCAAAGTCTTTGTGAAATATATATACATTCACAAAGTCGTGGTATGCATTCCCCTGACCTTGCATCACAGAAGGGACCATCTAAACTGGTGCAGACATCATGTCAACTGAACACAGGAGCAATGGCAGTCCATGCTCTTTAGGGAAAATCAAGATTTGCCTTACAGAGAATTTGCAGCATCAGCTGATATGGAGGGAACCAGGAACATGGTATTATGCCACAAATATGTATGAATGGGACATCTATGGTGGTGGTAGTGTCATGGTTTGAGGAGGAATATCTTTGGGTGGCCACACAAATCTGTGCATGCTTCCAACAGGCTACTTCACTGGTCACAGGTACATTACATTAAATAAAGGCAAGTCCCAGTTGTACCACAACATAAGGCTGCACACCAATTATGGGGAGAATGCCATGAACACCACTACCTACGACGGGGCAAGACAGTGTCACAAGGACACAGCTCATCAACGGCTACCTATGGCGAACAATCCTATAAAAGGAAGGTACAACTAGTAAAGTGTGGCAATCCCGATGTTCCTACACTTGGACAGCACTACATCTTGTGGGAGTTGTCACAAAACCACAATCCACTCACTAGAGAACCTTCCGTTGTTCTGCTTTAAGTCTGTGGAGACCCTGCAAAGAGAAAGACCTTCATCATCATCATCATCCTCAAGCAGCCATGGGCTACGGAGGTCCAACCAGACCGTGCAATTTAGTTCTCCAAGCTAGTTCTATCCTGAGCTACATCTACTGCATCTGGCCACTGCACACCAATTCTAACAAGGTCCTGTTTGACATTGTCTGCCCACTGCATCCTAGGTCTCCCCTTCTTTCTGAGGCCTTTAGGCACACTGTTCATAACCCTATTCGCCAATCTATAATTATTCATACGGGCAACATGGCCAAACCAACGGAGTCTCTCTCTGCACAATATGCTGCTTAAAGGAGGTTGCAAACTCCTTTGCCTAACCTCATCATTAGTTACAAAGTTGAACCACCTAATGCCCAAGATACTGCGTAAGCATCTGGAATCGAAAGCATCTAGTTTCCTGTTATCTTGTTTACAAAGTGTCCAAGTTTCACTACCATAACTAACCCTAGAAAGAACCAAACTATTATACAGTCTAATTTTAGTCTTTAGGTGTATACGCCTATTTCTCCACACTCTCCATAGATTCTTAAAAGTCCTGGCAGCAATCCCTATTCGTCTGTTAATCTCATGCCGCACATCACCATTATCTGTTACATAGCTCCCAAGATAATTAAACTGTGACACCTGCTCAAGACTGCAACCATTCAGATTAACTGAATCACAGCCTGCCTGACCAATTTTCATCAATTTAGTTTTCTCTCTGTTTATAACCAAACCTACTCTACTACCAGTCTCATCAACGGCTCGAATGAAAGAGTTCATCTCATCAACATCATTTGCCAAAAGGGCTAAATCATCAGCATAATCTAAATCAGAAATTTTCGTATCTCCAGTCCATTTAAGGCCAAAATCTTTCCCTTGAAGTGAATTTCGCATAACATAATCAATAACCAAGCTAAAGAGAAAAGGAGACAAAATGCACCCTTGTCGAACACCAGAAGTAATGCTAAACCAATTGCTACAAGCCTTACCAACTCTCACACACGACTCAGTGTTATTATAGAGAGCTTTCATTATGTTAACTAACTTGTCAGGTATACCATATGATTTCACAATCAACCACAAATTATGACGATTAACAGAGTCAAAAACCTTTTTGAAATCAACAAAGCTAGCAACCAAAGGTTTCTGAAACTCTAAACATTTTTCAAGAATCTGCCTAAGTGAAAATATCTGATCCACACATCCCCTACCACTTCTGAATCCACATTGCTCATCACGCAATTGCCTGTCAACCAGATTCTTAATTCTATTAAGCACAATCATGGAAAAAACTTTCCCTGGAACAGAGAGTAGGCTGATACCCCTATAGTTATCACAAGAACTGCGATCACCTTTTTTGAAAATAGGGATAACAATAGCTCTGGTAAAATCCTTAGGAACCATGCCTTTATCATAAAAGATATTCAGAATTTCAGTCATCCAAGTGGTAACCGAAACATTCCCAGCTCTAAGCATTTCGGTAGTAATTTCATCTACCCCTGGGGATTTATGTAGTTTAAGTTTAGAAACAGCCAAAATAACTTCAGATTGTGTTATAGGGCCAACATTAAAGCTGCCATCATCACAGCAAACAATGGGAGCAGAACCAACTACATTGTTTAGAACATCGCTGAAATGCTCAGCCCACCTAGCCATGACAGAATCCTCCCCTTCTATAACCTTACCTTGTGTATCCTTCAATCCTTGTATGCCTGTCCGTTTTCTACCACATAAAACATTAACTATCTGGTACAGCTCTCTGCTGTTGTGCTGTCTAATTGCTTCCTCGGCTTTGTCAGCCAAACCATCAAGCCAAAGATTCTTATCAGCAGCTAACTGATCCTTTACAAGTTTATTAAGGTCTCTGTAATGCTTTCTATTAGGACTAGTAGGGTATTGATTAAAGACATTCCTGCAGTTCTTTCTTTCCGAAATAAGCTCAAGTGCCTTATCACTCAGATAATTCTGCCTCTTCTGCTCCTTTTTTCCTAAAAGAGTACTGTTAGTGTCCAAAAAAGCCTGTTTAAAATGATCCCATTCTTCCTCAACTTCAGTAGTAAGCAAACCATGACTGTCATAATGACTAAGTAACCTATCATGGTAAGCTTTGGCTATAACTGGATCTTTCAGAGCTTCAGTATTAAAAGTAAATTTTTTAACCCTAGCACAACACTTTTTAAGTTTAAGTTGCAACACACTTTTAACAAGGTAATGGTCAGATCCAATTTCAGCTCCCCTATATGCCCTGGTATTCCTAACAGAACTAGCCCATTTGCTGTTAATCTTGTGCAGCCCATCAGGTGAAACCCATGTGTACTTATGTATGTTGTGGTGTTTGTAATAAGTGTTAGGTATTCTGAAACCATTGAGTTTACTTACCTGTAGGAGACGTTGCCCATTGCCATTGCAGCTACCAATACCAAAAGGGCCTATTACTCCTCCCCAAAGGTCAGAGTCAGTACCAACTTTGGCATTGAAGTCACCAAGAACAAGGGTAATATCTCCTTTCTTGACAGAGTTCAAAATATCCTGAAGTTTTCATAAAACCTATCCTTCTCATCCTCATCGGCATCCTCAATGGGGGCATAACAGCAGATAACATTCAAGTCTTTAACGCTTGTCTGAAATTTTGCTGTAAGAAACCTTTTATTAATGCACTCATATCCTAGAAGAGCATCGCTAGCGTGTCTGCTGAGAAGCAGACCCACGCCTTGGTGATGCTTATTGTCGTCCCTCCCTGAAAAGAGAAATTTAAGATTATTTTTAAGAATCTGACCTTTATCTGTCCATCTGGTCTCTTGCAAGCCAAGAATATCTAAATTATAATGGTGGAATTCTTGTGTGAGGACATCAAGAGAAAAAGCTCTGTGCAGAGTCCTCACATTCCAACTACCTATGGAGAGAAAATGGTTAGTGGGATGTTTAAAGAAACTATGTTTATTGAGAGAGGGAATGCCGACAATATCAAACAGCCCCCTAATCGCAGACATGGGGCAAAGACCCGTTCCCCCACTACTAAAGGTTGAAGCCATCTACACTGGAAGATTTCCTCCAACGTAGAATTTGACGTGCCAATAGAAGCAAAGAGTTCAGGTGCCTGCGATGACTTCTGCTCAGGATTATCCACCAGCTGATAAACATATCCTGTGAATCTATTCACTTGGGGCTGTCAACCCACAAACAAACAGAAAGCACAGCGGAAGATTTTCCCTCCACAGAAGCCCACCAGTGCAGCAAAATCAGGATCCGTAATCAAGCTCAGAGCCATATATCTGTCCAGTCCAGTAGGTTTATATGGTCAGCACCAGGACCCTGTGTGGTTGACCACTCCTCAGCAGGGTAGAAAAAAAAGAAAAGTAGCCATAGTTGTCCAGATCAGTAGGCCACACTAATCTGGCAGCCCTCCCCTTCCGTTCACTTCCACAAGAGAGTATCTCTTTTGAAAGTCACTAACGGTCCGCACCACGAGAAGGCGGGGTCAGACATAGTTGTTTAAACAAGTCTGATGAGATAATCATTGAGGTGCAGTGAGTGGTCTTTTTGAATTTTGATCATTGCCATGTCTAGGAAAAAGCCAAATAACTCACTGAATTTTGTCCACGTTCTTTTGCCAAACATAAATCAGATGGTAATTTTTGAATTTAGGTTGCCAAACTTCAAATGGTAATCCTAACTTTTAGAACTGGGGTCCTCCGCAGTGGAGACTCTCAGGCTAGTCCGTCGAAGAGCCACGCCTAATCGGTTTCCCCCAGCCTTTCAGCATGACCCTCAACTTCATCATCTCTATAGAGCCGACTCACAGCCCCCAGCAAACAGGGCACCATCCACTTCGGGGCTCGCAACCGAGCCCTTCGCAGATGCAGGATGTCTGCCTAATCGGGTTGACCAAGTCCTTTCAACAGACCCTCCCATTCTACGCATCTCTAGGAGGTTGCCGGCGCAACTGCACGCATAAGGACCACCAGTCCACCTACTTCACAGAACACACCTAAGCCCCTCCACCACGAAAGCCATTGTTCTGCCTAAAGATCTCATGTGGAGACTCTTAGTTTGTCTTTTCCATTGATAAGCCCGTCGACCGGGGATCCCACTCCCAGTCGCGAGCCTCCAACTTCGTCCTCTTCATTGTGAGTGGGCCAAGGCCCCCCAGTGAACAGTCTTCCTGACCCATGATATTGCTGAGACCGCACCGATGAGTCTACTGGACCGGGTTCACCAAGCCCAGTCCGCCGAACTCTCAATAACGGTCCCTCCACCGGGGCTGCAATCCGGAGCTTCTCAGGGTACAAGTCATTAGGCCCACAGGTCCGGTGAAGACCGCAGATCCTCAACAAGTCCCTCCACCAGAGGTTACAAGATCTCATGAACCCCGGAGAACCAGCGAGCCGAACCCAACTTCTCAGAGGCACCATAGGCACCCCCCCCCCACCTCATCAAGGTGGTCCACTTCGGGGGGGAGAAGGAAGGTACAGGGAAATACTCCTTTGTGTGAACATACACCAATCAGCCAATATATTAAAACCACCTCTGCATTATGCAAAGAAGCATGCATGATCAGAGTCAAGTGCCAAGGTCGCGAAATATATAATACCTGGGTCGGAGCTCTCACAGGCAGTATTTCATCTCAACATGGGAAAAGCAAAGGATTTATCTGATTTCGACAAAGGCCATATCGTTATGGAAAGACATCTTGGTAAGAGCATCTCCAAAACAGCAAAGCTGGAAGGCTGCTCACGTTATGCAGTAGTTAGTACCTATCAAAGATGGTCCGAAATAAGTGATACTTCGAGCTGTCAACAAGGCGTGGGTCGGCCATGCCTCATTGATGCCAGAGGTCAGCACAGGCTATATCATCTTGTCCGCAGCAACAGGAGAGCTACATTACCCATAATTTCAATAGTGGTTAAAGGGCCCAATGTGTCCGAACACACAATTCGTTGTAAGCTCTTGAATATGGGTCTCTGCAACCACAGACCCATTCATATGCCTATGCTCACAGCAATTCACCATCATCAACACTTGCAGGTGGACATGTTATCATTGGCATTGGACCATAAAAGACTGGAAGAGGGTCGTATGGTCAGATGAATTCTGTTTTCTGTTACACCATGTGGATGGATGAGCTCATGTGTGACATTTACCCACAGAAGCCTTCTCACCTGGATGTACTGTGGGACAGATCCAGGCAGCTGATGGTCTGGGCAATATTTTCTTGGGGAATACTTGGAACAATTATCCCTGTAGAGCAAACTCTGACAGCTGTCAGATACCTGAACACTGTGGCTGATCAAGTACACTCCTTTATAGCAACTGTATTCCCTGGCGGAGATAGTGCCTTTCAACAAGACAATGCCCCATGTCACACTCTGAAGAAGGTTCAGGAATGGTTTCTAGAACATGAGGAATTCCATCTATTGCCATGGCCCCCAAATTCACCGGACATGAATCCTATCGAGCATTTATGGTTTGAGTTGGAGAAACAGGTATAAGCAGCATCACCCCAACCACGAAGTTTATGGGAACTGTGGGATCTTCTGTTGCAGTCATGGTACTAAATATCAAGCAACATCTACCAACATCTCATTGACTCTCTGCCTCGTCAGGTGAGAGCTCTTTTGGCAGCAAGAGGAGGACCTATATCATATTAGGTAGGTGGTTTTAATGTTTTGGCTGATTGGTATATGTAGGTGCAATAGGTGATACCTTCTTCCTACAAGATCTGCATCACTGTTGCTGATTGTTATTTGGAGAACAGTATTATTAATTGAATGGAGTGGCCAGGCTGATTTCCCAACCTATATCCAACAGAACATGTATGGGATGCTCTTGGAGATGGGTTGCTCCCCTGAATCCCACTTATACAAGCTTCCTGGAGCTTTGACATGCTTTGGAGGAGCAATGGAGATTACTACCCACAGTGCTGCTTGTACATCACTGTGGTGATATATCTTCATAGTGGTAAGAGGTGGCCACACTCCATATTGAACTACTTGGGCTATCTCAGTTCAGCTTCACCTTTTTACCATATTCATATATAATTATATATATAATTTTGATATTATATATAATATTCATATATAATTTTGAGATTTAAAATGAAATTTAAAATTTTGAGATTTAAAATGAAATTTAAAATTTTGAGATTTACAGTATTCATATATAATTTTGAGAATTAATATGTTATTCCACTTTTCAACTGTTATTCTTTTGCACGTTTATATGCACTATCTTCTGATACATACAACAGATCTTCAAGAAATACTGAGTTTTCAGACTGTATCTTAATTTATGGCAACCAGTGTACATTGGGTTATGTACACTTTTGTCCATCATCCTTTAATTCTGAGTAGAAATGAATTTAGAAAATTAACTGATAGATCTGATATCAAAAACACATGGCCTGGGTATAAAAAAAACTGCTGTTTCTAATAAATTTTTCAGGATAACCAAAATTATTAGATAAAATTGTTTTAAATTGTGATAGGAATTTCATGTAAAACAAATTTTAAAAATAAATATCAATACTAACCTGTTCCAAAAAACTTTTCAACTAGTCCCAAAAGACACAATTTTAAATCACGTTCTACCAGTTTCACAGCTTCCAATGTGTGATTTTCCTGTTTGTCTGATCTACGAATGCCCTTCTCAAAAATAGGAAATGATTCAATGGTTGGTAGTAACTGATGCAACTACATAAAGGGAAAAAAAGTTAGAAAAGCAATAAAGCATGTCTAAAGTTTTACGAACTTTTATATATATTTTTTTTAAAGTCCAGAAAGATGAAAATCTAGATGCAGAAAGTGTTCATAAGAATAGCTCAGTTCTCTAATACAACAAGCATAACATAAAACTGATTTTAAATTAATAGTTAATGCCTTCCCGGTGGCTGAGTGATTAGTGTGTTTGGCTACTGATCAAAGGAACCTAGGCTCAAGCCCTGAATAAAGCACAAATGTTTGTGTTGGCTTTTTGCTGAGGTCTCACTTGCTTCACAAACCTTTTTATGCATATTAAACTGACAGGCTCCTGTCAGACCTCTGTGGCAAACAGTTGCTTGAGGGGATAATGTTATATTTTTATTAAGATTGTTTCTCATAATATTTTAACATTTTTAATTTTAATAGTATTTTTCACATTATTTGTTATTTGTTGACAATTAAATTTATAGCCTATTATACTATATTAGCCCTTCCATGGTCTAGCCTGAAAAACAAATGAATCTGGAAGCCTAGCTATCTTTTCACTTGTTCAGCAAAAATCAAATGACTATCAATCATATTTTATAATAAATTAAAAAGGTAAATTTATTAACTTTACAATATATTGATTCCAAGCATTTATACTGTATATACATATATATATACGTATAAATTTATATCAGATTTTTCTTTATTGAAAATTCATGTGTTATAAAAAAAGTGTGCCCATTTCTCGTCTGTGGTTTCATAATTTATCATTGTCAGTAGAAAATGGAGATCTTGGAAGGGTTAATAGAACTTTATCACTGATAAAAATTGAAGTCTGGATACAATTGCAATTCTTCTGAATTGCTACTCTGGTTTGCTTAAAATGCTCACAAAAAAGCTAAATTTAGTGTTATTTCAAATGTTTGTAATGACAGATTAAAATACTAAATTTCATAGTATTTTCCAAAAAACAGAACAAGTTAATGCCTGCCATATTATTGAATAACTAGCTTCTTGCTAAATTCTGAAATTTCACCACAATGAAATAAACTAAAGAACCATATGCTTCTCAAATTACAAACTACTTAAACAGCTATCTGCCTGCCATATTATAGTAGAGACTTGGTTATCTCTATTTCGGTTTAACCAAGGTAGTTTTTAATTTTTTAAAACTTGCCTATGTCCATGCATAAACTCTGGGATCCTGTAGTGAAAAGTTCCTATACTTAAGTGTATCTCGGAATCCACTTCATGCTGGTATGAAAATTTTTGAGAATGCCAAATAAAACCTTAAATATTTGACTAGCTAATTTTAATGCATTTCTTAATTTAAAAAAATTGGTTTTTCTTTACATATATTATGTACTTTGGTGTTAAAAAAAAGAGAAGGAATACTGCCTGCCAATGAAATGCTCCATGCAGAAAGAAATGGTCAGATTTGACTGACAATTTGCATGTAGAGTTGTGATGTAGAATAAACAATTTGCATGTCAAACTGATCAGAACAGTAGAATGTCCAGACAACACTGACACGTGAATCTGAAGCAGCTATAAAAAAGAGGGTAAATGTCAGCAGGCAAACAAAATAAGGAGAGAATGACCTGCAAAGTGTGCAAGTCTTTAACATGTGTAAGGTAAAATCGTTGTTCATGTGGGTCAATGTGCCCAAACAACTAGATGCTGTTGGCAACAAAGGGTACAGGAGTGTATCTAGACATGTTGCCAAGGCTCTGGCAGCATCAGAACATCATCCCAACAGGAGTTGTTGCCCAACTCATCCCCATTACTGATGAGCAATAAGAGACAGTTCTGTCAGAAATCACCAGATTTCCGACATTATAATGCCATCCCTGTCTGCACCTGTGTTAAGGAGCATGATTAGAAGACAATTGCAAGAATCTGGGCTGCATTCATGCTGACTGTTGGCTTGCCTACTTATGATGGCATCCTATTGTTGTCTATTGTCTACAGTGATGCAGGGAGAGAGATGCTTGGGGACAACAACCCATAATCTTGTCATCTTTAGTAATGAATCTGTTTAGGATCCAGTAACAGCCATAAGTGCATCTGAAGACATCCAGCCTGCATTCAGAGAATGCCATACTGAGCGAACACTCAGAATTATGGTATGGGGAGCCATCAGTTACAACAACTATTCCTATCTGCTCATTATTGATAGCATGTTGAAACCATTCTAGTACCACTGTTTCTGACTTTTATACACTCTTACTACACTATATTGAAAAAAAATGTCCAGACACTTCCATGTTATGTGAATGGAAAGCCACTCCTTAACATTGAAAATAAACCTTTTACACAAAAACTGTTATTGGCGATAAATTGTAGATGTCACTCAAATCTCTCTAAATATATTTCCCGCAATATTCGTTTAATATTTAAAGAATGTGAAAAAATATTTCAATGGATAAAACACAACTCTTGTAACAATTTTTTCACTAACACAAATTAAATATCTGAAGTTTGTATGATGATTTTTTAAGATTTCATCAATTTTCAACAATCTTTGATCAATATTAAAGAGTCATTGAAGCGGGACCATTTAACAGCAAACAACACCTTCACATTGCCTCCAAATTGATGAAATCTAAAAAATCGTCATACAAACTTCAGATATTTAATTTATCTTAGTGAACAAATTTTACAAAAGTTGTGTTTTATCTAATGAAGTATTTTTTTCACAAGTGTCAAAAGTTGAAATCAATGCTTCAGCTTCCATTCATTCTTTAAATATTAAACGAATATTGTGGAAAATATATTTAGAGACATTTGAGTCATCATCATCATCATCCTCAAGCAGCCATGGGCTATGGAGGTCCAACCAGACCGGGCAATTTAGTTCTCCAAGCAAGTCTATCCTGAGCTACATCTACTGCATCTGGCCACTGCACACCAATTCTAACAAGGTCCTGTTTGACATTGTCTGCCCACCACATCCTAGGTCTCCCCTTCTTTCTGAGGCCTTTAGGCACACTGTTCATAACCTTATTCGCCAATCTATAATTATTCATACAGGCAACATGGCCAAACCAACAGAGTCTCTCTCTCTGCACAATATGCTGCTTAAAGGAGGTTACAAACTCCTTTGCCTAACCTCATCATTAGTTACAAAGTTGAACCACCTAATGCCCAAGATACTGCGTAAGCATCTAGAATCAAAAGCATCTAGTTTCCTGTTATCTTGTTTACACAATGTCCAAGTTTCACTACCATAACTAACCCTAGAAAGAACCAACTATTATACAGTCTAATTTTAGGTGTATACGCCTATTTCACCACAATATCCATAGATTCTTAAAAGTCCTGGAAAGCAATCCCTATCTGTCTGTTAATCTCATGCTGCACATCACCAGTATCTGTTACATAGCACACAAGATAATTAACTGTGACAATTGCTCAAGGGTGCAACCATTCAGATTAACGGAATCACAGATTGCCTGACCAATTTTCATCACTTTAGTTTTCTCTCTGTTTATAACCAAACCTATTCTACTACCAATTTCATCAACAGCTAGAATGAAAGAGTTCATCTCATCATCATTTGCCAAAGGGATAAATCATCAGCATAATCTAAATCAGAAATTTTCGTATCTCCAGCCCATTTCAGGCCAAAATCTTTCCCTTGAATGAACTTCACATAACATAATCAATAACCAAACTAAAGAGAAAAGGAGACAAAATGCACCCTTGTCGAACACCAGAAGTAATGCTAAACCAATTGCTACAAGACTTACCAACTCTCACACATGACTCAGTGTTATTATAGAGAGCTTTCATTATGTTAACTAACTTGTCTGGTATACCATATGATCTCACAATCAACCACAAATTATTACGATCAACAGAGTCGAAAGCCTTTTTGAAATCAACAAAGCTAGCAACCAAAGATTTCTGAAACTCTAAACATTTCTCAAAAATCTGCCTGAGTGAAAATATCTGATCTACACATCCCCTATCACTTCTGAATCCACACTGCTCATCATATAATTGACTGTCAACCAGACTCTTAATTCTATTAAGCACAATCATGCAAAGAACTTTACCTGGAACAGTGAATAGGCTGATATCCCTATAATTATCACAAGAACTGCGATCACCTTTTTTTGAAAATAGGGATAATAATAGCTCTGGTAAAATCCTTAGGAACAATGCCTTTATCATAAAAGATATTCAACATTTCAGTCATCCAAGTGGTAACAGAAAGATTCTCAGCCCTAAGCATTTCCATAGTAATTTCATCTACTCCTGGGGATTTATGAAGTTTAAGTTTGCCGTCCCGTGGCCGAGTGGTTAGCGTGCTTGGCTACTGATCTAAGGGACATGGGTTCAAGCTCCGGGTAAGGCATGGATGTTCGTGTTGTTTACTGCTGAGGTCCTGCCATCCTCTCAGATCTTCTACTGTGACATATAAACTGACAGGCTCCTGTCAGACCTCTGTGGCAAGCAGCTGCTTGAGGGGGTATTATTTATTATTATTTTAAGTTTACAAACAGCCAAAATAACTTTAGATTGTGTTAGAGGGCCAACATTAGAGCAACCAATGCATTTATCATTGCAAACGATGGGAGTAGAACTAACCACATTGTTTAGAACATCACTGAAATGCTCAACCTACCTAGCCATGATAGAATCCTCACCTTCTATAACCTTACCTTGTTTATCCTTCAATCCCTGTATACCTATCCATTTTCTACCACACAAAACATTTGGTACAGCTCTCTGCTGTTGTGCTGTCTAACTGCTTCCTCGGCTTTGTCAGCCAAGCCATCAAGCCAAAGATTCTTATCAGCAGTTAACTGATCCTCTACATGTTTATTAAGCTCTCTGTAATGCTTTCTATTAGGACTAGTAGGGTGTTGATTAAGGACATTCCTGCATTTCTTTCTTTCTGAAATAAGCTCAAGTGCCTTGTCATTCAAATAATTCTGCCTCTTCTGCTCCTTTTTTCCTAAAAGAGTACTGTTAGTGTCCAAAAAAAGCCTGTTTTAAATGATCCCATTCTTCCTCAACTTCAGTAGTAAGCATACCATGACTGTCATAATGACTAAGTAACCTATCAGGGTAAGCTTTAGCTATAACAGGGTCTTTCAGAGCTTCAGTATTAAAAGGCAAATTTTTTAACTTTAGCACAACATTTTTTAAGTTTAAGTTGCTAGACACTTTTAACAAGGTAATGGTCAGATCCAATTTCAGCTCCCCTATGTGGCCTGGTATTCCTAACAGAACTAGCCCATTTGCTGTTAATATATAATCAATCATATTGTTATGCAGCCCATCAGGTGAAACCCATGTGTACTTATGTATGTCGCAGTGTTTGTAATAAGTGTTAGTTATTCTAAAACCATTGAGTTTACTTACCTGCAGGAGACATTGCCCATTGCCATTACAGCTACCAATACCAAAAAGGCCTATCACCCCTCCCCAAAGGTCAGAGTCAGTACCAACTTTGGCATTGAAGTCACCTAGAACAAGGGTAATATCTCCTTTCTTGACAGAATTCAAAATATCCTGAAGTTGTCTGTAAAACCTATCCTTCTCATCCTCATCGGCATCCTAAGTGGGGGCATAACAGCAGATAACATTCAAGTCTTTAATGCTTGTCTGAAATTTTGCTGTAAGAAACCTTTCATTAATGCACTCATATCCTAGAAGAGCATCACTAGCGTGTCTGCTGAGAAGCAGACCCATGCCTTGGTGATGTTTATTATCGCTCCTCCCTGAAATGAGAAATTTAAGATTATTTTTAAGAATCTGGCCTTTATCTGTCCATCTGGTCTCTTGCAAGCCGAGAATATCTAAATTATAACAGTAGAATTCTTGTGTGAGGACATCAAGAGAAAAAGCTCTGTGCAGAGTCCTCACATTCCAACTACCTATGGAGAGAAAATGGTTAGTGGGATGTTTAAAGAAACTATGTTTATTGAGAGAGGGAATGCTGACAATATCAAACAGCCCCCTAATCGCAGACATGGGGCAAAAAGCCGTGCCCCCACCACTAAAGGCTGAAGCCATCTACACTGGAAGACTTCCTCCAATGTAGAATTTGACGATGCCAATAGAAGCAAAGAGTTCAGGTGCCTGCGATGACTTCTGCTCAGGATTATCCACCAGCTGATAAACATATCCTGTGAATCTATTCACTTGGGGCTGTCAACCCACAAACAAACAGAAAACACAGCGGAAGATTTTCTCTCCACAGAAGCCTACCAGTGCAACAAATTCAAGATCCATAATCAACCTCAGAGCCATAATTCAGTCCAGTCCAGTGGGTTTATATGGTCAGGACCCTGTGTGGTTGACCACTCCTCAGCAGGGTAGAAAAAAAAGAAAAGTAGCCATAGTTGTCCAGATCTTTAGGCCAAATTAATCTGGCAGCCCCCCCCTTCCGTTCACTTCTACAAGAGAGTATCCCTTTTGAAAGGTACTAACGGTCTGCACCACAGGAAGGCAGGATCGGACATTAGGTGCTAGGCCTGGCCAGTTCTATGCATCACCACAGGGAATTGGTGCATAGCTCTCCTTCCAGTGACTACCTAGCTACCATTTACCAAAAATATATATATTCTCCTATATGAACATTATTGTACAGGAGATATAGATTACATATAGATTACAGAATATATAGATATTATTATTCTCCATTCTCTAAAGAAATTAATATTATATAACAATGTTGTGAAAATGCTGGATATTCTGTTCATATAGTCAAAAAAATAAAAATGAAATAAAGCTATGTGAAAGCTAAATCAGCAATATGATTTTAATAAAAAATAGAAAGATGAATAAAAACCAACTAAAGCATATTAATTCCACACAATATCATCCTAATATAAACTATCTCTCAAACAATATAATGAAAAAATACCAATATAAAGTTAATATTAAATCTACTACAAATACATTAAATTAAGAAGGACGGAGATTTGGACTCTATTAATGGTGGAGTTTACCTTATACCAATAAATTATTAAAATGCTAACAATGCCTCCTCAATATATATATAGGTATGATAAGATCTTTACTAGAAAGAATAAAGGAACAACAAAATGACATCAAACTACACAAACTTCCTACTGCACTTGCCAATGAAGTACTAAATAATAAAGCAACTCCCAACATTGATAAAGCTTTCATCATTACTTCACCAAATATAATACTTTAAATTAAAAAGTCACTGCAAACTTAATATATTCAGCAAATATTGTTGCAATATTGACATCCCTAATATTCCTGCAGCATGGGAAATTTTATTACAACAATTTCCACAATTTAATGTTTTATTTAAAAATCAACATGATGATGATTATATTGAATTTTATAAATTTGTTACTACCCATTCAAATATATTAGATCGTTTTAATGACAACAGCACAACAATAATCAACATTAAATGCATGCATCTGTTAAATGATATATCACATTTGCCATATGATAATTCAACTCCTGCATGCATCATACTGTTCAGCAATTTAAAAGATATTTCTTAATTAACCTTCTAAGCATCAACTTCAATCTGATGATGGATATAAAAATATATCCAAAATCGTGATAATTGATCAACAATTGTGAATATGTACAGTAAGTTGTGTTCTAAGTAATTTATGCCATTCTGTTGTATGTTCAAGAATTGATGTTTTCTTCTATCACCTGTGTCATCAAAAAATAAATTTACTTATAAATATTCAGCGGAAAAAATTTTCGCCGACATATGGGATTTGAACCCGCATCTCTCCAGAAACATGCCAGAGTATTCTTCCAGTTGAACTAATGCCAGCTCATCTTTTTTCCGCTAATTTTAAGACTTAACTCTATCACGGAGTTTTTCAGGCCGACCATTGGCGCCATCTATGATCTCCGGTGCAATTATTACCTTAATATTGCACAGAGTGAGATGGAAATAAATAAGATATATATATATATAATAAAGATATATATATATAATAAATAAGATTTGATAATCACAGCGTTACCAACAGGTAACGCTGTGATCATCATCTATGTTTAAATCTTTAATAATGCTAAATAGCGTGATGAGACTTATTTATTTCCATCTCACTCTGCGCAATATTAAGATAATAATTGCCACCGGAGATCATAGATGGCGCCAATGGTTGGCCCAAAAAACTCCGTGATAGAGTTAAGTCTTAAAATTAGCGAAAAAAAGATGAGCTGGCATTAGTTCAACTGGAAGAATATTCTGGCATGTTTCTGGAGAGATGAGGGTTCAAATCCCATATGTCGGTGAAAATTTTTTCCACTGAATATTTATTGATTTATCAACACCAAATGAGCAACAGGTAACACTGTGATTATCATCAATGAATAAATTTACCTTCTTATACTCCTAAGGACATTTTGAATTTCTTGATGTATTATGTGTATCTAATGAATATCATTTTCACTTGAAAATTTGTCAACTTCTATTCTGTTATCAGTGAAAAAGTGTATATTATAAATGTAAATATAGGAAAAAAAAGTGTAAATATAGGAATATTGGACACTGAGTCAAACTATTTACGATAACTGGAATTCCATTGCACAAGAAAACCGCTGGAGAGAAATTAACTGTTTAAGTTCCATGAGATTTTCTTGCAGTGCAGCAGGCACACCATTAAAGTGCCAAAAACAAGGGTAAAACCTTAATGCTACTTTTATTATACATTAAAAGCATCGATTTTATTATTCATTAAAAGCAATGACCAGTGTGCCATGGCACACTGGATGAAAACATTTTTTGAGACACTTTAAAAACCATTCAATATGAACTTAAAAACTCATAATTTGAATTTTTAATGAAACAAGGTTAAGATCTCCCGAAGATATCTTTACCTTGTCGTGGTGGGGAAGCTTGTGTGCTTCAACAACCCCGAGAGCTATGCCGGCAGTAGCATAGCTACCAGAAGGGCCACCCAAGTCGGAAAGGTCTTTGTGGGGTAGAAGCCAGACTAAAAGAGATATCTAGGAGAAGGCAATTCTGATACAAATCCCTGATATGTGGCAAACAGCTCTATCAGTATTGGCAAGAGGCTGAAGACAGAATCGTTGGACGGGCTCCTGACCAAAAACATGCAAGCTAAAATCAAAAGGATCAGAAGGTTGCATTACTGTGATGTGGAAAGCAAGGGGAAACTACCACATTATATTCCCAAGTAAAAACTTCATGACATGCCACAAACAATAAAAAAAAGTAGCTGGCAACTCCGGGACCATGGCTAACCCTGGTGCCGGGCCCGGCAGGAGAGGGGACAGGGACTCTCGGGTCGTTAACAAGCGAAATCCCTGGATGAATATGAATATGGCCACATGGAATGTGCAAACCATGAGACGAACAGGAAAATTAGAGAATATCAAGAGAGAAATGAAGAGACACAAAATCAATGTATTAGGACTTTCTGAAACAAGATGGAATGAAGAAGGAGAATTCCAGAGTGATGAATACCATGTAGTACACTCGGGAAATGAAAATGGACAAGGAGGAGTGGCTTTGATACTAAATAAAAAAAGCAACATCCAATATACTTGAGACTACGATAATCAATCATAGACTAATAATGATAAAGATGGCAACTAAACCAGTAGACACAGTAGTAATACAGATATACATGCCTACATCTGGTCACGAGGAAGAAGAAGTGGAAGATATGTATGAAGGACTTGAAGAGCTCTTGGGAAAGACAAGAGCAAAAGACAATGTCATAGTGATGGGTGACTGGAATGCGGTAGTGGGAGAAGGGCAAGAAGATGATATAATAGGAAAATATGGACAGGGAACATGAAACGAAATAGGACAAAGATTAATCAAATTCTGCAAACAAGAACATTTTATGGTAACCAATACCTGGAACCAAGTCCACAAAAGAAGGAGATACACATGGACGAGCCCAGGAAACAGAAACCGTTACCAAATAGACTATATATTAGTCAAAAAACGTTACAGAAATCAAGTAAAGAAATCAATAGCCTATCCAGGGGCAGATGCTGATACAGACAATAACCTACTTAAGATGACATGCCTACCTAAATGGAAGAAGATTAAGAGATCAAAGAGACAAAAGATATGGAACTGTGAGGCTTTGAAAGAGACTGATATAGATAATAAATATAAAGAAAGAATCAACCAAAAATTAAAAGATATGAGAGGAACCACAGGAATAAATGCACAATGGAACAAGATTAAGAGTATTATAACAGAAGCAGCAGAAGAAACAATAGGGAGGAAAAAAGCAGAACCTAGAAAACATTGGATAACAAAGGCTTTATTAGAGAAAATGGATGAAAGGCATAAATGGAAAGGAATTAAAACTCCTAAAGGAGTTGAAATGTACAAGAAATTGAAAAACGAATCAGACAGAGAATGCAAGATAGAAAGAGATAAATGGTGGACGGAACAGTGCGGTGAGGTAGAAGAATTAAAACATAGAGGAAGATCTGATTTAGAACATAGAAAAACAAAAGCCATAGCAAAAAAGAATAAAGGCATACAAGAGCGCGCCATACAAGAGAGGAAACCATATCACAAATCCAAAAGGGAAAATAGTGAGATGGAATATGTAAGAGAATTGTACAAAGAGGATGCCCACAATTTAACCCAAAATGATAAAAGAGAAAAAACAGGAAAGAGCATCAAAAAATCCAGTTTTAGACATATCAAGGGAAGAATTTAATGAAGCACTACAATTAATATCAAATTCTAAAGCACCAGGTATAGACGACCTACCCATCGAATTATTCAAGGCTTTAGGAGAACAACTAAAGATTTGGATGTGGCATTTTGTAAATGAATGCTATACAGAAGGAAAATGGCCAGACGAACACACAACATCACTAATCATCCCCATCCCCCCCCCAAAAAAAAAAAACACAAAAGAATGCGAACACTACAGAACCATTAGCTTAATCCCACATGCATCTAAGATATTATTGAAAATCATAAAGAAGTTGGGTTGGGTTGGGTTGTTTTACCTCTGAGTGGCACTTTTTTGCACACCATGGGCTAAATGGCCAGGTCACATGGACCCCAAAGGCTCAGAGAAGGTTGGGTGAGGGGACCCACTGGAACAGCTGTTGGGAGACAGATGGTAGCCTCCCGTCAAGGCCATCCAGCGTGTTTTTTAACATGCACAGGGTGTGGCTCTCCAGCACACTGGGCCACGGCTTAACGTCCCATTCGACGGACGGCGCCCTTTCCAAGCCCATCAGTGTCCCCTACTGACCGTGGGCAGGGCGGGGAATTTTGTGGAGATAAATCTCAACGCTGACCCAGCTGGGACTCGAACCTGGGAACTACAGATTACGGGCCTGGCGCGCTACCGACTGAGCCACCCTCTCCCCTTCATAAAGAAGAGAATGAAACAGAGCATTGAGGACAATTTGAATGAGAACCAATATGGATTCAGAAGAGGTAAAGGAACCAGAGAAGCAATGGGCACATTGAGGTTTCTAGCTGAAAGGATGATTAATGTGAGACACCCTCTTTTCGTTTGTTTTATTGACTATGAAAAGGCATTTGACCGGGTTCCATGGTTTAAACTATTCAAGTTGCTTAAGAAGACTGGTATAGACAATAAAATAATCAAATTGATTGAAGATCTATACAATAATCAAAATGCAATAATAGCAATTAATGAGGGAAATTCAAAACCAATACCAATTAAGAAGGGAGTTTGACAAGGCTGCTTACTATCGCCAGGTTTGTTCAATCTGTTCTCAGAAGCTATGATGGGTATAGCCATAAATGACCTAAGGGACGGAATACTAATCAATCGTGAAAGAATTTCATCAATTAAATTTGCAGACGATCAAGCAATTATAGCCGGATCAAGGAAATGTCTGCAGAAAATGATAAACAAAATAAACAGTGTGGAAAAAACATACAAAATGAAGATAAATAGAGGAAAGACAAAAGTTATGATGATAGAAAAGAACCAGGAAAAATGAGCATTAACATTGAATCGTAATAAAATAACAAGTAATCGAACAAGTCAATAACTATCGCTATCTGGGACAGAAAATCACAGAAGATGCCAGATGCGAGAAAGAGATAAGAGAAAGATTGGTAATGGCAAAAGGGGCCTTTAGAGAGAAACAAAGAATGTTAACGGCAAAGAACATAGACCTAAACCTACGAAAAAGAATATTAAAGACGTATGTATGGAGCCGAGACTTGGACGTTGAATAAAAATGATGAAAAGAGATTAGAAGCATTTGAGATGTGGGGATATAGAAGAATGGAAGGAGTTAGTTGGAGAGAGAAGATGTCAAATGAAAGAGTTCTAGAGAAAGTGGGCAAAGAAAGGACAATGATGAAGATGATAAGGAGAAGACTGTCATGGCTGGGCCACAACTTAAGACATGGAGGACTTGTTACTAGAGTACTAGAAGGCAAAATTCTGGGAAAGAGAGGAAGAGGACGATCAAGAACCACCTTCATTTCCAGAGCATGTGAAGACACAAACCTGAAAAGTTACAGCGAGCTTAAGAGAGCCACTGAAGACCGAACCAGATGGCACGACATGTTATGGAGTCTCAACCAGTCTTAGGACTGAATGACTAGAAGAAGAAAGAAACTTTGTTGGGGATTTATGAAACTTGTTTTAATGAAAAATTGCCCTCTCACAGAAGGACAGAAGGACTGATTTCCATGGCAAGGAAGTCCTTTTTGCTTGTGTATTCAAGACCTCATTCATTTTCAGGAATTTCAGGAAATATACAAAATAGAAGTTTTTACTGACAAATGATGACAACTGAAATTGCCCTCTCACAGAAGGACTAATTTTCATATCAAGGAATGGAAATTCTTGCTTCTGTATTCAAGACCTCATTCATATTTTCAGGAATTTCAGGAAATCATACAAAACTGAAGTTGTTTTTTTTAATGAAGAAATAAAAAATAATAAAAGAAAAATTAATATATAACCTAATGTAATGTTAAATAAAATATCCATAGCAACAAGTTATAAGTCAGCCAT